>ML681979.1:48100583-48200308 GCA_007922195.1 Podocnemis expansa | reverse complement strand
TTCTTTCTTTCTTTCTTTCTTTCTTTCTTTCTTTCTTTCTTTCTTTCCATAAGCATAATAATCTATTGGTTTATTTCTAATAATTTCTGCTTGGATAGGTACATAATAACAGTGGTAAAATACGTGTTCAATCAAGTATTTTTATTCATAGAATACATCACAAATTTATTTTAGCAGTTTAAATAAAAGACTTTAATGTATATTTAGTCAAGCATTACAGCAGTGAGGGCTTAAGCAGATTAGAAATAAATGAATCCAATTAAAGGACATGTCTCTGAAATTTGATATGTCATAGCTGTGAATGAACTGTTTGCTAAGCAACTGTAAAGAAATCATTAATGATTAACTATTTAGAAAAGGTTTAATCAAGGATAAATTGTATAGGACATAATCAAAAACATTTAGGTTAAATCTAAAGAGACTGAAATAATAAGAAAAACTTGGCATCAGTAGTGACTTTTGGTGCTGCTTTTTGTAAATACATTTATTAATGAACAAACAATAATAAAAATAATAAATAATTTGCATGACCATAGTACTAGGAGGCTGGCCCTGGACCTAAACTTCATTGTGCTAGAGACTGTGCAAAAACAGAAGAAAAAGATGGTTCTGTCCCTTGCAACTTATTGTTTGTGATACAGGAGCACATAGAGGCCACAAATGAGATCAGGGCCCTGTTTTGCTATCAGTGATTCATGCTGGTAGTATGGTCTTGGCCCTGCAGAGCTTACATTTTAAATAGACAAGAGACAAAAGAGGAGAGAAAGGAAATATTATCCCCATTTTTACAGCTGGGGATCTGAGACACAGAAAGACTATAGCTGGGATTTTCCAGAGCTCTCAGTGTGCCTAATTTTGCTCCCACTGAACTAACTGTCCCTTTGTCTTCAATGGGAGCTCAGTTAAGCTAACTCTCAGTGCTTTTGAAAAACTCAGAGCTTGGAGGCTTGACAAAGGTCATCTATGGAGTTTATGGAGAGTTGGGGATTAAACTGATTCTATGGGTCCCAAAGTGTCAATAGTACAAAAATAAACACATACACTATATAAAAATTTCATTGATAAATATTGAGTTGAAAAATGTGCACAAGCAGAACACCTGTACCAGCTTCCCCTGTAATGGGAATATTCTGATGCTGATGAGTGAGAATTTATATCCATATGCTAGTGTGCCATTGATACTAATAACAATTACTGTGCATGCATAAAACTCAGCACACTGACATGAGAATGTAACCAAAAATCAGTTTCCAAAGGAAACATGTCTGCAGAGAAAAAAAAATTGACTATTGTGCCCCTCTAGTTCATTCTCAAACATGGTTTAATAAAAAGCATGTATAAGTTTAAAGTAATGGAAACTAATGTTATAAATGGTCAGTTAATTCAACAACATATTCAGTTCTGACTTCGTAGGGATGTTCTACGGATTTCTTCATTGTTAGAGTTTCTGTCAGATGAAATGTTGAACTAACATTCTTTCTTTATGTGTTTGGTGACAGTCCAAGTAGACATTAGAGGTCTCCTGGCACTTTTCAAAAAGCATAGGAGACAGACTTTCCCTTAGCCAACATTCTCATTATCAAGCAGATTCTAACTTTCAAAGGCCTTTGAGAGCTATATACAAATACATATTGCTTCATTTACTTACTCAATCTCTGGATACATACCAGATGTGATTTTGTCCCACTGTGTTCTGAGACACCTTACAGCTGAAAGTTATGCTTTTTATAAACTCACATTACAGAATGAAATTAGCGTTGTCCTATTTTGTTACATTTATTTTATGCATTGTGCACATTTTCAGTTAATGTGAATTCAGAGGTAAAATATCTTTTTTTTATATTATCCTAAACTTGAATAAGAATGTTATTTATAAAACATTTATAGATCTTTGACACCCTTTAATTTGGGCAAAACCTTGTGAATTTGAGAGTACAAAGTATTGCAGTTTGACTGTTCAGCAGAAAATCAGACTGCTTCTGTGTATACATGTAGCTGGGAACAACAAACTGCATCTCCCAGTTGTTAGAAATGCAGATGTGCCATGAGGATCCAGAGGCCAGAACTCTTTTATTTAACTGGCAGACCAATTTGACAGCAGAAGTGACTGACAATTGGGGACAAGACACCAAGCAGGAAAAATGTAAATATTGCCCTTCAGTAGCTTTGAAAACATTTTCAGGCCTCTAAATGTTCCTCCGTAGGAAACATCATGCTTAAGTTTTCCTGCAAAGACCATTTCTCTGATTCAAACCATTTGGGTTTGTTGACATGGTGTAATAGTGTGTGTTAGTGGGCAGTGCATCAGAGACGTTTTTGGGGGTAGGCAAAGCAGATGCATGCCTAGGGCACCAAGCAGAAAGGGTCTTTGTTGCCTGCTTCACCTATCCCAAAAGCTGAATCTGCCTCAGCTGGCAGTAGGAGGAGCTGGCTCCTGGAGCTGGGTCTGTGGTGGGGAAGCCGGGACCATGGTGGGGGATGGGCCTATAGGAGGTGCCCCACAATGGGCCCTCGCCTATGGCCCCCAATAGCTAAAGGCCTCCTCTGCTATGCTTTGTGTTGCACTGAAACTAGTCCAGGTAGATCCTTCTGACCCATTGCAAACAGTTCTACATCAGTGCATGCTAAGGAACTTTTAGCGTGTAATGGCAGGATCCACACAGGCCAGTTAAAGTGTCTTACACTGGTGGAGCTGAGAATTCAAGCCCCTCTAATGTGCACAGCTTCACTATGTAGAAAAGTCCTTTGTTTGTAGATTTTTCAGCATCTGAAGGCTAAGCACAGTGACCTGATTTGAAATTTGCAAACCTTATGATGGCAGAAGATATGTCTGGGACTGTAAAAGCTGTACACTACCAATGCAGACTTCTTTTTATTCATTCATGAGGAAAGAAATGCCTGGAACTCAGTGACAGAGACCACTATACAGAACTATTGCTGCTCAGACTAGTTTTATTATTAACAGTAATAATAAATGATCTCTTGAAGGGGCCAGTCAAAGCCTGTTGAGTCAGTGTGGACATTTTCATTGACTTGAATGAACTTTGAATTGGGCCTATGTGGTGCTTTTCATCTAGAATTGTTTTACAAAGGAGGGTAAGTATCATCATCCCAATTTACAGATGGGCAAAATGAGGCACAGAGCGGTAAAGTGATTAGCCCCAGGTCACAAAACAGAGCATCAATGAAGTCTGGTAACAGGTGATGAGGGAACAGCAAAAGGGTCAGAGGTTCTTCTTGGTTCAGGTAAGCATTCTAAAGTTTGGATACTATTCAAATTAAATGAACCCCTCGGGTATCCAAAACAAAAGTCTCCTCATTGATTTTTTGCCATTGGCTTAAAGAGTTGTAGGACTGAACCCTTAACTTGAAAACGTCACAAGAGTCGAGCTTCTTGCAAGATGTTTTGATACTACCTGCTTCTGGTTAGGCTAGATATGCCAGAGAGCCACCTGCCTTATTGTATGTTGGCGCTTCTGCTTCTGGCTCAAACTTGTTAGTACAGAAGTGTATACAACTGAAAAATAAATGGAAGATGGGTAGGGGATTTAACCAAATGTTCTTGTACTTCAGAAAGAATTTGCTTTGCATTTAAGATGGAGAGTTGGAGGGTTGAGAAAGGTGGATTTTTTTTTTTTTAAATCACAAGTGGGTCAGACATCACTGCTAAGTGTTAAGGAAGGCTCCATGCCTCCCCCTCCTGACACCTCTTATAAGCAGACTGGCTTTTTTCACCATTGCCGAGATACGCTGTACAGAAGCATAGGGCATAACAGATGAGAAAACTGTCCAGTCTGCTGTGCCATCTGCTGCTTCAGAAAGTGGAAACAACAAAGAGCAAGAATCTGTTTTCCTTTTATTCATCAGCTGAATGAACACTGAGTGGGGAAAAGAAAGCAGAAATGATACAAGAAGACATTTTTCAAAAGTAGAAAAATGATTTATTAGAGTGCTGTGTTTGGACACACAGAAGAACCACAGATTTTTTTTCCTTGCTTCTGTCATAATTAAACTAAATGGCATGAAATCAGTGACATTGAGTATGAAGTACAGTGACCTTCCGGCAGTGTGGGTTTTCTTTATTATTTCAATTTAACATTTCCATTTTATGTCTGATCAGAAGAAATACTTCTTCAGAGCCACTAACCAAAATAAATGCCAGTTGAAGTAATATGATATTAAAAAAAAATACAATACCTGTGTATAAATGCAGAAAATAATGACTATATGTAATTAGTGGATCCAGCCCATAGTTCAACTGGACCAATATCTTGAGCAATTAAAACTGCAATACACTTTCTATTGTGGGGATAGATGCTTGCCACATCTCATCAGTAATATTACCTGATTGTATTTATAATGCATAACCCTATTGTATTAATATCACTTTACACTAACATTTATGTTCAGATACTATCAAAGTCTCAGAAGAGTGCATCATTGACCTTTACATTGTGTAACTGGATTAATGCTAATGAAAGGTATTGCTATTCAAGTATGATTGTGTAACAAGGTATACTGGCCCTTTATGATAAACCACTGGTGCTTTTCTTGCTTCAGCATAGGATATGGGAATTCTGAGATCCATAGTTCCTAGGGCTAATGGGAATTAGAAGTGATTACAGCAAGGAATGCTGGGAAGAAGAGCTAGCTGATATAAACCTTCCCCTTTTCTGCAGAGCAAGAAGAGGTGGTGGAAGGAGAAAAGCTTTGTAATAAGGCCCTGTAAGGAATAAGAGGTGTAAAGGGCATAGAATTTGGGCCTGATGACCTTCTTTGAGGGCTCAATGCCAAAATTTCTGGCAGAAAGTGGAGAAAGTTCCCTTTTCCAATTCTCTGTGGCAAAGGTGAGAAGATTTGCTGCTGTATTCCAGAATGGGAGAAGTCTGGGTTGAGCAGGATGGACAAATTACCCAAATAATGAAGGATACTGAGTCAGCAGCCACAGTACTGCACTACAGCAGTAAGCCACTTGCACCGATTGCCAAGTATTGATATGACAGTATGTTCATATCTCAGTGTGGTGTTACTGCTGTTAAGTTAAACTACAATGCTATGTAGTACCGGATTATAATTTATTGATGCATATATATTTTTGGGCCCAAGAGTGGAGAAGTTAGGGTTGGTGGGTTTTTTTTTTTTTTTTGGTAACTTTTGTGAGCAAGAGTTTGTCGTGATATTTTGATATGTCTTTTGTATAATTTAGTGGACTATTTTCTGTTTTTGACATATGCAAACTGTGTCCTACAGAGTACTGATGGTCCCCAGGCATGCTTTCATCGCTACAATGAAATGTCTGAAATGAGGCAAAGGAGGGCCAAACTTGAAATATTTCAAGTAAAAGTCTGGGTTTTGGGGATCCCAGAATACTTCTATTTCACAGAAAATAATTTTTTCTGCAAGAGTCTCCCTCCTCCTTTTGTCACTGCAGGTTGCAGCACATTGCCTATCTACCATGTCATGCTCTCCTTCTCCCCACTGATGTGTCCAGTCTCTAACTCCAGTCTTTTCCTCCCATAGGCTCAGTAATTCAGAGCCTCAGGCTATGTGTGTGTGTGTTTCTCAATTTACTCTGAGTCAGTTGTTCCCTGTGGTCAGAAAGAAGGGAGGACAGGAAGTAGGGTTGGGTTCCCAGGCTTATTGTGTTGGTCCTTCCCTTGTAGATTACTTTGCTTCAGCAGCTACAGCCTTCTGCTTTATTGCAACCAGTCTCTCCTTTGTTCTTCCTCTGTCTGACTACCAGAGCTCCTTTTTAAGCAGGTCTTCCATAGTCTTATTGGTCCAATACTATTCCACAGCTCCTATAACCTTAGTATGGAGGCTTAATAACACTGGTAAAAACCACAAAGAGCAGTGTGACTATGAAGATCTTACCTGTGTCCATGGGCAGGGGGAGTTTGTCTTTTGGTGACATTAGAGCCATCTCTGTGCTGTTCTGGTCCCTGATTATATGGTATCCAGGATGTTAACTGATGTCCCACGTTAGAATTTGATGGTTACTACATTCCCACTTATTTTCCCAGGAATGGGAGTTGGGAGACTGGATAGTAACTCAAGAGATCTTGAGGATTGGGATAATTATTCCATTTTCCAAGGAGTTTGGTAGTTGTGCTTCTCCAAAGGAGGAGCTGAGTATTTCCATTAGTTTTAGGCATAGTTTTTCATTGGCTTTTACCAGCAAAGAGGGGCTTGGGTCTGCTGGGGCAAATTAGGGCTCTGATATTTTTTCCAGTACTTGATTTTTGTCATGAGTGATAGAACCAAACTTAGTTGGGGTAGTGGGATGGATAATACAGTCTGGTTTGAGTGGATTTCCCCCCCCCCCATTAACTCCATGGCTATGTCCACACACAAAGCTTTATTTCGAAACAAAAATGACTTATTTCGAAATAAAGCCCTTAAATCAAAATGACTTATTTTGAAATAAGAAAAAATTATTCAAAATAAGTCAAGCCCCTCCAATCGAAATAGCATGCCCTGTGTATGGACATGCTATTCTGATTCCCTGAGAGGGGCATCCTGGGAGGTGTGGCAACATGGCCCCTGGTGGGCCATGTTGCCACCCAATCCCATGCCTGGCTCTCTGCTGGAGAGCCAGGCAGTGGAAAACAGTCCCCAGGGGAAGGATCTCCCTGCCCTGCATCCTTGATCCCGCTGGGGGCAGCGGGGCAGGGGCCCTAGGGCACCCGAAACAGGGAGCGGGTCGGGACCCAGCTCCCCAGCACCCTGGAGCTCAGCTGCTGGGAGCCACTGGCCCCTTGACTGCCCCGCCACATGGAGGGGGAGCGGTCGGGGAAGTCTGGCTCTTGGCTCTGCCCTGCGCCCAGCTGTGGGGGCTGCAGCCTCCTATAGGGTAGCTGCTGCCCACCGGGGGCTTCAGCTCCCAGAGCTGGGTGAGGGGTGAGCTGCTGCGGCTACGGCCACTCCTCCCCTGCATCTCTCCTCAGTACCCTTGCCAGGGTGGTGAGGGCTCCCTGGCGAGGGTGCTGAGGAGGGGTGGCCCCTGGGAGGAAGGTCCAACATGTTATTTTGAAATGATGGTTATTTTGAAATAATGTGTCCAAACGGTGTTATTTTGAAACCACCGTTTAGAAATAACAGCCATTTCGAAACCAAACCAGGTTTAAGCTGTTTCAAAAGTATGCCTCTTATTTTGAAAGGATGGAGCCCGTCCTGTTGAAATAAGAAAATGTCGTGTGGATCTAATCTTTTTTATTTTGAAATAACCAGTGTTATATTGAAATAAAAAAGACGTGTGGACTTACCCCATATGTATCAATTTGATCTTATCAGTGGAGATAGCTCTTCACAATGGTCAGTGCTTAGTGTGGTGTCTGGGCTGTGTAATCTGGAATAACTAGTCAGCTCAGTATGCAAAATAGCTGTGCTGGCCATGATTCTGCAGTGTTCATTGGGGAAGAGTAGAACATTGCTTGTGCCTCTGGCCCTCTGTTGCAGTAAAGGTGTTATCCTGAGGCTGTTTGTGCTGCAGATGGAAGGATTCAGAATGTATTTTTTGGACCACGGCCATTCTAACTTTCTGCCTATGTTGGAAATCTATAGAATCATTTTGATCTTCTTGATCACTGTAGATGAGTGGATAACCTGCGGCCACAGTATCAATGGAAGGGGAGAGCAGTAATTGAACTGTTGTACTAACTCCATGGTGCACTGGACTTATATATGGGTGGCTTGTTCAAATAGGGTGAGCTGAAAATTGAGGAAGTTCTGGAATTTTTCAGGAACAGACTAGTTTTGGTTATTCATTGCCCTGGGGTGAGGGAGGGAGAGAAAACTCTGATCTCTTCTCAATAGATGGTGATCAAGTGCTATGTGAAGATTGAGGTCACTAAAGACAAGGAATTTGGGGGCTTTTAGTACCATAGAGGGCAGCATCTCTATATGATCCTCTAGGAAGATGATGGAGTTTCAGAGGCAGTTATGTACCCCACTAGCAGCCTGCTGTTCCTCTAACACTGCCTCACAGATCATACTGATTCACTGAAATGTTCATGTGTCTGAGATGGAGATGGAATGTCAACTTTATCCAAGACTGGAGGAAACAATTGCTACTCAATGTGTGTCTCTCGGTCTCTTTTTTTTTTTTTTTTTTCCTTCTTTGTGCATCCTGAAGTCTGTCTTGGCTTGTGACAAAGAGTACCCTGTGAGTCCTAGAAGTGTCAAGTTAGGGTTGGAGGTGGCATTGAATTATATTTTGATAATACAAGCAAGGTCATATGCTCCACTCAGAGATGATGCTGGCTTTGTTGGAAGCATTCAGCTTCAAAAGCTTTAGGCTCTTATTTTCTTCTTCTCTGTTTAACAATGTTACTGATGGAGCAGTTAGCTTTAGGATTTATTCTAGTATATGATTTTCTTGTGGAATATCTCCTGAACCCAGGGATAGGGGAGATATGGGAAAGGGTGGAATATTGAGGTTCAAGGTCATTTGAAGATGCTGATGTTACTGTTCTCCAGCTCCTGAGGGCCTGGCAGTGTTGTGCTTCATTGTAGTCTGGACGATTTATATGTTGGTCCATAAATAGGAGAAGCTTACACAGGATGGTTTGGATGAATCGACTGTAAGGTCGATAGAAAGTTGGCTAGATCATCGGGCTCAGTGAATAGGGATCAATGATGCAATGCCTGGCTGGCAACCAGTAACAAGCAGAGTGCCCCAGGGGTCGGTCCTGGGGCCAGTTTTGTTCAATATCCTTCTTAATGATCTGGATGATGTGATCAGTAAGTTTGCAGATGACACCAGCCTGGGGGAAATGGTAGATATGTTGGAGGGTAGGGATAGGATTTAGGGAAACCTAAACAAATTGGAGGATTGGGCCAAACAAAATCTCATGAGGTTCAACAAGTATGAGTGCAAAGTCTTTCACTTAGGATGGAAAAATCCCATGTACTGCTACAGGCTGGGGACTGACGGGTTCAGTAGCAGCTCAGTAGAAAAGGTCCTGGGAGTTATGGTGGACAGGAAGCTGGATATGAGTCAACAGTGTGCTCTTGTTGCCAAAAAAGGCCAATGGCATATTGGGCTGCATCAGTAGGAGTGTTGCCAGTATATCGAGGGATGTGGTTATTCCCCTCTACTTGGCATCAGTGAGGCTGCATCTGGACTACTGTGTCCAGATTTGGGCTGCACACTGCAGAAGAGATGTGGATAAATTAGAAAGAGTCCAGCAGAGGGGAACAAAAATGATTAAGGGGATGGGGCACATGACTTACGAGGAGAGACTGAAGGAATTAGGCTTATTTAGTCTGCAGAAGAGAAGACTGTGGGGAGGAGATTTGCTAGCAACCTTCAACTGTTTGAAGGGATGCTCCAAAGAGGAGGGAGCTAGGTTATTCTCAGCGTTGACAAAGGACAGAACAAGGAGCAATGGTTTCAAGCTGTAGCTGGGGGTGTAGGTTTGATATTAGGGAAAACTTTCTCATTAGACGGGTGGTGAAGCACTGGAATGGGCTGCCTAGAGAGGTGGTGGAATCTCCATCTTTGGAAACTTTTAAGATCCAGTGGGACAAAACCCTGGTTGGGATGATTTAGTGGGAGCAGCCCTGATTTTAGCATGGGATAAGACTAGATGACCTCATGTGTCTCCTTCCGCCTCTACTGTTTTATGAATTTTATGGTGGTATTGGAGTAGTAGATTATGGTGTGAGTAGCAAGTGGCATTTCTTTCCATCTCCTTTTACACTCTTTGCTATAAGTAAGGGGTACATTGCATTCCTATGAAGGCTGCTGTTCCAGGGAGGACATGCAGGTGAGAAGGTAAGGTTGTAGTAGGAGCAGGGGGGCAGCCAATACGGTTGGATTAGCCATTTAAATCATATACATACTTGGGGGACAAGGAAACAGAGACACTAACAAAACAATCCCAGAGTTTACCAGTAAAGTTCTAAACATTTTGTTTGTGTAGTTTTGTCTTAATTTTAATTTCCTTTGCAATCTGGTTGCCACAGAAGACGTGATTGGTCAGAGTTGGAAGTTATGAACATTTTGTATGCCCAGTATAACACATAGTGATATTTTAATAATTAAATATACAGAACAAGTACAGAATATTAGCCTCCTTTATTTTAATGTTGCATTTGACCTATTATGCAATTTAACAGCAAATTGGTAATACTCAAGCATGAAGAAATGTATGCTTACATGCAGAGATGGTCCTGCATCAAAATCCTGAATCCAAACACTCCCAAAATTAGCAAGGATAAAAATGATAGCAGGGTTCTAAATTTTGTTGCTGAGCCTTACTTTTATAGCAAGCCAAACCAAAACCTTGAATCTAAACCCTCATAATATTTGGAGTGTTTGAAACACAGCTCCAAATATGGCATAGATTCATCTCTATTCAAGTCAATGTTTGGAGAAATGAGTTTCTTAAAGGAGCAGCTAAGTATTGAACAACATTAATTATATGCTGTGGAAACATCTGTCTGTTGTGAACTGGAGACACTGTACCCAGTTACTGCTTTAATTACAGTGGCTCATTTATACTATATGGCATGTTTCTTGTCTGCAAAACCAGACTTTCAATAGGAAAGCTGTTCTGCTAACTGGTTTGTTGATTACTTGGTACAAACAGGTTTTAGTCTAGAAACAGATGTAGTGACCATAAATTAATTTGTCTGTTCAGCAGGTTTATTTGTCTAGGTATTCGGAGGTTCATTATATTTAATCATTTGAATATATGGAAACTTTCAGTCATTTATCAGGTTTGTCCCAGCAGCCAAGGGATCTATTTGAAAGAGTTTCATTGTACTCAGCAGGGAGATGCAGAGTCTGAGGCACAGTTCATGTATATTTTGAATTGGCATTGCTTACATCAATGTATGCATGATTATGATTTGGAATATGGTAGGTAGAAGCTGTTGAATGATTTGTTATTAATAGTTTTCATTAAGGGCTAGATCAAACCTTTAGATCAGAGGTTCCCATCCTGTGGCTCAAGGACCAAAAGTGTCCCCCAGGGGCTTTTGGATTGTCCTGTAGCTGCCTTCCTGTTGGTTGCAGAAGGGAGCTGTTGCCACCTAAGGACTTGGGCATAGCACGTTTCTGTGGGGCTAAAAGACCAGTACAAGCTCCTTGCTGCAGTTAAGGGGATGGGAGATCAGCACTTCCCTCTCCCTGGCTTTAGCAGGGAGCATGGCAAAGCACTCTGCCTCCTCACTGATCTATCTTCCTGACTGCAGAGGTGAGAGAGGGGAGCCTGCTGCGAATGGAGACTGGTGGCCCCTCAGAGTTGTAAAAATGACACTGGTGGAACTTAAAGCCAAGAAGGTTGGGAGCCACTGCTTTAGATTCAGTCTTGAATATGAGGCAATGTGCAAATGCACTGCCCCAGAAGAAAAGAGAAACATGAGTCACTATTCCTTCTCTGCCCTTTTCTTGCTCTCTTAACTGGCCAGGAGTCCTTCCTCTTTGCACCCACCCCCAGCCTGTGTGAGACAGGATCATGCAACCCCTTACTTTCTTCCATTTCCACAGGTCATGATCCTAGTAAGTTCTATCTAATCATGCAGAGAGATATGGGCTGTTCACTTTCTATTCCCTTTTCAGAGTTGCGAAGATCAAGGGCACAAACCTATCCAACGAATTTATCCCTCTTTTGATTCGCAAATCTTTATGAACTGCTCCTGATCTTCTTAAACTATATTTGTTCTTTTAAACTATTCAGTGGGAAGTTTGAATGAATGAATCAACCTCTTGATTTTGTGCACTGACATTTTTGGCTACTCTGTTTGGTCACTCAAGTTTCATGGTATTTTTTTTTTTTTAATTCTCCCTGATTGTATTACAGAAAATCTTTAAACAGGAGAATAATGAATAGTAAAATTTTGGATGGATAATTTGTGAAAGTTTCAAGTTGCTTCAATAGGTGAGAGTAATGAATGAGATGATCTCACAAATCTCAGCAATCTGATTTCCAAAATAATATTCACAAATCCCTTGATTTACCATTCAGTCATTGGCAGTGGTATATCTGTCAGTTAAAAAAAAATCCATCTGCTCCCCTTTAGCCGCATAGCTACAGACTCACTGCTTTGTGATAGCATTTTTGCAAGTCCTCATCCTCATTGCTCTTTACTACTGAAGGAAGCTGAGTGCCAAGATGGGGAGAATGCGGCGTATAAGATAACCATATTTTCAAAATAAAAAAACCCCTCAGCAACACTTGTGTAGACATTTTTGGAGGGCATGAAATATTCATAGGAAGGTCATTTTTTAAAATGTATGCCACTGTAGGTACTGCCAGGTTCTAACTAGACAGTGACATAAATGTGTTTCTTGGAGGGGAGGATTTTTTTTTTCCAGTCACGTGAAACAAGTGTAATTAACATTCACTTTGAGGAAAGGAACTGCTTGGGCAGTGGGTATGATCATTCAGCTTTGGAGTATCTGGCCCCCTTTGACCCTTTAGATCTCTGATACAAATGATAACTGCATAGCACAGCTTTATTACTTGGCAGTATACTTTCTGAGTAGTGCTGTGTGAAAGGCAGGACTTCTGTTTTGTGAAGGATTGTGAGATTATGAAATCTGGCTATGACTCAGAGTGAAACCTGAAGAATTTGAAATACTTTGTGAAGGTACATGCCAGAAAAAAAAATTTTTTGGATTGATCAAAGTATGTTGTTTAAAAATATTACAATAGTCTGTTTTGATACTGGCAGAACTTTTGTCCTGTTTTCCTTCTGAAATGAAATTCTGGCAAAATCAACCCAGTTTTATGAAGCTTTTTGATTTCAAAAGAACCATATATTAAAATGGAATATGGTTCTGCCAAAGTTTCTCCAATCAACTCTACTTTGGAGTCCACTATTTACCTATAGAGTAGAATGAGACATTCACTGCATTTTCAAGCTTTCCCAATTGTAGAGAACTAAAGCTATACAGTAGTCTGGATGCCCCCTCATCTCCAAAAAGTAATTGTTTCCATCCACCACTGTAGAGAAAAATGTGTCTGATAAAGATATGGAGTGAGTTTGTCTTCTACTTCTGCCTTTAATAGGGATACTGAATATAAAGGACTGCAACTCTCCCTGGACCAGGTGACAGCAACCAAGCCATCATTTTCATATGCAAATTCAACTCCAACCTTAACAGACAGTAGAAAGGGAAGCAAATCACGGCTCTCAAGCACAAAATCAAAATCAAGGACATCACCATATCCACAGGTAGCTGTCTTTGAACAATATGTATATACTATAAAGCTTTCTTTTATTGCATAACTTGATTTTGACTGACTTTCAAGCAGGAAATTAGAATGGACTGAGGAAAATAGCCTTCAAAATAAGTAAGGATTCTTAGACTATAAGACCTTGAGGGCAGGGATGTATTTCTGTTTATTGTCTGTAAAATACCATGTGCCACTAGGGTGCTGCATTAATAAATGACCATCAACCACATATGATGTGATTTTCATGGGGGAGGAACACAAGGAGTGTTCAGATAGCTCTTTGTGGAGTATATTTGGGATTGGTATTGAATTTGAGTTGTGACCATTTGGATGATTCAGTGATGGTATGATCCTGTTTTTTTTTTTGTTTTTTGTTTGCTTAAATTGTTTCTGTAAGCCCATAATTATAAGTAGAAAGCAAGGTAGTAGGAGGCACTTGAATGTTGATTAGTGAGTGGTAAAATGCTTGCTAAAAGAAATGAGTTTCTAGGAGGAAAGAGGATGAAGTAGCATGATGAACAGGAAGGAAAGGCTCTTCTAGGTACAAAGATGTGAGTAGGAAAAGGAAACAAAGGCATGTTGTGCTAGATTTCATAGATTTAATTCCATATATTTCATATACCTGCTTATGTTTTTTTAAAAGTATCCTAATTATTAGTATGTGGTCAAATTTCCAGTGGATTCCTGGAGATGTGCTTGCAAAATTCCATTAATACAGCTGTTTGGCTGCACAGAAACTCCTATTTGATAAGGAAAATATGGTTTGCTGTTGTGACTAGCAAATATTGAATCCAGTCTTGTAGGCTTTACTCGTATGAGGAGAGCCCCTTGACTTTGATGAAGATCCTTGGATGAGAAAGTGGTGCAGGATCAGATATTCATGGATGACTTTAAGGAGTTCAGTGGAATATTGGCCCATAGAGTTACCTCTTGGTATCTCCCTTCAAAACCAATATTTGCAAAACTAGGTTCTTAAGGTGAGTCTGAGTCCATACTGTGGTACTTAAATAAGTGACCTGTTTTTCAAAAGTGCTGAGGACCCAGAAGTTTTAATGTACTTCAGTGAGAGATGATGGGTGTTAAACACTTTTGATAATGAGGACAATTATTTTGGCACCTCACGGTGAGTTCAGACTCCTAACTTTAAGAATCAAGTTTTGAAAATGGTCTTACGCTTCCAGTTACTTAATATTTTGATCACATTCCACTCATATGTTGTTCAGGGCCCAATCAAGGAAGCTCAAGAAATTGTATGCACAAAACATTCCTAATGAGATGTTCAACTGTTTATCTTTTGGACATTTGAACTCACCCATTGTTTTGCACTAATTTTTAATAGTCAGTGTTCACTACTGTTAGTTTCATCCAAAGACCAGTAACTCTCTTCTCTGACTTGATGTTAATAGCCATATATATTCTACCTTCTTAGCACCAGAAATTTCCTTTTGCTAACATTTTTAGCAGTCATATATATGGGCCTTAGTTTAGTGGTGGTTGCTGCCTGAATGTTTAGTTTCCAAGTTAGATTTTAGATATTTAGGCCTGTCTATAAAGGCTTATGATTGTTTAAGTATGTTTTCATCAGTTAGCTAGTTACAGTTATAGGCTGCTTGTCTATGGGCCTTCTTTCACTGTGACAGTTTGAGGCCTCATACTTTGGCTAAGCAAAACCCAGGGCAGCAGGGGCAGCCATAAGCTGGGAAGTGTGTGGTCGGGTCCTCACATTCCAAACAAATTACATTAAAACAAGGTAATACCACCAGGGTGTTTTGCAGATGATCGCCAAATAAAGAAAAGACCCTAGAATGCTTAAAAAGAACTTTGTTTGATAGGATTCTGTCTGGTTTTTAAATACTTGTCAAGAGTTGTGGTTACAGAAGCTACAGTTTGTATTGTTTGGTTATTATGGCCTACCCTCTGTGCTGATAACTTCTAATTCTTTGATTGTTTCTGTCTGTCTCATAACTAATTGTAATCAGTTAAGGTGGTGAGATATGATTGGTTGGAGAATTACGTTATGATATGATACGATTGGTTAAAGAATTATCTTGTAATATTTTTAAGATAATGATTAGTTGAGATATGCTATAAAAACTATGGTCAAAGAGGAATTAATGGTGGAAGAAGGAAAATTACCAGTGTGAAAAACTGGGATTCTTGCCTGATTACCCCAATAAACCCATCATGTTTCCTGCTGCTGGACTATGGACTTCTGCTTCTGATAGTGAACTAAGAAGTGAAAAAGGGGGCTCTAACACTCTAGTTTGCGTTCTCATCACCAACTGAATTAGCTACAGATTTCATCACAATAAAAGTTGCAGAAGTGTTGGTTTCCAATCGCTTGAAAAACAGCCCTAGCATACATCGTAGCACCCCACCACAAGCAATGGCCTGTATCACATCCCTGCCAGTCACTGAATAAACTGCTGAAAGACCAGCCAAAACTGTTATAAAGAACTTGCAGCAGGTGGTATTGCCTGTGCCCATCAATTTCCAGCCCACATAATATGCAACTCAGTTGTGGAGAATTGCAGAGTGGCTCAAAGGCATGGTTGTAAAGTGACGGTTGAGGTTTTGGCTCACAGGTAGAGGCCCGGTTTTGGGGAGATTCTTAATAAGATTACTGCTATTGGACATGGAGATCACTTGGGGTTACCCAGCTGTCAGTGAGTATTTTGATGGTACCCATGAGTTTTTAAATTTGTACTTTCCTTTTTTTCGTATTGCTTTCTTATTCTTTGAACTAAAAAGGGACTAATATGCTTTACTGAGTGATGCTTGAGAATCAGCTTCTTTGCCAGCTATGTACTACTTGGGCAGCTACATGAGATGTGAACTGTAAGCAAAAAAAAAAAAAAAATTAATAATTGCATGGTCACTACTTGGCCAGGAGGAGAGGTACTTGGCTAGCTTAACACAGTGTTAACATTCTTTATTGTTGAATATGACAGACTAGGGTATTTGCAGAGAGGAATCCTATTACTACAATGAGGGTGACCAAATGTACTGATCCTCTGAGTCCCATACAACAATCCAGAAATTTAAGAGCCGGGGCACACCTGCCAGGGCAAACTCCTTCGACACCATGGGATGAGGCTTTGCAGGGGGTGTCTACTGTGGCTCAGAGTTCCTGCCCTGAGACCCCCTCACTACTTGGAAGAAGCCACTAGCCCCACTATCCTGCCACAGGACAGAAGCTGTAAGGTCCTCTCAACAGTCTGCTAGGCAGAGAATGTACTAGAATCTCTTTAATTTAAAGTGATTTTATTTAGTTGGAGGTGCTTGTCAGAATGTGTCTAATTCAAACTGACTACAGCAGAATAGGGACCTACAAAACCCGTTGGGTTTGCTGCTGCCTGAAGGCTCTGATCAGGGCTCTCTACTTGTGCAGCCTGATTACAGAAGTGGAGAGACTAAATACTGGAGGGGGGAAGAGAAGAAAGAAAGGTTGGGAGGTTGATGGGGTTATTACAGAAAGGAAAGATTGAGTTGGCTAAAGGATGCCTCCCACCTCCTTCCCTGCCCCATTGCTATAATTCTGTTAGGGTTTTCCCCAAAATCTAGCTCTGGACCTCATTTATTCTGAACTACTCTCTGGGCCTCATCTTCTATATGGAGGAAATAACAACAAAATTGGCAAAACATTTTAATTGTAATCATCAGAACAATGCTTTGGAGTTTAATCTTGGATTAATAATGATCATTTAAAGAAAAAGTTAAATGTTCTCAGTCTCTGATGGAAACATTTTATGATCAGGTTTTGATCAACCTTTAATGCTTCATCTAAACCTCTTCCTTAGTTCTTTTTTTATTAAAACTATATTCAATAGCTGTTGGGTTTTTAGTAATTATAAGACTATATATTTATTTACTGTAGTTATAACCCTGCCCAATAAGTGCACATTAATTATTGCTAAGTTGCCTTGCAATTGATGTTGATGCCAGTTTTGCTCTACATTCACTGTCAAAGGAGTCATCGGGATTCATTCTGCAGCCTATGCTTGTTCTTACTCAGCCAAATCACCCACTGTTTTAAAGAGCCGCGTAAAGACATTAGGATTGGGTCCAGTGCTAGACAGTCTCTCATTTGTTTATTGCTTCTTGTTATAGCCTAAAGCTTTGGCAACTGCCAATATATTCCAAACAGCAAAGCAAAACTCTTTTTTTATAGTAAACATAACTCCTGATCTGGTGAAGACTCACCAGCAGTGAGGGTTATTTTAATGGACATGCTGTATTGCTTTAATCTAAGCTTTCACCATCTGTTCTGCCTATAATAGTGAATGCAAAAAGAACATATTTTACTTTTCAGGGTTACATTAGTAAAAAGTAAGATAAAAGTGATTTAAAAGCATGCATATGTTCTTACTACAATGCAGACTGCATCTGTGATTTTTTTTTCCCCCCTCATGGCTAAGACACAAATCAAGAGGAAAACTGCTAATGCCTCATAGAGTGAAAGTTTTTCATGGAAAAGAGGACTCCACTCTGAGAGGATTTCACTATATATTTAACCATTTATAATGGTAAAACCTGAGCAGGATGCCAGGAAATTAGAGAACCTTAGCATCTATTGCATGAACATCTGGCATTGTTTGTGAAGCTGGCTGTTGCTGCTATCTATGGAAGGATGAGGGCTGACGCCAATGAGACACTTGTATTCACTTAAGGAATGAGAGGTCAGGTGTGTGTCTAGTGGGGACAAGCAACAAAAAGACATTGTGGTATCTAGAAGCCTAATATGTTTTTATGGTCTCTCTTAAACTAAGCTGTAGATAACCACAGGAGGATTGATTTCTTCCTTCTTCTACGCCCAAAATAAAACTCTCCCAAAATTACTCTTGGGCTAAAAAACCATCAGTGAATCTAAATAATTCATTTCTGGACCCACACTAATACTATGATCACGTCTTTTTAGGCTAGCTCACTGAATCAGCACTTTGGAAACAGCTTTATTTTCTGGAAGTGCCAGGTCAGTTTGTAAGCAGCTGTCAGTCCAGCAGGAATAGTTGGAGGACTGGAAATGGTCTGAAATAGATCATTTGAATTCACTGTTTCTTTACTGCCAGCAATATTTTTAGCTTTCGAAGGTAGTGATTGGTTTCAGGCGTTGCCTCAGGCCAAAGGAGTCCTTCATCTTGTCCTAACCTTTATCTCCTAATTTGACTAGACAAGCCACATTTCTAAAAAAATATTGCCTGAAGGCAGACATGGAGAAATGACATGATCAAAGCAGAAAACTTCCAGTTATATAGGAGTTTGTTTTTTTGTTTAAAAAAAAAAAAATCACTTCTGGTTGACCAGACTGCTATTGAACCCAAATTCAGTATTCTATACCCTTTCATCACTTGGGTTAAATAAGCCTTATTCCAATTTGGGAGGTGCCATTTTCATTTCTGTTCCAGCAGAGCTTGGAGTTGCTGTGTTAGGCTATACCTACACTACAGGGCTCAATTAAGTTGATTTAATAAGGTCGTCTTAAAGTCAACTTTAAGGAGACCTTATTAAGTCAACTTAGTGAGGCCATATTGCATTAAATCAACTTTATAAAGCCAACTTAAATGGCCCCACTGCACTAAATTGACTTTATTAAGTCAATTTTAATGGCACATTGTGTTTTCATCTTAATAAAGTCAACTTAACCCTTGGAGTCAACTTTAAGGGCAGGAATTATTAAGTCGACTTAAGGAAGCCCGTAAATTGACATAATGAACTCCAGATGTGGCCAGGGCTTTGCTTAAATTGACTTAAGCCCATAGTATAGACATACCCTTATACCTCTCTATTACTGAGAAAGTCACTTGCCCACATAAGTGGCCACAATAGTAAGCATCATATTCCCAGAAATCATAAGGGTGAGATGGCAGCAGTAGAGACAGCATGACAATCAGCATGTGAAGAAGCTTTAAAAAGAAATGACATAGGACTGTTTGCTTAAGCTCTGGAGTGAGGATATGAAGTCTTTGGCTATGTCTACACTACAAAAATTACTTTGAATTAACAAATTCGAACTAATAAATTCAACCTTAATTTGAACTAAACATGACCATAGTAAGTTGAATTAACAAAGTGCACTAATTTGACTTAAACATTAAGTTGAATTAGTGCACTTTGTTAATTTGAACTAACTGCCGTAATTTGCATTTATTTAGTTCAAATTAAGGTTTAATCCTGGTCTACACTGTCCTTAGTTCAAACTAAGAATTGAATGAAGGGGTTAGTTCAAACTAAATGCAGATGTTAATAATTTAAATTAAGTTTTTTTTCATTAGTTCAAACTAAGGAATTCCTTAATTCTAACTAGTGAAAGCCTATGGTGGACGGGGACTAAATTAGTTCAGATTAAGGCTCCTTAATCTGAACTAACTTGCCAGTGTAGATGCACCCATATACAGGTAAGCTCTCTAGACCATATAGTCCACAAGCAACTCACTAGCATTTGTTTAACTCTGCCTGTGTCCTAGCAACTGCACCAGGTGAGATCTCAGATAGAATCATAGAAACTGTAAGGAACCATGAGAGGTCATTGAGTCCAGTCCCCTGCACTCATGGCAGGACCAAGTGCACCTTTAAACCATTCCGGGTTTGTCTAACCTGCTCTTAAATACTTCCAAAGATAGAGAATCCACAACCTGTCTCGGTAACTTATTCCAGTGGTTAATCACCAGGACAGTTAGGAATTTTTTCCAAATGCCCAAACTAAACCTCCCTTGCCATAATTTAAGCCCACTGCTTTTTGTCCTATCATCAACAGTTTAGGAGAACAAATTTTATCCCCCTTCCTTGTAACAACCTATTAGGTACTTGAAAACTTATCATGTACCCCCTCAGTACCCTCTTTTCCAGACTAAACAAACCCAGTTCTTTAAATCTTTCCTCACAAGTCAAGTGTTGCGGATCTTTAATCATTCTGGTTGCTCTTTGCTGGGCTTTCACTAATTTGTCCACAACTTTTCTGAAATGAGGCACACGGAACTGGATGCAATACTCCAATTGAGGCCTAACCAGGGCGGAGTAGAGAGGAATAATTACTTCTTGTGGCTGTCTTACAATAGTCCTGTTAATACATCCCAGAATGGTGTTTGGTTTTTTTGCAACAGTGTTATACTGTTGACTCATATTTCAATCATGCACTATGACACCCAGATCCCCTTCCAGAGTACTCCTTCCTAGGCAGTCACTGCCCATTTCGTATGTGTGCCATGGATTGTTCTTTTCTAGGCGGAGTACTTTGTACATAGAATCATAGAACCATAGGGTTGGAAGGGACCTCATAGGTCATCTAGTCCAACCCCCTGCCAGAGGCAGGACCACTCCCACTCAACCATCCCAGTCATGGTTTTGTCCAGATGGGCCTTAAACACCTCCAAAGATGGAGACTCCACCACCTCCCTTGGCAGTTTATTCCAAGGCTTCACCACCCTCATAGTAAGAGAGTTTTTCCTAATATCCAGCCTCAACCTCCCCAGCTGCAACTTGAAACCATTGCTCCTTGTTCTGTCCTCTGCTACTACTGAGAACAGCCGAGCTCCATCCTCTTTGGAGCATCCCTTCAGGTAGTTGAAGGTTGCTATCAAATCCCCCCTCAGTCTTCTCTTCTGCAGGCTAAATAAGTCTAGTTCCTTCAGTCTTTATTCATAGGGCTTGTTCTCCAGCCCCTTGATCATTTTTGTTGCCCTTCACTGGACTCTTTCTACTTTGTCCACGTCCTTTTTGTAGTGGGGAGCCCAAAACTGGATGCAGTATCCCAGATGTGGCCTCATCAGTGCCGAATAGAGGGGAATGATCACATCCCTCGATCTGCTGGCAACACTTCTTCTGATGCAGCCCAGTATGCCATTGGCCTTTTTGGCAGCAAGAGCACATTGCTGACTCATATCCAGCTTCCCATCCACCAGGACCCCCAGGTCCCTTTCTATAGTGCTCCTACTTAGCTGATTGCTCCCCAGCCTGTAGCAGTGCATGGGGTTTTTCTGTCCCAAATGCAGGACTTTGCACTTGTCCTTGTTGAACCTCATGACATTTCTATTTGCCCACTGCTCCAATTTGTCAAGGTCTTCCTGAATCTTCTCCCTGCCCTCCAGCCTGTCTACCATCCCCTCCAAGTTGGTGTTATCCGCAAACTTACTGAGTGTACAATCAATCCCATCATCTAGATCATTACTGAAAATGTTGAACAGAACTGGCCCAGGACCGACCCCTGGGGCACACCACTCGTTACTGGTTGCTAACTAGACATGGAGCCATTGATTCCTACATGCTGAAACTGTTGATCTAGCCAGGTCTCTATCCACCTTACAGTCCACACATCCAACCCATACTTCCTTAACTTGTTGACAAGAATGCTTTGGGAAACTGTATCAAAAGCCTTGCTAAAGTTGAGGTATATCACATCAACAGCTCTTCGCACATCCACAAATCCAGTTTTCTCATCATAGAAGGCAATGAGGTTGGTCAGGCATGATTTACCCTTGGTGAATCCATGCTGACTGTTCCTGATCACTCTGTTTTTCTTCATGTGTTTCAGGATGGATTCTTTGAGAATGTGCTCCATGATTTTTCCAGGGATTGAGGTGAGGCTGACAGGTCTGTAATTCCCTGGATCCTCCTTTTAGCCTTTCTTGAACATAGGCACTATATTTGCTTTTTTTCCAGTCATCCAGCACCTCCCCCATTCGCCATAAGTTTTCAAAGATAATTACAAAGATAATTAGCGGTACTGCTACCTCATGGGCCAACTCCCTCAGCACCCTTGGATGCAGGTCGTCTGGCCCCATGGACTTGTGCACATCTAGCTTCTTTAGGTAGTCCCTAACCTGACCTTCCATCACCAAGGGTCTCTCTTCTTCTCTCCAATCTGCATACCCAGTGTAGTGGGCTGGGAGCTGGCCCTCCCTGTGAAAACTGAAGTAAAAAAAGCATTGAGTACTTCACCTTTTTCCTCATCCCATCACAAGGATACCTACATTATTCATTTAGGGACCTACACCAGCCCTGATCCTCTTCTTGTTATTGACATACTTGTAGAACCACTTCCTGTTATCCTTCACATCCCTTGCTAGGCACAACGCCAATTGTCCTTTGGCCTTTCTGCTTTTATCCCTGCAGTCCCAAGCAATATCTTTATATGCCTCCTTAGTGATCTGTCCAAGCTTCCACTTCCCATAAGCTTCCTTTTTATGCTTTAGCTTAGTGCACAGTTCTCTGTTAAACCACACTGGGCACTTTCCATATTTGCTTTTCTTTCTGCTCGTTGGAATGGTATCTTCTTGTGCCCTTAGTGGGGTTTCCTTAAAATGCAGCCAGATCTCTTGGACGCCTTTCCCCTTCAGATCAGCCTCCCAAGGGATCCTGCCCATCAGTTCCCTGAGGGAGCCGAAATCTTCTTTTCTGAAGTCCAGGGTCTGTGTTTTGCTTTTTTCCATTAATCAGCATCTTGAACTCTATCATTTTATGGTCACTGCTGCCCAGGTTGCCATTCACTTCTATGTCCCCAATCAATTCTTCTCTGTTTGCGAGCAGCAGGTCAAGAGGTACAAGGCCCCTAGTTGGTTCCTTCAGCATTTGCACCAGGAAGTTGTCCTCAACACTCTCCAAAAACTTCCTGGATTGCCTGTGCACTGCTGTATTAGCCTCCCAGCAGTTGTCAGGGTAATTGAAGTCCCCCATGAGAATCAGGGCTTGTGATCTGGAAACTTCTGCCAGTTGTCTATAGAATGCCTCATCCACCTCCTCCTCCTGGTCTGGAGATCTATAGCAGACACCCACCATGACATCCCCCTTGTTGCCCTCTCCTCTAAGCTTAACCCACAGATTTTCAACTGGCTCAGTTCCATTTGCATAATGGATCTCTGAGCAGTCATAGAGCTTTTACATATAGTGCTACTCCTCCCCCTCTTCTTCCCTGCCTGTCCTTCCTGAACAATTTATACCCATCCATGGCAGAGCTCCAGTCATGCAAGCTATCCCACTGCATCTCTGTTATTCCAGTTACATCGTAGTCCCTTGTCTGTGCCAGTACTACCAATTCCTTGTCTGTGCCAGTACTAGCAATTCTTTCTACTTGTTTCCCAGGCTCTTCGCATTCGTGTACAGGCAGCTAAGATACCAGGCTGATTGCCCTACTTTCCCATGTCGATTTTCAGTTTTATTGCATCTACCTCCTTGCATTTTCTCCCAGTGTTGTCCTGCACCTGCCTCAGGTATTAAAGCTTCATTAGAACATCTGACACAATTATTTTATTCCCCACCTCCCATGTTTCAACTACTTTCTCTTTTATCTCTGGTGTTACAGTCCCCGTTCCCTCCAAGTTCCATCCCTTCCCCCACATCTCCCACATTGCCACTTACCTGTGGGCTTTGGTCTTATTCCTCTTCAAACCTAGTTTAAAGCCCTCCTCACTACATCAGCCAGTCGATGTCTGAATATGCTTTTCCCCTTCCTCAACAGATGGAGTCCATCTCTGCCTATCAGTCCTTCTTCCTTGAACAGCATTCCATGGTCAAGGGAGCCAAAGCCCTCCTGATGACACCACCTTTGCAGCCAGGCATTCACCTCTAGGATGCATCTGTCTCTACTCAGGCCCCTACCCTTGACTGGAAGGATCAAGGAGAACACCACCTGTGCTCCAGACTCCTTCACCCACACTCCCAGAGCCCTGTGGTCACATTTGATCTGCCGAGGATCACCTCTCGCAGTATCATTGGTTCCCACATGGATGAGAAGCATGGGGTAGTAGTCAGAGGGGTGGATGATTCTCGATAATCCCTCTGTAACGTCTCGGATGTGGGCACCCGGCAGGCAGCATACCTCCTGAGAGGTCTTGTCAAGGCGACAGATGGGTGCCTCCGCCCCCCTCAGAAGTGCATCCCCAACCACCACAACCCTATGTTTCCTCCTAGCTGTGGTGGCTGTGATCCTCCCAGCCTCTGGGGTGCATGGCGTCTCCTCTTCCACCTCATCCATTGTCTCTAGTGCTACCTAACGGTTCTTCACCACAATGGAGGGAGGGATGGGAGCAGGGGTGGAGCACTGTCTGCTGCCAGAGGTAACCAGCTGCCAGTGTCCTCCCTCTGCTATAGGCATCCCATCCTTCTCCAGTGGTGCGGCAGTAGTCTTTGGCACCTGGAGAGTATCCTCCTCCTTGCATGTCTCCTCATGGATGCTATCGAGGAACTTCTCCAGGGCATGGATACTCCTTAGCCTAGACACCTCCTCCTGTAACTCTCCCACCTGCCTCCTTAGAGATTCCACCAGAAGGCACCTGTCACATTCATTCATCTCCCCAGCCTGATTGTCGGAGACAGGGAACTGCAGGCCACAGTCCCTGCAATTCCACACCAGGATCTGGGTAGAGATATCCCTGCTCAGGATGTCTGTCTGGCCACAGGCACAGGTGAAGGAGATAGAAGGGGTGCTGGAACAAGCAGTGTGGCTCTTCATCACCATTGTGGCCTCACCAAACTTCTTCCCAAACTCCCCTGTTTTCAGTCCCCCTGTTCGCTCAGCCACTGGCTTTTAAGGCCTTCTCCACCTAGGCCAGCCCTTGCCCCTTGTTAAACACACAGGCGAAGGATGATCATAAGACTGATTGAAGCTGGTGATCAAAGGTGAGCAGGGAACAATGATCCAAACAGCCCCCAATCACACAAACACACAATCAAAGTCCCAATTCCCACAGTAACTAACAGAAATCACCTGTAGGGAAAGACACAAACACACAGTTCGGAATTCACTCATCCAAGCTTCGTTCTCTCCCTTTCTTCTTCAGGTAGGGGATTGCCTTCGCCTCCTTCTCAGGGCTTCACCAACTCCTTCCCTCTCAAACGTGTCTTTATTGAATTTCATTCTGTTTAGCTCAGACCATTTCACCATTTTGTCCAAATCATTTTGAATTGTGATCCTATCCTCCAAAGCACTTGCAACCCCTCCTGCTTGATATCATCCACAAAATTTATGTGCACTCTCTCCAGGAGTGACCAAACTTATGGAATTCAAGAGCCGCACAAGTCGATTATTAAACCTTCGAGAGCCGCACTGAGGCACATAACCACATATTTTTACCTACTTCAAAATTACTAAGCTTAAAATTCATTGCGTACTTTAACTTTATCGTAGAAGCAGGACAAATATTGATCCTACTAATGTCAGATTCTAATAATTACTTATGGTTACCATGAAAATTAGACGTAGAGCACTGCTGGGTTGTGGCAAGTTTTTAAAATTCCGGGCAGTAACTTGTCAATGCAGTACGTAAAAGCTCTCTCAGATGCTGATCTCTAAGTATTGCACAAAGTTTTGAATGTCATTGTGGAATACAATGCTTCACAGCAGTAAGTTGTGCCAAAAATTGAAAGTAATCTACATTTTTTTAAACTTTTCTCCTTTGTATTTGCATTTCTCAGTATTCTATATCATGTTTAGGACTTGTAATACATGGTTTTATTTTAACAATGTGTAAACTGCATTAGGCCCTGTGAGAAAATCTAAACATGTCAGGGCTTCTCCAACCATGCTGTGCTTCCCTCCCCCACCTCTGTTACCACTTCTCTGCAGTCTCTTACCACGGTCTTCCTTCTCTGCTCTCTCTGACCATGCCACACTACCCCTTCCCTGCTGGTTTTGATCATGCTGCCCTTTCCCTGCAGTCCCTGACCATGCTGCCCTTCCCTGCCGGCAGCCACCATCCCCCGCTTCTCTGCCGGCTCTCACCACTGATCACGCTGCTTTTCACTGCTGGTTCTGATCATGCTGTGGCTCTCAGCACACTGCCTTTCTCTGCTGGCAGTGACCATCCCCCACTTCCCTGCCAGCTCTTACCATGCCGCTGCCTCTCTGCGGTCCCTGACCATTGCACACGTCTCACCTCTGTCTCCCATCATGCTGCCCTTCCCTGTTGTGCTCTTCGGGGAGCCGTAATTTTTCTTGGAAGAGCTGACTGCGGTTCATGAGCTGCAGTTTGGCCATGCCTGCTCTATGCCATCATCTAAAAACCACTATGAAAATATTGAATAGAACCGGATCCAGAACTGATCCCTGCAGTATCCCACTCATTATACCCTTCCAGCATGGCTGCGAACCATTGATAACTATTTTCTGGGAGTGGTTATCCAACCAGTTCTGCACCCACCTTATTGTAGCTCCATCCAGGTTGCACATTCCCAGTCTGTTAATGAGAAGATTATGTAAGACCATATCAAGATCCTTTCTAAAGCCCAGGGATATCACTGGTGCTGGGCACAGGGGGGCATGAGCTCCCAGTTGCAGTACCAGTGCCCTGACCCCAGCCAGGACTGTGAGGCCAAGCCATTGTGGCAGTCCCTGCTGGGGTCGGGGCTGGATCCAGCTGCTGCCTCCATGGTGGCCCAGCTCCACAGCCCTGGCTGGGTTTGGGACCTGACTGGGCTGCAACTGACACCCCGGCTGGGGACGCAGAGCTAGGCTGCTGATCCAGCCACGAGTCCAGCCAGGGCCACAGGGCTGGGGCTGTCATGGCAGCAGTAGCTATATCTGGCTTTGACTTTATCCAGGGATGCAGGGCTGGAAATCCAATCCAGCCCCAACAGTGGCCAGGGCCATGGGGCCAGATTGGGCCTGGGATGTAAGGGGTGGGGGCAGGGTTGGTGAGGGTGGGGCCTGGACACAGCACAGCACCCAAGAGATTTTTCTGGCCAGTGATGCCCCTGCTAAGGTCTAGATATACCACATCTAACACTTCCCCTCTATCCACAAGTCTTGTTTCCCTGTCATGGAAAGCTATCAATTTGGTTTAATATAATTTGTTCCTGACAAATCCACACTGACTATCATTTAACACCTTATACTCTTCTAGATATTTTCTAATTGATTCTTTAATTATTTTCTTCATTATTCTTCATGGTACAGAGGTTAAACTGACTGGTCTGTAATTCCCTGGGTTGTCCTTGTATCTCTTTTTATAGATGGGCACTTTATTTGCCCTTTTCCAGTTCTCTGGGACCTCCCTAATCTTCCATGATTTTTCAGAGATAATAGCCAATGGCTCAGATATTTCCTGAGTCCGCTCTTGAGTATTCAAGGTACATATCACCAGGCCCTGGTGACTTGAAGACATCTAACTTGTCTAAGTAATTTTGAACTTGTTCTTTCCCTATTTTAGCTTCTGATCCTAACTCATTTTTACTGCCCTACCTGAAAAGATAACCATCTTTTATATCAAGTACAGAGAAGATGTGCTAAGTAAAGTCATTTTTGGTTACGTGATAGTATGTCCATTACCTGGTGCATTTCTGATATATTGGACATGTGACCTTTGTAACGGTTCCCTGCTCTGTGCGCTGAGTGCATGAGATCTGTTAAACTTTCTTTTTTTTTTTAGCTATATGAAGAAGATCCTCACAAAAGAAGTCAAACTAAGTTTCACTGCAACCTAAACATATCAAGGACAAAAGCTCTTTCCATGTTGATGGTAACATAACTGCATAATAGAGCTGGTGGAACTGAAAAAAAATTCAGAATTTTCACCCTGTAATTCCACCAGCTGGACATTTCTCACATCGTAAATAGGGATGAAAAGTTGAATTTTTAAAAATATTTATGGATCAGAAATTCTGAAAAATCTCTCCTTGGAAATGTTGAAATGTGACATTTTGACATTTTCAACTGAAATGAAACATTCTGATTTTGAGTGTCAAAATACTTCATTTCTAGTCAGTACAACACTAAACTATGTTTTCTCAGTGGGGAGCATTGCCTCATCTGACCTGCGATGTGGCAATCTGATGCCTCTCCTTCCCCTTTCAGTTTTCCATTTAAAAATCGTTTTTATGCAAAATGCTTAACCAGCTTTTATGCCAGTTACTTTTCATGTGAAATCAGTTTTTGTTTTAAAAATATTATCATTTTTTAAAATAGTACACTGAAACAATTTTGATTTTGCCAAACAATTTCACTTTTGATAATCAGCTTCAATTTTTAGTAAAAATATTCTGTTTTTGAAAGCTACAATCCAAAACCTGAAATGAAAATAAGGTTTTTAGTGAAAATTTTTACCAAAATATGGTTTTTTTTTTGTTTGTTTGTTTTTGGTTTCTGTTGTTTTTGTGTGGAAAATGAAATAATTTTTTTTTTCTGAAAACTTCTGATTTGGTTGAAAATCCAGTTTTTTGTTAATTTTTTTCATAGAAAATGTCCTTGTCACAGAAAAATTTGAGGCTGTTGGTGCTAGGAAGACCAGGGAAGATTTTGTTTTGTAGTTTAGCACACTATACTATACCAATTAACACAGCTTAATGAAGTCCATTTACGTCAGCTGAAGTAACACGATGATATGTCCCAGGCTGAGAATGTTGGATAGTTTTCTGGGCTGATTAGTTTTAATGAGATTTTGTTGCTTCTTGTTCCCTCACCTTCCTCTAAAACCTCACACATATGAAAGGGTGAGATGTCTCCCAACACTGTGAGATAAATAGGAGTGTACTGGACTAATAGTTATTTGCTATAATCTGTTTATCTTCTACTGGTAAGTCTGTATGTAGGTCTTTTGCACTGAATTTTCTTTTGTGAACAAATAACAAAATGTGACTTGGCTATGCAAAGCTGTTACCATTTTTCGCCCATCTTCATGTTACTCTTTTTGTCAGAAAACAGCACTCATAAGTCAAAATGCTGAAGAAACAAGCAATTAAAAACACACATACAACCCTGCTTCTCCCTCTACCCTTCTTCCCCACCCTGCCACCAAATATTTCCTCTGGTGGAATTGCACAGATGGTTTAGCTTTCCCAAAGTTAAACATATGGTCAGTACTTCTGATTGGTTAGTACATAAGCCTTGATCCTGGTTGATAATGAGGAGTTTCATAGCAACTCAATATAATGAAAGAGAATGTAACTTATGTTGTTAGGAAAGGGATTTGATTTGTACTAAAATAAAAGGTATTTGCTGGGGGAGTGAGAGGAGTTGAGAATTACAGTTTTCTTCAAGCATATTGATTTATGGCACTGATATGCAGAACTGGAGAGATGGGGATTGCACTTTTTGGTCCCATCCTATTCTATGATCATGGCTAAAACTGATATAAGAAGGTGATATAGTTTTGATGGCATAAAAACAAATTAATAAAAAAGAAATATAAGCTCTAATAAGCATTATTTATTCAGAAAAGCATCCAGAAATTCATTATTCAAAATTTAGTTTTACCTTTAACTCCCACTCAGCACAACCCTCATAGCTCCAGATGGCTCATCTTTTTTCCTCCCTCTTGATAGATCCTGATTCTGATTGCCCTTCTCGTGTCCTCTCCTACCATTCAGTGTTAATCTCAAATAGGGGTGACCAGATAACCCTCTTCTCCTGCTCTGGTAAATGAGTTCCTCTTTTGGTAAATAGTCTTCAGTAGTTTGTTTCCTTGCTATCATGCAACAGGGCAGCATAACCCCTTTGGGGTCTGGCTGATCAGCTACTTTAGTATTTAGAAGCACTCTGGAGCTTTTCTCCACAGTATTTTGAAATCCCTGACTGCACAGAAACCTAATTTTCCTTCATTAGTAGATGAGGAAGAAAAGTCAGAGAAGATCTGCCATCACAGGTAAGAAAGTGAGATATATGGATCCTGAAATAGGAATTTCAAAACACTTTCCAGTTTGGTCTTATGAGAGATGGGAGTGTGCTCAGGGAGAAGGGTTCTTTCAGTTAATTTTAAAACCTTGTTTGAGTGGAAAAAGGAAGTGAAAGTATTGAGCTGTTGAATGTCATTGTTGATGTGATGAGCTAGACTTTACATATGATCAGAAGGGTGAGTGGGACATTTTCAGACTTTTCTGAGGCTTGCTTTGTTGGATACAGGCTCATCATAGAATGCCGTAAAGGGAAGATTGTGAGATGAGTCCCTGTCAGAAGAGATACAACCTCCCAGCCCACTCTAGTTGTTTATGTTGTCTTGTTCAGAGTTAGTTATTCCTCTGCCTTCCCTTTTGTGTTACAGTATTCTGGATTTCACACAGAAAGATCTGAATCTGACCATGAGAGCCAATGGGGTGGAAGCCCACTAACTGACACCGCCTCTCCACAATTACTGGAATCTGCTGAAAGGCCAAGTTCCCAGCACCATGATGTCTCCTGTGCCTATAGACAGTATTCAGACCGCAGTGCTCTCTGCTATGGTTTTTCACTTGACCATTCCAGGCTGACGGATGATAGACATTTCCATACTCAGGCCTGTGAAGGAGGCAGGTGTGAGGCGGGTAGATATTTCCTGGGCACACCACAGCCTGGAAGGGATACTTGGTGGGGTTCTCGTTCAGCATTGCCTCTGACAAAAACTTCCCCTGAAAGCAGAGAAGCATATGAAAACAGCATGCCCCACATTACTTCAGTTCACAGGATACATGGTAAGCGATAACATGTAATAGCTGAAATGCTGCTATAGCAGTATAAAGTCAGAATTTCAAAGGACTGACTTAAATATGGCCAACTTCAATGTGTGTGCTGAAGTCAGGATTCATGTATATGAACTGGTAATTGTGAAGATTCAAGTCTGGGTTTTGATGATCTAGAATACAGCATCAAATATTCTTTTTGTTTCATATTTTTTAATTATGAAATTTAGTTAGGTACCAATTATAAAAAAGATCTTAGCAAAACTGTGAAGAGATGGACTTAGTACCTATATTGTTTTCCAATTCCAACCAGTCTAAAGGTGAAGATTAATTGAAACTTCAAAAGCTCTGATCTTGACTTGATAGAGTCAAGAGGTTTGGATAAAATTCACATAAACACTCAAAATACCAGGTGCTTATCCAAATCGAATTGTGCTTCCAAACCTTTTGAGGTTTATCCATCACAACCTACCTTGTGCTGCAGACATTTCATATGCACATTAGCAAGAAACAAAATGTTGCTACGAGAAGTGCAGAGATAGTTTAAAGTTATTTGTGACAGTCCGTTGTAACAGTAGCTGTGCATATTGAAAAAACAACTAGATTGCAATCCAAAGTATTACCTATAGAACTCATGAGAACAGTTTATATAGGTGCTGGTATAAATTGGCTCAGCTGGTATAAATTGGTACAACTCTATTGACTTTTAGGATCTGGCATTATAAATTTAGAAAGCACAGACATTGTTTCATTCCAATAAGAAGAAAAATCATGCCATAAGAGAAGAGAAAATATAATAGCAGATTCAAAGACATACAGTCTGAAAGAAAGAGAAGGAAGAAGAGAGGGCTCTAATTTAATTTGATTGGTACTGGTCTGCAAATTTCTCTTTGTGATGAGCTATTGCACTTCTTTGAGTTCTGGTCCCTACTGCTGATATTCTTGAGTTCGTCTAGCTTTTTCTTCACAATATGAGAACTGAGATGCACAATAATTTCACAGTAACTATAAACATACACTTTATATAATTTCTCATGTTGTAATTATTGATAAGTCTAATGATATAACATGGAAATATTATTTACAGGTATAGTGTAGTTCTTGCAGATCTGATAAAATATTTTTTTCCTTTTTTAATCAAACACAGTCAAAGAAAGCTGCTAAAAGAGTTTGCTTTTGGTTGGTCTGTTTGTTAAACTTTTATTCCAGATGCTTCAGATGCATTGTAAATTGTAGAAAACTCCATAGATCTGTTCTAGTGGGTCTTCAGCCTGCATGTAGCTTTGGGGGCAGATCAATATCGGGTAGGGAATTCCCCATGTTCCAAAAAGAGATCTGTTTTTTATTACCTCCACAGTTTGCAGACAAGCAGTTCCAAACCACACTGGTGCATAGCATCATTTTATCCCCAAACACCCTCTTTTTTCACTGATTGGACTTAAAACATTTGAATTTAAAACTTAGCCTGCAGAGCTTCTTCTTTGGATAAGAAAGTGATTTTTCTCTTTTCCTTCTGAGGTGTACTAGAGTGGTGATAGTAAATTGTCACCCACACACAGGGTAATAAGGAGGGTAAAGCCGAAAAGAAGGCAAATTAATGTGCCTTCTATACTTCTTCCCTCTTTTTGTGGGCAAGTTCCTTAGTGGTAACTTCTTATCACCTAAGCCTCTTGTGCTATGGCAGGCCGTGCTGGCAAGTGGTATCTCCACGTCTATTCCTTACATACATCATCACCAGAAGACCCAAACATGGAAGTGGGCAGGGGAAGGTAATTCCAACCACCTGGAATCCATCTCTTCCATTGCCTCAGAAAAGGCCACATAGTATTTTCCATCTGGATCTAAACTAGAACCATACATACCTCTCCATAAAGCCATGGAAGATGTCACTAACGAGAAGTCAGAATCTCCACCAAGGCCAAGAAATACTAAACAAACAACAGATTCTAAAATATACCTCTGTCTAATTAAAATACGTATTTTCTCTCCGAAAATGATCTCTACTCTTTTCTCTCTTCTAAAGGACAAAATGATCCTCACAAAGGGGACATTCTTCTAAGGACTGCATGGACTGGACAGTCGACTCATGCCTTAGAAGAACTTATGAGGCTATTTTGACCACTTTTAAGGGCTTCAGCTGGCTTTAAATATTTTTCCTGCACTAACTTGCATGGACAGATATGTTTTAGCATTTCATCTCCCCGGAAGACCAAGAAAGTTTGTGGTCTAGGATCCTTTGTCTAAAAGATCTTCTTGATGACAAAATTGGTTTTAGATGCACCCCTTTATGCACTACATCTGTCAACAAGGGCAATCGGTTAAAATACAATGACTTGCTTGTGACCTCCTTCAGAGAAAGCATAAGTACAAGGGAGCATCTTTTGTGTTTCAAAATACTCTGTCACAAAGCATTTCGGAGAGCCATCAAACTATAGGGGAGTAGAATCATAGAATCATAGAATCATAGGGTTGGAAGGGACCCCACAAGGTCATCTAGTCCAACCCCCTGCCAAAAGAAGCAGGACCACTCCCATTAGATCATCCCAGTCAATGTTTTGTCCAGCTGGGACTTGAACACCTCCAGAGATGGAGATTCCACCACCTCCCTAGGCAACTTATTCCACTGCTTCACCACTCGCCTAGTAAGGAAGTTTTTCCTAATATCCAGCCTGGACCGCCCCAGCTGTAACTTGAAACCATTGCTTCTCGTTCTGCCCTCTGTTACTACCGAGAACAGTCGAGCTCCCTCCTCCTTGGAGCAACCCTTCAAGTAGTTGAAGGTTGCTATCAAATCCCCCCTCAGTCTTCTCTTCTGCAGGCTAAATAAGCCTAGTTCCTTCAGTCTTTCTTCATAGGGCTTGTGCTCCAGCCCTTTGATCATTTTGGTTGCCCTCCTCTGGACTCTCTCTAATTTGTCCATGTCCTTTTTGTAGTGGGGAGCCCAAAACTGGACACAGTATTCCAGATGTGGCCTCACTAGTGCAGAATAGAGGGGAATGATCACATCCCTCGATCTGCTGGTAACACTTCTTCTGATGCAGCCCAGTATGCCATTGGCCTTTTTGGCAGCAAGAGCACACTGCTGACTCATATCCAGCTTCCCATCCACCATGACTCCCAGGTCCTTTTCTCCAGTGCTGCTATTTAGCTGATCACTCCCCAGCCTGTAGCAGTACATGGGGTTTTTTCGTCCCAAGTGCAGGATTTTACACTTATCCTTGTTGAACCTCATGAGATTCCTCTTGGCCCACTGCTCCAGTTTGTCTAGGTCTCCCTGAATCCTGTCTCTGCCCTCTAGGGTGTCTACCGTTCCCCCCAGTTTGGTATCATCTGCAAACTTACTAAGTGTGCAATCTATCCCATCATCCAGATCATTAATGAAAACATTGAACAGAACTGGCCCCAGGACCGACCCCTGGGGCACGCCACTTGTTACTGCCTGCCAACTTGACATGGAGCCATTGATTCCTACACGCTGAAACCGTTGTTCTAGCCAGTTTTCTATCCACCTTACAGTCCATGCATCTAACCCATACTTCCTTAATTTGCCAATGAGAATGCTGTGGGAAACTGTATCAAAAGCCTTGCTAAAGTCAAGGTATATGACATCAACGGCTCTTCCCGCATCCACAAATCCAGTCATCTCATCATAGAAGGCGATGAGGTTGGTCAGGCATGATTTACCCTTGGTAAATCCATGCTGACTGTTCCTGATTACTCTATTTTCCTCCAAGTGTTTCAGGATGGATTCTTTGAGAAGCTGCTCCATGATTTTTCCAGGGATTGAGGTGAGGCTGACAGGTCTGTAATTCCCTGGATCGTCCTTTTTGCCTTTCTTGAAGATAGGTACTATATTTGCTTTTTTCCAGTCCTCTGGCACCTCCCCTGTTCGCCACGAGTTTTCAAAGATAATGGCCAACGGTACTGCTATCTCATCAGCCAGCTCCCTCAGCACCCTCGGATGCAGTTCATCCGGCCCCATGGACTTGTGCACATCTAGTTTCTTTAAGTAGTCCCTAACCTGACCTACTGTCACCAAGGGCCTCTCTTCTTCTCCCCAGTCCCCCGTACCTAGTGTAGTGGGCTGGGAGCTGACCTTGCTTGTGAAAACTGAAGTAAAAAAAGCATTGAGGACTTCAGCTTTTTCCTCATCCTCTGTCACGAGGATGCCTGCCCCATTCAGTAAGGGACCTACACCATCCCTGATCCTCTTCTTGTTATTGATATACTTGTAGAACCCCTTCCTGTTATCCTTCACATCCCTTGCTAGTCGCAACTCCATTTGTCCTTTGGCCTTTCTGATTTTATCCCTGCAGTCCCGAGCAATGTCTTTATATGCCTCCTTAGTCATCTGTCCTAGCTTCCACTTCCTATAAGCGTCCTTTTTATGCTTCAGCTCAGTGCAGAGCTCTCTGTTAAGCCACAGTGGGCGCCTTCCACATTTGCTGTGCTTTCTCCTTATCGGAATTGTATCTTCCTGTGCCCTTAGCAGGGTTTCTTTAAAATGCACCCAACTCTCTTGGACACCTTTCCCCTTCAGATCAGCCTCCCAAGGGATCCTGCCCATCAGTTCCCTGAGGGAGACAAAATCTGCTTTTCTGAAGTCCAGGGTCTGTGTTTTGCTTCTTTCCTTCTTTCCTTTAATCATCAACTTGAACTCAATCATTTCATGGTCACTGCTACCCAGGCTGCCATTGACCTCTACTTCCCTGATAAATTCTTCTCTATTTGTGAGCAGCAGATCGAGAGGCGCAAGGCCCCTCGTTGGTTGCTCCAGCATTTGTACCAGGAAGTTGTCCTCAACACTCTCCAGAAACTTCCTGGATTGCCTGTGCACTGCTGTATTGGCCTTCCAGCAGATGTCAGGGTAATTGAAGTCCCCCATGAGAACCAGGGCCTGTGCTCTAGAAACTTCTGTCAGTTGTACACAGAATGCCTCATCCACTTCCTCCTTCTGATCTGGTGGTCTGTAGCAGACACCTACCACAACATCCCCCTTGTTGCTCTCCCCTCTAAACTTAACCCACAGACTTTCAACTGGCTTGTTTCCACTTTCATAATGGAGCTCTGAGCAGTCATAGAGCTCCTTTACATATAGTGCTACTCCTCCCCCTTTCCTTCCCTGCCTGTCCTTCCTGAACAGTCTATACCCATCTATTGCAGAGCTCCAGTCATGCAAACTATTCCACCACGTCTCTGTTATCCCAATCATGTCATAGTTCTTTGTCTGCGCTAGTGCTACCAATTCCTCCTGCTTGTTTCCCAGGCTCCTTGCATTTGTGTATAGGCACCTAAGATACCCAGCTGATTGTCCTACTTTCCCATTTTGACATTCAATTCTATTGTATCTACCTCCCTGGATTTTCTTTTGGTGTTGACCTCCCCCACCTGCCTCAGGCATTAGGGCTTCATTAGAGCATCTAAGAAAGTTATTTGATTCCCCCCGCATGTTCCAATTATCCTCTCTTCTATCCCTGTAGTTACAGTCCCGGCACCCCCCAAGTTCCATCCCATCCCCCTGGTCTCCCACGTAGTCACTTACCTGTGGGCTTTGGTCTCCTTCCCCCTTCAGACCTAGTTTAAAGCCCTCCTCACTAGGTCAGCCAGTCTGCGTCCAAATACGCTCTTCCCCTTCCTCGAAAGATGGAGTCCATCTCTGCCTAGCAGTCCTTCTTCCTGAAACAGCAACCCATGGTCGAGGAAGCCAAAGCCCTCCTGACGAGTAGAGGTGGAATATTTTGAAAAGACAAAAGATCTCTGGTTTCTGGTAGGCAGTAAAGAAGAGAATGAAAGCCACATTTCAACTGTAATTTTTTTCCTTATATGACTAGCAAGATGACCACTACAGAAGAGGAAGAAAGAACAGACTGGAGTAGGTTGTAGTTTACCAGCTGATCTCCAGCTGCCTTAATATCACAGTCTTCTCCAGTGTGCAGAATAATGACCACTGTTTATATTAGATCAATAAGTCCTGGACATCTCTAGAGGGAATGCTCTTTAGAATTTTATAAGAGGCCTAGACATAGATTCATTTTCTGCTTTAACTCAACCAACCCAGGAGAGAAATGGGACAGGAAGAAAGTTATTTACACCTGTTCCCTATTGATAAGGGACTAGAACACCAGGCTTTCATGATGAGAACAAAGGTCTATTCTCTGTCCTGTTTAAAGGAGGTTGAGCAGAAGCACAGCAGTGCTGGATTTTAAACATTTCAACACATTTTTTTTAAAAACATGGACATTCAAGATGGAGACTCTAAAATTCATCTTAGTAATAATCAGCAAAGGGGAATTTTCTGTTGCCTACAGCAGGGGTTCCCAACCTTTTTAGTAACATGGCACACTTCAACAAGAAAAACAATTCTATGGCACACCCACTTTTTTTTCAGCTGAATTGATTGCTCATAAACATTACATTTACTATGGTTATGGTCTTATAGATTGGCTTGCAGCATAATGCATACAGCAAGTTAAAGAAAGATCAAATGCATTGTTTCAAATCCACCGGGAAAAAAACAAAACAAAACACATCCTCTCAATTTTGCCCTTTGGCCACCTGCATTTAGAATGTTCACATTTTAAAATTGGAAGACTAATACTTTGCTTTTAATTTGCTGATTAATGTTCATGTTTTATGATTTGTAATTTTGGTTTGATAGAACATTAAGATGAAACAATGTTTGTTTTACATTGATTTTCATTACCTTTGTACAAAATTTCATGGTACACTTGCACAGTTCTCATGGCACAACAGTGTGCCATGGCACACTGGTTGAAAACCACCAGCCTATAGCCTACAGGAGACAAGAGTCCATATTTCAACATTACCATCCCAACAGACAGTTACCCTGCTTTGCCAAAGCACTTCCAACACAAGTCCTTATCTTTTGTATACTTAGTGTTCCTAAGAATACTTCTTAAACAAGAAGGAAACCATATTTATCCCTCCCTAAGGGTCCCATTCAGAGCTAAAGTGATATTAGATGCTCTATGTAAGATTTGGATTCCAGGTAAGGACAAGGTGATATTCTTGGGAGCAGGGGTTCTGGAACAATTCTTATAGTGGGGATGCTGAGAGCCATTGAATCAAAGTGAATCCTGTGTATAACAGAAACCACTTCAAGACAGAGGTTGCAGCAGCAACTTGAATTCCAGCACCTAGGCTTGGAAGAGTGGCATGACAAACTGTAAACAGAAAGTCAGTTGTATTACAGTGCCTCTTATAAAGTCATTCATATTCCTCTTGGATGCATGGGTGTTGCTGGTGCCAGACTTACAGGGCTCAAGCCCTGAGTCCCAGTGCACTGAGCCCCAGGTCTTTTCTGGGGCTAGTGGCACTCCTGCTTGGATATGATAGCGTTGTGCATAGATGCACTACATTGGACCACAGGCAAAATGACACTTCTCCAGAATTTTCTTCAGAATTTCTTCATCATCCCACCCATCAGTGAAAATGGGAAAAGTGTTCCAAAAAGCAGACAGTTATTCAATGCTTCCAGCTTGAAAGCATGCAGCACTTCTTTGAGGATCACAGGAAACCCAGGAAATGTGGCCCTGGCAAGAGAGGCACAGAATCAGAGCTATTTGTTGTGGACTCAGAAAAATGATTCTCTCCATGGAGAATGAGCATATATTTGTCATGATAGGCAATATATCCATCAAGGCTTTTTTAAACAAGCAAGTAAGAACCAGAAAAGGCAAAGCTATTGTTGACCTGGGCATAAAAAAAGACTTCCAGAATTGTTATGTGACCTTGGGCAAGTTACAGGCCCTTTTCATTGAGGATGAGTACTTACACAGAATTCCCTTTGGGATGGATTCTGATATCTTTACTCATGTTGAATAGTACCCATCTCCATAAGCATCCAGGTGAAGTTAATAGACCCCTTTGTGGAGAAAGGGGCTGCCTACTATGAGCAAAGAGATCAGAATCTGCTCAATAATTTTGCTAAATTTCAGTTCTCCATCTGTAAAATGGGAATATTAAATTTGCAAACTTTGAGAAAGGAGTATCTTCTATGTATTCTTTGTACAGTGACCAGCACAATGGAGTTCCAATCCTGACTGGGACCTCTGGATGCTCTGCAATACAGATAACTAATAACTCCCTGGTTTAAAAGTGTATATTAAGGATAAATTAATAAGTGCTTGGCTACTAAAGGAATCGGCACATAGTTAGCTAAGGTGGCCTTCAGAAGAGAGTATTCCACAATATAGTACTTCATGTACACAGAGAATGGAGTGTTATAGTATTTGCTAATAATTATTAATTTTCTCACCCAACATACAGGCAAACTAGTGATGGTATCCAACTCTTAGATACGTGGACCTTAGTGCACGTAGAAAGAATAGAAAATAGAATGAGAATAGAAAAATATATCTGTGCTTACTTGAAAAATTTATTTCTTTGAGTAGTATGTTTGGTGCCCAGCTGATGTTTTGTATCCCTTGCAGAAGACGTTGCATTGAGAGTGTAAGTACAATCATTTGGATCAATTAGTTCAATTGACCTATCTTGACAACAGCACTTATATGGCAGAAAGAATGATCTAGAGGTTAAGGTACCTGACAGGGTCACAGGAAACCTGTTTTGAATTCCCAGTTCTTTTATAGGCTTTTTTTAATGACCTTGGGCAATCCATTTAATCTCTGCTGCTGTTCCACAACTGTAAAATGGGGATAATAGTGGTTTTGGGTTTGTTTATTATTATTCTCTTGTTGTCTTTTTGTGTCAGGGACTTTCTTTTATGCACTGGACACTCATCTCAGTTTGAGTCTCGTGATACTGTGATGCAAACAATAACAATGAAAGCCAACATAATCAATCGTTACATTAAAAAGGATTTTTGATTGTTTGCTTTCTTGCTGAAATCCACAAGCAAACTGAACCTGATGACTTGTTTCTTTTCTTTATTTGTCCTGTAGGGAGAGGACACTGGGACGAGGACAGTGTTGTTAGCTCCCCAGATCCTGGCTCTGCTAGTGAATCAGGCGACCGATACCGTACTGAGCAGTACCAAAGTAGTCCACATGAGCCCAGCAAAATTGAAACTTTAATAAGAGCTACCCAGCAAATGATTAAAGAGGAAGAAAACCGGCTACAGCTACAGAAGACAACCCCTGATCAGCTGGTCTCCATTAATGGATCAGGAAAAAAACACTCTATTTGTTTTGCAAACTACCAGCAACAGCAGTTGATAGGGGATGTCTGCCGTGTTCCTACTGTTGCCAACACATCTCCTTGTGAACACATCCAGCAACGGGATGGAAAGATTATGAGCCCGCATGAAAATGATTATGATAATAGCCCCACAACAATGTCACGGATAAGCAGCCCAAATTCTGACCGAATTTCTAAATCTAGTTTGATACTAGCTAAAGACTACCTGCATTCAGACATGTCGCCTCATCAAGCCACAGCGGACCATCCAGCAGTTTCTCCAAACTACTACACTTCACACAGGCAATACTTTGACAAGCATGCATATACGTTAACTGGATATGCTCTGGAGCATCTATATGACAGTGAAACCATTAGAAACTATTCCTTGGGCTGTAATGGATCACACTTTGATGTGACTTCTCACTTAAGGATGCAGCAAGATCCAGCACAAGGACACAAGGGGACCTCCGTTATAATAACCAATGGAAGCTGATGTTTTTTCTAAAATATTTTGTACTCTTTAAAAAAATCTTTAAAATGTAATTGGAAGATGTATGTTTTAAAACCCTTGTTGTTCCCAGCATTTGATATACCGCTCTGCCCTAGAGAGAATAACCTAAGGTACGGGGGACGCGAGTTGACACGTCACTGTAAAAAAAAAAATGCTCTGGCATTGAGAGTTATAGTGAATGGAGCTAAAGTCCCAGTTGCTGCCCTATTTTGTAGAAAAGAAGATAGAGGAGGGCTGTTTTGGGAGCAAACTATAGAATTCATTGTGTTGGAGTCAGTTGAAAACACTGTCTGGGGTAGACTGCCTGAATTGCATGTGTGCCCCACAGGTTTTAGTCATCAAAACAGCTATGCACTCTTTACATGTAAAAATCAAAATACATGTAAAAATTGGTACATTCACTGATTTGTTTAATCATTAAATTTTAGTCATGGTATGCTGCTCAGTGATGCAAAATATCTAGGGCTAGCCAACAGCAAAAGGAGAGAGATCTTCAGATTGTTACTTCCTTGAATAGCTACTCACGCTATTACAACCTTGCTTGACTTGAAAGACATAAAGTGAGCGACATAGGAGTGGCTATTGGGTTGTTTGCACATGCAGTATTTAAATGAAGGAATCAGAAAAGGGGATTTCTCAGCCTGATTTTGAGCTATGCAGAAGATACGACTGTAATAGAAAGATACTTTGAATTGTGGTCACATTTTGGATGAGTACATGAAATGTCTGGTAAAGTCAAATGGAAGAAAATTAGTGAAGGGAAAGGGGGAAGAGGCTGAAATGGAGAGAGGTCCAAGATGAGTTACTTTAGTCCCATGGTGATGTACACCATGTAACAATAAATATGCTAGGAGGAATAAAAGTTCCATGTGTCTGAGATAATCAGGAATGAGTTAGAGGCAGAAGAGGAACTGCATAAAATCACTAGAATGTTCTCTGTAACTACTATGAAACATAACTATGTTAATGAGAGAAAATAAGAGACAATGAAAAAATGAAGACTGAAGGGTGGTTTTGATAAATGCTTTCAGTGAGAGCAGAAACAGGGCCCTCTTGATTATACCAAAATAGAGTTTGGGCAATGGGGTGGCTAGTAAAATGAGATGAACAATACAGGACAGCTTGATTTGTAATGTAAAGAAGCTATAGAATTAAACTGCCAATGGTCAAAAGATACAATCCACCAGTAGAAGAGTGCTCTGAGAGTTCATGTTGATTACAAAAGTTTCAATCTTCAAAGCAGGTCTAATCAGTAGCAAAATATTAATGATAATCTGAGTCACCACGTAGAGATTTATTAGAAGATGGAGAAAATTGCTTAGCCAAACTTGCAATCCTACTATATATAGCTATGATCACTTTGAGGCAGATTGAGATACACTTATTCACACCAGGTAGTACTTTATGCCCCAAGCAATCCATTGGATTTCAGTGTGGTTGTTCCAAGTGAATGGTACTATTCCACAAGACAAAGGTGTTACAATCTGACTTTTATTATTTAAAATTCACAATAGAAAAAGTAGAACAGAGTGCAAAGCAGAAAGGTAGAAAATGAAAGATTTAATAAAAGTATTTAAATAAACTGGGATCTGGTTTTTTTTGGAAAAAGAAAGATTCAGAGGGAATGTACCTGATGTGCACAAAGTTATGCACAGAAAAGAAGTTAGAAAAAGGTATTTGAATTAGGGACAGATATGAAAGCCAAGGAGCATTAAATGTTAGCCAAGGAAAAATGAGAACAAAATAAATTTGGAGACCATTATATTAAACAAAACCTAGCAAGTTGAATGAACGATAAAGTTCATAAACAGGAATGACTAGTATAAATATTTTTTAAAATCAAAGCAAGCATTTACTGCTGTTGGGAAAACACAAACAGGTGCTAACTCAAGGCTGGATTGACCAATATGTATTTCTTTAGCCCAACAAACATATATTTCTAAAATGTCAGGAGTGGGAGCGTATTTTTGATAAGTCTGGTTCTGGATACATCTTTATTTAGTTTACACCTATGATAAGTATTAACTTTTTTGGGAAGCCTTATAGTACAGTATTAAAATATGATTTGCTGAATAAAATATAATGGAAATACAAGCTATCATATGTCCCTTGGCATGCTGCTAACACATTGCAAAAGTGACCAAGCAAATGTGAATATTATACTATATTACAGTATAAAAGACACCTTCATGAATGACAGTGCTAATAACAAAGTTTGCTTATATTCTTCGTCTAAGAAAAAGGCAAGTAAGCCATGGAATAAAGGTTCCTAATTACTATTTACTGTGACCCAATATAGAATACAAGTTTCCAGGCAACTATCATTAATTAAATTTCTCCTACGCTGAAACTTTCAATAGTTTCATTCCACTGCAATGACAAATGGAGGGAGCTATAATGTAATAAATAAACTGTATAAAATAGCAGTACAGTGGTGTAGAACCTTTCACCTACAATCATATTTTGAGACAAGCAAGACTGACACGTATTCATTTCCCACATAAGATGGTAGCAGCTATTGCTCCTTCTTAATGCTTCACTGTTATTGGCTGGAGGCACTTGCCTGTTACAGGCTACCTGATTAGCCATCTTGCTCCCTTAAAAGGCGTAGCTCTATAGGAACAATTTTCTCTTCACTTCAAAGTCGGGAAGGAGCCTTTAATGTGATTTTGAAAAAAAAATACTATAAATTATTTGTAAGTGTAATTTTGTGTAAGTTTAGGGACCTACAGCTCTCTGCATTCTGCCTCATACTAAAGGAAAGTCAGTTTGCAACTCTTAACTTTAGCATTCATTATTTCAAATGGTATATCATGCACTTTCCTGTGGGGCACAAAGTTTACACATGTCCATGGCATCAGTTTTATTATATGACTTACTTTAATGAACTTCATATTGAGTTCAATGCAATACTTAACCTCATGGTTAAAATGCAAAAATCCTCAGCACCTTTAAGGAATACATTTTTAAAACACCAAGCTGAACAATTTTGAAAAATGCAAGCTACAATATTTGCTTTGATAATTTTCAAATGCATTTTGTTAGGTTAATGCTGTCACTTTATACATGAGACATTTTAGGGTATATTTCAGTTCCACAAATGCAGTTAATACTACACTGATGACACTGTAGTATACCAGCCTTTCTATATCAATAGCATTGTCAGAGAAGATAATGGCAAGTTAATATGTTAATAAAAACTGCTTATGAGCAAAAGCAAAAGTTTGTTGAAACTAATGGTAGTCTTTTCATTGACATCAATGGGCTCTGGATAAATTTTCTATGCCTTTATTTGATGGTAAGAGAAGAATAGAAATGATTCCTATTTATACACAGGTATGTTCAGTGGGTATAATATACATGTTTAAGCCCAGAATCTTATACAAATTCTAAAGTAGAGTAAGACACCTTAGGCCTCAAAGAATGCCATTGATTTCAATGGGTTTATTTGTGGAGTAAAGTACTCATCTAGCAGAATGTGGCTTCTAGTGGTTTGGCACTAGTTTTTGGGCACCTGGAAGATGGAGATATGAAAACCATAAAGGGAAATGCACACATTTTGCATGTATTAATAATAAAGGTTGGTTTTTCTATACAGGCTTTGATTAGGTTTAGAAAAATGTGGGCAGCTCTGAACACTCCTGGGTGCCAAAGTCCAAGAACATTTTTGCTATGCTTTCACTTTAAAGGGAGTGGCCAACTTACCAGGATTTTTTTAGGCTGTTTCTACAAGTACTAGCACTCAAAAAGTGCAGTAAAATCCTATTTATTCAATCCTATTTTATCCACAAAACCCATGTGTTAGCTGCATCTCAGTTATAGCTCTGTTGGCCTGAAGCACTTATTCAGTAATTTGCCTGATTACCAGAAACACCATTTATGTTAATGATATTGGTAGCCCCCTAAGTATTCAGATAAATGGGCTTGTGTGGTATTTCTGCAAAAGGCATGGATTCAGTGGAAAAGCTAACCATTGCAGAAGTACCACATTTTAATTGCAGCACTGAAGTCCAACAAACTCATGGACACTAGAACAGGTCTTCAGACTTTCCAACCCAAAAATTTCTTTGGCTTTTTATTGCTCTAGTTCCAGGATCTGATCCAGCTATGGGTATTTCAGAGGCAGACATGATCAATACTTGGTAACAAATGTATTTCCATAGAATTCTCTTAAATTTACACAGAGCAGCATAGTGTTGCATCCTGCTCCCATTGAAGGAAATGGATGTTTTGCGATTGATTTCAATAAGAGTAGTGCTAAGGAATTTACTTCCACACACATGCATATGCTGGTAGGCCCCAAAATCATCCCGACTGTGCTATGCAGGTAACTAGAATCTTCTTTTAATTCATAGTTATATTAAAAATAGCTATTAAATAATCTGATTGTCGGCAGTTAACCCCTTCCCCCTACCCTGCCCCGACAGCACAATGCAGTCACTGTGGTACCATATATTTCATTCTGTTTGTTGTGAGTAAGGCACAACAAAGTGAAAGCTCCATGGATTAACAATGTATTTTTACTAGTCAGTGCCCCAAAAGGAATTATTATTTTTGACAAAGAAAATTCAAGTAGAATTTTCTGCAGAATTGTGACAGTGCAGTTCCCTTTCACAGAACGCATCCCTGGAGAGTCTGATAGTGGAAAAATTACATAAGGGGAAAGTTTGCTGTGGTGTTCAGTTTATGCACGCAAGAATTGTAGGGTTAATGCTTGATCCCAGCTGGTAAGAATGCACGCATTTCTGAAAGTAGGTTAATTTATGACTCCTGCCATGGGACTATACATGGAAGGAAAGATCAAACATATTGAGTTTATAAAAGGAAACAAAGTTGGTTTTTTTTACCTGATCGTGTCCACTACTTAATGTCTCATTTCAAATGGTAAACATAGGCTTCTAGGGTTTAAAATACAAATTTAAATGTTTTTATTTATTGAAATTTTGACTGTATGTGATCTTGTTGCCAGATACTTATAAAGTGGAAAGCTTGGAACACACACTAATCTAATGAACACATTTATAAAACAATTACAGCAATTCCATTTCTAAAGAAAAAGAGTCAATTTTAGAACATTGTAATTTTTTACATAGTAAATATTTCAGCATCCAACACTAGAAAAAGGCACTTCAGAAATAGACACATGTTCATATTTGAGTTTCGACTGGCTTATTTAAAAAATCCAAATAAACCTCAGCTCCCCTCTCCTAAAACCCATGGATTATATTTATGAAAAAAGATAAAAATTGCCAACATTTGAAATGCCATGCCTTGCAATGTATAGGTTCTAGTGACATTGTATTATAACATCTGTAATTTGAGGTTTTCCTTTGGACTGTATTGAAGGAAACACAGTTTAGCTATGTTAACAATATCTTGCAAAGTGTTCCCGTTTATAATTATTTATATTGTAAATACCTTTCTGAAGTAAATTTCAAGTTAATGTGCATAAGATGTATTTATTATGTGAAGATTTTTTTTTTTTTGGTTAAAATATAGCTACCAATATACACTTTTTGTCTGGTTTCATGAGTTTTTAAACTGATAGTCCCTTACATAGAACTATTTTCAAGAACAAATTTTAATCATCTTATGAATACCTCAGAATTTAAAAGATATACAGGAGAAGTCACATAATTCGATTTCATTGTACCCCAAATAAGTGATTTCATAATTTGAACAAAGTGTATTCAAATGGTACATAGCACTGCTTTAGAAATTCATTTAGTCTAAAAGGTCATAGTTACTTTTAGCCTTAATTTATATTTTGCAATTTATAACCCACTAAAAATACCAAAACCAAAGATTGACTGTTAGGAGGTGGTGGGACTAAGACAGGGGTTGGCAACCCAGGAGGGCACAAGAGCCATTTCCTCACCACCACAACCACCACAACTGCGTGAGCCCGAGCCAACACAGCAGCTGCGCCACAGCCCCTTAGCACTGGCAGGGGGGTGTGTGGGTGGTGCGTGCTCCCTTCATCCCTCCCTCCACTGGAAAGGCAGAGCAGCGCTGCCCCACCTACCCCCAGCCGGCTGTCCCTCCCAAGAGTGGCTGGCAGAGAGCTGCAGCTTGTGGGGGCAGGGCCCTGTAATGGCCCCTTTGCGGGGTTCAAGATGGTTTGACCTGGTCACTCCAGGCCTGCCCATGATATCCGAGCCAGGGCCTGGAGCAAGGTGGCCTCTGTTCAGGCCTGGAGGGGCTGGGTTGAAGTGGTCTCAACTCCGTGGATGGTCCATTCCAGGGCTCCACCTCCACAAGCTGCAGGTCTCTGCCAGCAATCTGGGGAGGGATGGCCACCTGGGGGTAAGTGGGGCAGCACTGCTCCACCCCACCAATGGACGGAGTGATGGAGGGAGCACGCACCACCCGCGCACCCCCCCCCCCACCAGCGCTAGGGGACACGGTGCAGCTACTGGGCTGCTTCCATCTCATGCGATTCTGGTGGGAGGGTGGGGGCAAGCCCAGTGCCCCAAAAGTGGGGCCTGTGCCAGCCAGGAGTCCCTGGAGCACACGTGGCTTCCTGGAGGAGATTGCAGGGAGCCAGAAGGGGATGCTCGGGGAGCCACAGGTGGCTCACTAAGCATGTGTTGCTGATCCCTGAGCTAAGACATATCAGTAATTCTCCAGTTATCAGCTATGTTATACATGCTGTTTAATATTTGTAATGTACCGACTGTACTGCTGTTCCATCCATTGCTGCTGTCCAGTTTCTGGATCTGCCTCTGTCCCTGGACGCTTTGGTGGCTTTGTCAACTTACATGGAACGATGTGGACAAATTGGAACGAGTCCACAGAAGTGCAACAAAAATGATTAAAGGTCTGGCATACTTGATTTATGAGGGAAGTTTGAAAAAACTGGATTAGTTTAGCCTGAAAAAGAGAAGACTGAGACAGACATGATCACAGTTTTCAAGTATCTAAAAGGTTGTTACAAGGAAGAGGGAGAAAAATTGTTCGCCTTAACTGCTGATGATAGGACAAGAAGCAATAGACTTAAATTATAGTAAGGGAGGTTTAAGTTGGCCATTAGGAAAATGTCATAACTGTCAGAGTAATTAACCACTGGAATAAGTTGCCTAGGCAGGTTGTGGACTCTCCATCACTGGAAGTTTTTAAGAGCAGGTTAGACAAACACCTGTCAGAGATGGTTTAAGATGGTACTTGGTCCTGCCATGAGTGTAAGGGACTGGACTAAATGACATCTCACAGTCCCTTCTGGGATGAATCAATGGAGTTTCTCTAGTGTATTGCTAGAAGGCTGAAAAGGGAATGCACTAATATACAGTTTGGAGAGGAGAGGTTAACATTACGTGCAGAGATTCTATGGGCTTGTGCATTTGCAGCTACAAGCCCTTCCTGCTGCCTCTGCTTCTCCCAGTCCAACAATGATATTTTGAGTTTATTGTTTGGGTGACAAGTAGGAAGAAGAAGAATTCTGGGACAGAATGTAATGGAAGAGTAAAGCACTGAAGGTGGGGAAGAGAGGTGTGAGAGCATGAGGTAGGAGAAACAGAGTTTGGGGGAGGTGGAAAGAGAAGATTTGCTGAAGCATTATGCTGGAGAGAGAGTTAGGAGCTGGGGAGACAGGTTCTGGTCTATGAGAAAGTGGGGAAGGAAAGGTGGAAATTCTAAGTTGGGGAGATGAGGCCTAAGCTTTAGGAGTGCTGTTTGGAGGGGTGTTTTAAACTGTGTGTGTTGTGTTGGAGGTACACCATAAGATTTAGGGTCTTATAGCTGGGAAGAGGTGCTAGACTGAGAATGGGTGGTAAGTGAGAATGAAAGGACATTGGTAAGTGGAAGGTGGTAGGATAGGAGCTAACTTGGGGTGGGAGAGAATGAGGCTAAATGATGGAACTGGGAAAAAAACTGGCAGTCATAGATGGTGGTCATGGTGTCATCTGCTCCTGCTCTTACTGCAAGATATCGCAGCTCTTCCGTATGGAAAGGGGAGTAGAGGTTAGGTGGGGAAAAGAAAGGGAGGGCTCTTTTCGTCCACTGTTCCCACTAGCTGTCATCATCCCTCACCAAACTTCTTCCCCAGGACTCCTCCCTCTGGTGCCCTATGTTTTTTACCTTGAAAATGTGGTCAGTTTGCATTAGGAAAGTCGGAGGCATAATGGCAATGGGTGCTGGAAAGGAGGCACTAGATCTTCTGGTTCCTGCAGCCCCATCAGTTATTTTGGATACATTGTGTAGGTTACTGCTTTCACTGTTAGACAATCAAATAACAAAATTTGTGAGAACTCTGTGACCTTGTACTGTTGTTATATTCTTACCTCTCATAGTGAACTGATGGGGCACTGAAAAATCATCCTAACAGAGTGGCTAGAGCAGTCATAACTGTCCTGTTATAACCTAAATATTGATTTATTTTAATAAGAAAACAATTTATTTCCCATAGTTTGTCCCAGTCACAGGCACCACTCTTGAATTTGTAAACAGTCTTCTTTTTGTGTGGCCTTGTGCAAAAGTCTGTCACAATTGGCATCCTTATGCTTCATGGTGCCCAGGAACTACTTTTTTAGTGTGTCATGGGGTCAAAGAGTACCCAAAAGGATGGAGATAGGTGGGGAAATGGCTCCACCCACTCTGCAATAGCTCATGAAGTAGGTCAACAACAGCAGCACCATCCTAAGGACTGTTACCAGGCCTTACTTAGCTCACCATGTGATAATGGGTCTTGGGCCAGCTGGTATAATTCACAATGTGGGCCTCTGAAATCTAACACAAGAATGGATTCAACATGCAAAGACAGGAAACAATCTAAAATACCGGGAACTACTGTGAACACTGAACCCACAGTTTTGCTTGTTAATCTGCTGAGCAAGGATAACATCCTTATAACCCATGTGTTCAGGAACTACCAGAGGAGATCTAGCCACTGGATAAAGGGCAAGGAATGACCCTGGTGCTGTGACAGGTAACTGAAGAGGTGATGATGCCAGAGCAGCTACACCACATCTTCGGTCTCTTCACTGAGGAGCCTGTTCAGAATGGTTCTGAGGAGCAGCCTGGTGCAGAACTGGCATCAGAAGAAGAGCTGGAACCAGAATCAGAGTGAAGCCTGGTAAGTTTCTGCCACCATAATCTTTGTTATTTATGGATGGATGGAAAGATTTACAGCTTATGACCCAAATGAGTTATTAATATCAAGCCATAGATTTGCTTCCATTCACGCAGGAGCCCATGCCAGTTTCCTTACATGTTCCATCCCCTTCACTTTCCATCTGATATTGCATGGAATTCAAAATGAACACTGAAATAAGGAAAACAGTTAAAACAAGTGGTTAAGATGAGCATGCGCGCACGCACGCACACGCACACACACACGCACACACACACTCTTTAATAACTGTTTGTTGTAAGTATGGGTGGGACTCCTCAGTTATCATCTTTCTGATCCCATCCAATCTAATACAGCACACTTTATCAATCAGCCATGCTGAACTGTACCAGGCAGCCCGTAAAGTGAACCTCAAAAATCTGCTGGCTATGAGTCCAAAGAAAACTGAAGTGTGTATTTGGTTCATAGGTTGCTTAAATACATTTGTCCAAATTACAGAGGAAGTTACATGTCTGGCTGTGTTAGCAGTCCCTACGTTGCCAATCAGTTGGATCTATGCATGGATGCATCTGTGCAAGGCTGTACTGTGTCTCCATACTAAATCCATATCTTATTGATTTTACTGTGAATTTTCACCCTTGCTGCATGGTGATGAAAGAAATGTCTCACAAGGTAGGATCTCCATATACTTGGTTATATTGCAGAGCAGGGAATACATATTAGGGCCAATTGTGTAATTCATGAGCGTCCTCTACTCTCAGATATGCTGGTTAGTCAGTCAGTAGTTATCTGAATATCTCCTTCACGTAGCCTGATAGCAGCCCTCTGCTGGCCTGGAACAGAAGTTCATTATTTCACTTAGGGACCTCCAGAGTATCAGTATTCTCCAGAGCTTGCCTGGACTGAAATGTCCTTGCTAGTGACTAGATCCGTCATGAGTCCATCTTCCCTTCCCATGGCACTTGAAGAAAAAAAAAAAAAAGGAAGTAAAAATAATTTCAGTGGAATTTTGCATGTGAATCTGAACATGATGTGTGATGGCTTTCAGTGTGGCTCTAAAGGCCTTCTGAGGTGACTAATGGATTTTTTGTGTGTGAATAAAACGAAGCCCCATGATAAAAAAAAAAATCTTTTGACTCTGAATTAAAGTAGTCCCTTTGATAGGGTGGAAAATGTAATTTTTCCTAGGTTAGACACTAATGTGCTTTTTTATTTTCCTTTCAAGGGCTTTCCACCTCTCATAGGGCAAACGCACACCACCAGGTGCCTGGGGGAGTAGACCCACTATTTCCAGGTAAGGAGAAAGACAGTCCAATATGAGCTGACAGAGAGATTTCTAGCTAAAACAAATCAGCAGATAGAGTTCCAGAAGGAGCAGATGTGAGAATCAGAAGATTAAACATGTAAGAAGGAGAAGGGCAAAAAGAGAGATGGAGCACAGTGCAAGGAGAGATTCATAGAGCATGACTCACTGATTTAGGGAGAAGGTAAGTGCAGCAAAAGGAATTATTTGAATGGTTATTTGTGCTCATGGCTACCAGGCTGAAAGCTCCACAGCCACCTTCAGCCTTACACCTGGAGCCCCTTCCATGCTTTTGTGTCCTACAGACTATGCAGCCCTTGGCCAATTCAGGAGTTGACTAGACTGTGCATGGAATATAGAAACGTAGCCTATATATTCTACATTCATCCGCTCTAGGTCAGTCATGGCCCACACTTACAAAACATACCAGAAACTCCAAGGAGAACAACAGGACAGAGGACCCTGAGAAAGATAAATTGTCCATGTCATTTGGTAACATGCACCTTTCATTGCTTTGGCATTGAGTTTGGTTATTGTGTTGTACATTCTGGTTGCAGCTGGTCAGCATTTCTTATTCTTAGTCAAGTATGTAAATACATGTGTAAAATAGTGTTGAATTTGTAAAAAAACCTCCTACAATAGCATCATAAAATAATATACAAAATTATTATTGACAAACTTTAAAGTAATGTTAAATGTTAAGGTAATGTTAAAAGTGGCACAAGCTTTAATGTCATCACATGCATACTCTCAAGAAATTTCATAATAAAAATGCAACAACTGTTTTCATAATTCATAAAGTGTGAGTTGAAGTACTTGGCTAATATTTATAAAATTCATAATACATAACACCAACACATTTTTTAAAAAAAATCACACAGCTGCCTCAGAGACAGCATAACTTCAAATGCCATTTCATATCCCCTCATGCACAGGAGCATGCTAACCGATTAGATGGGTGCAAAAAGCATCTCTGATTTCTGTTGTTGTTACCCCAGCAAATCAATTCTCGGCCTGTCCAGCAGTCTGAGTCTTAATTTTTAACACTCTAGGGCAACGAGGGTGGGACCATTCCTCGGCTAAACAGACAAATGCCCCGAGTGGAGAATACGGCTACAGCCCACCGATCAAGCACAGACCAGAAGCAACAAAGGACTTAGAGCCAAGGGTTCTTCAGAAACAAACATAAGGTTTATTACAATGCTTATTCTGAGGATTGACAAAGAATTCCTACTCACTTCCCATATAGCCTAACAGTAATACAACACATTAAAACTATGTTATGCAAGTAAAACATTAAACAACACTTACATTTACAAAAGACATTCAGCAAGTGAGGATCAGTGACTTGCAGAATGGAGAGATCTCAGATCTTAACATTACTCCTTTTAAACCTGGTGTGGATTCCTTATCTTAAGCTTGCCCTGCCGGTTTGCCTATCGCTGCAAACTACCTTGTCAGGATTGTGACCTGGTTAGCGGTTAGCACGTTAAACAGTTTGTTGGTCTTTAATCTTAACTGGTGATGTCCTACCTTCCTTGGGACCCTCTTCTTACCACAATTTGAAAGGATTTTGTTCTCCGTAACCAGTCTGGCCTTCACTGCCTTCATGCTTGCCGTCTGCTGTCTCTTTCCCTGTTGCGGTCTCCATAGCAACTGGAACAATGGTGGCTCAGAAGGTTCTAGAGAGCTCGCAGGTGTGCCTGCCGCTCTGCGTCAGCGGAGTTCTTTGTGGCACCTGCAGGAGTTCTGACAATGTCACGGCTCCAAAGTCTTGAGCTTTGAAATGGGACTTGTGTATGGCTTATGTGGAACCAGGCTCCCTTGGAAGCATGCACCTTGAGTCCAGGCTCAGATGTCAGACTGGTGCAGCCTCTTTTGGATAGCCTATACTAGAGACAGTGAGACACGAAGTCCCCCAACTGGGAAGATATCCCAGTTGTACCCTCTGGGCACTCCTTCCCGGAGATGGTGAGACCCGAAAGCCCCCCAGCAGAGACTTCACTCTGCTGTACCCTCTGGTCGTGGAGCATGCTTGCAAGCTTCTGGCTGTGTGATATTCGTTGCTCACAGACTTAACCACAGGACTCAGTTGTCTACCTGTCTGGAGTGCGTGTAAGATTGACTATTTAGGCTCACCGTTCTGAGACTAAGTCCTGAGTCCCTGCTCAGAGACTAAGTCCAGAAAACACCCTTCTGAGACTAAATCCCACAACTTAGCTCATAAAGTTCAACCAGAGATGTTGTCACTCTCTCTGGAGTCAAGTGGTGGTATGACTCCTAGTGCAGCAGGAACATAGCCGGAGGCCAGTGGAACCCAATAAGGAGTGGGAGAGATCTCCAAAGCTCTGCTGCTGTGCTGCTTCTTTTATACACTATCATCCACTTTCATCCCCTCTTAACCACTCACAAAAGAGGTGATTTCATCCTCACCCAATCACAAAGAGGATGATTTCATCCCACACCTGCACAGTGCTGTGACAGAGATCAAAGGGTTTTGGGGGTAACTGGACAGTGGGAGGAAAACTCAGAATACTTGATGGGAGGGGGAATGAGGGAGTTCAAAAGTTTAAAATCTTCTTCCATCTTGACCTACTTTTCCTTAAAGAGATACATCTATTGGGTCTGCTCCCCTATGATCCATATCTATGGAGATCAGATTTCACTTGCTGAGTGCATTTTTGAATACTGGCTTTGTCTTAAACACTTGGGGTGTGTTCACACAGCAGTCTTATTTTGAAACGACAGAGGTTGTTTCAAAATAAGAAAGGCCATGTTCACACAATGCACCATTGTTTCGAAACAACGGTGTTGTTTTGAAACAATTTAAACCCCATGTAGGGACGAAACAATGCTGTCTGAACATGTTGTTTTGAAACAACGGTGACTCATTTAGAAATAACTGTTGTCTGAACTTGCTATTTCGATTCCTGCTTTTTTCCTTAATTCGAATTAACAAACTGTTAATTTGAATTAACTTATTTCGAAATAAGGTGTTATTTCAATACAACTTGTACCGAAACAACTTGTAGCGAAATAACCCCCTGTGTGTGAACATAGCCTTGCACATGATAACTTATGGCTACTTTATCACTAATTATAACATATTATGCTATTTCTAATTTTATTTTAACACAAAATTTCTATTAGATTGCCTTAAACTATTTTCCCACTCATATGTGTCTTTATCTAATCAAGATTTGCTCTGATACTAAAGAAATGGCAAAAATCTCAGGCTACATTGTGTGTGTGTGGGGGGGTGGGGGGTCTAGCATCAGCCATGACAGGTGCAGTGTTTGGTTGAGTGTACTGATCCAAAAAACAGCATTAAGAAATCTTGAGCACAGTCCCAACAGCAAGGTGCCTGTTTTCCTTGCAGCTATTGTACAGAACATAGCAGGCCACAATAATGCATATTGTACTGACAACAAACAGTTCTGAAGAGTGCACCAACGTGATTTCAGTCTGCCAAATGTACATTCCACCCATCCTGTTGTTACTAATTGTGTAACAGAACTGTCTTGTGCCAGGTCGTCTGAAATTAGAGTACAGTTTCATAAAGTCATGGCAGCAGGGGGTAAGTGGGGCCGTTAGACTATCAGTGGGGATTTTTACTGTATTTCTAACAATGCCATTTGGTGAGAAGGTTCCAGTTTCTTGGTGAAGGTAAAGTCCCAGTCTCCAGAATGCCCTGGAATCATACATCCAACCAGTACATCCTACATGAGTCTCCATGAATCTGTTTCTGTGGGTAATTAGTACCTGCAAATGATGCAGTACAGACTGGTATATATCCTCAGTATAATACCTCACAATCCAGATTGTCTCATAAATCACTGCCAAAACAACCCAGAGAGTTGATTTGCTGACTCCAAACTAGTTAGCCCCAGGCCTATGACAGTTTAAGGTAGCCAATTGCCAGATAGCTGTAATGACCCACTTCTGGGTCAGCATGGCATCCTTCATGTGGCTTTCATGGCATTACAGGCACACGGGGTTGTGACAAGTCTATCGTAAAACTCTAGGAAAGTCTGCTTCTTTATTCAAAAGTTCTGGACCCACTGGAGATCAACTCAGGTTTGCATGACTTGATCACACCACTCCCTGTTTGTGGCCCTGCTCCAGAAACTTTGGTGCAGTAGGGGAAACTTTTACTAAAGCAACAAACTTGTGCAGATGGATTGCAGCTGGCATGACAGCATCGCAGTCTGAAAGGTTCCAATGGCAGGTTAAACGCACCACTGAAACGTCCATCATATCAGTGTCTTGCAGATGCGCCGAGTGATTCCAGAAATAGCACTGACAGCATGAGGTGGAGAAGGTCTGCCACCATGTAAGGCTTCATGGTGATGACTCTGGCTTGGAGTGTGTGGCCATAGAATGGCTTAATTGGATGTGGTGGTGAGCTACAAAAACTATGCAAAACACTGCTGGTTGACTGGATTTTCTCCCATGAAGGCTCATGCGAAAAATAAATCTGTTAGTCTTTAGTGCCACATGACTCCTTGTTTTTTTTTTCCTGAAGAATAAGTAGACAAGTTCTCAGACAGCCCACTAAGAGGCAAGCCCTACAGCTGGCGAGGGTGCTAGGAGCTCTGGAATATGATGCTACACTACAGAGGATGAAGTTCCGATATGAGGTTGGATAGTGCAGTGTGGATGTTAGCCCTGCAGCTCAAGCATGGGCTTGGAAACAGAGATTATGAAGTGGCAGTTCACACAGACCTAGGCTTATTATGTTGTATAGGTGCAATCACAGTGGCTTCAGTGAGTGGAGTTAGGCCAACACTGAGTGCTTCTGAAAAACCACACTGTAAATATTTTAGAAATATTCCGTCACTCAGGATCGATTGTGACACACACAACCTTCTTGCCAATGCCTCTGAGGGTATGAGCCACTGTCTACTTTCTCAATAATTTTATTTGTGCTAAAAGGTGGTACTGAACTTCTGCAAGTTACAGAACAGACACCATTAAACAATGTTGGTAGGAGACTATGCTATAATGCCCACAGCTAGTACTTCAAGAACTTAGCGTCTTATAACACTATTAGCCATTTTCCAGAAGCATCATATCACTGATTTCTTGGCATGCTGCAGAAAGTAAATGGTGGCTTCTCTTGTCAGGTATACTTGCTGACTGGTTGCTCCCAAATGAGGGAAAATTAGTCAGCTGAATGCTTGAAGTATGTTGCCACTTGCTCTTTTGTTTCTAGGGCTTTATTTTTTTAGAAATAGCTTCCCATTTTTTTACTCACCATTTTGCTGATGCAAATAATACATGATAAAAAGGCAATGAAAAATGTGGATGCAACAGATACAATTTTCATAGCAAATCAGGTATACATCACTTGCATCAACATTTATTTGTGACTGTAGTGAACATGTAGGCACAAACAGGAAGGTGAGGTTAAGGCTCCTTTTAAAAATCAGGTACATACATTCAAATGTCCCCTCAAAATTTAGGGCTTGAGTCTCAGGTTACTGGGTGCACTTGTAAGTGGTGGAGACATAGGTGGCCTTCTGCTATCTTTCTCTCTCCCTGATCCTGAAGGCAGCTAATCGCCAGTTTGGCTCTGGCCCAAATTAAAGTGGCCTTGAGCCTGCTTTACTTAAGCTAGCTATAATGATCCGATGGGTCTACCACTTGCTTCCAGATCAGTGAAATGCTGCACGTTCTAGGTGTGTCTTGCCACAGTATGCCCTCTTTGACTGCAGGCAGGCCAAGCGTGGATGGTGGTTTAAAGTAGTGCAAAGGGGATGAAATGAAGGTCAGGATTCAGCCTTATTGTTTTTTTTAAATAGAAATATGATTTTTTTAAAATTTAAGTATTGGCTGTTTTTGAACTCAGAGCAACTTACATTGCATTTATGCATCTCTCTTTATATACATTAGTCCCATTACCAAAAAATGCTGGGTAGGAGCAGGGAAAGAATAGGAAGGTGTGCAGAGTATGTGAGTCCATGTTCCCTTGAATGCCAACACTGGCCCGCAGAACAGATGCTGTTAAGGGGTGTAGCAAAATGTGCACACTCCCTGTGGGGCAGTGCGTTAAAGCCACAACCAGTCCCTAACTATATTTAAATAATTCATATAAATATAATTAGTACTGCACACATCTTCCAAGTAAAACTATCCTAATACCATTATCAGATTCTAGAAATTTTATCACCAAAATAATCTAGCACCTCAACACTGTGGTGATGGCTCTAGTTGGACTAGTCATGTAATTTTCTAGTAGCAGATGGTTAGGACAAATTTTTAATGGGTCTGCAACCAAGTTTTTCATAGACTCATGGAAGATTAGCATTAGAAGAGAGCTAGGAGGTCATCTAGTGCAACTCCCTGCTCAAAGCAGAGCCAACCCCAACTAAATTATTTAAAAATTTTCAGTATTAGATGTAGGTGAAAAAGGGAGTATTAATGAATACAACTACCTGAGTTAAGGGCAAAATCATGTATTTAGATGTCTGATTTCTGACATTTTTACCCATTTCGTCCTAATCTGCCAGGACAACTGCAAAGTATTAGAGTGATTACAATATTCTCCCCAGTAAGATGATGTCCTTAGTGCAAGAAAAATGCCTGAAGTTTCATCAGGTTGGTTATCAGACAGACTACTCAGAGCTCTACAAAAAACAGCTGATTCTTATTTTTCTAGCTGAACTGAAGCTTTGACTTCCCGTGATCAATCTTCCTGTTCGCAGCAGTAAATATGCTAAACTGCAGGTGGCAGCAAGCTTTGAGACTGCTTGAGCTTGAACACAGCACTGTGGCTCTGCTTTGTTTTGTGTGTCATCAGACCAGCTAACCTTGTGCACAGCTACTTGGTCTTTATAGAACTGTGCTTTAGAACTTAGTCTGTGCTGTATTTACTAATGGAATTAAATCCTACCGTGAGAGAGATGCAAAACAGCCATTGTTTTGGGAGTAAATAATCTATGCTTTGTTCAGTTTTTGCTGTAGGTCAGGCTCTCTGCATGGAGTAATTCTATGTGGAAACCTGACTTGAGCTTACAGAAAGAAAAACTTCAAAATGGATCTTGGCAAAATTTATCCAGCCATCAGGAAACCATTCTCAGTGGCTGGTGAGGATTTTCTGGTAACTTTATTTAAGTTAGTTGTTAGACCAACCACTAAAGAAACACTTTTTTTTTTTTTTAGTAGGACTGACTTAGGAATGCAAAATGAAAGCTCCAACTTACATCAAGGACTGTAGAACCCAGGAGAGGCACAGGTGGTTTAAGGTACATTTGCTGATGGGCTGCACTTTCTGTGCCATAGTTTCTGAAGGATGTAGCAGAAAGCATATCTCATTGTGTTTTAGAGACAGAAATGGAGGGAGGGGGCTTCACATTGTTCCTCTTTTCTTCAGCATTTGCACAGAACTGGACACAGTCTAACCCACTGGTTCCCAACTGTTTTGACTAGAGGGCCACAGATATAATTTTTACAGCCCTGAAGGGCCACCAGCAGGCCCTCCTGAAAAGTAGTTTGTCTTCTTGCTTCTTGATCTCCCATCTCTCTGGCTACAGCAGGGAAACTGCACACATCTTGCAGCTCTGTGTACTCTAGCTGGATCTCATGGCAGTGGCTCCTTTCTGCAGCCAGGGGGAGGGAAGATCAATGCTCCCCACTGCTACCTTCCCTCTGGCACCAGTAAGGATCCTAGAAACTATGGATCTAGACAGAGCACTTTGCAGTGCTCCCTGCTATAGCCAGGAGGATGGGGAGCCCTGATCTTTTTGCTGCAGCAAGGAGTCTGCATCAGTCTTTTGGCCCTGAAGAAATACGCTCTACCTGGATCCTTAGGCAGTGGCTCCATCCTGCAGCATGCAGGAGGGGAGTAGAGGGCCACTTTGAAAGCCAGCCACCTTTGGCCCCCAGAACACAGGTTGGGGAACCACTGGTCTAGCTCTTAATATGTTCCTTAAGGCAGTGCTGCCAAAGGAGGGCTGCAGCTTCACTACTGTTTAGTTAATTGGACAAATTAACGAGCTTACACAATTTTGCATGGTTTGAGGGTCTTTCATATACTCCTTTGCATTTAAAGGTCAGGATGAAAGCCTGGCCCTACAGAAGTCAATGGCAAAATTTACCTTGACTTCAGTGGGGCCAAGCTTTGCACCATGATGTGTAAATCTTTTCTAAACTGGGCCCCTGAGACAGTGTAATATGCCTTGCCAAAATAGAACAGAACAAATGAAAGTCTGAATAAATGAAGAGAGATTTACTCATGCTCAAAATAAATAGTATTAACAAATGTGTGGAAGAATAATTAAACATATACCTAACCCCCTCCCTCACGATGCCAGTTAGCTGAATGGTTTCAAATATGGCTAAAAAGCCTCTGATAAACCTTAGGATATACAATAGAAAATCTGACAAGGCAATTTCAGAAATGAGGCTCTGAGGAAAAAGCTGCTGATTAAAATCAATACAGTAAGACCTGGAATTTGAAAAGATGGGTTTCTAAGGCCTGAGAGGGTCACTGAACAGAAGTGTCAGTTGATGGTATTTAGACCAGACAATTGCCTTCACAAGGTGCTTCACTGTTTGTTCAAGTGACTTGTGTTTGGTGGCTGGGCATACATTTAACAATTCTACCTGTGATTATACAGCAGGGGAGGGTAAGCTTAAAAGCCTTCTGTAGTTGAAAGCTGTTTAATGCTGGGAACTGCCAAGCGCCTCAGCATGTCACAGGATGTAGCCCTTAATGAGTAAAGTTTAATAAGTATACTGCACAAAATGAACAGAAGAGATTATGTTTCTGAAGATCACTTTAAAGGATTTGGATCCTTCTAAATATTTCAGCTGCTTTGCTTAAAAACATGTTCATTCACTTGTGAGTGCCTGTTTTAAGAAGTTGTAATTTATTACAAGAAACTCTTTTGGACAGACCTCAGTTAATGTTTCCAATTTACCTCCAGGCACAAGGAACCATTTCATTTTTTTCATAATGTAGCACTGCACTTGGTAACAGTTTCCTGGGGACTGGTGAACTACAGTTTGTCTCACATAATTTTAAATTTCTTTAAACAACAGTTAATGGTTAATTTAATGATCATGATTAAGACTGAGCAGAGTACAGAAAAAAGTAAACAGCATGGACTTTATTTTTTAAAGAATGATGTCAGTCTTTCTGCAGTGAGAGCCAACAACTAGCTGTTTTAAAATGATTTCAAAAGTCACGGGTGGGCATGTGGGAAGGAGACCATTAGTTTCTGTTTATTCAGAAAAGAATGCGTGATACTCTGAGACCCTTACCAACTAGTCTCACAGCGAATACATTTCTGGCACTATTAATGATATTCTTAAATGAGTTTTACATTACTTTACAAAGGTCTTAGGAACTCATTCAACTTTAATAATAGTTTATTGGTGTTCCAAGGAAGTACAAAATAGGACAGCACAATTTGTATGAATTGCTACAAATTGACCAGCCCAGAGATTCACAATGTGTTGTGGGGTTTCCTGTGTCCATTTTTAATCATTGTACATTATTGGCACTATAAATGCTATATCCACAGCTGGTTGCCATAACCCCATTGATATCAGTGCAGCTATGCACATTTACACCACTTTAAGATCTTGCCCTAAATATCTGAAGCTGTTGTCAAGAGTCTGACAAAGTGGGATTCTCTCCCACAAAAGCTCATGCAATAATTAAAATTGTTAGTCTTTAAAAGTGCTACCAGATTCCTTGTTTGTTTTGTTGGACTAGACAAACATGACTACCCTTTTGGAATGAAGCTATCTTGCCCAAAGCAGAAGGACAGATTATTTTATGTGGCTGAGCCTTGTTGAGGCTAAGTTAGCCTTCCTTGCTTGGGGGAATTCTCAGCTAATTGGTCAAACTTACATTATGAATCATATGATGTGGCATAATGTGCAAAGTAGTAGGCACAAGGTTGAACATCTGACTGAAGAATACAGTTTTACATCACCATTTACATCACCATTGAATATGAACCCATGGGTTGCTGTTTTAGGAAGAAGGACTGCTAGGCAGAGAAGGACTCCATCTTTCGAGGAAGGGGAAGAGCATAGTTGGATGCAGACTGGCTGACCTAGTGAGGAGGGCTTTAAACTAGGTCTGACAGGGGAAGGAGACCAAAGCCCACAGGTAAGTGACAATGTGGGTGATGAGGGGGAAGGGATGGAACTTGGGGGGTGCTGGGACTGTAACTCCAGGGATAGAAGAGAGTGTAGTTGGAACATACAGGGGAGATCAACTAATCATCTTAGGTGCTCTAATGAAGCCCTAAAACCTGAGGCAAGTGGGGGAGGTCAACACTGAGAGAAAATGCAGGGAGGTAGATACAACAGAATTGAAAATCAAAATGGGAAAGTAGGGCAATGGGCCTGGTATCTTAGATGCCTATACACGAATGTGAGGAGCTTGGGAAACAAGCAGGAAGAATTGGTAGTACTGGTGCAGACAAAGAACTATGATATAGTTGGGATAACAGAGACGTAGTGGAATAGCTTGCATGACTGGAGCTCTGCCATGGATGGGTATAAATTGTTCAGGAAGGACAGGCAGGGAAGGAGAGGGGGAGGAGTAGCGCTATATGTAAAAGAGCTCTATGACTGCTCAGAGCTTCATTATGAAAGCGGAAACAAGCCAGTTGAAAGTCTGTGGGTTAAGTTTAGAGGGGAGAGCAACAAGGGGGATGTCATGGTGGGTGTCTGCTATAGACCACCAGACCAGGAGGAGGAGGTGGATGAGGCATTCTATGAACAACTGGCAGAAGTTTCCAGATCACAGGCCCTGGTTCTCATGGTGGACTTCAGTTACACTGACATCTGCTGGGAGGCTAATACAGCAGTGCACAGGCAATCCAGGGAGTTTTTGGAGAGTGTTGAGGACAACTTCCTGGTACAAATGCTGGAGGAACCAACTAGGGGCCTTGCACCTCTCGACATGCTGCTCACAAACAGAGAAGAATTGATCAGGGAAGTAGAAGTGAATGGCAACCTGGCTAGCAGTGACCATGAGATGATTGAGTTCAAGATGCTAATTAAAGGAAAGAAGGAAAGAAGCAAAACGCAGACCCTGCACTTCAGAAAAGCAGATTTTGGCTCCCTTAGAGAACTGATGGGCAGGATCCCTTGGGAGGCTGATTTGAAGGGGAAATGTGTCCAAGAGAGTTGGCTGCATTTTAAAGAAACCCTGCTAAGGGCACAGGAAGATACCATTCTGATAAAGAGAGAGTACAGCAAATGTGGAAGGTGCCCAGAGTGGCGTAACAGAGAGCTCTGCACTGAGCTGAAGCATAAAAAGGATGCTTACAGGAAGTGGAAGCTTGGACAGATGACTAAGGAGGCATATAAAGACATTGCTCAGGACTGCAGGGATAAAATCAGAAAGGCCAAAGGACAAATGGAGTTGCGACTAGCAAGGGATGTGAAGGATAACAGGAAGGGGTCTACAAGTATATCAATAACAAGATGAGGATCAGGGATGGTGTAGGTCCCTCCCTGAATGGGGCAGGCATCCTCGTGACAGAGGATGAGGAAAAAGGTGAAGTGCTCAATGCTTTTTTTACTTCAGTTTTCACAGGCAGGGTCAGCTCCCAGCCCACTACACTAGGTACGGCAGATTGGAGAGAAGAAGAGAGGCCCTTGGTGACAGAAGGTCAGGTTAGGGACTACCTAAAGAAGCTAGATGTGCACAAGTCCATGGGGCCAGATGAACTTTATCCGTGGGTGCTGAGGGAGCTGGCTGATGAGATAGAAGTACCGTTGGCCATTATCTTTGAAAACTCATGGTGAACGGGGAAGGTGCCAGAGGACTGGAAAAAAGCAAATATAGTGCCGATCTTCAAGAAAGGGAAAAAGGAGGATCCAGGGAATTACAGATCTGTCAGCCTCACCTTAATCCCTGGAAAAATCATGGAGCAGCTTCTCAAAGAATCCATCCTGAAACACTTGGAGGAAAATAGGGTGATCAGGAACAGTCAGCATGGATTCACCAAGGGTAAATCATGCCTGACCAACCTCATCGCCTTCTATGATGAGATGACTGGATTTGTGGATGTGAGAAGAGCCATTGATGTGATATACCTCAACTTTAGCAAGGCTTTTGATACAGTTTCCCAGAGCATTCTCATTGGCAAATTAAGGAAGTAGGGGTTGGATGCATGGACTGTAAGGTGGATAGAAAGCTGGCTAAATCAACGGTTTCAGCGTGTAGGAATCAATGTTTCCATGTCAAGTTGGCAACCAGTAATGAGTGGTGTGCCCCAGGGGTCAGCCGTGGGGCCAGTTCTGGTCAACATCTTCATTAATGATCTGGATGATGGGATAGATTGCACACTTAGTAGGTTTGCGGATGATACCAAACTGGGGGGAACGGTAGACACCCTGGAGGGCAGGGACAGGATTCAGGGAGACCTAGATAAATTGGAGCAGTGGGCCAATAGAAATCTCATGAGGTTCAACAAGGACAAGTGCAAAATCTTGCATTTGGGACAAAAAAAACCCCATGTACTGCTACAGGCTGGGGAGTGATCAGCTAAGTAGCAGCACTGTAGAAAAGGACCTGGAGTTCATGGTGGATGGGAAACTGGATATGAGTCAGCAGTGTGCGCTTGCTGCCAAAAAGGCCAATGGCATACTGGGCTGCATCAGAAGAAGTGTTGCCAGGAGATTGAGGGATGTGATCATTCCCCTCTATTCTGCACTGGTGAGGCCCCATCTGGAATACTGTGTCCAGTTTTTGCTCCCCACTACAAAAAGGACATGGACAAATTAGAGAGAGTCCAGCAGAGGCAACAAAAATGATCAAAGGGCTGGAGCACAAGCCTTATGAAGAAAGACTGAAGAAACTAGGCTTATTTAGCCTGCAGAAGAGAAGACTAAGGGGGGATTTGATAGCAACCTTCAACTACTTGAAGGGGTGCTCCAAGGATGAGGGAGCTAATCTGTTCTCAGTAGTAACAGAGGACAGAACGAGGAGGAATGGTTTCAAGTTACAGCTGGGGAGGTTGAGGCTGGGTATTAGGAAAAGCTTTCTTACTAGGCGAGTGATGAAACATTGGAATAAGCTACCTAGGGAGGTGATGGAATCTCTGTCTTTGGAGGAGTTCAAGGCCCAGCTGGACAAAACCCTATCTGGGATAATCTAGTGGCAGTGGTCCTTCTTTTTTGACAGGGGGTTGGACTAGATGACCTCGTGGGGTCCCTTCCAACCCTATGATTCTATGATTCTATGATTTCAGAGGAGCTACTTTGGATGTATGCCAGTAAAACTGAAATCAGAATCTAGCCAAACTCCATTAGGTAAGTATATATTGGTAAGTATGAGTAGCTGCTGATCCTAAGGTTTCCTTTACTGGATTTGTGATTTTGTTTATGGTTAGATTTAAGACACTTTTATTTGTGGATTATTGCTTTTCAGTTCAATTGATTTTTTTAAAATTTATTGTTACATGACTTAGGATACATTGTTTGATGAGCACTAAATAGGAGAAGATTTTATGTGTGTTTTATTGCAATGGCCTTATTTTACAATAATTCTTTTGTTTATGTTCACTATTTCTAGGGAAGCTGTATATCTAAGGATTTATTTAAAGGTGTAATCAAGAATGCCATAACACTGTCTCCAGAAACAGATTTAGAAATCCAGTTGTAATTAGCAAGAAAATATTCATTGTGTAAATCAGATATTATTACAACAGCAATATAAATTCTATGAGGTGAAACAGAACCTGAAATAGGGGCTGCAAATTCATCATGGTGCAATGTACTTGCAATATGGATTGCACTTCTCATTTTATTTGCTACAGACAATATAAATTATGTGCAATGGAATGGGGATTCAAATAATTTAGCATCTGCATGACACTATAAATTATGTTTTACTGGGTACACTGGAGGAAACAGGAATTTACTGATAAACTGACTCCAGTGAAATGATATAAAAGGCAGTCTCCAAAACTGGTGATAAACTGAACTCAGGAGATTCTGTTTGGTTGCAATAACTTTTAGGGGTGGGAGTTTCAAAAGTGCTCAGTGTTGACCTACCTCTGCTCCCACTGAAGCCAACTGGAGTTTCATTGTTGAAATCAATGGGAACAGAATTAGACTAATGCTGCACACAGTTGAAAAATCTAACCCTCCGTTTTGGGGATCTGCAAGAATATATTTGAGTTCTTTAAGATCTTTAACCTCCATTGTTCACAGACTCTCATTTTCCTCCCTCACTTCCTCTTTGCTTCAAGCATTATGATCCTCACTCTGTCCTTTGACTCCAACTAAAGCTTTCCTTATTTCTTCTTCCCCAGCCTGATCTCAAATACCTTCTCATGTTCAGCTCTTTCTCGCACTGCAGTAGTTTGATCCTTAACTATATTTGATTATTTCTGTAATTCTTCCCTAACTTGTTTTTTACTACTTGTTTCCTGCGTCTTATATCTTGACTGTTTTTTTCTGTTACCAGTAGGCTCAGTTTTCTTGCTCATATTCCTCTCATGGAATATCAGCTTCTCAGAGGATCCGGAAGGTTTTTTGCTAATCTGGATTTATTCCAGTATTTTAAACTTGCAATCTTTAGGGCTTCCTCAAATCAGGAGACCCCTAAGATGAAGAGCTTTCTCCTGACATGAAGAAACCACAAACTGAGCAGATCTGAATTCAGGTTGGCTTTGGTTCAGTAGATGCTTCCAGAATAGAGTATTTAATAGGGAGAGAAAAATATATTGACCAGTGGAGGAGTCATTTGGGTACTGGAAAGGAATATAAAGAGATAATGGGGAATAGAGAATAATAGTAGATATAGGTTAGGCTGGAGATTGACTAATGCTATTTTAAGACAAGTGGAGGGAGGGACAAGAAACGAAGTTGGGAAAGAAGTTAGGCATCTAAACTTTTTCAGATTTTAAAAATAAATGTTTCAGAAAGAACTAAAATATGATTTTTTTGTTTAATTGATTTTGGTTGAATCATTGTACTCCAATAATTTCAGTTTCAGTCATAATACATTTCATGAGTCCTGTCAAAGGCGGTTAAGCATTTAATTTTAGTCTTCAGTATGACAAGGTTATTCACAAATGATCTAGAAAGAAGCATGCCCATCAAATTCTTTATATATTTTTAATTTTTTTCAGATAATAGATTACATTATTTTCAAATATATTTTAAATGATGGCTTTATGGTTATTAGAGAGCAAAGTGAGAATCATAGAATCATAGGGTTGGAAGGGACCTAATAGGTCATCTAGTCCAACCCCCTGCCAGAGGCAGGACCACTTCCACTAAACCATCCCAGTCATGGTTTTGTCCAGCCAGGCCTTAAACACCTCCAAAGATGGAGATTTCACCACCTCCCTCGGCAGCTCATTCCAAGGCTTCACCACACTCCTAGTAAAAAAGTTTTTTCTAATATCCAGCCTCGACCTCCCTAACCGCAACTTGAGACCATTTCTCCTAATTCTGTCCTCTCTTATTACCGAGAACAGTCGAGCTCCATCTTCCTTAGAGCATCCCTTCAAGTAGTTGAAGGTTGCTATCAAATCCCCCCTCAATCTTCTCTTCTGCAGACTAAATGGGAGTGTTCACACAGCCTCCTTATTCCGAAACAACAGCGGTTGTTTCGAAATCAGGTTTCAGCTGTTCACACGATGCACGGTTGTTTCGGAACAACAGTTCCCATTGTTCCGAAACAACCGTGTTGTTTCGAAACAAGTTAGACCTAGTCTGTGGGCGAAACAACGTTGTTTCACAACAGTTGTTTTGAAACAATGCCGTGTGAACGTGTTGTTTTGAAACAATGGTGGTTTCAAAACGACTTGTTTCGAAACAACCGTCGTCTGAACATGTTGTTTCGAAATGACAGTGAGTCGTTTCAAAATAATAGTTGTCCAGAATTGCTATTTTAATTCTGGCTTTTCTCCTTATTTCGAAGTGACTTTTTTGCTAATTCGAAATAAGTCACTTCTAAATAAGGTGTTATTTCGATACAAGTTGTTTCGAAACAACCGTATCGAAATAACCCCCTGTGTGAGAACACAGCCAATAAGCCTAATGCTTTCAGTCTTTCCTCATAGAGCTTGTGCTCCAGCCCTTTAATCATTTTGGTTGCCCTCCTCTGAACTCTCTCTAGCATGTCCCTGTCCTTTTTGTAGTGGGGAGCCCAAAACTGAACACAGTATTCTAGATGTGGCCTCACCAGTGCAGAATAGAGGGGAAGGATCACATCCCTTGATCTAGTGGTAATACTTCTTTTGGTGCAGCCCAGTATGCCAGTGGCCTTTTTGGCAGCAAGAGCACACTGCTGACTCATATCTAGCTTCCCATCCACCATGACCCCCAGGTCCTTTTCTACAGTGCTGCTACTTAGCTGATCACTCCCCCAGCCTGTAGCAGTGCATGGGGTTTTTCCGTCCCACATGCAGGATTTTGCACTTGTCCTTATTGAACCTCATAAGATTTCTACTGGCCCACTGTTCCAATTTATCTAGGTCTCCCTGAATCCTGTCCTTGCCCGCCAACGTGTCTACTGTTCCCCCCAGCTTGGTATCATCCGCAAACTTACTGAGAATGCAGTCTATTCCATCATCGAGATCATTGATGAAAATGTTGAACAGAACCGGCCCCAGGACTGACCCCTGGGGCACACCACTCGTGACTGGTTACCAGCTAGACATGGAACCATTGATTCCTACATGCTGAAACCGTTGATCTAGCCAGTTTTCTATCTCAGTTCATCATCATCATGAAAGCAAAGGGACATCATTGGCTTGCAGATTGAATTCCATCTAGATTGATCTTTTAGTAGGTTCTTCAAATGGTCTAACTGGCTATTCAGGCTACTTCCATCATTGGTGATCTTCTCACATCACAAGCTTGTGGGGACTGTATGATCACTGACCATGCAGCAGCATTGCTTGGTAAACAAGCTTTGTCATTCATTAATCTTCCATCCTTATAGCAAATCTGCATCAGGAAAGCTGCTGAAACTGAACCAGTGCTGATGGATGCAGTTGCTGGGTTTGACCATGAACCCTTGGCTGATCTTGTCCTGCCACTTAGCAGGACAAGTGGGTGAACAACTGATGATAATAATAAAAAATGTCAGCAGGCCACTCTTCAGCCTTCCTCAGTGCTCACATTCCCACCAGACAATAGGGGCTGATATAACTGTAGTTCTATAGAGCTATGGCTTTGCAGAAAGACTGATGTCCTACCATTTCCACAGAAACCAATAAAAGTCCCAGAGCATGGAGAAACTGCTGCTTTGTGAAAATCACATCCTTAGATTGTTCTCCTATGCTGTCTGTGACACTTCACAAGTATTTGACAGTTGCCACCTTTTCCAAATCTCATCCAGACAGGCTGTTACAGAGATGGTTGTGATCTGGAGTTGGCAGCTGCTTGATGGTAGTGGCCAGGAATTTAGTTTTAGTTTTAATTAGATTGATAGCTCAGTTAGCTCTTCTTGCCCAACCAGCAGCTGACACAATTCACAAAAATGAACTAACAAAGTAGTGTCATTGGCATATTTGAGGTCTCAAAACAAAATGGTGTTCAACTTAATGCCATTGAGGGCTACCTCCTGAGGTTTCTCCATCAAGCAATCAGTGCCAAAATTGACCAATGATGGTGGCAACATGCAACTTTTCTGAACTCTTGTGGCACAAGGAAGCCATGCCATATATATATACCACTGCCATTCACAACTTCTGTTTCATTACAGAACTCTTCTATCACTGACATTTTTTTTGGGGGGTTACCGAATTGCCTCATCAGATCACACAAACTTGTTAGATACAAAGGACTGATGGATGCCTATAAAAGTGTTGTGTACAGCTTATTACATTAAATTGTCTTCTCAAAAATGCAATCTCAAAATAAAGATCTGGTCAACAGTACAATAACCAGGACTGAAGCCACATTGCATATCCCAGCCTTTCCCACAAAGGGAATCACTGCTTCAAGACAGTAGCACAGAAGGAAACACTTTCTTTGGGACCAGCAATAATGTGATACTTCTATAGCTGCTACACTCATCCTATACAATTTCTAGATACATATATGGGGCTAATATTTAAAAGTGGGCTCTTAAATTTAGCAGAGAAAAAATTAACATTATCCAGTGGATGGAAGTTGAATGAATCTGGACATGAAATAAAGTGTAAATTTTTAGTAGTGAGAGTGTAAAAAAATAAAAGGAACAATTTACCAAGAGCTATGGTATATTCTCAACCAGTGACAATTTTAAAATCAAAATTTGGATGTTTCTTCTAAAAGATGTGATCTAGAAATTATTTTGGGGATGTTCTATGGCCTGGGTTATACAGGAGATCAGATTAAATGAGCACAATAAATCATCTTGGCCTTGGAATATATAACTCTGTGAATAATTATTTCTGAACAGAGGGACAAGACCACCCTTTTCCAGTCACTGGGAATGATATTAGTCCACCAGATGGTCTGGATGAGGTTATATAGCCAAGGTATAAAGATACTCTCGCTTGTCTACAGCAACTCAAGAGAGATGGCATATACCCCAGCTGCCATCCCAGACCTCAGTTTATGGACTGTAATCTGGATCTCTTCTAGGCTGTAAGAGGGCAACTCTACTAGAACTTTCCTCTTCAAGCAGAAGAGGGACGTGTCAATACAGCTGGTCTTGCAGGATCTGGATGCTAAGCTGGACAAACAGGTGCCATGTTCAATCACAGACACCACAAAGTTGAAGAAAAGCTACAGAAATAGTGCCTGGCTACAACATGTTCTGAACTAGCTGAGTAAGTCAACCACTAGGATTCCTTATTTTTCTTATATAATAATTTGATGATATTTCCAAGCTGAACCAATTCTGCCTTTGCTTTTGTTCGCCACAAATGTGTCCATGAAGACTCAGTTTATAGCTTTGTTTTTTTTCTTCACTCCTGGTGTTGTGAGCATGTCCTCACTGACTCATTGATAATAGTTTGAGGGCTAATGGGCATAGCACTGAGCTAGCAATGATCAGCACTGGTGACTTAAAACAATACCATTCCTTGTCAGATGACAGAGGAAATGAGACTTCATTTGATCTCAGTTACACTAATGTAAATCTGAACTAAATCCACTGACTTCAGAAATCATTCTCCTAGGCACACTGATTTGCTTTTCAGACTGGTTTGACTCCATTGACTTACTCCTGATTTAAGCCTGTGTAAGATAAAAGTAGCTCAGCTACAGTGTGTATAATCCTTGCACAAGGACTGTAAAAACCAGTCTTTGACAACAGTACCCACTGTGCACACTAATTCTGAGATGTTGCACAGTCATTGTAAATCAAACCACAGCTGGTTTTAATTGATCAAATTATCCTTACTAATTTTTAAGCTGTCACGGGTAGATCTGAGGCAAGTTATGTGGTCAAGTTAGATTGATTACTTTTTCTTAGAAATGTACAAAGCATTCTGTCTTCAGTTATGAAAGTGGAAACATGACATCTTCCTGCCTTGCTTGGCTAAGCAGAGCTTCTGGCTCAAAGGTGAAACAGTCTCTGCTTTGAAAAATAAAATGTTCCATAAAGGTCAGTTCATGTATTCTCCACGAGATGCTTAGTGCTTTTCATCATAATAAAAGTTCTCAGTACTCCAATTGCTAGAAGACAAACATAGATGTATATTAATAATATTTTCCAAACTTTCTTGCTAACAATTGAATATTTAATTGCTTATATGACACAAGACAGACAGAGAACCAGGGATTTTATTAATGACATAGCGCACAGAGAATCCATAAATAATGTTATGGAAATGAGATGGCCCTTGAAGATGGGTTGGGCCAAAGCTGCACCTATATCCATCTTAGCTGAGGTGAAAGTATTAAGTCTGTGTAATGGGAGCATGTGATTCAAAACCATGCCTCCTGGGAAATATAAAGGGCAGCTTGAGAGCTATGAGGGAGAGTTCAGGTAGAGACTCAGTAAGGCCTGTGTGAGTTGGCTTAAACAAAAGGATGTGCCTGCTGGAGGAAAGTATGAGGACTAGGGGTTGAGAGCCAGCTTGGAAGGCTGAGCAGAAGTTTGTGGTGGTGTTTTAAACTTGACATTAAAAAAAAAAAACAAATTTCAAAAAAGGAGAAAGTGATTGAGAAGATCCATGGAGTATGAAGTTCCTTTCCTTGAGGAAGAAATGGGAACTGAGACAGCAACAGGATCTGAAGCCAGACTGGGTAAAATGTGCTGCAAAGCTATTATGAGAACTGGGTGGGAGGGGGTGGATTTTTAATTTATGGGTCAGACCGTGATCCTCTTACTCAGTATGGGTAGCATCATACTCCATAGGCTATGTCTACATTAGGGAGTGTTTTTCAAAAAACGTAATTTCAAAAAAAGTATTTCAAAATAATTATCTCAAAATAACTTTTTTCAAAAATGTTATTTCAGGAGAACAGTCCAGGCACTGTTCATTATCCTGAAATACCACGGCTTTTTTTTTTTTTTTTTTGGAAAAAGAAAGTCTGCACCAGACTTGGCAATGGAAAAGATAGGGAGGATATTTCGAAAGAAAGCCTTTTCCATGTCTGGGGATGGCTTTTTTCGAAAAAGCTACCAAAACCCCCCTTTTTTTTTTGGAAAAATAGTGAGGTTTAGTGATCCTGAAAAAGCACTCCAGTTTTTCGAGATACCGGAGCACTTTTTCGAAAAAGCTAAATTCACCAACTTTTTTGAAATAAAAAGCTTTTTTTTGGGGTAGCTTTTATTCAAAAAAGAAAGTCCGGTGTAGACTTTCTTTTTTGAAATAAAAAAAGGTTTCAGCAACAGAGCTTGTGTGTTGGATTCTTAGTGAGCAAGGCTATTTTTATCTAAATCAAAATAAACTATTTCCTGGGTTGGTCTTTTTGGCCAGCTTGTGGAGATCCTTGATCAATGAAAGCTACCTGCTACAGGTATTTAAACAAATAATTACATGGTTACCTTTAAGCATACACTTAAGTCCTAAAGAAGTCAGATTAAGTACATGATTAAGTATTTTGTTGACTTAGTTAAAGCAGATACAATTGAACTAGGACTAGTTGAGTAAAATAAGAATATTTGGGTAAAATAAGAACAAAATCTAACCTTTTCCCTGATTCTGCTCTTGTTTACGCTGGGTAAATTATGGAGCTACACTAATGTAACAAAACCAATGAACATCCTGTGGCACCTTAAACACTGACAAATTTCTTCAGGCGAAAGCTCTCATGGGCTGCAATCCACTTTGTCAGATAGACTATGTTAGTCAGTTAGACTATTAGTCTATTTACGGTAAGAGATCAAAGCCAGCAGGCAGTCTGAGAGCAGAAGATGGGAAATACGTGAGCCTCAGAATGGTGATGGCTTTTTCCCCAAGTGGCTAACCAGTGTTACTACAGGTTGATTATAGGCAGCTGAGATCAATTAAGAAATAGCCAGGTGCTTGATAAAAGTCTCCCTCCGCCAAACAGAGGGGGCACAAGCTGGAGAAGGAGCAGGAGGGTGGTGCTGTGCAGAGGTGAAGGAGCAGAGGACTTGTGGAAGGTAATTGAAATTGAGAAGAAAAGGAAAGGCGGAGATTGAGATCTAAGAAAGGAAACCTGGCCTAAAGGGAGACCAGGTTCAAGGAACTGAAAGGGCAGAGGGGAAGAGAGCCCAGGGGAAAGAAGTGTAAACAAAACCACTGTCGTCAGCACATAGCTGCACTTCGTAGGGCCCCTGGGCTGGGACCCAGAGTAGAGGGCGGGCCTGGGTCCCCAACCCCCTTTCCCCTTCCTAGAGTTACAACAGTGCAAGTGCCTCATGGGGGCAAGATTCAGGTGATTGGGCTGCCCTGACCCACTTTCCCTAAGAAAAGTGTGAGACTCAATGCAGGAGAATTGGTAGTTTGCCATAATACAGTGGGATTTTCTCCCACGAAAGCTCCTTGTTTTTTTTGCTTTACTAGACTAACATGGCTGCCCCTTTGGAACTCATCCCCAATGTAACAACAGTATAAGTCACAGCAGAAGCAGCCCCTAAGAAGCAGATCCTCAGCTGGTGTAAATTGTCATTGTTCCAGTGACTTCACTGGGTTCTAGATTGGGTTCTGTTCTCAAATTTCTATTGTAATGTGACCCTGTTCTTATGATAAATTGCACTATTTTACTAGGGCTAAAAGAAATGTCATGGTAAAATGTGACAGACTGCTGGAAAGCAACCTATCAGGTGTAATAAGGAAAAAAGTACGGGGAAGAGGCTAGCAGAGTCAGAGCCAGAAAGTATCGCTGGATAGGTCCCTTCAGTCTCTTCTCCAAATGGAAAGCTGATGAGAAACTGAAACTGCAAATAGCAAGGTGAATGGCTCAGTAAGCTTGTAGAAAAAAGCAAACATAAATAAATTGCATGGGGTACTTAACAAGTGAAGGTCTTTGAGTCTGTGTAGACAGAACAGAAGACAGAAGCTGGACATTGCCCTGTCATATACGCTATTATTATTTATTATTATTTGACTAATAAATATATACAGAAATCTGTAAAATAAGCTAAGATCCCATATTTTTATATGGATGAGTCATGTGAAACAAAGCTGCATCACGGGGATAATATATATTAACATATTTATCATGTCTATTTTAATCTTGTTTTACTGCTATGTTTTAGTGAGAAAACACTCTTTGGTCAAGTATGCCAGCAATTTAATAAGTGGATTTTCTGTACATAATTAAAAATTCAGTGGAGCGTTGTAGGACAACAACCCACTAGTAAAACAAACAAGGAGTCCTGTGGCACTTTTAAAGAGTAAGGCTATGTCCACACGTAGGGCATCCTTTCGAAATAAGTTATTTCGAAACAAGTCATTTCGAAATAAAGCCTTTATTTCAAAACGACTTAAATCGAAATAACCAAAAAACCAAATTGAAATAAGGAAAAGCGGGAATCGAAATAGCATGTCCAGAGAGTGGACTTGCTATTTTGCTTTAGGGGAAGGGCACCCCTCCCTGGGCCATGTCAGCAGCCGTGTTGCCAGCCAATCCTATAAAAGCTGGCCCCGACCTCACTTCCCTGTCCATTTAGGCTAGCAGGACTCTGCAAGCGACAGACATGGACACTGCCCAGCTGCCCAGCCAACACCGTGCAACGAATAGACCCTCTGCCCTCCTGTAGAGTGTCCTGCTGATGTGGGACACTCTGCGTGCAGACCCAGATGGTGCCCAGCCTATGCTCAAGGCTGTCATCCAGCTGAGCAGAGCTACTTCCCCTGCCCCCTCCTGTGCCTTGCCAGGTCTGGGCCCGGGAGACGAGCCCAGACTGGTGGGAGCGGGTAGTGCTGTGAACCTAGGGGGACGACAAGTGGAGGAGGAACTTCCACATGAGCAGGGCCAGCTTCAACCTCCTGGTCGCAGAACTCACCCTGCTGCTGCGCCGAAGGGACACCACCATGAGGCCTGCCATCCCTGTGGACAAAAGAGTGGCCATCACCCTGTGGAAGATGATCATTCTGGAGTTGCACAGGTCTGTGGCGCACCTGTTCGGCATCAGGAGGTCCACCACTGGCAACATTCTGTTGGAGGTCACCAGGGCCATCAACCGATCCTGCTGCGATGCCTGGTCACACAAGGGGAGCTGCGGGACACCATTCCTGGCATGGCCACACTGGGCTTTCCCTATTGTGCAGGGATCCTGGACATGACACACATCCCTGTGCGAGCCCCGGAGCACAGAGCCCCGGAGCACAGAGCCGCGGAGTACAGAAACCGCAAGGAGTACCATTCTATTATCTTGCAGGTCCTTGTGGACCACCAGGGCCTTTTCCAAAACTGTTACGTGGGATGGCCAGGGAGGGCCCATGATGCCAGGGTCCTCCATAACTCTGCCCTGTACCGGGACATGGAGGCGGGCACCTTCTCCTCCCTGCATAACATCAATGTTGGGGGAGTAGAGGTGTCTGTCCTCATTGTGGCAGATGCAGCCTATCCCCTGTGCCCATGGCTCATGCGGCCGTATGCAGGGCCCCTCGATCCCGGACGGCAGATTTTCAACCCTCGCTTGAGCCGCTGCCTCCAGGTGGTCAAGTGGGCATTTGGCCGCCTCAAGGCACCCTGGAGGTGCTTCCTTACATGCCTCCATCTTGTGGAGAGGACAATGCCACAGGTCATCAGTGCATGCGTGGCCCTGTACAACTTCTGTGAACAGCAGGGTGAGCCCATTGCAGCTGCCTGGGAAACTGAGGCACAACTCCTTGCTGGGGACTGTGAGGAACCCAGACCTGTGCCAGCACGGGAGCAGCCGTCCCAGAGAGCCATGACAGTGCAGAATGCACTGATGAACACCTTTGCCCTGGAGGAACTCTGAGGGTCAGGCCTGCCCTGCCCCACACCACCCTCTCCCCTGTTTGCCCACAGCCAGCCCCCACCCATCCACCCGCACTGTGAACTACACCCAATAAAACCACACACAACCAAGAATATGTTTCAAACATTTATTAACAAAACAGGGGTTGGGGCAGGGAAGGGCTGGGGAGGGTTATGGGAAGGGGCAATTGGGGGGAAGTCGGGGGGGGCAGCAACTTGGAAGGGGGAGATAGATTGGGGGGAAGGGGTGGAGGAGTCTGGGTGGCAGGGGAGAACTTAGGCAGGGCCTGTGTGGGGGTCCAGGGGTGGTGGTGTTCCCCGGTCCTGGCCACGGCTGCACTGGGTCCGGGGTCACCTCCAGGGAAGGCCAGGTGGCAGACCCCCTGCAGCTGCTGGAGGGGCCGTCTGTTCCACCAGCTGGCGGGTGCTGCTGGCAATCGCCTCGACTGCAGTGGGCAGGCGGTCGCAGAGGCACTCAAAGGCGTGCGCCTGGAGCTCACTGGCCTGCATCTGGCGCGCCAGGGCAGTGACCATCCTGTTGTCTGCAGCTGCCGCCTGCTGCAGCAGGTGGAGGGCTGAGTCCTGCCGCCTAGCTTGGTCCTGGCGCCAGGACTGGGTGGACGCCTCAGTCCGCTCCCCCAGCTCCTCCAGGATCTCGCCGCGCATCCAGGGGGCCCTCCTCCTTCGCCATGGTAGCCTCTGGTTGAAGTGTCAGGCAGGTGGTACAGCACAGCTGGTGGCTGGGCCACCTGCTGGAGGGAAGGAGAAAACACAGTTGGCTCCTGCTGCCTGCTGGCCTTGTCTGTGTGCAGCCTGTCTGCAGCACACACCTCTGCCCTGACTATCAGCAGGACTCAGGATCCTGTTGGACATTGCCCTGGGGTAGGTCTACCAGATCCCAAAGCCTCAAATGAAGACCAGGAAAGTACAAAAAGGAGGACATTGGAGGACACATTGGAGAAAATGTAGTATGGATGTGATATTCTTCGGTGTTTAGGGGACCCTGGAACACTTTCCCATACAAATAAGTATTCTATGGCATTCCAGGATACTTCAACCCCTACAGTAAAAAGCCTGACAAAATCCTGTATTTTAAACTGCTTGCCAGATAGAGAATGTGAGGATAAAAAGAAGAACAGGACAGTAAAAAGGGGACCACGTTCTCCTTTTGCCTGACATCTGGCAACCGTACCCTGGAGGCACACATGCTAGTGGTGCCCACAATGGTGAGCTGGACTCAGCCACACCTTGCTCTAGGGGGTCTCCCAAGGCCACCTGCCAGTGGCGAGGCCTGCATGCTCTCCAGCCTGCCCAAGATGCGGCTGCATCTTTGACACCCAGCCCGTTAACCACCCCCAGGCACACAGGGGCCTGTGACCCTGGTGCCACCTGTCTCTCAGGTACCCATGGCCATGGGAGGGCCTCTGCACCCGCTGACCCTATGCCCTACCTACCCAGTGCCCGGCCTTGTACTCCCTCGCTGCCCGTGACCTGGACAGGCCCAGCCCTGTGTGCCTCTGCAGGAGGGGAATACTCACCCACAGGGGCTCCAGAGGTCCAGTGCGCTGTCCCTGTGTCCGTGTCAGACTCTGCAGGGGCCCAGATGGTGTCAGGCCCCTGCTCCTCCGTGCTGCTCCCTCCGTCGGGGCCAGGGAACAGCTCTGGGGTCCTGAGTGTGGCCTCCACTGCTAGTGGCAGTGCGGTGGGAGGCTCCCTGACAGATAACTTCGGACCCCGAGTCCGCAGCCTCTGGGCCAGAGCATGGGCTGTGGAGTGCCCCAGTGTCCATGGCCTCTGTTGGTAGGCCACTGGGCTCCGGCCCCAGGAATGCATGGAGCTCATCGTAGAAGGGGCAGGAAGCAGTGCTACTTGCCCCCTGGAGCTCCCGTGCATCTCTGGTCCTGGAGGGGTCTTGGCACAGGGCCTTTATTTTGGAGTGAACCTGCTCCGTCGTCCACTCAGTGGACATTGCTGTGGCAATGTCCGCATATATGTCCTGGTTCCAGTGGCTTGCCCGGAACCGGGGCATGATGTCCTTCCTCCTCCAAATGCTGAGAAGGCAGTGGACCTCCTCGAGTGTCCATATGGGGGCACAGCATCACCCCCCCCTTGGGTGTTGTTGGCACATACTGCCATGCTTTAAAAGGCCTCTGGCCACGCTGGCAGACATGTGCAGGAAGGGACTTCCTGCTTCCCTTGGGTGCTGTGCACCCTGGGAAGAAGGTCAGGACTGTTATTTCGAAACGCTTGTTTCAAAATAACATGTCTGAACAACAGTTATTTCAAAACGACTCATTTTGAAATAACCGTTGTTTTGAAACAGAATGTCCCAACAGCGTTATTTTGAAATGAGTCATTTCGAAACAGAAGGGATTTAAGCCATTTTGAAACGATGGCTCTTGTTTCGAAATGACAGAGCCCGCCTACATCATGCTAGTTCAAACTAAATTTTGAAATAAATTCTAACAAAGCAGTTAGTTCAAACTAAGCTTTGGCTAGTTCAAATTAAAAATGTTTTTAGTTCGAACCACCCAACATCTAGTAAAAAAAGCAAGAAGTCTTGTGGCACTTAAAGACTAACAGATTTATTTATTGCATGAGCTTTCTTGAGAGAAAAATCCTACTTTGTCAGACACTTTGAAGAGGGGGAACAGACAGGGTTCAAATTAGTCTGGACTAAGCTTGCTTAGTCCAGACTAATTTCCTAATGTAGACATAGCCTAAAAGTACCACAGGACTCCTTTTATGTTTTGCTAATCTAGACTAACACAGTTACCCCTTTGGAACTTGTCAGCCCACTGGTGGATCACAACTCATTTTGTGTGCAGTATTGACCTTTCCGTGCTATCCATAAATCCTTGACAATGCTGACAGAAATACACACCAAACGACCTTTCAAAAAATGTTGGAAATAATCTTTTCCAGCTGAAGATGAAGGACAATGACCATATTCAAAAATAAATCTCTCCCTCTGTACCATAGACTGCTGGCGGTAAAAAGTATGTTCAAAGCATCACTTTGATTCTCCCCACCCACAGGTTCAATGTCACTAAAAACTGAAGATTTCACTGGGTGTCAGTAGAAAAAGAATCAAAACTGATTAGCTATTTTCACTTCACTGAACAAGGGTCCACCATGGAGTGTATTGTGTCATCTCATTTTCCTTGGGGAGAGACACACAGCATTGTTTCCAAGGGAAGGAATGGGCAGCCTAGTCTACAACTGACACTTGGGTTGACCTAGCTTACAACCCGTGAGCAACATAGTTAAGCTCATCTACGTTGCAGCAGGAGCATCACTGCACCGGGGAATGATCTGGGACACCGGCCCAGGCCCCGCCCCCTGACTGCAGGCCATGCCCCTGGCTGGGGACAGGTCAGGGAGCTGCAGCCATGGCCACAGGGCCCCCCAGCCTAGGAAGGGGCTGGAAGTGGCCGCCGTGGCTGTGGGTGGCCGGGCCCTGGATCTTCGGCAAGATCGGGCCGGAGACTGGGAGAGACAAGGGCCCCACCAGGACCCGGCAATGTTCCCTCTAAGAGGCGCTGGCAGCTGAGCAACTCATGTTGCTCGCTGCGCTGGCCCCTCCCCCCGCGGGCTTGCTGCGGTGCCCCCCACAGGCCCGCTTCTGGCCGCCCCCAGCTGCTCCCCCACTCCTGTGGGCCTGCTCCCGACCACCCCCCCACTCCCAGTGGCCCCCATGGGCCTGCTCCTGGCTGCCCCCCACGCTCCCCGCCCCCAGTGGCCCTCCCACTCCCAGCGACCCCCCCCCTCCCCACAGGCCCACTCCCGGTGGCCCCCACGCCCCCACAGACCTGCTCCCGGCTGCCTCCCCCGCTCCCCGCCCCCGGCATCCCCCCCGCCCACACAGGCCCACTCCCGGCGGCTCCCCCCCCCCCGCTCCCACAAACTTACCTCGTGGCTGGAGCCGGATGGCCCAGCCACAGCTCCTGGGGCAGAGAAGCTCTACGGAGCATGCCCAGATTTTCTGGGCATGCTTCGTTAGAGCTTCTCTGGGCGGGAGTTTTCAAAACTCCCTGCTCCACAGGAGCTCTATGGAGGGCCTTTGGCTGCCGGCAGTGTGCTGCCGGCTGCCTTCCCTGCGCTGGCGGCTGTGGCGGGCTGCGCTGCAGCGCGCCAGCGCAGCTTAGAGGGAACATTGGGACCCAGGGCACTGGTGCTGGGATTCGGGGCACGGGCCCCATGCACCAGGCACTAGCGACATCCCGGCGTTGCAGTGTAGACAGTGCTAGGTTACCAGATGGACACTTCTGTCAACCTAACTACTGCTCCTCAGAGTGGTGGGTTTATTATAGTGATGGAAGAGCCATTCTAGTATCCCTGCTACAGTCATGTAGGTGCACTGCTACACCTGTTCTGCTGTTGTATTTCTATTTTAGACATGGTCTGAGACACATATTATTTATTTGAAAACTGCCCAGAGAAATATGGAACTGACAAGACGTCTTTCACAGTAGCTGGGGGACAAGATGTGGTCATGAGACTATTACTTACATTGAGGAAGCACTCGCAGGTTACAAAAAGCAGAGTGACCAATCAGTGAACAGATATAAAGAATGGAAAATGGTGGTGAACTGTAAGCATGGGAAACAACGTAAGCCCAAAAGATTAAAAAGATATGCAAATAAAAGAAAGACTTGTGTAGCTCAGACTTGACAAGCTCCCTGTCTGATTACTGGAGGATGGTTTTTACATAGATTTTTGGGCCTGAGAATGATAGGTAAACAATCTATTACTAGGAACTACTTTATTTCTGAAAACTTAGCTATCACTAGACTTATGAGTTCACTGTCTAATAGAAGCTTTTCCTGCTAAGTTTTTTGATGACTAGCACTAGTAGTATGTTTTATATCTGAATGTTGTAGGGTGCATTGCTTTCTCTTCCTCCTGAGTATATGATATATTTTTCTCAGAGATCATAGGTATGAGAAGCAGAGTTTGGATGGGTTTTGAAAGGAAGAATTAAACATAGCCATATGTGAATGGGGCTAGTGAGACAGCAGGACAGAAAATTAAAAAAAAATTGTTTGCTTAAGGATCAAAACATTGTCCATTGATTTTTAAGACCAAAAAGGATAATTATAATAACCTAACCTGCATGAACAGAGCATAGATTGAACTCCACTTACTAATTTCTCCACTGGGCTCAATAACTTGTGGTTGAAGTAATGCATATTTTCAGAAAAATATCCAATTTTGATTTAAAGACTCCAAGGGACAGAGAATCTATCACATTCCTTGTGTAAATTGTTCCAATGGCCAATAATCCTAACCTTCTGAGTGTTTATTCAAACTTTTCTAAATCTTCTGATTTTCAGGTTAACCTAGCCCTACTTACAAACTCAGCCAGACCTAGTCTCACTGCCAGTATACTATATCCAAGCAAATGCACTCAAAAGGCCCCCCCCCCCCCCGAAAAGTGCAGATGAATTTAAGACTACTTCAGAGGACTTCATCTGGAAATATCAGATAACTTCTGAGCAGATCTGAGAAACAAATGCAAAAGTAACTATAAAGAAACATTATTCCTAGTTGTAGATCAGCTAATGAAAATTGCTAGTTCTCTTCTTGCTGCAAATCTTTTGCAAGTGTGTTAGAAAGTAAAAAGGAATAATTATTTCTTAATATATATCTTTTCACAATGGATGTACTGGTCAATATGATTTAAACAATGCAAATAATCTACTGTGTTTGACTGCAATTTTAAGTGAGGTTTTAGGTTTATTGTGCTTCAGTAATCCTATATCAAATTTACTATGTTAAAACTCACCTGGGGTTCTGTTAGTTCTGTATCTCATGTCATCATCAGTAATAAAGATTTTACAGATGAAACTTAGTTAACAATTCTTTTGAGGTTATTCAGCCAAGACTAGAATAGAGACCCTTTTTGGGGGTGGGAGGGGACTGTACTGGCACGGCAAGCTAACTTGAGTGTTTCATTAAAAAAAAGTAAGTCAATTGGTTTCAGAACAAATACACAGAGGACATTTATTTGTTAACTATAAGGGCATTTTTGCACAGTCACTTTTCTTACCACCTAAAAATTTTAAAGAGCAAAATCTAGAAAAGAACAGAAGGGATAGCCATGTTACTCTAGTTCAGCAAAGCAAATGAGGAGTCCTGTGGCACTTTTAAAGACTAACAAATTTATTTAGCACATGAACTTTTTTGGGCAGAATCCCACTTCAACAGACGGATGAAATGGAGGGTTCAGTATGAAAGAGGAAGTCACAAAGGCTATGTCCACGCTTAGATGGTGAAATCAATTTAACTTAAATTGAACTAATTAAAGCGAACAAATAATCATTAAATCGATTTAAGTTAAATCGATTTAACATCTCCCCACTATACTCCCAAATTGAACTAGCATGTCTATGGACATGACTTGCTAGTTTGATTTAGGAGAGGGGTACCATGGGAGGTGTGGCAACATGGCCCCCCAAGATGGGCCGTACCACCACCCAATCCCCTCCTGGCCTTAGCCTGGTGAAATGGGTGGCAGGGAAAAGCAACCCCCCACCTGGCTCCGGGTGTACTGAGCCTGGTGGGGAAAAAGGCATCCCCCTGCCTGGCTTTATAGCAAAATGAGGGACCTCCTCACTTCGATATAGGAAAGTTAGTGTGGACCTGCCCTTCTTTTAATCAGCATTATTTTTGATTTAAAGAGTAAGTGTGGATATACCCAAAGGCAGTTTAGAATTATTTCAGCAAAACCAAGTAAGTTGTTTGTATTCGAACAGTGTGAAATAACAGATAAGAAAGTGACTAAGCCTTCCCACTGTTTGGACCCAAAGTAGTGGTATCATATTTGTTCATGAATCCTAATTCTGCAACTTCCCTTTGAAGCTTTGATTTGAAGCTTTTCTGCTGGAGTGCTGTAATTGACATGTCCTTCACAGAACATGCAGAGAGGTTGAAGTGTTCCCCTATTGGTTTGTGAATGTTGCCATTCCTGATATTTGATTTGTACCCATTTATTCTTTTGTGCAAAGACAGTCCACTTTGTCCAATGTATAAGGCAAAGGGGCATTGCCAGAACTTCTGTTTTGTAGGCCCTTTGGTGGATGCATTTTTTAAATGGGTTTATCAATTTCTGTGGGTAGATGGGTGATCAAAATTATCTTGAATGTTTTTTTTTTTTTTCAGATAACAAAACTGTGTACGACATTATGATATATTTCTCAAAGGCTTATGACAGGTTTGGTCACTAGTATCTGCTGCCACCTTTAGTATGGATAATCCATGTTCCATTGGCTGAATGAATTTAGATGATGTTTTATGAGTGTGTGGAATAAAGAGAGTTGTCCGTCCAGAGATTGCACATGAAATGACCAACTATGACAGTATGTAACAGGCCTTAACAGCTGATTTGATCACTATGCTGATTATAATGTTCTTATCTTTTGTTCTTACAATTTTTAAAATGTTAAAATTGGTGGCCACAATTTAATACCATAACATGTGCAAGCTTTTATGCTAATCAGTATTGTATGCAGAAGAAATTATTGGAGCAATGACAAACTATATATTATAATTTCAAAAGTGGCAGGGACTAGGGCTACTTGGCTGCTATTTTAGGCTAAATAGAAAAACATTTAGTATCATTTCATTTTGCCTTTTTTTTAGTAACCTCTGACTTATATTCCTGTTTGGTCTAGCTGTTCAGAGGTTGTTATTGGCTTCTTGCACTGTTTATTTCTTATTTCAAATCATGTACTCATACAATTTCTTACACTGAAATTATATTTTGTTTTGTTTTAGGTGATGCCACCCTCCCCAGGCTTTCAATATGCCAGATGGATATAAAAGAAAGCACGAGTCAAGACATGAAAAGAGGAAGAAATGAGAAAAGAAGGATGAAGCACTGAAGGAGATCAGGGCATCTATTCTGAAATTTGTGAACACAGTTGTGAACAATGATAATGCAAAAACTCCAATGGACTCATCACCATTAATGATACAGTTGGATCAGTGAACCTTGTGAAAATGTTCTTGAAGCAGAATCTCATTCTGACATAGAGGGTAGATCAAGTGGAAGAACAGGCTAATGTCCCTTTGGAAGCAGATTATGTGGTGGTACGAATCATGGAGACTCCATAGCTAACATCAGATGCTGACTTTACTAGTAGGCCTAAGCCTGCCAGTGATCCTGCACTCTAGATGGAAATCACTGCAGATTTGAGATCCTATTTTGCTGGTTTCACCCCATCTCGCACTATTGATGATTCTGAGCTTTCCATGTCAGGTAGAAAATTTAGTGAAAAGAAGAGATATGTAAACAAGGAATTGTTCTGCAGGCACTTGGAAAATGGGGAGACTGTCCAGAGAAACTGGCTCATTTACTCACCTTCAACTGGTCGAGTCCATCACTATGTGCGCAAACTATTTGGCACCAGCAAGTGTATCAATTAAAACTGGCTTTGATGATTGGAAGAATGCAAACACCAGGATTACTGCTCGTGGAAAGTCAAAGGATCACATCAAAGCACTATCCATGATGCTGGTGCCCCAAAAATTTGCCAACATTGATACAGAAGTGCAAAAGATAAAAGAAAAATCTCGTAAATACTGGATTGAAGTTTTGAGGAAGGTTATTGCAGTAGCAAAGTTCCTTGGAGAGAGAGGACTGGCATTTTGTGTTGATACTGCGGTCCACAATTCTCCAAACGAAGGAAACTACCCGGATTGCATTGACCTCTTAAGAGAATTTGACCCATTTCTTGGAGATCACATTCAGATGCATGGTAATCCAGTGAAGGGATGCGTCTTACCTTTCATCAACCATTTGTGATGAATTTATTGATCTGAGCTTATGAAATCAAGACAGCCAAGTAGTACAGAATCAGCATTCATTCCGCTCCTGACATCAGTCATACTAATCTGCTGATGGTGATATTCTGCTATATCACCATTGATGGGAATGTTCTTCAAAGATTTCTTCAATGCATCCCCTGTTCAACAACATGATGGGAAGTATGTATTTGAGGGTCTACAAAGTGTTCCTGAGTCTCATGATATCAATATGGCAGACTGCAGGTCACAGTCATATGGCAATGCCAGTAACATGAACGTCATGTACTCAGGTATGCAAGCAGGATTTCATAAAGTGAACTGTTTAGCTGTCATTAGTCTGAAGTTGGTAGGATCATCTGCTGCTGAGTGTTGCACTGAAGTGGTTTCCAGAGGGGTAGCTGTGTTAGTCTGTGTACAGCAAAAACAATGAGAGTTCTGTGGCACCTTAAAGACTAACAGATTTCTTTGTGCATAAGCTTTTGTGGGTTCCAGCCCACTTTGTCAGATGCATCTGAACAGAAGCACTTGATTTTTTTGGCATTTTGCAATCTTTATTTGCATATTTCTGTTTGAACACAAAGATAGGCAAGATTAAAGAAGACTGTGCAGAAAATTGACCATGTCATTCAAAGTGTCAGAGACATTTCATTAATGATCTGGATGATGGAATAGATTGCACACTCAGTAAGTTTGTGGATGACACCAAGCTGGGGGGAATGATAAACACACTGGAGGGCAGGGACAGGATTCAGGGAGACCTAGACAAATTGCAGCAGTGGGCCAAAATTAATCTTATGAGGTTCAACAAGGACAAGTGCAAAGTCCTGCACTTGGGACAGAAAAACCCTATGCACTGCTACAGGATGGGAAGCAGTCGGCTAAGCAGCAGCATTGTAGAAAAGGACCTGGGCGTTATGGTGGATGAGAAGCTGGATATGAGATAGTGTGCTCTTGTTGCCAGAAAGGCCAATGGCATACTGGGCTGCATCAGTAAAAGTGCTACCAGCAGATAGAGGGATGTGATTATTCCCCTCTATTTGGCACTGGTGAGGCTGCATCTGGAATACTGTGTCCAGTTTTGGGCACCCCTCTACAAAAAGGATGTGGACAAACTAGAAAGAGTCCAGCGGAGGGCAACAAAAATGATCAAGGGGCTTGAGCACAAGACTTATGAAGAGAGGCTGGAGGAACTAGGCTTATTTAGCTTGCAAAAGAAAAGACTGAGGGGGGATTTGATAGCAACCTTCAGCTACTTAAAGAGGTGCTCCAAGGATGAGGGAGCTGGGCTGTTCTCAGTAGTAACAGAGGACAGAACAAGGAGCAATGGTTTCAAGTTACAGCTGGGGACATCGAGGTTGGATATTAGGAAAAACTTTCTTACTAGGAGGGTGGTGAAGCATTGGAATGGGTTACCTAAGGAGGTGGTGGAATCTTTGGGGATATTTAAGGCCCAGTTAGACAAAACCCTGGCTGGGATGATTTAGTGAGAGTGGTCCTGCTTTTTTTGGCAGGGGGTTGGACTAGATGATCTCATGAGGGCCCTTCTGACCCTATGATTCTAAGAAACAAGGTGGTCAGCACAAAGTGATACTACTGGAGCCCTGTATGAGCATTATTCTGAAATTCAGCAAACCTTAATTGACATTTCTGAAAGTGACACACAGCCACCTGCAGCTGTCCATGAAGCAAAGTCAGTGGCAAAAAAGCTTGACGAATTTGATATAGCATTGATGTGCACCATTTGGAATGATATTCTGCAAAAGAGAAACATTGTAAACAAAGGTTTGCAGGAGGCTAGGATTGACTTGTGCACCATTGTGAAGGTGTATGATGCACTTTTGCACCACTGCATGACACGTGATGTGACAGGTTTGAGGAACTGGAAACAATGGCCAAACGTCTCACAACATGAGGCTATAAAGAGAGTCATGCATGAAAGAGGAAACAATTTGCTGATGAAACTGGCACTGATTTCAGTGTGGACAATCCAAGTAACAACTTCCATATCCAATGCTTCTATTGCATCATGGATCAGCTTATTGTAGAGATAGAAAAATGGTGAAATGCATATGCCAGTTGGAATGACTGATTCAGTTTCCTTGTAGATAGATCTCTGTCCACAGAGGAAATTGTTTTGTTGGCAAATGCATTGGTTGCTACATATCCAACAGATCTTGAAAAATGCATTCGCTGATGAATTCTTCTTCCTGCATTTGCATGCGGAGGAGAAAAAAAAAGTGGCAAATATGCTCAAAGCCCAAATATTTGACAAGCTGATCAGCAGCTCTCTGAATGTTTACATTGCTCTAACGATGTATCTTGCTATCTTGGGAATGAACTATGAAGTGGAGCATTCTTTTTCAAAGCTAAAGCCGATTTAAAAAACTGTCTCTGATCAATCATGGGACAACAACACTTGTCTTCCCTTGCACTACTTTCTATTGAGAATGAGATTGTGTGAAAATCATCATCTGAAGATTTTGCAATGAAAAATTTTGCTGACTTTGCAATGAAAAAATCTTGAGAAGTTCATTTCCGCTGTTAATTTCTTTCACTTTATGGGAAAAAAAAGTTTGACATTGATGTGACTCAGCCTCTTTGAGTATACACTGCACCTGTCCTTGCTCTCTCTCTCTCTCTCTCTCTCTCTCTCTCTAAGAAGAGATCTTTCTTACAGTTTATATTATACAAATAAAAAAAATGGTCAGAATTTTTTCATAGGCCTTTTGGTTTTCCTAGGCCCTAGGCATAGTGCCTACTGGATAATGCAGCCCTGGACAGTACTTTCCTCAAAATTCAGAGTTATGTAAATCTTTGAGGAACTCACAGAGTATATTATGCACCTGATTCAAACTGAACAATTGATTTATACAAAACCCATTCTTATGGTAATGGTCACCAAATACATCTGTAAATAAATAAATAGATGGCCTGGTCTGTTTTGTTGTGGCCTGTTTTCTTGAATTAAGTATTATAAGCACTGAATGTATTCTGAATGCTCAGTTGCTTCATAACTGCTCCTTTATTCAATGATGTTCAATATCTTCATCAGTGATTTAGATAATGCCATGGAGAAGTATGCTTACAAAGTTTGCAGAGGACAGCAAGTTGGGAGGGATTGCAAGTGGTTTGTAGGATCAAATTAAAATTGAAAATTATCTGGACAAACTAGAGAAATGGTCTGAAATAAACAATGACATTCAGTAAGGTCAAATACCAGGTACTTTGCTTAGGAAAGAACAAACAGTTGCACTCATACAAAATGGGAAATGACTGTTTAGGAAGGAGTATTGAGGAAAGGGATCTGGGGGTCATAGTGGATCACATGCTAAATATGAGTCAGTGGTGTAACACTGTTGCCAAAAAAAAAAAAAAAAAGAAAAAAAGAAAAAAAAAAGCAAGCACATTCAGACCTCAACCAGAGTGTTTGCATCCAATTCTGGGCAATGCATTACATGAATGAATTGGATAGGACAAGAAGCAATGTGCTTAAATTGCAACAAAGGTGGGTTTAGATTGGATATTGGGAAAAACTTCCCAATTGTCAGTGTAATTAAGCATTGGAATAAATTGCCTAGGAAGGCATGAAATCTGCATCACTCGAGATTTTTAAGAACAGGTAAGACAAACACCTGTCCAGTATCTAGATAACTCTTGAAGCCACCAGAAGTGCGGGGGATTGGACAAAACAACCTCATGACATTTTTTCTAGTTCCATGTTTCTAAGGCAAAACTGTTTAACTAGATCAGGTTGAATATTGGAAAAAATGTTTAGTTCATTTATTTAATGCATAATAACATTTTCCAAGAATTTGCTCCCTGATTCATAATATTTGGCTAGCCCTACTCTTTATACTGATGGATTGCACAAAATCACAATGCTGAGTGGAACAATCCCATCACTGACTGCTCAATGCACACAGCGCTAAAGTATTTGTCTCACTCTTCACCATCCAATCTGTCTGTTGCAGATGAATGATATTTATCCTGCTTTTCTCAATGAATGATGAGAAAAGTCCTTAAAATGAAAGTGCTTCACATGGTGTTTAATCATTTGCTTGGTTGCAGTTCAGCATTTTCTATTAATGTTTTCAGAAACATAAGGTAAAATCCTTCCCCCAGTTGAAGTCCATGGCAAAATTTGCACTGAATTCAGTGCAGACAGGAGTTCACCTACAGCAAACAGCAGTTTCAGGCTTTTGTTGGTGAAACGAAAAGTAAACACACTAAGTGCAGAATATAATTATTAAATAGGTTATTAGTGTCTATGTTAATGTCTGTTGTTTAGTATTACAGTGCATCTATTGTGGGAATAGTACCGTAATGAGAAGGATTTCATATACATTTATTTTGCAAAAGAAGAATGTTCAATGAATACTGTTGATGATCATATTTCTGTTCTTTGACTATGACATCAAATACTCTGCCCATTTCTTGTGGTTCTCCAGCTGGAAGTTAGAAATTCTAGGGTGTATTTTGCTAACTTTACCTCTTTCAATTATACCTTCAAACATTCAAGTTTTTGTGTGAAAAGTTCTGGATTCCAAATTTTGTATAGTTATTGCTGTTTATAGGGTTGTATTACTTGAAATATTATTGATGAAAAAGAGTGATTTCTAGTTTATTCATGAAGCTTAACTCATTATTTTTTTTATGTTTGTATTGGTTAGGAACAAACATGAACAGCCTTATCTCCACATTAATGCAAGTTATTGTACTATAAATACTTCAAAGAGAACAGTGAGTCAACTTGAGAATAAAAGGCATTATTTAAGACATTTCACTACCTGTACTGTGCAAATTATTGTATATGACTCCATCATTTTGCTCATAGGTCATTGATGATTTAATCAACAAAACTTAATCAATTACCAGAAAAGAATAACTTCTTTACTACAACGATAGTACTAACCTAGGTTTTCCCATGTGATCTGTCACAGCGCAATGGAAATTGTTAAATGAGACAGATGAATTTACGGGGCCTGATTCTGATTTATGTTAAAGGCACTTTATGCTGCTTTGACAGCGTAATAAGTCCTTGAAGTGTAAATGAGATTCAGACTCACTGACGTCAAAGTATTTATGCGAAATAGACTTGATAATATCATAATATTATTCTGTTTAATGACAGATGGCAAACATACCAAAAAGTTGCCTGGGGAAGATCATGTTTTACAGTGGTAACTAAAGAATAGCAACAGATTAAATTTGATATTCTGAGCCTATTCCTGTTCGAGGGAAAAAAATCTTCAAAGCCAGAGATGAAATGGTAATAGATGGCTGAAAATTTTTTAAAAAAGTAACTCTTCTAATCATATGAATAAGATAACATCCATCAAGTGATATAAAATAAGAGGAGGCTTTTGGTTTGACTCTTGATTTGGTGTTCTGATACATCATTGACATTCCCACATCTTATTGATGCATATTGTCAAGGGGGAAAGTATAAAGAACTATATCTCATTCTCTCTACTTTTTGGCACAAAAGAAAATGAGAGAATAAGCAGGGGTTAAAGTATAATTTGGGGGATCCCAGAACCCTCCTAAATTGGTGGGCACCCCTCATGCTGGTGTGGGCCCCCCCCCTCATGCCAGTGTGGGCTCCCTTTACCCACCCCAGCTACTGCCTCCAATATCCAGGGGTTAAAATATAATTGGGGGGGGGGCCCTCCTAAATTTCCAGGGCCCCTCATGCAGGTCTGGGCCCCCTTCATTCATCCCAGCCACTGCCCCCACAAATGCCTGGCTCCTACCCCAGCTGCTGCCCCAACACCTGCCCCCCACCCCAGCTACTGCACCCAAAACACATATCCCCATCAGGCCCCTTTCGCCATGTCCTTTTCAGCCTCATCTTCTACTTCCTAAGCTCCCTGCTCCCATTCTAGCCCTCTAGCCTAGAGCTGGGTGCAGGGAAGGAGGCTATGGCGCTGGCCAGGCTGCAAGAAGGAGCCCGGGTCTGAGGCTAGGGCTGGACCATACGCACTGCCCATCCCCAGCTGGAAGGGAGGGTGGGGTGGCTGTGCTGGCCCCAGCCTGCAGCCCCTCCCTTCCACTGGCCTAGGGAACGTGCCAGAATGCTGCGTTCCAGAACCCCCTTACATTTTTAGGGGGCCCTGGAATGCAGCATTCAGTGCATCCCCCTAATTTGGGGGGTTCCTGGAACACAGCATTCTGGGGCATTTCCTGTTTTTAGGGGGCCCAGAACACTAGCTCCCTAAAAATAGGGGGCCTTCTGGGGTGTTCCCCCTCATTTTAACCCCTGAGAATAAGTCCTACTAAAATGGTCTGTCAGAGGCAGCAGAGCTGTGTTGCAGTGTGATCATCCTCATCTCCTCTGAGTGGAGATTTTAAAGGTGGAGCTGAACAGCAAAAGGGTAAAGCTGGGAGACAGCTGCCATATGCAAGCAGCTTCCATAGCAAATTAGTAGGAACTGCATTGCTTATTAGCATGCAGACTAATGACAACTGCAGTAACTTCAGCAGATCTCTGTACAGTAATGTTTCTGCTTTTGTAGGTTCAGTGACTGATGTAGTCTGTGGTGCCTGTCTTTATGCTATCTGCACAGATACTTCTCTGAGGCTATGTCCACACATAAGTTAATAAAATAAGTTAATTAGATTTAAGAAAATGTTAATTCGAATTAAGGGAAAGCCTGCTTTCGAAACAGCTGTTATTTCAAAATGGTTATTTCGAAATAAGGCTGTTGGGACATGTTTCGAACAACTCCAAATGGTGTTATTTTGAAATAACCATTTCAAAACAACAGCTGTTTCTAAATGAATGGGGTTTAAGCGGTTTCAAAATGATGGTTCTTATTTCGAAATGGCAGAGCCTGTCATTTTGAAATAAGAAAACGTCGTGTGGACATTCAGTTTTTTATTTAGAAACAACCAGTGTTGTTTCGAAATAAAAGACTTGTGTGGACATTCCCTGAGTGTCTATTTGAATATTCTTTCTGCACAAGTGTATGGTGCACAACTGCTAAAGTGGGGCTGTTTCCCCAAACTTCTCATGTTACTGTGTAAATACTTTGCCACAACTGTTTGTCCCTTAGATCGCTAGAATAATTTGTTGCAAACACCAGGAGTGGAAACTTGGTGATTTCACTGTTTAACTATGACCAAAATCCAGCCTGTAGCATATTTTGCATCACTTACAACTTTGCAAAAATCAGAATAGGCCCTGGACATGTGACTAAAGTAATCCCCATTGAACAAAGACCACGTGACTACATTACATCTGATTATATCTCATTTGTAAAGAAAGGGCTCCTGCCATCTCTTTATTCATTGGAAATGTGGTTCCCAGACAGCAAGGCTCAATTCTAATGCAAATTAACTGGTTCCATTTGCATGGTTAGAAGATTAAAAATTGGACAATGAAAAACATTGTTTCAGTATCTGTAGTACATTGAATGATCTGCTAAGGAGGTTGTTTGCCATTATTTCCACTCCTCTACCTACACATTTAACTTCCAGTTAATTGAAATTACACATACAAAATATTCTAGGGATTTCTTCCCCCCCCAAATTGTTAGTCTTTAAAAATGTCACCGGACTCCTTGCTTCTTTTTCTGGACTAGACTAATGTGGCTACTCCTTTGGAATGTTCCAAATGGAGTTACGTCCTCCAAAATATTGTACATCACAAACGCTGCCCAGCTGAATACTCACCAAATGCTGTTATTTAGGACCTAGACAAATTTTTTTAAAAAAGTGATTAGCTGCTGGATGCTTTTACATCAGTTTGATATTATGGGTCAGATCCTCATCATGTGAAAATTACTGTATCTCCATAGAAGTCAGTGGACTTACTCCAGTTTATACCAGGTAAGATTCTGATCCAGAATGTAAAATTAGTGGAGAAACATCCTGTGCCTTATGTTTATAAAAGCAGATGAAGCTCAAAGCAGTTTAGACATGATTTTAAATCTAGAGAGGCATACTCTGCCCTGAGTCCATATGCCAATGCTTTCACTGACATCAAATGATTTCCTTGCATAGATGAAATGTATAGCATGACTAATAAGGTTGAAGGTTCAGACATGTGGATTTTCATATGCATGATTTGACGTTCTATGAAAACAATAGTATGAAATCATATAACTAAGGACTTTCTTATAATGCATATTAGCTTATATAAGAGTGCTGAATTAAGGTTGAAGAGGCAATTTTAATTCTGACATTTCTTAACATTTAAGTATTTGACTTTGCAAGTTTAATCTTTTAATGTAGGCTCTTTATATGTATAATACATGTAGTCATGAGATGTTTAGAGTCTAACCACACAGGTTTTCTTAAATAATAGATACAAGGGGCTGTCACACTGAACAGGAAATACTGGTAGAAAGAAATATGCTACATTTGGTCCTATTGAAGTATAGATTACATGCAGAATTTTCCTTTTATTCCAACTAAAACAATATCAGAATAGATCCTCCAAAATCTTTTAGTTGACCCTCATTTACAAAAACCTGGCAATACCAAACAAGAATGTGGTATATAAAAATTCTGTTTCATTTTTCAACCCCTGTTTCAAAAGCTCTTGACTTTTCCTCCTATGGGGCCATACAGAGTCCATCAGAGCTCGCACAAAGTCAATATCTCACAGCCAAAACACTTTATTTTTCATTATGATAATTTTATATACCTTCCAGACTTTAGAACTTTTTCTATCTTACAGACATTTTTTGATTTCTTCTGCTTGGTGGATCAACCACTAAGTTTTTAATGAACATACTTACTGTTCTTTAACTCCTAGGCTACATCTACATCACAAAGCTTAGTTTGAACTTCTTTAGTCCGAACTAAGCAGTTCCTGGTTAGTTTGAACTAAACCAACATTAGTTTGAACTAGCCATGGCTTTTTAGTTCAAACTAGCTTCACTGACTAGTTCGAACAAACTTTTTAGTTCAAACTAATTAGTATGGCTAATTTGAACTAATGGCTTAGTTCAAACACTAAAATTTAAAGTTTGAACTAAGTGCTTAGTCCAGACTAAGCAGCTGAACTTCTTAGTTTGGACTAAGCTTTGTGTAGTTAGAACTAAGAAATTTCTAAGTTCAAACTAGGCAAAGCCTAGTGTAGACGTGGACTAAATTAGTCTGGACTAAGCTTGCTTAGCCCAGACTAATTGGCTAGTGTAGACATAGCCATACTAAACAAATTGGGATGAAGAAATATCCTCTTTCCCCAAAATACATACTTGTGATTGTCTCCTAATTTTCACCAACAAAACCTATGTGAAGATCTCAGGAAATGTTGTTGAAGATGGCTGACTGTCTTTTGGGAACATATTTTCTGTATCTCACGTTGCTCTGGATAGCCTGCTGCATAGCAGTGTTGATACTTTTCACATATAAAACATGAATCTTTTCAGCTGTGAGTCTCAAAGGCAAGTCAAAATATTGAGACAGACACACAACACTTTTGAAAAGTAGGCAAAAATATTGCAGTACAACTCTGATCTACTGACCATGAGTTAACCAACAGTAGGTCGACCTACTGGTAATAATTGATACTGTATGTCTACACTTACAAGTTATTTTGAATTAAGGAAACTTAAATTTAAATAACTTATTCCCTGGCTAAGGACACAGTTTATTATATTGAATTAAGTGGCTCCTTAGTCTGAAATAAGGCACGCTAATTCAAAATAATAAAGCCTCTTTTTATTTCAAAGTAATGGCTACTTCGAAATTATTAGTTTGAATTAAGCCATTCTAAGCCGCAGAATAGGCTTGATTCAAACTAATTTGCCTATTTTGCCTGCCTTCTCTTATTTTGAATTAGAGAGTCTTCACTTGACTCCTAATTCAAAATAACTTCAAATTAATGCTAACTTGAAATAACTTTGATTTAAATTTGAAGTAATTATTTCAAATTAACAACTTTGAATTAATTTTGTAAGTGTAGACATAATTACTGTGTGCTATTATCCAGATTAATGTTGATTTTTATTGGTTATCTGTGTTTGACACAATGGGCCATGGTACAAAATTAAAGAGGTGAAGAAATCTTATCAAGTTTTTCCTTCAAAGAAATTGCTAGAGAAACACATTTTAATGCATACCTAGCATGGGATTGATCCTTTTGAGGGTGTGCACACACGAAACTGACTTTCACAGGCATTACTCACACAACTTTGGAATCCTACATATGTGCATGTATTAATTCTATATTTTCTTTCAAATTTTCAATTTTTTTTCCCAAGAATCACTGATAATCAAATACGTGTTCACAAGTTTCTCAAGAAGAAATATAGGATAACTAAACTCTTAGAATCATAGAATCATAGGGTTGGAAGGGACCTCATAGGTCATCTAGTCCAACCCCCTGCCAGAGGCAGGACCACTCCCACTTAAACCATCCCAGTCAGGGTTTTGTCCATCCGGGCCTTAAACACCTCCAAAGATGGAGACTCCACCACCTCCCTCGGCAGCTCATTCCAAGACTTCACCACTCTCCTGGTAAAAAAGTTTTTCCTAATATCCAGCCTCGACCTCCCTAACCGCAACTTGAGACCACTGCTCCTCGTTCTGTCCTCCGTTACTACCGAGAACAGTCGAGCTCCATCTTCCTTAGAGCATCCCTTCAAGTAGTTGAAGGTTGCTATCAAATCCCCCCTCAATCTTCTCTTCTGCAGACTAAATAAGCCTAATGCTTCCAGTCTTTCCTCATAGGGCTTGTGCTCCAGCCCTTTAATCATTTTGGTTGCCCTCCTCTGAACTCTCTCTAGCATGTCCCTGTCCTTTTTGTAGTGGGGAGCCCAAAACTGAACACAGTATTCTAGATGTGGCCTCACCAGTGCAGAATAGAGGGGAAGGATCACATCCCTTGATCTGCTGGTAATACTTCTTTTGATGCAGCCCAGTATGCCATTGGCCTTTTTGGCAACAAGAGCACACTGCTGACTCATATCCAGCTTCCCATCCACCATGACCCCCAGGTCCTTTTCTACACTGCTGCTACTTAACTGAATGTTTCCCAGCCTGTAGCAGTGCATGGGGTTTTTCCGTCCCACATGCAGGATTTTACACTTGTCCTTATTGAATCTCATAAGATTTCTATTGGCCCACTGTTCCAATTTATCTAGGTCTCCCTGAATCCTGTCCTTGCCCTCCAACGTGTCTACTGGTCCTCCCAGCTTGGTGTCATCTGCAAACTTACTGATAGTGCAGTCTATTCCATCATCCAGATCATTGATGAAAATGTTGAACAGAACCGGCCCCAGGACTGACCCCTGGGGCACACCACTCGTGACCGGTTGCCAGCTAGACATGGAACCATTGATTCCTACACGCTGAAACCGTTGATCTAGCCAGTTCTCTATCCACCTTATAGTCCACCTATCCAACCCATAATTCCTTAATTTGCCAGTGAGAATGCTGTGGGAAACTGTATCAAAAACTCTTCTGTGGAAAGGCTATTTAATATATATATATTAATGATCTTTAAAAAGCCCTCAAATATTTAAATGGTAATTTCCTTGGAGAACAGACTGTAAGAATAAGAATAAGAACATTGTATCCATGTCTTGGAGTGAATTAAGTTGCCAGTAATCTATTTCTCTTGTTTAATAGCTGTGTTCTTTTTCTTGTTCCTCCTTTATTTATAAAACAAGCTATATTAGCTTCCACTGCAGTCAGAAGAGAATAGTAGACTAGGTGAATTTGCATGAGAAAATATGTAGATACAGGACAGTGAAGATGGTATAGATTTTTGGCTGAGAAACTGCCAGAATGCAAACTTAGCTTATGTATATATTAAAAAAACTTCTCTAAAAACATGTATATCAGACAGAGTATTAAAAGAGTGTTCAAAGGGAATCACATAATAAAATCATATGTGGCTGTAGCGTCCTGCAGAATTTTACTGACAGCTACTCTATACGCTACAGGGGTCAGGTAAAGGCAAAAAATATTGGTATGGTGCCAGACCGTGAGACAGAAAGGTGCTAATCTGTGGAAAACATGTGGATGGAAGTTTCTGTGCATCTCACATGTTCCAGTGCCAGGAGTAGCTAAGGCTTCTAAGGAGTTGTTCAGAGGCTGTACCTCTTGTTTTCTGCTAGTTTGATTGGGGATTAGATGGCAATGGTAGGACAAGTTGGGAAGGGGACATTATGGGCACTATTTATCTCAAGGAGTATGCAATAGCTACAGCAGCCAATGATTTTAGCAGTGAAAAATGTGAACAATGTAACAGCAAATACTGTTTGAACAGTTCATGGTATGGATAGGAGGAAAACTACCTAAGACAAGTCAAGGTAAACTTCTTTTGGTACCAGTGGGCATTTTATTTAACCTGGCTCTGAGCCTGGGCAGTCAGCTTTGATACCATATAAGTGGAAAGGAGAGAGGCACACACCTCTTCAGGCCACCTGGAATGGTACCTCCAGTTAGAAGCAGCGTAAAGTGGATACTGGTTCACTTTGTGTGTGAGAGAGAGCCAGTGGGGGGCTTGGAAGAGACGGGGCTTAGTGACTACTGTGTGACCTCAGATTAAGATGCTGCTGTAAATCTCAGAAGCCGTAATGTAGGATAACATAAGGCTTTTCCTCTCATTCCCCAGCATTAAAAGGGCCAGCTCAGTCACAGCTGTCCACAGCATTCTTATTCCCATTACACTATCCATGCATAGTCTGGCTTCCTTTCTTTGCATTCAGCATCAGCAACCTCTCCTCACATCTTTGTGACACAGAAGCTCCTTAGCAAAGGGTCTCATGTTCACAGAATTTAAGGTCAGAAGGGACCATTGAGTCTGACCTCCTCTACAGTGCAGGTCATAGAGCAACCTGCCCACTCCTGGATTAGCATCCAGGCTGCATCACTAAAGTCCCCAGACCATGGTTTAGAGACTTCAAGGTACAGATAACATATTAGAAAGTGATCCATACCCCACTCTACAGAGGAAGGCATATCTCCCACAGGGCCTCTGTCAATCTGCCCCACGGGAAAATTCTCAGACCCAAGTATGGCAATTAGCTAAACTCTGAGCATGTGGGCAAGACTCAACAGCTAAACATCCAAGAAGAAATTCTCTTTAGTAACTTTGAACCCGAGCCATCACAGGACATTAGCATAGTTACCACTGGAAGTCAAAAATCAGTTGGTTGCCAAATTAGGCTGTCCTATCCTATCAATTTCCAAAGGGATAGCCATGTTAGTCTAGTCCAGCAAAAAACAAAAACAAAAACAAGGAGTCATGTGGCACTTTAAGACTAACAGATTTATTTTTTGCATGAGCTTTCATGGGAGAAAATCCCACTTCGGCAGATGCTTCGAAGATGGGTAAGTTCACCCATCTTCGAAGCATCTGACGAAGTGGAATTTTCTCCCATGAAAGCTCATGCGAAAAATAAATCTGTTAGTCTTAAAGTGCCACACGCTTCCTTGTCCTCTCATCCCATCCCATCCATAAGTTTATAAAGCTTAATTTTGAAGCTGGATAGGTTTTTTAGCCACCATTGCTCACTTTGGAAGCAAAACTTCACTCCTCTGATGATTAAAAACCAACATTTAATTTCAAGTCTAAACTTCCTGGTGGCCAATTTTTATCCTTTTGTTCTTGTGTCCATGTTGGCATTGAACTTAATTCCTCTCCTTCCCTGGTATTTATCCCTGTGATATATTTATAGAGAGCAATCATATCTCCCTTTCCTCAGTCTTCATTTAGTTAGGCTAAACAAGCCAAGCTCTTTGCCTGTGTTCACACAACCCTCTTATTTCGATACAACGGAGGTTGTTTCGAAATAAGATTTAGGCTGTTCACACGATGCACGGTTGTTTCGAAACAACGGGTCCCGTTGTTTCGAAACAAGTTAAACCCCATGTGGGGACGAAACAACGTTGTTTCAAAATGATTGTTTCGAAACAATGCCGTGAGAACATGTTGTTTCGAAACAACAGTGACTTGTTTCAAAATAACTGTTGCCTGAACCTGCTATTTCACTTTGAGCTTCGTTCCTTAATTCGAATTAACAAACTGTTAATTCAAATTAAGTTATTTCAAAATAAGGTGTTATTTCGATACAAGTTGTTTCGAAACAACCATATCGAAATAATCCCCGTGTGTGAACACAGCCTTTGAGTCTTTTCTCATAAGGCATATTTTTCATTCTGTGAATCATCCTAGGAGCCCTTCTCTGCACCTGTTCCAGTTTAAATTAATCTTTCTTAAACATGGGGGACCAGAACTGCACACAACAGTCCAGATGAGGGCTCAGCAGTGCCTTGTATAATGGTACTAACACCTCCTTATCTCTATTGGAAATACCTAGTTGGATGCATCCTAGGACTATTTTAGCTTTTTTTGCAGGCACATTACATTGGAGACTCAGTCATCCTGTGATTGACCAGGACACTCCAGTCCGTCTCCTCTTCTGTCACTTCCAACTAAAGTGTTCCCAGCTTATAGCAAAATTGCTTGTTGTTAGTCCCTAAATGCATGACCTTGCACTTTCCACTATTAAATTTCATCTATTACTCCAGTTTACAAGGTCATCCAGATTGTCTTGCCTGAAATCCTGGTCTTCCTCTGTATTGACAATACCTCCCAATGTTGTCTCATCTGTAAACTTTATTAGCACATTCCCACCTTTTGTGCAAAGGTCTGTAACAAAAAGGCTAAATAAGAGTGGTCCCAAGATTGATCCCTGAGGAATTCCACTGGTAACCTTCCTCCAGTCTGACAATTCACCTTTCAGTATGACCAGGGGTTAAAGTATAAATTGGGGGGGCCCTGGAACTCTCCTAAATTTCTGGCCCCCCGGCAGGTCTGGGGGCCCCCCTCACATGGGTCCAGGGCCCCCTTACATGGGGCTGGGCCCCCTCACATACCCCAGCTACTACCCCTAATATCCTTTCCCCTGCTCCCAAAATCCACCCCCAGCCCCCCATAGCCCCCAACTCACAATATCACCCCCAAAATCGACCCCATCCCCCAATACCCACTCCTTGTCCCCAATATGCACCAAGCCCCCAATACCCACCCGCAAAATCCCCCCTGCCCCTGATATCCAGCCCCAGCCCCCAACATCCATTTCGCTGTCCCCAATATTCCCCAGCTCCCAATACCCACCCCCAAAATTCACTCGCAGCCCCCAAAATCCACTCTCCTGTCCCCAGTATTCCCCCAACCCCTGCCTCCAATACCCTCCCCCAGTGCAAGCTGTGCACTGGGCTGAGAGACAATCCCTCCTGCAGGCAGTGCTTGGAGGCTTCTGCCTCCAAGCACAGCCTGAGGATGTGTGGGGGAGCTGGGCACAACCCGCCACTCTCTCCTACCTGTTGGAACATGGCAGAATGCCATTCTGGGGCCTGCTATTTTTAAGGGCTCAGTGTTTGGGCCACTAAAAATAGAAAATGGAGCCAGAATGCTCTATTCTAGGGGCCACTATTTTTAAATAGTGGGCTCCAGAACACAGCATTCTGTCTCCATTTTCAATTTTTAGGGGACCCCTGAACACTGAGCCCCTAAAAATAGTAGGCCCTAGAATGGCATTCTGAATATGACTCATTATGGGCTCCCCTTTAAATGGTTCCTTATCCACTTTCAATTTTCATATACATCTCCATCTTTTCCAGTTTAACTAATAATTCCTTATGTGGAACTGTACCACATGCCTTATTGAAATGGAGATAAATTAGATCCAATGTTTTCCCTTTGTCTACCTTTTGTAAAGGCATGTTATATTTTGCCCTAATTATCACTGGGTATGGCCACACACACTTCTTATTTCGAAACAACAGAGGTTGTTTCGAAATAAGAAGTGCCATGGCCACACGACGCACGGCCATTTCGAAAGAAGCAAACCGCCGTGCTCCTTTCGAAATAAGCTAAACCTCGTTGGCTGTCGAAACAGAGGTTTCGAAACAGCCCTGTTTGGACATGTTGTTTCGGAACAAAGCATTCCGAAACAACATGTCACATTCCTCCCAGGGTGCTAAGCACCCTGGGAGGAATGGCAGCCCCCCCCTCAGCACCCTGGCCAGGGTGCTGAGGGGTGTCCGCGGGCGGGGGGGGGG
>ML681979.1:48041551-48100183 GCA_007922195.1 Podocnemis expansa | reverse complement strand
CTGCAATCCCTTCCCCTGTCGAAATAGCAGGTCCACACTGTGGACCTGCTATTTCGCTGCCTTATTTCGAGGACAAAGTTTTTTGTCCTCGAAATAAGTTGTTTCGAAATAAAGAGTTATTTCGAAACAGCTTGTTTCGAAACAAGCCCTCCCCATGTGAACATAGCCACTAACTTCAATGATCCTAATTATTTCCTCTTTCGTGCCACTCAAACTCAGCACGAGTACCATATTCAGCATGCTTGCTGTGGTCAGCCAACCCTTGTTCTAGAAGTTCCTCACTACTCACCAATACAACTAAAATGTCATCCTATCTTGCTGCACCCCTACACCAAACACGAGATTTATTCATAAAGAATAACGTGTAAAGTACTTACAGAAAGTCTCACAATCATTGTGAAACGTACGTAGAGGTAATATTTATAATGCAAGTATGCTTTATGGACTTGGGGTAAAAATTAGTCAACTGAAGTACTACATCACAGCAATAGACTATTCAAGTGAGGGTGCTAGGGGAGGGGAGGCAGAGGTAAGGAAGCCAGATTGTCATCCTGCCCCATTTAATCAGTGAGTTAAAGCAAAGCTTAACACCCTGGACTTGCTTTTGCACAAGGCTGTCAATGTAAAACCATCTGAGACAATTACAAACAACAGAGGCCACTTGGAGGTGAGAAAGGAACATTACAACAGACTAACATTCATTCACAAAAGGCTGTTTTCAGTATAATGGAGAGTAAGGAAGTTCCAGAAGGGTAGCCATGTATAAATGAGCTCGGTCCTCAGCCAAGCCGCCTTCAGGTGTGTAGGTCCCAACCTTCACTGGGGTCTGGCCAAACTCCCCTAGTCCAACAGCCTTCTAGCCCTCTAATAGAGTGAGGCAGAATCCCAAAGTCTTTAGCCTTCAACCCCTCAGCAGGGTAGGACAGAGCACATAGCAAAGTCTATGGCCTTCATAAAAAAAAAAAACCAAAAAAACCCCACACCAAGGAGTCATGTGGCACTTAAAGACCCACAGATTTATTTAGTCTTTAAGTGCCACATGACTCCTTGGTTTTTTGGTTTTTTTTTTTTTGCTGGACTAGACTAACATAGCTATCCCTTTGGAAATATGGCCTTCATCCCTTGAGGCAGGGTAAGGCAGCGCACAGTATCAGAAGTCTATATCCTTCAACCCCTCAACAGGGTAAGGCAGAGCACAGTATCAGAAGCAATGTTCCCTCTAATTTTTTGCAGGCTGTGCAAATATTCAGAACTAGTGCCCAAATTTGTGCACACGCCAATGATCAAACTTGTAAGTACAATGAAGCAAGTGTGTATGATATAAATAACATCTAAATTTTATTTTGATGTGGTGATGAAAATGATTTATAAATTACATAACCTTATTTGAAATATGCTACTTGAAATCACCTTCTTAAAGTAGCATACAAATATTAGCACTGTTGAATCTTTTTGTGCGCACTTTATTTTGTTGTGTCCACAGGTTTCATGACCTGTGTGTGCACGCACATGCGCACAGTCTAGAGGGAACATAGATCAGAAGTCTATAGCCTTCAACCCCTCAGCAGAGTAAGACAGAGCACAGGTGGGATTGGAAGGGGAACACAGGCCTACCCACTCCACTGCATTCCAGCTCAGGGCGCTAACAGTGGCCAGAGAGTGCCACTGGGTCAGTGAGCTCCAGCTGAAACACTGACCCTTAACAAACAGCTGCGTATTCAGCTGCTGTCCCTGGGCTACTTCCTCCCATTTTCCCTTTGGGTTACCTGCAGCCCACCATCTTCCAGGTCCTCAGGATATGTGCTCCAGGGGATCCCGGTCACGCCCTCACTATCAACAGGCAGCAGGGCAGGTAACTCCTCCAGTCCATCTGCCAGCGGGAGCTCCTCCAAGTCACCAGCGTTCAGGGCATCCAGCTTGCTGGCGTCCTCCGCAGAAGGGAGCTCCTCCAGGTCCTTGTGAGCGTCCTACTGGTTTTGCTCCTTCAAACTCTCCACCAAAGAAAGCTCCTCCAGGTCCTCACCTGGTGGAGGTGAATAAAGAGGGAAATCCCGCTAGCAGTCACACCCTTGTCCCTCCTGGGGAGAGAGACATGCTAGATCCAGCAGACATCTCCTTCTCTGTCTCCCCTTTGACCGTCTGGTCCATTCCTCTTTATAGTCCTCCCTTCCTCCCAGCCTGTCTCTTTGATTCTGGGCAGAACTTTTGGGCTGATCCTACTTAGGTCAGCAGGGGGAGTTCTGGTGACCAACTGCTTCCTGGCCGGAAGGAACTGCTCTACCCTGATACACCATTTCAGTAAAACAAACAAGGAATCCTGTGGCCAATGTTCCCTTTAAGCTGTGCGGTTGTGCAGCCCCCAGGGCTGCCTGGCACAGGGAAGGCTGCCGGCCATACACGGCCAGCAGCTGCAGTCCCTGCCCAGGCAGCAACTCTGAGCTGGGAGTTTTTGAAACCTCCACTCAAGAGTCAGCTGTCCTGCGCCTGCGTAGACTCTCTGTGCAGGTTCAGTGAGAGCTCTCCCCGCTGGAGGAGTGGTCAGGGGCCTGGCAGCACCACTCCTGCGGCCAGGAAGGGGCTCTAACCCCCCCTTCCAACCCCCAGTGAGGTGGGGCCACAGGGGCTGGAGGCTACTTTGCCAGCCTGCCCGCCCGGCCTCACCCCAGCGGGGCGGAGCAGACAACCCGGCCTGTCCTGAGCCAGCTGCACCTCCCTGGTGGGTGGAAGGGGCCGGCGCTGAGCTCTGGCATGTGGGGTCAGGGCCCTGAGCAGCCCACCCTGCTCCCAAAGAGTTTTGGCTGCTTTGCCCCTGTCCCCCCCTCCTCCAATGGGCCTGATCCATGGCCTTGGTGGGGGGGGCCAGGAATGAAACGGCTGAAACTCTTTGGGAGTGGGGTGGGGTGGGCTGCTCCAGCACCCTGACCCCACATGCTGGAGCTCAGCACCGGCTCTCTCTGCCCCTCGGGGAGGGACGGCTGGCTGGGGGCAGGCCAAGCTCTGCTCCACTGGGCTGGGGTGAGGCTAGCAGGCAGTGGCACTTGGGGGGAGCAGGATCGGACCCGAAGGAGGGCAGGATTGGGCCTGCAGGGGGGCATGCAGCAAGCAGCACATGCTGCTCAGCTGCATCTGCCCCTTAGAGGGAACGTTGCGTGGCACATTGAAAGACTAACAAATTTATTTACTGCATTAGCCTTTGTGAGCATAATCATATCTCCTTAGAAGCATGAAATGAAAACTGCAGTATGTTAAGTAGGGCCTGAATAGGGACTTAGACTGGCCAAGTCTGTACAGAAGGTAATTTCCACTCTTAACATTTTTATCTTCTCATCTATTGTTGTTAAAGGCCCCACATCCATGCTATTTGGATTAAAACAACTTGCTGGGTTTGCTGAAATAGACTAACAGAGTATCTCCCTAGAACTGTTTGAACTGACCTTGTGACTCACCCTTCTCTGGATGTATATACATACCTAACATCAGGGGCGTTGCTGGCTCCAGGCACATGGGGCCAATGTCATGAATCCTGGCACCAGTGCCCCGGGTCTAGTGGGGCCCCACCTCTCCTGGTCTCCAGCCCGATCGAGCCGGAGATCCAGGGCCCAGCTGCCCATGGCCGCGGCCCATCCCCAGTTGGGGATCTGTGGCCCAGCTGCTCTGGCTGTGGCTGCCGCTCCTGGCCCTGGCCCCAGCCGGGGATCTGGGGCCCAGCTGCCCGCAGCTGCAGCTGCTGTTGTTCCCGTCCCCGTCCCGGCCAGGGGCGTGACCTGCAGCTGGGGGCATGGCCTCCGGGTAGGAGGTGGGGCCTGGGCTGGTGCCCTGGATCCTTTCCCAGGGCAGCGATGCTCCTGCCTAACATATTGTAGTTTCCACCTCATTCATCTGAGGAAGCGGGATGCAATAAACAAATTTGTTAAGCTATGTCTACTCTGGGAATCTAGTTTGAATTCAGAAGGCTTAATTACTAAATTAGTCCACGGTCATACCGGCTTTCCTTAGTTCCAACTAAAGCATTCCTTAGTTTGAAGTGAGGAAAGCTTAGTTCAAAATTGGAAAACCTGCCTTTAGTTCGAACTAACAGTTAGTTCAAACTTATTAGTCCAAACTAACCCAATGGAGCCACAATAGTTCAAACTAACCATTAGTTTGAACTAAAGCAGTGGTCTCAAACACGCGGCCCGTGCGCTGCATGCGGCCCCTAAAGCTATTTTCTGCGGCTCACAATGACACTGTTTTTACCAATATTTGCAATATTGTTGTATGAAAAGGTTTTAGTGGTACAGTCCTCGGGCTAACATACTAGTTCTCATGCGGCCCTCCACTAGCCCTCATGCGGCCCTTGTGGTGATTTGAGTTTGAGACCCCTGAAATAAAGGCAGTTTGACTTTCTTCCTCCCAGGGACAATGTTCCCTCTAAGCTGCGCGGCCGCATGGCTGCGCAGCCCGCCACAGCCCCCCCCACGCAGGGAAGACGGCCGGCCACGCAGGTCCGGCAGCCAGAGGCCCTGCTCAGAGCTCCTGTGGGGCAGGGAGTTATTAAAACTCCTGCCAAGAGAAGGTCTAATGGAGTATGCCCAGAATATCTGAGCCTGCTCCGTTAGTGCTTCTCTGGCCCCAGGAGCTGTGGCAGGGCCATGCAGGGTAAGATTGCGGGGAGGGGCTGGGCAGTCTGGGGGGTTCCCAGGGGACCGGGGGGGGTGTCAGGATCGGGCCCGCGGGGGGGGCGCCAGGATCGGGCCCGCGGGGGGAGGTGGGGGGGCCCAGTGCAGCTAGCAACAGGAGTTGCTCAGCTGTTGGTGGCTCTTAGAGGGAACATTGCCCAGGGAGCCTTCCTCTTTTTATGATTGGGTGGGGGCATGGCCCTTTTTGAGTGCCATGTTGCCACGCTTGCCAGGATGCCCCCTTCCTCAGCCAAACTAGCAAGTCCTGTGCATGGACATGCTAGTTTGATTTAGGTTTTTAGTGTGGACATGCTAATTTGCCCTAAGTTAGTTTGAATTAATCACAATTAGTTTGAATTAATTAATTCAAAATAAAACTTAGTTCAAACTAGCATTCTTAAGGGTAGGCATAGCCTTAGTCCTTACAAGTGCCACAGGACTCCTTGTTTGTTTTACAAAGGAAGGAGAAGCATTTTCTATCTATTGACATAGGGAAACCCTTCATGGAGCTGACAGCGCACACGAACATTTGGCTCCTGGTTCCTGGGACCAGCCAGGTCTGCAATTGAATGAACATCCTGCTTTACTGTATGGGAGAGGTCATTATTAGTAAGTGTAGACCCAAGTTTGCATTTTATAATTTTCTGCATTGTAACTAGTTGTTTCCATCACTTTCTCTCACTTCTAGATAAATCTTTATTCTTTCTTAAATGTATCTAGTTTTGTCTTATTGTAAGTCCTCACACGTGCTGTGTGATTTACAGGGGCAGTCATCAAGGACAGATTAATGCAGGTGCTATATATGCTGCAGCCCTTGGACCTGGGCTACAGCGGAGCCCTGAACTACAGCCCATGGAATCTCTGCTTATCCAGCCCTGCTGGCACAGTGCTGGTGGGGCTGGGGTGCTGGTGCTGTGTGAGGTGAGGCCCTGGGGCCAGAGGCCACAGCAGTTTGCAACTCTACTGTGCCTCTCCCAGGGCAGTTGGCCTGCCCCAGTGGATGGGGACAACAAGCACACAGAGTGACCTCCAGCAAGGCTCCCCAGGCCTCGCAGTGCTTTTGGGCTGCACTGGGGCCCTGGATGGCCAGCCATGCTACTTTGAGCCCCTGGGCCCTTATGCTGTGCCTGCTCTATCCCCAGGCCCTTGGTGGGGAGGGCCAGGGCCCCAGGCAGGTGGCCTATGGTGGGGGGAGGCAGGACCCTAGGCAAGGGGCCCCACAAGCCCAGGATCCTGGGGCCCCTTCATCTAGACCTGGTAGGGGCTTAAAGTAAAACTGGCTAATTGGAGTACAGAGCACCTTTGGATACAGAGGAGCTGGAATACTTATAACTATTGTGAGAGATCAAAGCCAGCAGGCAGTATGAGAGTAGACAAATTGAAGTAAGCAAATTCCTTCATTTCAATGAAAACAGCTTTGTCAAGAGCAGGATTTGCACCCACACCTCTATCGAGCGACCCGAACACCCAACTGAGAGAAAGTCTGGCACCTGAGACCACTCAGCCAGCTGAAAGGAGACCTATTTGGCATTCAGGGATGTGGGCAGGTGCATGCCCCCCCCCGCTAAAACCCCTCCTGCAGCCTAAGGGGAGGTGGCACTGGACCTGGTACCAACTAAATGCATGGGCCAACTAATCAAAAACAGGAACAGGTGTGAGGTTACAGGTTCAAAATTAGGCATTCAGAAGGGGTCACCAAGCAGACAATCTCGGCCAGTGCCCACTGCTCCCAGAAGGTGTCGAGGGAGCCAGCGGATGCTGCCCAGAGCAACTCTGCCTGGATGCATGAATGAACAAGGGACAAGAAATACGCCCCACAGTCACAGAGACCCCCCTCAGCTAACCTTCTCTCCCTCATCTTAAAGATGGCGGTTTTCGCAATGGCTAGGAGGAGGTTGATGAGGAGGTCCTGCAACTTTGTGGGGCTGCGAATGGGGAGTGCATAAAGGAACAAGTGAGAGGAAAAGTGCAGCCAGAACTTCAGCAGGAAGTTCTGGAGGAGCCAGAAAAGGGGCTGCAACCTGGCGCACTCCAGGTATGCGTGCACCAGAGTCTCCCTCACACCACAAAAGGGACAGGTGTCGGGGTATTGGGTAAACCACGCCAAGTAAACACCCGTGCTGACGGCGCCGTGAAGGAGCTGCCAACTGATGTCCCCAATGGGCCGTGGGGTTAAGGTGGAATACAGGCTGGCCCACCGGGGGTCCTCGCCCTCAATGGGTGGCATCAGGTCCCGCCATTTGGTGTCTGGGCAGGACATGAGGGCAAGGAAATGGTTGGTATGGAGCATGAGCATGTAACATATAGTCCCGAGGCGCAGTTCAAAAGGGGACTGGCTGCAAGTCTAGCAGCTGGCTAGGTGCAGGGGCAGGGGCAGCTGAGCGGACTCGTGGGACCGAGGCCTGATCAAAAGCTCTGGAGGGACAGGACTGGGGGTGGGGCAGGGAGTGCCCTCTCAGAGAACCAGCAAGACGTACATCCGAGCAGCGGGGGGGCAAGGCTGCCTTCACCCCCTCAAGTAGGCGATGAGGGGTGCAAAGGGTGGAGAGCACATGAGCCAGCACAAAGGGATCCACCTAGTCTCCCTGGGCATAGTCCAGGAGGTCTCTGATCCTAGTGACACCTACGAGGGCCAACCTCCACCTCAGGGAGGGAGCCTCCGCCACCTGCACACGGAGATGGGGGTTGTGTAGCAGGGGCTCCATGAAGAGATCTACCCCCTTGGTGGGCACAACGGTCCTGGAGGCTGAAACGAGCCTCTAGGTCCAGAGGAGGTCCTGGTAGAAGGCCGGCAGCTCAGAGAGGACTTGTGGAAGCCCCTTCGGATGGAGATAAAAAAGTTGCCGGTCGTATTGGAGCCCTTGGAAGCGGCAGAGGAAGGTGAGTGCCAGATGGCTCCACGCCAGATTACCTGCACCATAAAGGAGTCTCTGCAGGGCCTGGAGGCAGAAAGTGTGGACCTGGCTGCAGACACAGCACAGGCCCTGCCCTCCCTCCTCCAGGGGAAGGCTGAGAATCCCTGAAGAGACCCAGTGCAGTCCTGGCCAAAAGAACTCCAGAACTGCGCTCTGGAGGTTGTCTAGGAATGCTGGGGGCAGGACCAGGGTGTTGAGCTGGTACCAGAGCATGAACAGGATGAGCTGATTGATGACCAGTGCTCTTCCCCGAAGGGAGAGGCACCACAGCAGTCATGTCCATTTCTGGAGCTGCCCAACAACCCTGCCCTCCAAATTGTGCCAGTTCTCATCTGGCAAGGGATGGGTGGTGGAAAGGTAAATGCCCAGATAGAGCAGTGGACCTGCGCTCCACCGGATGGCCTGTAGCGCGGAAGGGAGGGAGTTCACCAGCCATCCGGCCCCTACCATCAGGCCAGAGCTCTTGACCCAGTTGACTCGGGCAGAGGAGGCTGCCGAGTAGATGGCCAGGCAAGCCTCCAGCCATACCAGGTCACCCAGGTCCCAGACCACAAGAAGCACGTCGTTAGCAGACGCCGACAGGACCAGTCTCAGCCCTGGCTCATGAAGCACCAACCCTGTCAACCTCTGGCGGAGGAGACAGAGGAAGGGCTCAATGGCCAGGGTGTACAGCTGACCCGACAGCAGACAGCCTCGAAGTACTCCTTGCCCGAAGCTGACTGGTTCAGTCAGGGTCCAGTTGAGCTTGACCAGACACTCCACGGAGGCGTACAGCACCTGGACAGTGTAGGTCTGGTCGGGATGAATCATGTCCTGCAGCACAGACCCAAGCCGCAGCGAGATGGCCTTGGCTACTATTTTGTAGTCCGTGCTGAGGAGCAAGACGGGACGCCAGTTCCAAAGGTCGTGGAGGTCCCCCTTCTTGGGCAGCAGGGCCAGCACTGCCCGCCAGCAAGAGAGGGGGAGCTCCCCGCTTCCCTCGGACTCAGCCCAGACAATAAGAAGGTCCGGACCGAGGACACCCCAGAATGCGCATTGGAACGCCACCATCAGCCCGTCGATGCCCGGAGATTTGTTGGTGGGCATATGACGGAGGACTTCCGTGAACTCGGCCAGAGTGAGAGGAAGCTCCAGCCAGTCCCGGTTGCCTGTGCTTGAGTGCGGGAACTTTGTTCCGGAGCACCATGCGGGCATCGGCATCGGTCGGATCCAGGGAGAAAAGACTAGCGTAGAAGACCCTGGCCCTTCCAAGCATCTGCTCTGGATCCATGAGGGGGGTGCCGTCCTCCGCCAAGAGGCAGGTGACATGCTTTTTGGCCCCCCCTACATTTCTCCAGGGCATAGAAGAAACGGGAGCTGTGATCTATCTCCCGAAGGAGACGGATGCAGGATTGAACGAAGGCTCCCCAGGCCCGAAGGTCCTCGAGGGCCTGGAGCTCCTTCCACTTCTCCCGGCACGCTCTGCAGAGGGACCGATCCTCAGGGCTGGCAGCCAGGTGCCTCTCCAGCTCTAAGACCTTCCATTCCAGCTGCTCTATCTCCGCATCCCTCTGCTGGCTGGCCCCCCTCAAGTGTAGTCACGGCAGAAGAGCTGGGCGTGGACCTTCCCCACGTCCCACCATCACCGCGCTGAGGGAAAGGCGGGCCTCTGTTCCCGTCAGGCCAGCCAGAACTCCCGGAAGGATGCCACAAAGCCCACATCCTCCAGCAGGCTATTATTGAAGTGCCAGTAGGCCGGCCCTGGCCTCTCCGCCGAGATAGAGGCTGTCATGGTCACCAGATGGTGATCCGAGAAAGGGGCCGGCTGAATGCTGGAGGAGTGGGCTCATGCAAGATGAAGACGGGATAGATAAATGCGGTCCAATCGGGAGTGGCGCAACCAGCCTTCCTCCACCCGGAGAAATGTAAAGGTGACCTGGTCTTCTGGGTGGTGGTCGCGCCAGACGTCCACCAGGGAGTGATGGTTGACGAGCTCCCGGAGGACGTCCGCGGTGGCCTCGCACTGCTCGGTCCCCATGCAGTCCTGTTCCTCGAGCGTGGTGTTGAAATCCCCCCCCAGGACCAAGCACTCCTGAGGATCCAAGGTGCCGAGGAAGGTGGCCACCTGCCAATAAAAACACACATGCTCCAGGCCCGATGTCAGGGCACAGACGTTGACCAGATTCAACGCTAGCCCCTCCATACAGACCCGGAGGTGCAGCAGGCAGTCCGGCACGACCTCAGCGAACCCCAGCACCTCAGGCTGTAGGTCGGGGGAGAACAGGGTGGCCACTCTGCCGGAGACGGTGGACAAATGGCTAAAGAACACCCCGTTCACCCACTCCAGCTGCCATCGGCAGCCGGATCCGTATGGGTCTCCTGTAGGAAAACCACAGAGTAACCCCCCTCCTGAAGGAAGGAGATCAACTGGGTCCTGAGGAGACCCGTCCTACAGCCTTTGGTGTTAAAAGTTGCAAAGATTGTCGGGGCCATGAGGAAGGCTGGGGAGGATTCTCAGGGGAAGCAGGGGTACCCACCACCCTCATCGGGCTGCGCAAGAGTCCGTGTCCCATCCCGAAGGCCATGAGTGAGTTACGGAACTTGTGGGCCCTCTGGTAGGCTGCAGCATCCTGCTTCCTGGTCCCTTTGCCCTCCTTCAGGATGGCCCTCAAGGCCTGGAGGACAAGATGGAAGTCCTCCCAGCGCTGCAGGGCAAGCTGCACCCGATTCCTGGACCCACGAGTGTCGTCCAGGAACATACGCAGGTCATCCTGCAGTGCTAGGACATCCAGGGCAGAAGGCTCCCGGCCGTCCTCCGGTCAGGTCCCCATAACGGCCCTGCAGCCAGCTGGGACAAACAGACAGGGTGCAGAGCCCCGTCATGGTGACGATGCGGTAAATGCCGCATCGCCCAGCCCAACCCCTGGCACGAGGTAGAGTGGCGGTGGAGGGAGAACAGAAGCCCCACAGGTCAAGGGGGACACAAATGCCATCCCCCTAGGGATCAGTAAGTGACATGGGTGCAGACATGACCCCAGGGGCAGCAGTAACACGGGACAGGGCTAAGGGTGTACTTGAAGGGACGTCCTGTGAGAGGAGGGGGTTGGTAGTAATGAAGGGCATGGTATGGCTAGGAGTGGGGGCCCCGGTGGTCAAAGCACCAGGGTACGGCTCCCCTTGACCAGGCACGGGGTCAATAAGGGAGAGATCAGGGGTCAGGTCCCTGTCGATGCTGGGCACAGGAATGGAGGAGGGCTGGGTGTCCACTGCCACAGCATCAGGCAGGGTGGAAGGTTGGGACCATTCTCTCAGGGCTGGCCCCTTAAGGCCCGGCTGCTCGGGATTGGCTGTCACCTCTAGAGGCTTGGCGGCTGAAACTAGGATTCCCATCGCAGCTGGGCAGGTGGAACATTCTGGGGACATCCCTGGGATGGGGACAGCGGCATCAGGGAAGGTCTGGACTTCTGGAGAGGGAGGGGGTAGCAAGGACAATTAATCACCCAGATCGAGGCCCGGTGGCAGAGGGTCATCCTCCCCCACTGTAACCAGGGTCAGACCCAGGGCCTCGATCTCTGCGTAGATGGGGCCTAAGTCCCCCCCCCCCACCTCGGTTGATGGTGGTGAGGCAGGCTCAGGGGGGACGTGGGCAGCCCCATCAGCAGCCTTCCCAGGGGCTGGATCTAAAACGGCCTCCAGGAGGGGTGCAGTGCTACCCCCCTGCACCACTACTTTAACCTCATCACCTGGGACCTCCCGCTGGTCTTTGCCAGGGGGCATGGCAGCAGGCACATCAATTTCTAACCTTTCGGCTTCCTCAGTCCCCCGCAATCCTTTCCAGGGGGCCTCCTCCCCATCTGATGTGGTGGAGAGGGCTAGTGCATTACTTTGCTTGCTGCGCTTCCCCATGACAACCACCCAACCCTCCAAGGTGGCAGGGGAGGGCTGAGCAGCGGCAGCAGAATCAGGCAGCAAGGGCACAAGCATCTGGGTTGATGGGAATGAAGGTGGAACAACAGGGGGATGGGAACCCTCCCCCTGGGGTTTGCCCTCTCCCTGGCTGGCTCCAACCACCTTTTCCCCTCTCTCCTCCAAGGGCCCAGTTGTTTTTGGGTTTGTAGAAGAGGAGGAGGGGCTGCTCCAGTGGCTGGAAGACTGGGGTCGCCAGCAATGTTGCAGCCAGTGCCCTTTGCTACCTCAGGGGACCCGGTTGCTTCCTCTTCATGGTGGGCCAGGGGGCAGTCCCTCCGGACATGCCCCGTGGCCCTACAGAGGAAGCACCGAGCCTCCTGCGAGGAGTAATGAATTCGATATTGGGCCCTTTGATGGGGCACCAAAAAGGACCCCTCAAATTCTGCTCCATCACGGGCCCTCGCCGGCATCAGCTGCATTTGCACCTGCCGGTGAAAGGACAACACGTGACAGAGGGAGGGGTCCTTGCAGCCCAAAGGGAGAGGGCTGATAACTGATATTGGCTTCCCCAGGGTGGAGAGGAGGGGAAGCAAGGCAGCACTGGGGAGGAAGGGAGGAACAGAGGTTAACACCCAGGTCCTCCAGAGGCTCCACGGGGACGTAGATGCCTCCCACCGCCAGGTCCTTTTCGACTGCCTCCTCTGCGGTGGCCTCCAAAGACAGGAAGAAAACAATCTTCCCGTACATCTTAGAGGCCGCCACAATGGCCGAGGGCCCCACCACCCTTGCCAACGCCCGCACATAGGTTTCCACATGGTGCGAGGCCGCTACCAGGAGGCAATGGACCCCGTGCCTCCTGGTCAAGGTGGAAAAGGGGCCCCAGCCTCCAGAAGATGGGCAGATGGTACAGCAGTGGGTGGAGAGGTGGCGCCTACCTGGGCATACGCTCTGGGGGCAGGGGTTCCCCCAGAGCTGGTGAAGGGAAAGGCAGGGGAAGAAGGGACTGCAGCCGATGACGTGGCTGTGGCAACAGCCTGGCCCTTGCTCGCATTTTTCTGCTGACTTTTACGGCTGGCCGAGGAGGCTGTCGCAGCAGCAGAGGTGGAGGCCTCTCCCATGCCTGCTGCCGCCAGTGGTGCCCTGATGTGGGCATCCTCGATGGCAGAGGCAGCAGCCATGGTCAGAGAGGGAGCCACAGAGGTTGACGGGGGAGCAGGCTGAGGGGGAGGGTCAGGGGCGGTTGGGGAGGTCTCCATGTCCCTACAATAGGGATGATTGAAGAAGGAGACTTATTGGAGGAGGGGGAAGTACTGGGGGGGGGGAGGGACAAGTGTGAAGGGGGGATTAGGGAAAAACCACTCCTCCCCAGTTAGCTACCTGCTGGGGAGAAGGGCAGTAGCAGGGGTGGGTAAAAGGAAAGGGACCCTGAGGCAGGGCAGGGGCGGACAGACCACTCCTCCGTGCTAGGCTGCAGGCAGGGGAGTAGGGTGTCCAGGAGGAAGGGACAACAGGCTTGTGAGGGGCAGAGAAGGGCCGGCTCCTCTGGCTGCACTGGGTGGATTGGGGTCAAATGGACATCAGGGGGTGCAGTGTGCAAGGGGAAACCAAAATTTGGGGGACACACACTAGTCTGCTAGGGCTGACTAGAGGTGGGCATTGCAGGACGGGTGGGCTAGTGAATTGCAGGTGGGGCAAGATGGGGCAGTGCAGGGAGGGAACTGAAGCTTTTGGGTGGGGCAGGGAAGGGAAACAAACAAACTTCCAGGGGTAGGATGGGGCAGGGAACCCAAACAGAGCTCAGTGGTTGGGAGACCTAGGTAGAGTGTAGGGAGGGACACTGAACCAGCTGGAGGGCAGAGCAGAAGGTGGGAGCCCTCCAGCCAAGAGGGGTTGGGGTAGGGGAGTCTGACAATAGGGGAGGGGAGCTGTTGCTGGGAGGCCTGAGGTCCCCACTGCAGAAACCGTCCTGGAATGTTCCAGAAGGTTTGGGAGCCTACTGCCTTCTTGATGGGAGGGGAGGCCAGGTAAGCAGCAGCTGGGGGTGGCAATGTTGGTCAAAATTGCTCAGTTTGTTGTAAGCTCACCCCCAGCTGGAAACAACACAGTCCAAGTTCAGATGGTTGGTGCCTCCCCTCACTGGTGGTATTTTGTAGAGGCAACAGGCTCCAGATAGCAGTGGTAATGGTAGCAGCAGGGACCAGCTGACTGGAGAGGTCTTCTTCTTCTCCCTGGATGGTGGTGGTGATAGTGGAGGGGTCTTCTTCTGGCTCCCTCCACTACCTGCAGGGCAAGGGGTGGGAGGAAGGGAGACAAGCCAGCAGCAGGAGAAGCAGCAGAAGCAGGGCCTCCCAGGAACAGCAGGCAGGAACAGGGACTGGAGCAGCCACAGGAGCAACACCCACAGGAACCCAGCCAGCAGGAGCAGCAGCAGGGCACATCCTTCTTCTTCAACAGACAGACTGAGAGGAGGAAAAAGAGTGATGAGGCTCTGAATGCTGAAGGCTTTGTTCCCCAGTGGCTAACCATGGTTATTGCAGGTTAATTAGAGGCACCTGAGATAAATTAAGGCCTAGCCAGGTGCCTGATAAAAGCTGCCACACCCTAAACAGCAGGAGCAAGAGTGTGGTGCTATTTAGAGCAAATGAGCAGAGGAGTTTGAAGCAAAGGAGTGGAAGAGTTTGTGAAGGGTAACTGGCCTTGAGAAGGGAAAGAAAAGTGTGTCTGAGACTCTGGTTGATTGAGAAAAGAAAACTTGGCCTAAGGTGAGACCAGGCACATTGAACTGTATGGACAGAGGGAGAAGATAGCCCAGGGGAAAGAAGTACAGGCTGGGATATTGTCAACAGCACATAGCTGCACTTCATAGGGCCCTTAGGCTGGGATCCAGAGTAGAGGGCAGGCTCTGGTCCCAAACCTGCTCTCCCCTCTCTGGAGTGTCACCAGTGCAAGTGCCCCCTAGGGGCAGGACTCAGGCATTTGGGGTCTGCCCTGACCCACTTCCACTAAAGAAAACATAAGACCCAGTGCCAGAAAACCAGCAGTTTGCCACACTATACAACTTAATGGGCTGATATCACATGGGGATGATTCAAAGTGAGTCAAGAATTTTGATGCACCTATTGTTAACTTACTAAGCTACAGCAGTATTGGCATACCCCAGTGGGGAGAGCATGAAAAGCTGGTTGCATCAAGGAGCTGAAATCCAGCTACTCAAAGGAAATATTCCTTCTTGCTGGAAGCAGGGGTAATGAGATGACTCAGTCCTGGGTGCCCCAAGAATTCTCAGTGGTCTCATGCTTTGCCTCATAACTCCTATTCAAATGTAAGTTCCTTGTGCAGAGATGAGTACAAATCAGTGGTAGAAAGGAACACTTACTGAAAAAAAAAAAAGCCAGATATGGCAGCTATTAATTCATTGATTCATTAAGCCAAATTCTGCCCTTAATGACACCTTGCAGACTCGTTAAAACCAAATATACAATGGCTAGGTACAGAATGTGATTGTTTATATGTATCATAGAGCTTTCAGTCATAGTTCTAAAGTGGCACTTGATAATTTAAGAAATGTTTTTTAAAGACCCCTCCCACTGCCATGTCTGTTCTTTGCTGTCAGATATCCTGTCATTTTTCTACAATGAGTATTTTTTTCTTTTATTTTCCTCATACAGGTGGCTACCATTTGTAGTGCTATCAATTTCTTGGCCTGCTTTAAGGCAGCTATTATTTATGCCCGTCCCTGCTTAGCCTCCTTTTTATTCAGTTAGACAAGAACAGCTACAAAACATTTTAAACGGCTTCAGATAAGGGTTAAGCATAAACATCACATGTTATCATGCACAGCTTCAAAATAAATGGGTTAAATCTGCACCAATGCAATGTTCAGAAATTGTGTGTTTAATGTGCATTTAATTTGTGTCACCCTTTCAGATGTAAGAAATGTGAAAACATGAGCCAAGTTATAAAGCTATGGCCGACAGAGAATCATCTGTAAGAGCTTAAAAGGTATGCTGTGTGCTCCCCCCACCCCCAGTTTTCTTATTCAGGATCATGTAGACTTTTAAAAAACCCTTTCAAAAACAGTGTTTTTAACTACATATTTTACTGATTTTGCTTGTCTCATCATAGGTGTGTGATTGTAGGGAGTCCTGTATTTATCTTTCAAATAATTTTTTTAGAAGTTTTCACGTTAGAATTAATGGCAGGTTCACAGCCTATGTTACAAACAATAAATTATCACTAAATGTCTCTCTATTGAAATATGTTACTTAGCCATTCATGATTTGCCATGGGATGCTCTCCAGATGTGTTGCATATGAAGTTCTCTGAATTTTCACTTGAATATTATCAAGTTAATCTGTTGCTCAGCACACCAGAATAGTTGCTGAATATCGACTAAACATCATATGTGTCTGCAGTGTTCTGTTCTGGAAGCTTTGTGTGTGTGTGTGTGTGTGTGTGTTTGCTTTCTTCCCTACGTTTCAATGATGATCTTTAACAATACTCCACTGTTGCTTTGCTGTACTTTTCCTCCTTCAAAGTATAATTTTATGCTAATCCTTGAGCTGCTGAGGAGGCCATTAACTTTCAACTGTTTTGGTCGCACAACTCAGAAAAAAAACTTAGTTACTTACAACTTGAATATCGTATAGACGTTACCTATTGCTTGCATGTTTTAAACACTTCTTTGAATTTGGTCGACATTACAAAAGCAAGTATGTGTGGTTCTTCTGTCTACTGTATATCTCACGATCCAATTGTTGAGAGAACTGTGCTTTCATCTCTATGTTGGAATATGTCCCAGATTCTAGATTTCAAAGCAGCTTAAAGGAAGACAATCATTAAGACAATGTTCCTTCAAATCCTAGTTCAAATAATCTCCAAGTCTATGCAAAACACAAATGTTGACCCTGCAGAACATCCCAACCTCCAGAATAACCCACAAAGCTATGAAAACACTCCCAACATATTTCTAAAACTCTTTTTTTCTTGTTGACAAAATATCCTTTGGTTGCCATTAGTTTTGCTTAAATCCTTTGGAAATATTCAGGGCTCTATGGTGTATTCAACAGTTCAGAAAAATGGCTCATCATCTCAGCTTAGCTCAGTCTGCACGATTGCTTGTGTACTTAGTCCCCACTTATTTTTTTCAGGTTCACTATCAGACTAGACAGCTCTGTCAACTCGAAAAGACATTCTTTTTTCAAACTATTGATCTCTGTTGCTCTTCCAAATCCTTTAGTATTGGCTCTTAGGATTACTATAATGCTATAATCATTCTGTTAAGGATTCAGATTCGTGGTAGACTAAAAGATGGTAACATCAAAAGGATTGAAATGCCCTTGAAGCAATCAATTTTTGTTCATCAAATACAAATGCTGAGAGGCTGCTTTCAGCTAATAATTTATAACTGAATTAATGACACATGGCTTCCGTCAGTAATGGTCTCTGTCTCCCCCCCTCTCTGGGATCTTTTTTTCTTTCCTTCTGTGATCTGATTTTTATATTCTGGGAAAAGAAATCAGACTGCTAAAGAATTCAATGAGAACACGCTGAAGTTAAAAGCAGTTTCTTTGCTTCAAACTCAGAGTGCTGCTGAAATCTTTCAGTTCTAATGAACTTGAATTCATAAACTAATCCTACCCCTTCATTTTTAGTGCTATTCCCTTTCCTTTCTTGGTATTGCACAATAGTTAGACTGTGACTTGTGGAAAATATATTGCAAAAATGTGAACATGCTTCAAATGTGTCTGTGCTGAGTTTGCAGATCTTCCATCAAAAAGCTGTGTTTCATGTGAAATTTTTCATGTTATGAAAAACGTCAAAAGATGGGCACAGTGTTTTCCTCTTTCATCCTGACAAGTGCACCACCACCATTTCTGGATGTCAGCAAAATTTAAGCAAAGATTTGTGCAGTGCATTTCAAACTTGGATGGCTGGGTTTCATCTCATGGTCAAAGTCATATTTCTTCCAAATTCCTGATTATTTGAGCCTAATCCATGTGTTCAGAAGGGCCATCAAAAGCCCTTTACAGTTTTTTTTTTCAGGCTTTTGTGGAAAAGAGAATATGCCTTCAAAAGATGGTAGAGGGACACCCGTGTTGGACTGTGATAGTATTGAGAAGACAACGTCAGGTAGGGACGAACTTAAGGCTGCTTGGACAAAATCTTTCACAATGCCTCTTGAGGAGGTGGGAATGTGGGAGATGAAAGGCCATGAGCTTGAATAGGCATCCCTGTTTTTGGATGTTTAGATAAACCAAATAATGAATCTTTTAATGTTTCCTCATCCCTAGATTTATTACTTTATTTTTTCCAACACTGAATCTATTCTACTGTAAACCCTCATATGTAGTTTTGCTGTGGTGAGGTGCTGGCTTTTATGTATGCAGTCTTGCTCAGTTAAAGAGATTTTTAAAAAGTTACTGTATTGCTAAAAGCAGATTATTTGTGAGACAGAGGAATAAGTAGTTTTGTGCAGCAGTAGAAGTGCGACACTCCCCATCTTTTTACATCCTTGAATCTAAAAGAAAACCAGTTTATTCTCCCACTTCATTTTGTCATGAAACAGAACACTTGTAGACTTGCGCAAATAAGTTTTTTCATTGAATTTTGCCTCTTTTTCCATTTGGGAATCATTTGCAAGGAGTGTATAATTTTCTTGAATGGACTATCTGGTGAAAAATTGATAAATTATCCCTAAATGTGGATACTCTGTCCCTACTTCCTTTATACTCAGTTGAATCCTCTTCCACTGCATCCCTTCTGCTCCAATCGCCTTGTATCATTAAATGTTACTGTAGAGCATATGATATGTACATCAACCCAAGCAAAATGATGCTTCATTCTTGGTGTGCTCATTGTTTATCAGAATTTTAAAACCATAAAATAAGTAGAAAACTAATGAAATATACAAATCCTAAAGTAAAAACAAAACATATTTCTGAAATTTAAATAATTATATATAAATGAAAAGGAATAGATTACAGAAGTTAAGGTGACTGATTAATAATATTCTACAGTAAATTCAAAGTTTACACAAAGACCTAGAATATATGAGAGGAAATCCTCACATAAAATCTGTTTGCACAGAAATTGACTCAAATTTTAATATTTGGGTTTTTTGGATCTCTCAGAAACCAACAGATCAAATCCTGCAGTTCCTGACTACCCTCAGTTCCTACTGAAGTCACCTACTACCTAGCATCTTGCATGATCAAACCCTATATGAATAATGAATGTTAGAGGAACATTTTATAATACCAAATTATAAATAGACTTTCAAAACTTAAACTTTATATACCAAACCAACTCCATACACTATTTATATTACTTAAAAAAAAAAAACAACCTATGCATACAGTATCTTTTTAAAAACCCTTTAAATAAATCTAGACTTATTCCAAATAAAAAGTTACAAAATAACTAAATTATAATAAAAATGAACAATAAAAAAAGCTTTTAAACTAATTGAAAACATCATAACATTAAGCTTTATGACAACCATGGGTTTTTTAAAAGCAGCCAAACATGCAGTCTTTGGCAAGAGACCTTTTGTTTTAAATTCTCTCCCACCGAACAGTTAATGCAGTCCAAATGTCTGCTGTTGTCTTTGCCCCATTCTCAACAGTATTTTTTGTTCTGGGTGGGATGAAGGGTATGCTGGTGGCCCAGTGGCTCATATGACTGTTTGTAAGTTCTTCGGCCAAATGGTCAGTGATTTCCATCTTCTATCTCCTGCTGTCGCCTTCAGGCCTGTCCTCTTTTCAGTGTTTTTAATGGGGTGAGGGCTGGCTGCAGGCTAGTCCATTTCCAAAGACTTGTGAAAGAAGCCTGGGAGAAATGCCTAGATGGCTAGAAGATGTATAACAATCCTTGGATCTAAAGCAACAGAGAACAATGGCTGTTTCTTCAGTGTGAGGTGTTTAATGATAAGGCCCAGGGTCTTTGGGCTGTTATCGCTGCTGGTAGGAACAGAAATTTGGTTTTCTATATGCACCTCACTGTAGTATCTCTGTGCCTCACAAACATTAATAAATACAACCTTTAAAATAGTTCTGTGATGTACGGGATTAATAGAAAAGCACAGAGGCTATGTCTACACTAGGCTTAATTCAGACTAAGTTAGCCCATGGCCACACTAGCCTTTTCTTAGTCCAAACTAAGAAATTCCTTAGTTTGATCTCAGGAACACTTAGTTCGAACTAGTAAGTACCAATGGTCAGTTTGTACTAAGAACTTAGTTTGAACTAAGTATGGCAAAGACTCAAACTAACCCTTAGTTTGAACTTGCTAAGTTTGAACTAAGGCAGTTAGTTCGAACTAACAACTTGGACTAGTCCATTTTGTCAGTTTGAGCTAAGAAGTTTATGGTTAGTTCAATGTTAGTTTGACCTAAGCGCGAACTTGTTAGTTCAAACCTGTTAGCTTTTTAACTAACTTTGGCTAGTGGAGACATAGCCAAAGAGACTACAGGTAAGTGCCTGATCCTGCAAACACTTGGAAATGCACTAAATTTCATGCATATGAGTAGCAACACTGACTTCATTCGGGCTACTTGCAAGCATTATGTTATATTTATGCATAAATAGTTGCAGGACTGAGGGCCAAGCAACTTGCCCAGGACTTCACAGGAAGTCTGCATCAGATCCAGCAATGGAACCCAGGGTCATCATCAGTCCCACAGTATCTTAAACTGTTCCAGAGGTGGAATGACAGCCCAAACATTAGGTGAATAATATTTGTGAATGCATATCACATATGAGTCATATCCTGAGGTGCACGAACAGGCAAATAAAATAAAAGGTGAAATACATACTCTGCCACCCCAAATACTTAGTGGTTGTTCCTATGAGATATTTCACAGTATGGTAATATACTAACTCTAGTTTAGTGATAGTTGAGTCATTTTTAATGAAATTTACATCAGCAAATAACACAGTAAACATAATACTAACATGGCTGTTTATGATTGTTTCTGCAAATCTGAAGAGTTTACTCAGGTAAAACTCCATTGACATGAATGGAGATTTCAAGTGAGTAAAGTCTGGAAGATTTATTTATTAGTAATATTATTTATTATTACTAGTACAATAGTAGTAGGAAGTCAGCTAGGTCAGGGATTCCCATGTGCTAAGCACTGTGCAAATGTGTATATGCGATAAATAAATCTGTTAGTCTTTAAAAGTGCACCACAACTTCTTGTTTGTTTTTACAAATACGTAGTGAATGATACTCCCTTGCTCAAAGATCTTACAATAATTTGGATTATTAAAAAAACAAACAAACAACCTGTGCTTGTCCTATTCAGCCAAAAGAGACCGTATTTCAATAAGGTTTGCCAAATATGTACCAGCGCAATATTATCAAAATATTAAGAAACATAGCATAAGAGAATTCATAGAAAAATATGATTGAACTTTTTTTGGTTTCTGATTTGGGTAGAAGACAAGGTATAACATTAATTCCAACCCAAGGGTACCATGTTGGTGAGACTCTTAAACATCAAAAACAGAGCTTCAAAAAAGCAGCATTTTTATTATTTCTATTGATACTGAAATGAGGTTCATAAGGTGATGTCATTTTCTGTCATATGATATATGATCTCTTGGGTTAACCTGAGCAATTTCATGTGTGCCTTGCATTGTCTCACTGGTTCATAGAAACTGACAAGATCCATTCTGGTTCAAATTCTAAAGAATGCCTCTGATAGTCAGCTGAGCTCAGGACTTAAATCCACTGCTGGTAACATTTTAATGACAACCAACAATATGGGGCTGATTTTCAAGCTTGTTTGCATTTGCTCTAGGTTATTTTTTTAAGGATTTCTTCACATAGTACTTGGTCAATTGTAGCCTTCTATTGATTTTTTTTTTTCCACAACTGATGTGAAGTAGAATAATCTTTTAGGCTCTTTCTTTAACTTCATTTCCCAGTGTTTTCCTCCCTTAATCTTTGTAAACTCAGATCTTTCTGAGACTATGGTAGTGTATTTTTTTATCTCTTTGCCATTTAATAGTGATTGTGACACTGTTGGCATTTCTGAAACAATTTTGGGTTCACCACCTATCTTTCTGCAGATGTTGGATTTTTCTTTCTTAAAGAAGTTTTGATGTCTTTGTTTTAAATAGTTTTTCTTAATATTTTGCTACTCCTGGCTCTAAAAATTAATATGCTGGAGTACTACTGATATTGTTCATGTCACCTTTGTCCCATTAAATTTTTCTTTTCCATACTTAATTCTCAAACCTACAAACTGGAAAAAGAAAAAAGTGCACTTAAAAATTAAGAGCTTTTGCTGCCCATTTAACTGTTCCAAATGCATATTTAAAGCTACAAAATGCAAAAAGAATCTGCCGTTACAATACTAAGGGGTCTGATACTGCTGACAGTGAAGTCAGAGGGAATTTTGCCATTGGCTGTCTTTGGAATAGCATACTTCCTAATTCTTAGCCAAAGTAAAAACCATCAGAATATTGCGCTTTAAATGTGGTTTAATTTCTCAATATGAAAAAGATATTAGATGAGGCTCAGGCATTTACAAGCCTCTAATTTGCATTAGAAGTAGGAAAACTTAAGGAACACCCACCTTGCCAGCATGCTTGTTTTACTAAAGTATATGCTGAAACTTGTCTTAGCCGACCACCCCAGGGTCCAGTAAAACTGGGTTGCTTAGAAGAGCTGGTTTTTAACTGAAGGTTGAACAAAATTCTGTCCTTGGGGATATGTTAAGGAGGTTGTCTAAGTGTGGCAATAACCTATTGGATGTGGTCCTTAGACCAGATTTTACAGCTTATAGAAATCTATTCCCTAGATACAGATCTCTGGCACTTTCTCCTATTCTTTTTTTGACTATTGAAGGTATGTTCCAGACATAAAAGTTCACCTGCAAGCTTAATTAAAATAAAAAAGGGAAAAACAAACCTTTGAAAAATGGTATTTTGAGAATGACTGACCTTGAATAATTTAAAATATCAAAGGGTCAGGTATTCTGGCTGACAGTTAGATGTGTGGATATTTTATTGCTTGATCCATCTCCCTGTGCTATCTATTTTCAGTCTTTGGGGAGCCTTTTGAAAACAAAAATAACATTTATAGTGTGATTTTGATGCTTAAGGCTCTCTTTCTGCCTTATAGATGCCAACACAATCATACTCAGAACAAATTTCACTCTAGATAGTACCTGTTTCTTAGTCATTCCATTGGCCTCTCCATCCCTCCCCCCAGCATGAAAAACTTTGTATATTCTGCTACTCTAAGAGTAGTCCCATTTCAAACACATTTCCTATTGATCAAAATGCTGATTTCTAAACAACATGCCTATTAACACTCAGCTGGTTCTGCAAACTGGAGCGAGGAATAATGCTGCTATATGAATGGAGAAGAATATAATGCTGCTTGTATTCTAAGTTTTGGAATCACGTAGAGACCTTTTGTTTTGTACTGAGGGAATGCTAAAGTGGTGCTATTGGTCTAACAACGAAGTTGTGTGAATGTTTGTTAGAAGTTGATGGATAGCTGACAGGTTCTGTATAAACGTGTTAGTAAAACTCCCATCATGACTTACTTAAGGCCTGTACTTTTATACTGTCTGTTGGACTGATGCCTGAAGAATCTGGTTTGTGGGCAGACTATTCTTATAGAAACTTGAATTTCAAGCAAGTTCAGTGGAAAAAATTACACTTTCCTCATTGTTTCCTTCTTAACTCTCCATATCTGGTATTTACCAACATGTCACTCATGTCAACCACAGAATGGAAAACAGGATGGTTTAAAAGACCGTGTGATGGGGTATTCCTGCCCTGCACTGAAAAGAAAGGGACTAACCACATACTATGGGCTTAGCAAGCCACATCTCCTTACCTCTGCTAGGCATGCTACAACTGGAGCCACAATATAAAAGGCAGCCACCCAGCTCAGGTTTGGCTGACCTCTGAGGAGAAAGGATTTCTGATTCAGGCTCCTGCCTACAGGCCATCAGCACCCCAGGCTGTGATGGCCAGGTTCACCAAGACCAGGAAAATACTTAGCTACCTGTGGAAGCCCCAAGGAGAAGAAATCATTGGGAGCTTAGCTGTGTAGTTATCCCAGAGATCCAAAGGACAGCCCAGGAGGACAGGGTAGGAAGCAGTCCAGCTGGCCTGGATAATGATCTGGTTGTAGAACTGCTAACAGATCCCCACTGTTTCAATGGTGGATATTTTGTCCACTGACTGGGTTGTGTACTGGGACACAGTGCAGTAGGGAGGGTGTGGGTTGCCTTATCCTGGCCAACAATCCACTCTCTGCCTGGAACTCAGCCATACTACCCCCGTCAGAAGGGCAGAACCATTGACTTTGACCCCTCGAGCCAGCCCATCCCGTCACTAGGCCATGCTGTTCTGCACAGAAAGGCTGCCCTATTGGCTCTGGCCTCTAGGAAATGCAGCCCTGCAGTGAACTGCAGTCCTAGTGACTTTGGCTATTAGGTCACACTATTCTGCATTGAAAGGCAGCCCCATTTACCCTAGCCATTATGCTGGGCTGTCCTGAGCTGGACTGAGTGGTTTTATTGACTCCTGACATTAAGCCACTCTGTCCTAGACACAGGGACTGTCCTCCTGACAGGTTATACTTGTCTCACAACATACTGGAACAAATCGAACAAAGCATGAATATCCTTGAATGAAAACATTAATATTTTTGGATATTTTGCTGAGGGCGGGTCTCATTTACTGTACTTGTAGACCTCTGCCACAACTGTGGGGTGTAGTCTGTGTGTCTGTTTAAGGTATTAATGCCCCCTGTATCTTAGAATCTTCCCCTCCCCCTAGCAAAGTTATGTGGAGTGGTAATGCTATCAAAAGGATAGGAAGGCAGCAGTCTTTAGGGCTCCAGAAATGGGAGCATGAGGATCAAATAGTGCTGAAGAAGTTGTCCTATAAAGTGATGTGAAAGTAACTGATTCCTGGATCTGCTATGCCAGCTATAACTGTGTTAAATCTAAATCCTATGGCCATCAAAGTCAATGGTAAGACTCCCACTGATTTTAATAGGGCAGTATCTGGATATGTGTACCCTGCTCCAGTGGCAGGCATCAATGCAGTGACATTGATTAAGCAGGTCTGTTTAGACCCTTTCAGTTGATGGGAGAGAGCTCTCCTGTTGATTCAATTATTCCACCTTCCTGAAAGGTGGGATCAATGTTCATTGGCAGTGGGGGAGAGGGGGTTAATGTCCCATAATGCTATTCTTCGAATATGCTGTGGTAGGTTAACCTAAGTACACTAGCGGGAGATGATCCTCTGCCACCACTGTAGGCCAGCTCGTAGACTATTAATAATATAGTACAAAATGTAGCATTTCAAGTTAGTTCTGTTCTTACTTTCATCCTCTGTGAGCCCAATTAGTATAAGTCAGTCCACAATTTGGCCCTTTGTATTAAGTGGCAGAGATGTCATCTAGTTATCCAAGCACATGACCTGGAGACAGGAACTTGAGTTCTTGAGGGTAGATGTTTCATCTGAGAATGTTCCCTTTTATTCATGCTCTGACACTAACTTCTTTGTTGGCATTTGGCAAGTTACTTAGTCTCTGTTTTCCTTTTTCTGTAAAAATGGGGATGATAATGTTTACCAGTGTTGTGAGCTAATTTTACCATTAGTGTACATTAAAGCTTGTAAATTACACTGAAAATGCTAAGTGCTGCTGTGACTTACTCCACTACCCCCCGTCCTCAGGAGCAGGTGAATGCTATTTGTCTATATTGAAGTATAACTCTAAGCATGAAGTCAATCTTAGCTTTCTGGAAGCAGCGGCATTATTCTGAATAATTAAGAACAGTAATACTATGCATCACAGGTATCAATTTGACAGTCCTGTGCAACATTTTTTTTGGAGTCTGTAAAATATTGATGAATTAAGTGCTAACTGTCTAGGTATATTCCATGAAGCATGAATTACTCACCCATTAACCAAAAATCTGTACACACTTCTGCTTACCTTTGTGAGAGGTATGACAAACAGCAATTAACAGAACTTTTGTCAGGGAGAAATGTGCTGCAAAATGAGTATTTTCTGAAAGGTCAGTTTTGCAAGCTGAACAAAAGATAAATTAGAAAATGGCAACTGGCCATCTGGCAAAGGTTTAAAAAAAATCCACCAGAGAGATTCCCAGTCTTTGAAAGCAGCACACGCTTTCATATGTTACCATGTCTTTAATGTGAAAATCAGAAATGTACTGTACATCACAGGACAAAAATTCACAAGAAACCAAGTATCACAGGCAATTAAGAGTCTCTGGGAAATAGTATATTGTGACAGTGGAACAAATTGATTTTAAAAGATAGTCTTGACAAGCACTGCATGAGTTTTTGCTATGATACGCAGGATTCTTTATAGACTGAGGCCATATTTAAAGGTGCCATGAATATCCATGTAAGTAACATAACTGTAGGTGACAGTAAATGGGTCTAATTACAGCACAGAAACAATGGTAGCTGCAGTAGGAAAAGCAGAAGGATGTGTTAATGTATAACACAAGTAGATCTACCTCTCTAGTGTCCAGTAAAATGTCAATCTTGCTAACTAGATTTTCTTCTGAAGCGCCACCTCATCTTTCCTTCCTACTAGATTCTGCAGTAGAGATCTAATGCTGAATTTGTGACATCACTTCAATTTCTGCGGCAACAGCATCCTGTTGTTGACTGGAGTCATAGTCCTGCACAGAGCACTTATTTTATTTTATTTTATTTTATTTTATTTTATTTTATTTTATTTATTAATTAAGCAAGCTATTGGTGGTGCTGTGATCATGGGTCCAAACCATATGACTTCAATGCAAGGTTCAGCAAAAGAGTAGACAGGTTGTGGAAGCCCTTTATCAATACTGCAATGACTGCTGCTACTAATATCAACCAGAAAGGGAATTACGACAGTCAATGGCCACATAAGTGGTTTCTTGAATAACACTTGTCTTTTTTTCTTTCAAATTTGAACCAGTATCAGAGTCCTGTTAGTGACCTGACCCTGCAGTTCCCATAAAGACAAAGCTTCACTAAAGTCATGAAGGGTTAGAGCCTATACTAATGATGGTGGCCTGATTAACTACATTGGCTCAGGATGTAGATTTTTATATTTATGATGGTAGAGGAATTTCAATGTTATTGAAACTGACATTTAGGGCTCAACTGTGCTTCTAGGACACAGTATATATAGCAAGTACTGGGATGTTGGGTGACTAGAGATCCTGATTTTATAGGTACAGTCCTGGTATTTAGGGCTTTTTCTTATATAGGGGCTTATCCCTTCCCACCTCCTGTTCTGATTGTTCACATTTACTATCTGGTCACCCTTGCATAATCACAGGTACAGAAGAGGGAAGGAATCATGATTTGGAAAGCCATAATTTCATCCCCGTTTTCCTCTTGCTGAGGGAGGAAGTAATGCAGTGTAGGCCTATAGCAGCAGTGTATTTCTACCCTGGTGAACTGGTTTCAACATTCTCTACTGATTCTCCAGGCTGGAATTCAGGTGGGTGGATGGCAAGGAGGAGTAAGCAGACCTGCAGTACCTCTTACTCCTCTGTGCACAGAACAATATTCTGACTAGCCCCTCCTGCCAGTAGGAATGTACATGCTACTCCTCATTGCTCCCCCATGTTGGTGCACAGCTCAGATCAATGTAGACCTTATTCAGGGACAGATCCTGTTCCCATTGAAGTCAATGGACATTTTGTCATTGACTTAAATGGAGTAGGATTGAGCCCATTTTGCAGTTTGACTTCAGGGAAGCCCGTATGTGTTTTTTAGCTCAAAGATCCTAAAGTGCTATGCTCCAGAGGAGATGAGATTAAACCAGAGAGTGACTACTTTTATGGACACTGCAGAGCTCCTTGTAACCAGGAAGCTTCATGAAATTCATTCCATAAATCTGTGCAGCATTTAGAGGAAATGATTGCTACAGATATATTCCTTCTTTGAAAAGTCATGGATGACAGAAGAGATTTCTTAGGATAAAAAGGCAAATATAATGCCAATCCAGAAAAAAAGGGAATAAAGACAATTAGTTTAACTTCAGTGCTGGGAAAGATAATGAAGCAAATAATTAAGCAATCAATTTGTAAATACCAAGATAATAAGGCAATAAGTAACAGTCAGCCTGGATTTGTCGTCAACAAAATGTGTCAAACCAGCCTGATAGGTTTTTTTTGACAAGGAAATATAGAATGAACTTGGCAAAGACAAGTTTTTTAATCAACAAAATATGTAAATAAGACATCCATCCTCTTGGCAATGGTCTTAAACTCAGTCCCCCATTGGGGGTGGGTGTGCAAACATCTCTGAAATTCAGTGCATTGGCTATTTAATAGTTTCTTATAACTCCGTACATCAGAAGAACAGGAAGTGAAGAATTCCATATTTCACTTCAGCTGTGAAGAGAATATAATTATCAAACTTACTGACCTAGGGCAAGTTGCTTGGGCAACTGCTGTCATAACTGGCCATGGACACAAATTTAAAGTAAGATGTGTTACCAAAAACTTGCAATTGTTTGAGTAAATCCTATTGGACCAAAAAAGTCATGGTTATACAAAAATAGAAAAATCGTCTGAGCACAAATCCATCTTGGTTAAAATAAACAAGCAGGGTAGAATAAAGGGGAAATAAATGGTAATAAGGACAAGTTACAAATTAAAATATAGGATGCTGATAAAGGAAGCTAAAAGACTCACTGACCTATCAATGGCTAATAGGTTAAAGATAACAAGGCATTTTAAAAAATATATTAGGAACAACCTAGGTCCGATAAAAATCTGTTCCTTGACAGATAGTAAAAGTGGAAATTCTGATGTAAAAAGTCAGAGCTGTTTAATAGGTATTTCTGTTTTGCATTGGGAACTGCATTATAACCCCTGTTCTGAAGTGAATGAACAAGAAAGTTCACCATCTGTAGGAAAGGAGGATATGCAGCAGTATCTGCTAAAAATGAATATTTCCATATCAACAAGCCCAGATATTTTGCATCCAAGAGTCTTAAAGGGTCTAGCAGAGGAGCTCTCTGAACCACTTAAAATTAATTTTTAACAAATGTTGGAAAACTGCAAAAATTCCAAAGGATTGGAGGCCTGCCAATGTTGTTCCAATATTTTAAAAGCATAAAAAGGCAAACCCAGGGAGCTGTAGAAGTTAAAGTGATGCTGATTCTAGATAAAATGGAATTGTTAATTAAGGACTTTATCAACAAAAGATTCAGAAATTAAAATTGTAATTAAAGCTATTCAGCAGAGTTTCAGGGAAGGTAGGTCTTGTCAAACAAACCTGGATTTTTTTGGTAGGGTGGGGTTGGACAAGATTACCAGTCTGGTTGATAAAGATAACTGTGCTGATATAGCATACTTGGATTTCTGCAAGGCAGCTGACTTGTACCACATGACATTTTGATTTAAAAAAAACAAACCCTTGTGTTATATGGAATTAAGAGGGCACACATAAAAGGGATTAAACCTGGATTGCTGATAGATATCAAAATGTAGCTATAAATAGGGATTTATCAATGAAGGAGCTGTTCCATCAGTGTCCATCACAAATTGGTTCTTGGTCCAAGGCTATTATCAACCATATAAATGACAATAAAATATTTTTATTGGTAAGGTTTGCAGAAGACACAAAGATTGATGGGGTAATAAAGACTGAGGAAGATAATCTATTGTTACGAAGTGTTCTGAATTGTCTAGTTAAATGGTCACAGTCCAACAAAATGGTATGTCTTCATTCGCTGCCATCAGATTTGGTCTCCCTGCTTGACTGATTGGGTCTGTGAAGACCTGCTCAGCTAATCAGGAGGCCAAAACAGTAAGACCACCCTGGCAAGGGGCATAGACCTCAGTTCGAGGGAAGGGATTTCTCTCTGATTCAGCCTACTGAAGCAATTGTGGTGGAAAATCAGAGGGAGATATGGAAGATATTTTAAGTACTTTGTGTATCTTCCTTTGATTGCCACTAAAATTGTGGAGTGGTGTAGACAAGGGCAATGTATTTTAATATATTCAAATGCAAAGTAACGCATCTGGGAACCAAGAACACAATTTATATTTACGGAATAGGAGAAGCTCTCTTGGAAAGCAATAACTCGGAATAATTGTAGATAATTGCCTCGACATGAACACTCAGTGTGACACTGTGGGGAAAAATGGCTAGTGCAATCCTTGGATGTCTAGGAAAAGCATATCTTGTAGGCGTAGGGAACTGATTTTGCCCGTGTAGGCAGCATGTATTACGACTACTCTTAGATTGTTGTGTCCATTTCTGTTGTCCATATTTCAAGAAGAATGTTGGAATACTGGAATGAATTCAAAGAGGGACACAAAATGATCCAGGGACTGGAAAATAAATCTTAAAATGTGAGATTTAAAGAGTTCAACTTATTCAATTTATTGAAACAAAGATTGAGGGATGACTAGATCAAGATGTATCATAATTTATACATGTAAAAGACATCCAGTAGTGAGTAGCTTTTCAGTTTTAACACAGGTATAACAGTATCCAATGGCTGGAAGTGAAAGTTAAATAAATTCAGCTTTGAAATAAGATGGAGTTTCCTAATGGTAAGAATAATTAAATATTAGAACAACTTACTAGGGCTGATGGTGGATGCACTATTGCTTGGCTTCTTCTAAATAGATAATTCAATCCAGATTCTGGCCCATGTGCATAAGTTGTTGGTGTGGATGGTTGCTATGGTTCCTTCTGGTCTTGGAATCTGTGAATGTATGAATCTTCCTGTTCATCCCTGTCTTTCCTGGGCCATAGGGAAAACAAGATTGCATGAATTGCCCCCAACATGTTCATAACACCTGCAGCTCTGCATGCAGACAACAACTATAATGCCTTGGTCCTTACTGTGTGACCTGGAGGGGTGAGGAAGGAATTTTTCCCCTGATACACAACTGGTCAGATATATTCTATTTTTCTAGTTTCATCTGGACTAAGAGATTGATCAGGGCTAGAGATGAGGCAAGATGGACCAATGTACTGAGCAGGTATAGAGAATCCCCTCTCTAGATGCCTGGTGGATGGCTCATGCTTAGAGTCACACTGATTGTCAGACTTCAGGTAAAAAAGGAATATCCCCACTCCCAGGTCAGACTGGCAGAGACCTTGAGGTTTTTGACTTCTTCTTCAGCACTATTAAATTCCCTGGCATTGCAGGAATCTTGGGTATTGGTGACAACTCAGTCCTTCCTGTGTTCTCTGTCTGTGGCAGACAATATTTTAGTCTCCTGATGACTGACTTCAGTCTAACTAAAGTCATTGGGGTCTTAATATAGAGATATCTGAGTGAAATGTAATGGCCTGTGCTATACAAGAGGTTGGATGGCCTGATCTAATGACCCCTTCTAGCCTTAAATTCACTGAAATTATTAAATTCCCATACCTCAGTTTCCTATCTATAAAAAGTGGGATAATACAAAAAAGGGTACTGTGAGGCAATGTTCCCTCTAATTTTTAATAGGCTGTGTGCACAAAAAGTTTCTTTTGTGCAGATTTTCAGAACCAGTGCCCAAATTTGTGCACACTCCAGTGAGTGTGGTCAAACTTATGAGCACAACAAAGCAAGTGTGTGATTCAAATAATATTTAATTTTTATTTTTATAAATTACAAAACCTTGTTTGAAACATGCTACTTAAATCCACCTTCTTAAAGTAGTATAAAATATTAGCACTGTTGAAGTTTTTTTGTGCATGCAGTATTTTGTTGTGTGTGCAGGTTTCATGACCTGTGTGCGCATGCACATGTGCACAGCTTAGAGGGAACATAGCTGTGAGGGATAAGCTACATTAATAATTGTGAGTCTCCTATCAATACTATGGTAATGAGGGCCATGTAAGTATTTGCTCAGCTTCAAATTATCACCTCATCTCTTGTGATACTGTAGAATTTTTTATTACTGTTAAATGGTGAGAACTTTGATTTTGCACCTTATCTCTGTGGTGTCATATAATGCTATTACTTTAGTGTATATGTCTGTTACGTAGGCAATCATTCCCCTCCAGGCACCCAAAAACAATGAAGCCTACTCTAACAACTGTGACTATACATTTATAATTACAAAGTCAAAACAAAAGCCTAAACTATCAGGAAATGATCAAAATATTATGTATTAATAATGATACCATGTACTATATATAAGAAATGTAAAGCACCTCTGACTATAGCTATAGTTTTATATTTCTTATACATGGTATCATTATTAGGAGAGAGAGGGAGATAGTCAGACACTTGTTTGTATATATTGAGAGAGACAAGTATGGTATTTTTTTCCATAAAACTTTTCATTTAAATTCTGCTGCCACTGTTCTGGAATAAATTTGCCTGTCACCGAGACATGGGATTTTTATTTGATTCAATCTTATTGCATCATTAAAATATTGGCTTTTTTATGTTTTGCAAACATTTGCGGACATACCATTAACCAACATGAAACAATGCAGTAACAAATGCCTGTTTTATGACTGCTGTCAGACTATATCTTGTCTAATGCTCAAACATTATCAGCAATCTAAGCCTAAATTATCACAATCAAAAGTCTATGAAACACAATACACATACATAATCTCCAGGAGACCATGTATTGAAACATTGGAATTAAAGGCTTGAGCTATCAATTCAGTCAAAAATTCAATTTTGCAGAGGAATTTTTCACTCAGGCAGCAAAAGGAAAAGAAAAGAAGCAGCATGCTATCATTGAAAAGAACATCAAACTCAAGATATAGTTGCTCTGGACATTGATGTACTATGAGAAGGAGAAAAAGTGGTAAGAGAGAAAGGAAAGAATAATTTGGGAAAGGCGCTACATTTGGTTTCTTATTACTTTTAATTGCAAATATTTTCTTGTTTAATTAAATCGTTCCATTACCAGTTTGTGATGTTCACTGACAGGTTTTACTTGGCCTGACAATTTCACTATGTCTGTATAGGAGCAGAAGAATCTGAAGGTTTAACTAGGATGACAAATTACTAACAACATATGGTTCATTGCAAACTGTGTGCAAATACTCTGTCTGTTACTGACCAATGTGTGCCAGGAACACTAGATTTAGACTGTGATAAAGTGCAAGGTATTTTGTTGTGTAATTAATCATAGTTGGAGAGGTCTGTAGTAAACACATACCAAGAATAAATTTATTTTTTTGCCTTATTTTCACATTTGACCTATTGTTACATTTCAAAATCTCCTATATAAACCTTAGAAATTAACTGTCCCCCTTCCTCCCCCTGTTATCTTCCTTTTTTCAAAGGTGATGACAGAATCGATTTCATTGACTTAAAATGACAATATTAATCATAAGGGGCTGCCAGGAGATATAATGGCCATGCATATAGGGAAAGACATTCAGTAGAATACTCTGCCTGTTATAGTTCCTCCTTTTATTGTAGTCCTTGACAGCAGCAGTTTACAAAGTAAAAAGTGTGCTCCAAAATCAGAGTGCTAGAGAGAGACAAATGGGGGGGAGAGAGGAGGAGAAAAGCAAACATGTTTGAAAGAAAGTGTTCAGACTTTCAAATACATTCCTAATCAAACAACAAAAGAATTTTGATTAGTGAGATTCTAAAGTATGCCATTTACTTTCTATTGAAAGGGGCTATTTTTTGGGTGGGGGTGAGGGTTTTTTTTTTTCTGAATTAGAAAGGTAAAATGCACACAATCTGCTACCTAAAGTGATTTGGAAACACAAAAGTTCAGTATTTAGTTTACTTTTTTGATTAGAGGTGTCATTTCCAAGAACCCCAACTAACCTATGCTCTTGTTTGTCCTGGTTTCATCTTCCCCTCCTCACAGAGATTAGATCTCATCCATTAGAAGCGCTCTCTCTCTATTTATTTTTGTTCTCTCTGCTTTCCCAATTTCCCTTCAAAAAGGGTTTTCCACTTTAGGAGATCTATGTTCCCTGTCATCTGTTATGTTTTACTGAAAGAAATTTGTATGAGGGTGGTTTTCAGAAGTTTCATAAAATAAAGCAAATCAGAACAACAAAAAAATCCTTGTTAAGAGAAATGTTTTTTTCTTTTCCTGCAAAGAAAAAAATAGAAGCTTTTAAAAATTTATATTATATTTTGCAGCTCTCTTATTTCATAATATTATATTAGGTATCCTATGTTGTTCTGTCTGCCTCTATTTATATTTTGTAAGATAAAATAAAACTAATTTAATCTTAAAAATCTCCTTCCTTGAGATTAGTTTGTGTAAGTCATTGGTCTCCTTCTATACTATTCACAATCCATAGTGTTATGCTTTGGTATTACATACAACCTATTTTTGAATTTTAAAATCTTTTTGCAATACTGTACAAAGCTGTTTGTTTTAATACTTCCCTGTGTTTCTATAATTGATATTTAATGCCATCATAAAATGAAGATCTTATCATAGAATCAGATCCTCAGCTGTGACAAATCAGCATAGCTTTACTGAATGGAGATACAGTGATTTAATCTGACCTAAAATTCTATAATAACCTTAAACTTGTATTAAGAATGGGATGGTTCACAATAATTTGGTTTTGACGAATCTATTTTTTTTTTTTTTTTTTTTTTGTCAACAGCACAATACAACTCAATTGACTCACATTTTCCTAGTACAACTAGAAGGATGGTTTCTTAGTATAACCCCTAGGCCCAATTCTGCTGTCTTTACTTACAGAAATATTACTGTTGAGTTCTGTTGCACTACTCTTTGACTAAGGACTGCTCATTTGAGGAAGGGTTTTCAGGATGAAGTCCCATCTCAATGTTCTTTATTTTAAATGGATGAATATTTTACACTCCTTTAGAGGATTACTCACTGTCAGAAATTAGAAGTTGTGTGGAAAGGGCAAAGAGGATAATATGGGTAATGTCTAAATAGTGTATCATGCTGCTAGAATTCTAAAGACCAGCATCATATAGAAATCAGATACCAGTACAACATTCTTGTGGCAAAATATACCAAAGAAATATTAACTGTTTAAAGATTTTCATTATAAATATTTTTAATTGAAATAAGGAAGAAACAGACACTCTGCAGGCTACACAATACAAAGATTTCAGGTTGAAACAGGGCAACAGTACCAATCACAGTTGGTTAAAAAGAGCCAGTAATAAATAATAGAATAAAAATAGTTAGCAGAAGGCTAGAATTTCTTTAAAATCATTAATCTTTCCTCTTTGTTACATTTTTCAGCTTCTGCAGTTTACATAGAGCTACCATTCTGTCCTCTCACGACTGTGTGCAATTCCTGTTGAAGTTAATCCAAATTGCATATCTGAGGGGAGAATGTTACCCTTTGTTTATTGTAATATTTAATAATATTCAGATTATGTGCCATTTATGCTATTTTTGATAGCCCTCTTTCTGCAGTTGCAGATGCTTTCCATAAGAACTTCTCAAGGAGTGCTTAACCCCTTGTCAAGTTTCCTATCCTGCACTATGAACATCTTTGGATTGCCCAGGTATAATACATGAACTATATTTGTCTTTCCAATTTCTTTCAGATACTTCTGAGCGATGCCATGCTAAATGTGTAAGATTCTTCTTCACCAGTCAGAAGTTCAAATGTATCCACAGCTTGATTCTCTACATCCTTACACTAAATCACACTAGTACAAGAACTACAGAAGAATCAGGATCCCCTAAATGTCTTTTTCATTCTACTTGATGTCCAACAAATTCTGAAGATTGCTTTCTGTTTTAACTGAATATTGTTCTTAGACCTGGTTGCATTATTTTTGTGAACAGGTTATTTGATTATTTTAGGCCATATTTTTGTTTGCAAGTTGCCCCTAAGCATTTAAAGAATGTTACAAATAATTTAAAAAATGTTTTGAGGATGAATAGTCTATTTGAATGAATTCTAGCCTCTCGATGGTTTGAAAGTTCTCTCTACTGAGTACTCTTTCAGCCATTTGATATTTGGAATTCATCATTTGACCTGTGTAATTGGTCACAGAAATCACATGACATTGTTTCTGTTCCTTTTTTTTGATGGCCTAAACATTCTAAACAAATTCACTAATCAAATTCTGTGTTATGAATTGAATTTTTGTTTCTTTATTAAGCAATTTTCATCTTCCAGCTCAAAATTCTCTTTCCAAAACAATTCTCCTTGTGTGGAGGTTGATGGAAAAGTGAACATAAAAATATGTGTGAATGTGTTGAATTGAAATGTTTGAGAGGTTTTACTTGCTATTTACTTAGCACTACACTTTTTAATATTGTCAGAATCAGTCTCATTTCCCCTTTTACTTCAGTTGTAATTTCTCCGGACCAAAACAATTAGAGGAAAGCTGCTTATGCAGAAATGACCAGGGAAGGTCCAACAGGCAGCTAAACTGGAATGAGCCTGCTGCATTGAGATGGGAAAGCGTGTTAGTATGTGGATAACCTACACTGTGGCTTTAGTACAAAAATATGTTTTCCACAAGCACCACATACTCGAGGTATGGGATATAGAGGTGTTTGAAGAGAACTTTGTATTTAAGATGGAGTGATTTTACTGCTGCTCTGTAGCCTAATCTAGCTATCTAATATTAATTTTATGCAATTTTCAGGCTGAGCTTTTGAAAGATTTGCATTTGTTATTTTTAGACTACCATACAGAATGGTGATGGTGTGTAGGACTCACATGGTTCTTTGCTCACTAGGGAATCACTATCCAGCATGAGGTTTGTTTGGTTTTTTTTTTTTTAATAATCAAACATGGCAAATCTCAGTGACTACCATGAATGATATGAATAGGAAAGTCAGATAGAATTGAAATAGCTGGTGAAATAACTATAAAGTGTCTATTAGTCATCCCTAGCACAGAGAGATCTGTGACTTTTGCTCTAATGCTCAAATTAAAGATGAGTGACTCCAGTATATTCTAACAAAATGGTAACAAAGGGGATCTTCTGGATTTTAGTACACAATGATATAATAGGTGATTGTGTTAGGCTCTCCAAGGATTTAGTATTTTCTTTGTTTTGGCATTTTGAGTATTAATCTCCAGAGTAAGTATGCAGTGTGGTATTTCTGCAATGAAGATCAGATTGCTCCTCTATTGTAAATAGCCACTGAAAGTCTGGGAAATACCAGGAGTAGAAAATATCATTTGGCGGTTCCTTAGAGTTCTCGTTTGTCTAGTTTGGAATCAGGAAAAAAGCAATGATCAATTTGGTTTATTTTCGTTTCAATATTTAAAACATAGCCATGGTTGTATTTCCTTATATCTTGAAAAAAGTAATTCCTTGTAAACAGATGAAGCTTTAGTTACTTACTAATCTGTTTGATTGTGCAAGACTCTTGGCTTTTAGCAGAAAAAACACCCCAAATAACCCTTTTGTGAAGCTTCTGAAGAACTATTCAACTTAAAGAAAGAAACGTCTTCAAATTATTTTCATAATGCTGATTAATGTCATACAGTACAAAACCAGGAGTTAAGCAGCTATATTGAGATTGAGATTCTAAGATAATGTTTGAGAAAATGCTATTTTATTTTTTTGCCACTTCCAAATTCACCCACATACTTTCACCACAAGAAAGAAAAATTGACAGTGACAGCAGAAAAGGGGGGAGGGGCAGATGGGAAACATTTTCCTAAAAAATCTGGATACTTAAATGGGAAAAACAAAAATCCTCAAGTGTTCTCCTAAAGTGACAGGCCACTCTATCACAATAATCTTATAAATATTTCTGAAAGTTTGTTTGTCTGTCCTGAAAGATTTCCGAAACCATGAGTTAGAAACACAGTTTTGAACTGATACTACTGATTTCCTAACTTAAATAATTGAATTGGTTCCCCTGGAGCCCCAATTCAGTCCACAGATAATTAGCTTTTAGTAGTGCCTGATCATAGGCATTTGCTGGACTCTTCTGTTAAGCGTGTCACATAAACAGCAACTATGAGATCCTTTCTTTCTGGCTACGAGCTAAGTAGTTCATCTATTGTCCACTAGGCTTCTCTTAACTCTCTTTTTTACTTTATCACACAAAAATGGGCATTGTAATCAATATTTTAAAACGTTGGCTTGGATAATCTTACCAACAACATAGGTGGGAAACATCCTAATCCTTGTGGAAAATACTGTTCTTTTAACAGTAATAATTAGGTGAATGTAATTGTGAAATCAATATCCCCAATGTTCTAAATAGGGAGGTCCATTTCCACATGAGACATACTTGGGGTTGTTCAATTCATTGCAAGTGAACTGATGTGCATTTTGTTACAATTTTGAGGTTCATTTCTTAAAGTAATATATAAAAAAAGTATTTCCAATAAAATATGCTATGCTAATATAATTGATGTAGTTCATTCATATTTTACTATATTTTCTCTGGGCAATGACAGCTAATTCTGCTAGTGCTCTACAAAATTATGAAATTAGAGTGTCTTTCAAATTAATTTAGGATTCATTAATGTTTGTGTAATTTTTTTGAAATAAATTGCAATGAATGCAGGATATTTTTCATCAAAATGCTATTGCAAAGAGAACAGTTACATTCTAACGTCAAAAGTGTGGTGCACAGAGGGAAAATAATTTTGTGATAGAGGAGGATGTTAATCATACTTTAATCAGCTTCTTTGTAAATGTTTATTTAGAAAGTATAAGCAGTTTTACAAATCATCACAACACAAGTACCAGAAATACACTATTAACAATTACAAAATAAAATACCCTTTTTGTTTGAGACACATTTTGCAGTGAAATAGTCAAGTTGTATTAGAAAGGACGAACAAATTAGAAGGTAATACTGGTCAGATTTTTATCCTGCAGCCTTAGTCTTTAAGAAATATTGCAAAGCAACTTTCTGTTATTTTGCAAAGACTCAAATTTAACAGGTTGTCGTCTTATTTCCTTCTACTACAATCATATGTTTTTCCAGTGGAGTACATGATATTGCCTGGTCTATACCTCTCCTTGCTTACAGATACCCCACCAACCTTAAATGGATACTTACCAGCAACTACAGACCTATTAACAGAACCATTAAAGCAGGCACATATCCCTGCAACAAACCATGCTGCCAACTTTGCTCGCATAGCTCCATAAAAGACACTGTTACCGGACCTAATAAAACTAGCTATTCCATGAAAGGCTCATTCCCCCCCCCACCCCCCAAGCCATAACATGCTGTTTCTGCACCCGGGGCACATTGTGATTGGAATGCACCCCTTGCAATTAGCTGCACTTGAGGCCAGCACTGCGAAACACACACTTTAATAGAGCAGCTCTATTGAGCTGCTCTGGCACTCCTGGGGCAAAACCCCAGTGGCCCTGCCATAGTTATGGCCCTGACCTGCTCATCCACCAATGTGATTGATGCCATCATGTGCAAGAAATGCCCCTCTGCATTATATATTGGGCAAACAGGACAGTCTTTGCACAAAAGAAGAAATGGGCACAAATCTGACACAAAAAATGACAACGTTCTAAAACGAGTGAGTCGGCATTTCAATCTTTGCAATCATTCCATTAATTTTCTAATTGCTGTGCTCAGACAGATGAATACCACATCAAGGCTTCAAAAAGAAGCTGCTGAAATTGAATTTATTTGCAAATTTGGTTGTATTGTATCAGGATTTAATAGGGATATTGGATTTTTCTCTGATTACAATGGGTGATTTGACCTCATCTTCCTCTGTATGATGTTCTGCAGTGTTTGAATCTTTACAACTGTTTTGATTTGCTGTTACAGTGTAACCTGCTCCCATGAGTTACATTCCCCTGCATTTTCCTCCCATTCTGTAAGCTCTCCCATCTTCAAAGCATCTGACAAAGTGGGATTTTCTCCCATGAAAGCTCATGTGATAGATAAATTTGTTAGTCTTTAAATGCCACAGGACTCCTTGTTTTACTGAACTAGACTAACATGTTGCCCCTTTGGAACTTTGATTTCTGTTCAGGTAGCTGTTGGTGATATTTTAAGCAGTTCCATTGTCATTTTCTAGAAGTTGGTGTGCAACCTGGTTTGCAGTAACATTATAGTTTTGCTCTGCCTTCCTTGGGTCATTGCTAAGCTTCCAGATAGTTATGCATGCTTCTTTTGGGTCTCATCTGTGCTCTCAGTGAGATTCTGCCATCCTTTCTGTTTTATCTCTCTTTAATACTGAGACCAGTTTTTTGCAGGCTGTAATCATAGCTGTAACCAGGTTGGGGCAAGTGGGGCAGCCACCCGGAGTGCAAAATTGTGGGGCAGAAAAATGGGGCAGCTAAAATGCATAGTTATGGCTGGGCACTAAAATGCATAGTTATGGCTGTGGTTGCAATGATGTCCTCAGTGAATGGGTTGACCCCAAACTTCTGCTTGTATTTTGTGTACAGATCTGATTACTCAGATGTTAGTCTTGGCGCATAACTTGTTCTGTAGACTTTTGGAATATGTTTCTTTGAGATGAAGTGCACAGCACTGAGAAAATGATTGGAATCTTTGTTATTGGTTCAGCTTTCCTTACAATGGCATTCAAGTCATTGCTGAAGTCCTTCTATATTGCTTTTTTCAAATATAAGCAGCATCAGAACGGTGCTGAGTTTGGCATTATGACTGCACTAAGCAGAATAGTGATGGGCTTGTGCTGCTAATGTGAAATTGGACTCAAGTGTTGTTGCATGAATTAGCTACATTGTTGCAGACAAAAAGCCAGATCAGGGTTGTATCATTATTTCCATCAACTGCTGTTGAAAGATCTGTGAAGCTTAAGGCTATGAATAACCTCACATGTTATGCATGTGCCCATGATTCATCTAGTTCCCCATTTTCATTAGTTGTGCTACAACATCCCTTGACACAGTGACTGTTAAAGTAATTGACAATCAGCTGCATTTTGTCATATTTGAGGTTATGTGGACTAGCAAACTTGGCAGGTGTGTGACAGCCATAATGGCAATACCAACGTCTATAGCCAGGATTTCTAAGTCATCATTATCAATCATAGATGTTCTGTTAATGGCAAGATGAAGTCTGATGAAAATGGCACCGTTGGGTTGCTCACATGGTCTTTGATCAAAGTCATTCTGAGTATCTGTGGGCGGATGTTAATCCTTCTGTGTGCCTTCTGGAGGCATTGTTGTAGTTAGCACACATCTTCACTATAAGGTCCTGTTTTGCACACAAGAGTCCTTCAACGTTTGCTGACATCATTGTCAGTACCAGCCCTGGTTAGGATTCTTTTGAATAACAATGATAGCGTCACTGACTTTCCAGTACAGTTGGCCAGTCATGCTGACAACTGAGATGGTTAGCAGGTGTATTTGGATCTTTTGATTTATATCGAAGTAGTAAAGATTGAGCAGGATTTACAGATTCAGAAAATTTGATAGGTCACAATGTGAATGCTTCTGAAGTGCTGCCCCAGTGATTCACTGGGGCAGTTCTATTATTTCTATAGCTTGTACCATCTTTTTTGTTTTACTTTTTTCATTTTTTTCCTGGTTTTGACACTGTATATGTAAGTGCAGCATGCTCCTCTCTGAATAGATATTTTCTACAAAAATGACCAAAATAATCTTTAAATTAAACATGAACGTGTAAGCTGGTTCCAGGTACAGTGCTTAAGGGAATATAGTAGGTGGCATGAATTACCCAGCCCATACTTTAATTTAGAAATGAAAATAGTTTCTTATACACAGGTATTATGTTTGTGTTGTGAGACAGCAGAGCCAGACAGCAACAGGAAGGTCTTAGAAAGGAGATGCATAAACTCCAGAATGATCTGGGCCTTGTTCCCTGCAGATTGAGCAGGGGTTACTTCAGGGTAGTTAGAAACACCTGAGCCCAATTATTGTCCAGCTAGAGTCCCAGTAAGGTGTCTTGTTCCAGCCAGAGGAGATGAAGAGTAAGGAGAGCTAGCAGTGGTGCAAGACTGTGGTCACACAGAAGACCCAGACCAGAGCCATGAGAAAGGTAGAAGAGAACAGGGAGGGGGAAATAGCCTAGGGAAAGAAGTGCAGTTGCAAGCAGTGTCAGCAGCACATAGGGCCCCTGAGTTTGGGCCTGGACTAGAGGGAGGGCCTGGGCCCCTTCCCTTCCTTCCCTCCCAACCCCTGCAAGTCTGAGCTGTAGAAGCACTGACTACTTAGAGACAGGGGCAAAAGGGGTTCCCCCAACCCCACTTTTGAGCAAAGCATGGGGCCAACCATAACAGAGCGGACAGTTTGCAACAGTGTACAAATACTTATTCAGCTATATTGCCTTAGCCACATCATGGTTCAGTGGGACTGAAGGCTGAGAACAAAAGAAAATATGAAACTCAGCCCTGATCCTTTAGGCCTCCCCCACATGGATCCCTTTCAGTATGGGGCTGCATATGTGTTCAGGGGTGTCCAAGTAATGCCATATTTCATTGCAGGATTAGAGCCATAAACAGTAAATGTTCACCTCTCACATTCTGAGATACTTGTGCCACTTTTAATCTCACAGTTAATATAACAGTTTGGATTTACTTTCTCTTTTCCATTTTAGACATTATAAAAACTTTCTTTAAGCTTCATTTTCCCTACAGATCTGCATGAACTGTAAAATGTGTGATTGTGATGTGGCCAGAAGTATAACTTAGACCAAAATTTTCACATTTGAGTTCTACTTAGAAAGACAGCAACTTAAATAGGTGTGATACTGGGTGATTAGAGAGAGCAAACAGATATTGGAGAAAGTCTCACTATCTGCACACAGGCACCATCTTGTTCCCACTGAATTCATTGGAAGTTTACCGTGTAATTTGATGGGAAAAGGACTAGGCTGTTAATTAAAAGGAAAGTTAATTAACATTGTCTGTTCTGGACAATGTGCTGGAATGCCATGGCAGTCCTAACCCTTTTTTTCACTTTAGGGTTCATTTTCACAAAAATCAGTATCTTCAGTTGTATGGAAACAAAGAAATTGTGTTTTGGTTTTTTTAAATCAATTTGCCATGAAACCTAAATTTGTTATGTTGAACTTCATGGAAGCTGGTGGGCATATCAGACACTTTCCATTCAAGCTAAACGAGGGAACATTGAATGCCCATTTGTTTAGAAGCACTAGGAGCCACTGTCCAAAACACAGTTCATATGGAAGACCACTTAAAATTCTGAACTACGTAGCTGGAGGAGTTTTCCTGAGGTCTGAAAGTAGGTGCAGGGGTGAGGGAATGATTTGATTGCAGCTGTGTGTCTATGTTCAAGAAAAGGAGAAACATCACAGAAGCTCACAGGGGAGCAAATAACCCTCATAGCATGACCCTGAAAGGCAGCTAAGACAGAGCTTTTAGGTTAAGTGCTGACTGAGGAAATCTTAGATTTGTGAGCAAAGAAACTGTCTCCTGTCAGGGTTGTTGCTGGTGTTAGAGAAATTGTTCGTTCTCTGCTCTGGTTAATTAAGGAGCTGGACAACAGGAGGAAGAGTCACAGGTTTATTGGCACCAAGAGCTTCTGGGTGCGGCTGGCCCCTAGGGACCGTTTTTTTTTTATGGTATTTATACACACAAACAACTTGCAGGATTACATCAAAGGTTTCAAATAAGGCTAATAATATGCTTCAGAGCTGCATATTACTGGTTAAAGGGGCTCGTACGATACTACCTTATAGGGCTTAGGGCAAGGAAAAACAGGAAAGACCATTGGACTGGTATATCAGCTGTTGTTCCTGCTTTTCTAGCTGACCAGCTGAAATTGCTAAATATTATCAAAATGCTTTTGCTTGAGCCAAGGTCACTAGGATGGCTGCACTTGGGCTAAGGCAATTAAAATGGCTTTCTCTGGTTTGTTTCAGAAATGCTATCACATAGCATTTTCCCCTTCACACTGGGTGTGGGGCACAAGGGGCATGAGCACCCAGTCCTAATGCTAGAGCCCCAAGTTCAATCCCCGGTCAAATCTGCGGGACTGGGCTGCTGCAGTGGTGGCAGCCCAGCCAGGCCCCAACCGTGGCCAGGGCCATGGAGCTGGGCCGCCACAGCAGTGGCAACTGGGTCCAACCCTGACTCGTGGCAGGGCTGCAGTGCCAGACCACCACGATGGCAGCAGCTTGATCTGGCTCTGACTGCAGCCAGTGACACAGGGATGGACCACCAATCCAGCCCTGACCCTGGCCAGGGATGTGAAGCCAAGCTGCCCCAACCCCTGCCAGGGCTATGGAGCTGGGCCCCCATGGTGGTGGCAGCCCAAGCTGGACCCAGCTGTGGTCGGGGATGTGGGGCCAGGCTGCCAATTTGTCCTCAACCCCAGCCAGGGACACAGAGCCAGGCTGCTGATCCAGCCCCAACCCCAACCAGGGACGAGGGGCTGGACTGGGGCCAGGGGGCAAGGGCAGCACTGCAGGGGGTGGGACTGATGCAGGAGTGTGTGTGTGTGTGGGGGGGGAACAGATATCTGGAGCCATTTACCCCCTGTTTCCTGTTTTCCAGTTCCTAATGTGTTCAGGCAGCAGGACTTAATACATTTTATGTAAATATACAGCACTGCATCAAAGAAATACCAGACTTCATCATCAGTTTCTCCTCCTAATGGAAAACAACCTGTTTGATCCCAAATATTAGCTAACCAGCTGAGTTAAACATTGGTAACAACATAATTGTAACTGGAGAGGGATCTGAAGCCCAAGATCCAGATTTTGAACCTCTCCCACCTCTCCCAAAGTTTTAGAAGGCTCAGATATGGTTCAGACTCAGGTCCAGCATTAAACACTTTTATTACTGAAGCTGGATGGTGTTTGGTTTATTTAAACACGTCATTTCATGGTAACACATGGTAGTCATCTAAATATATGAGAATGTATAGAGAGTTTAATTAAAGTGTAATGAAAAATACAGTCCTTCCTTTTGCTTGGCTGATGTCTATAAAGAAAATTCAAGCCCAAGATGTAATAATCTTATTTCAAATATCCCCTTATATCTTCAGTTGTTCCAACTAGCTTGGTGGAATTGTAATTTTTTTTTCAGACAGCTGGGTGACCTGATTTTACCCTTAATGTGAATCACCAGGCAAATGGCAGTGAAGTCATGATCTGGGGAAAGTACATGTTCATCAAAGTCAACTTCTGGTAAACAAATTGCTGAAGCTCTATTAATCATGTCAATTTTATGTGCCAGTCTTACTCCCTGCCCCCAATCCAATTGAGTAGAGTCAGATGCTGTATCTTCCTTATGTCAGCACAGTGGCACATGTGTAAGGAGAGACAAACCAATCTAGAACTGCTACATTATTGGAATGGTTTTCCTGTATGGCTCATTGTCAGTGAGTCAAACAGTTACATGTAATGGAAAGAGCATTGAAGTGGACTATTTTCCATTAGCATGCTTGCTTTTCAGTTGTATTTATATTTTAAGACCCAACTTTGAAAAGCAGCTTCTCAGTCCGCAGGCTCATTCTCTTGCACACAAGCATATGCGTGTGATTTGCTATGACCGGAATATTTATATGCCAAAATTGTTGGTAGTTGTTTTTTTATCCTTATTAGGTGACTGCATTATTTTGCACATGCAAATACGGTTCACATAAATCAGAGTTGTTCACATGCACAGCAGCACTTATGGAAACTGGCATGTCCATTTTACAGTGTAAGTTCCCTTTTAGAATTTGAGTTTACATTGTTAAGATTGATTCCAGATCTGCACGTTTTCATTTTATGAAAATATTTTGGCCAAAATCAGAAAATAAATCTGTGGCTTTTTCATGCACTTTCACATTTTCCATTTTAAATGGGGTGGGGGGGGGGAGCCTTAAGTACAACTTTTGGGTTAAATCCCAAATATATAACCATCTGTTTTCTCACTAGCTTTATTTTTTCCAGCAGCTGTGGGGCTTCTCTGATTTTAACTAGTTGCCAGGACCATGTCTTCCATCCTATGGAACCACACACCTTTCAGACAGATGTGTATATGTGAGGATCAGAATGAGTCTCTCTTGCTCTCACTCTGTCTCTCACACACCCCTGTTTATAAGGGGCGTCCTTCTATGACCTTTTTAACTTTGCCCCATTAGGGCTACAGTCTTAGCTATTAGGACTGCATGTATACTAAAGAGTAATTTCACCAGACAGTGAACTTGTGAGCTGTGGAGATGACCCTCTGCTGAGAACAGTGTCCCAGGCATTAATAATGTAATGGCTATAAGACTGCAAACAGCAAAGCTCATTTCACCTCACTTAGCAACACCAGGGCAGGTGGATGTGAGAAATCTCACAATAAAATTGAACATTGTGCAAATGCCAGGTGACCCCAAGATTTCCCTGCATGTCAAGTTGTTCTAATGCAGGGATCCCAACATGCAGCCTGCCCCTAAAGCTATTTCATGTGGCCCATAACAACTCTACTGTTACTGATATTTGCAGTATTGTTGTATGAAAAGATTTCAGTGATGCAGCCCTCAGGCTGACGTACTAGTCCTCATGCAGCCCTTGTGGTGATTTGAGTTTGAGGCCCCTGTTCTAATGTGTATTAAGGCTGGTGGTAGGCCCAATATCTCCAGTAGATGAACTGGCACTTCTCCCCAGTATTGGCTTGTTTATTTCACAGTTCAAAATAGGAACTGTTAGTAAAACAGCAGTTTTAGCACTTAGTGGAAAAATATTTCTAACTTACAAGGAATGACCACTTCAAGGTTCCAGCATGAAGTCTTTTTAAGTGGAGAGGATCCAGAGAACTTTGTGTATTGTATACATTTAAGTTTCTCCACTTCCTTTCCTGCTGGCTTCCGAGAATAGTTGCCTATGATGATGCTAGTGAATACAGAGATGGGAAACCTTCGGAGTCAGCAATGAGGAAAAAGAGCAAAGTTGCATATTCCCACTGCATTGCAGATCTACTGATTCATCATAAGAGCACTACAAGGCCAGCAGGAGCAACACCTTGGTAGCATAACAGTATGAATACCAATATAACTCATATTGTCTAATATCACAGCATAAACTGTTTAACCCCAGAGTTCCTTCACACTATCAATGTAAGATATTATTACAAAGGGGCAGCTGTGTTAGTCTAGTAAAGCAAAACAAACAAGGAGTCTTGTGGCACTTAAAGACTAACATTTATTTATTGCATGAGCTTTTGTGGGAGAAAATCCTACTTCGTCTTCAAAGTGTAAGATATTATGTTAGCCATTTCCATATTTCTATTTTAAACAGAATATATAAATTTTAACTGATGAAATATGAAAAAGCTACATTTTCATACGAAGAAGTTTATTGTGGCTCATTGTAGCTAGAACTGAAGTTAAACAACTGCTTCCAGTTAGTACTTTTACATCATGCATACCAGAAATATAATAGCTTTGGTATTAAAAAGTACTCTCCAAAAATGGTCATTAGATTTTTTAAAAATATCTGTTTTTTATGAAAATATAGTTTCATGTCCATAACTATAGAAATAGTTAGGAGTCTGATTCTCATTAGAAAGACCTTGGTGGTTTTTTTGGTGGTTTTGTTTTGTTTTTTTCCCTAAAAAATATGAAACTGTGTCATTATCCTAAAACTAATTTTGGTAAAAGGGTCAAACCGTGGTACCCAGATTTAAAGAAATCTAAGAATCTGTGGTTTGGGTTTAGCACTAGTGTCTTTTCTGCCAGCAGTGATACAGAACATAAACAGTTACAGAGCTAAAATTATTTAGATGGAAAATAAAATCTCATTTTTTTGAATCTGTACATTAAATGGAATTGGTGAACTGATCTCCAGGCATTTTTCTGGAGGAAGTCTCCCAGCCAAAGCAACCATGGAAGCTGTGGATGGTGTTGTGGCACTGGGATGTTGGATGCCCCATCACTCATTTTCATGCCATTAGCATTCTGTATCATTTAAGTGTTGCCAGCTTTAAGCAACACTGGCCTGTGGGGTTTGAAAAATGGCGGAACACCATTTGACTAACATAGAAACCACTAACAGTCCACTATGCCAGTCCATATAAATCATTTACAGTCAATACCTGTTTGGGGAGGAGGCCTGTCTGCTATTACCAGGTATCATTCTTCCCACAATGGTAGTGCAAAAGAGGCTAATGGTAGGGGCACCGCTGGCTGGGGGAGGGACCTGGGGCACAGGCCCTGCCCCCTGGCCCTGTGCAGCCGCTGGCGGCCGGGCCCCAGATCCCTGGTCGGGGATGGGGCTGCCGCGGTCACTGGCGGCTGGGCCCCGGGGTTCGGGGCATGTGCCCGGAGTGCCCAGTGCCAGCAATGCCCCTGGCTAATGGTACACAAATCAGCATTAACCTCTTTGGCTTCTGGGTAGAGAAAAGATGAGAGTAAGGTTGTTCAAACCTCCAATGGAAAGGAACTTACATAAATAAACTCTTCTGGGTCTTCAAGGATCATAACCACAGAGTTTACTCAGTTGCTGTTCCAGGTTCAAAGCTGTTATTCATCTTGCTGAGGATTGATGAAACTGGAGTGATAATTTCTCCATGGAAGTAGAGGAGATGATCTTTGCAGATCTCAGGATTTAGTCCTATGGGCACATCTTCAGACTTAAGGAAGGTTTCTATTACATGTGCTCTATGTGCAATTTAAATACTCATAAATTGGGTAGATCAAAATCATTAATTTTTCAAACCAAGCAAAGATACTTGTCTTCAATGAGCACATTGTCCAAGACAAGCCTAACGTTTCAAACTTCAGCCATTTTTGCTGTATCCCTGTCTGAAAAATGTTTTTAAAACAGGAAAAATGTATTTTCTTACCCTGACTGAATTCAAAACAGCTGAAAGTATTTTGTTCATTTTCCAGAAACACTCACCTTTGTGCATAGATTGTCTGGAATTTTTCCAGCATGAATGTTTGTGAAAGTAATGAGCAGGTGAAAACAGCACATCATAATGGAAACCATTTTATAATCTTACATAGCAGGGGGCTGGTGTGGCAGTGCAACCCATAGACTGCTAGTTTTAGTCTTAAAGATGTAGGAATGGTGTGAGCTCAGAAAAAACATTACAATTGGTTCCAGCACATTACTAGTTTCTTAAACCACTGTACAGAAATGTCTCCCTGCTTTTACCTTTGTTATGGTTTCCCACATTTAGAGGTCTTTAAGGAATTATATATTTAAACAAAACTTTACTTGTATTCAGACTTTACTCATATTCATATCAGGTGTCTACCAGATAAACCTGAACACTGTGTAGATGGACACTACAGAGAAGCTAAATGATTTCTATGCATTGCTCTTTTCCACAACAGATGTTGGGAATGTCAGGTGCCTTTTTTTTAGGCAATAAAGATTAGGAACTATCACAGTCTGACATGGCAATATATGTGGGCCTAGACCCTCTATGGGAGTTAGGTGCCTAAATACCTTTGAACATCTGGACTGCGGTGCTAGATCAGATGATACTTATGAAGAAACAAGTTATCACAACAGAGGAATCTAGCTAAGAGACATGATACTAACTTAAAAATGAAATTATGGAAGGCTTGCTAGGGAAGACATATACAATCATTAAAATTGGCTGCTTTATTGAAGGGACTAAAGGTGACCTGAGAATACCAATAAGCCTAACATGATTAACAGGTAGATTGGTTAAACAAACAAGGAGTCCTGTGGAACTTTTAAAGACTAACGAATTTAGTTAAAAAGGTGGAAAGGTTGATACTATAATTAAAAATAGTATTTCAAAATACTTAGGCAAACAAAATACGATGGAATAAAGCAACACAGCTTCTTCAATGTAACATCAGTCTATTAGAAGTCTATAAGCCTATCAATAAAACAATAGATAAAGAAGAATTGGCCAACAGCTTATTTCATTTCCAAAATAGGATTGGCAAAGTCCCTAACAAGGGTATTGGGGGGAAAAAATAGTCTCAGTGACCTGGTTTACACTAATGGGGAAGTTTGACATAGTGCAAAAAAAAAAAAAAAAAAAGTCGTGTGGCACTTAAAGACTAACAGATTTATTTTTCGCATGAGCTTTCATGGGAGAAAAATCCCACTTCATCAGATGCTTTGAAGATGGGTGAACTTACAGAATGGAATGAAAATAAATGCAAGGGAATGTAAAACATTTGCTGTTACTGTATGACCTGATCCTATGTTTTATACCCCCTTGCATTTATTTTCATTCCATTCTGTAAGTTCACCCATCTTCAAAGCATCTGATGAAGTGGGATTTTCTCCCATGAAAGCTCATGCGAAAAATAAATCTGTTAGTCTTTAAGTGCCACATGACTCTTTTTTTTTTTTTGCTGGACTAGACTAACACGGCTATCCCTTTGGAAATTGACATAGTGCAGCTTACTTCTACTTTCTACAGCCTGTGTCAACAGTAAATTGTAAAAAAACAGTAAAAAAAAAAATGGAGCTGTAAATTGACTTGCTAACATCACCCATGTAAGTGGTGCAGTACTAAGGTCAAAATCTACAATTGGAATTTAGGTCCCTATATAAAGAGAGCAGCTTTTCTTTTCTTTTTTTTCCCCTGCCTGCTACACCGTAACACCATAACTCCTCCCCTGCCTGCAGCACTGGGAAGTTTCCAATTAGTTCCTCTCTCTGCATGCAGTGCTGTGCCTGTGTGTTGTGCCTGTGTGTTGTGCCTGCGACAGAGAAGCAGCAAGGAAAGCTTTTTCTGCTTTTCTTTTCCTTTGGAGAAGAGGAGTAGGGCAGTGAATGGAGGACTGCGTCCCCATAAGCCCTTCACCTATTACCCCCAGTTCAATGCATTTCTGGAAGTATTGTGAGCAGTAGGAATCCTAGACCCTGAGAAAGCAGTTTGCTGTGATCATTCATCTTCACCTTCTGTAATTTGACAGCCTAAGATCAAATCACAACTCACCTCCAGTGTAGACAAGCCCTGCATGAGAAGCAAAGCACTCACATATGTTATAAAGTGTTTTAAAGCCTGATTCTTTTCTCATTGGAATGAAAGGCAAAGCTTGCAGGAGTAAATTCTCAGCTTGTGTAAAGTAACTTTAATGGAGTTTACAACAGCGGAGATTCTGCCCTCTGTTGCCCTCAGTTGCGTAGGATCAGCATCTAAACAAGAAAGATTAGGGATAAATGGTCAACTTTCAATATGGTAAAATGTTAACAGTGGAACATCCCTATCTTCCTTACTTGATTAGTGTTTAATTTATTTATTAATGATTTGGAAAAGACCAATAATAGTTAGGGTGCAAATTTATAGATGACAAGAATTAATTAGGCTAACTGAGGCTAGATTAGAGTAAAGGAACCTAAGAAGACTTGGTGAAAGTGTAGCGTGGTGGCATGTTAAATTCTGGATTGACAAATGCATTGAAAGGAATAATAAGAATTACTCATACAGTTTAGCAGGGTCTAAATTTATTGTAGCCACTCAGGAAATGAGATCAGGATGTCACAGTGGGCAACTTAATGAAAATGTCTTCTCAATTTGTTGTGGCCATCAAGAATGTAAACAAAATGCAGAATAAATAAGGAATAGGATAGGATAAGTAATACTAAAAATGTTACTAGCTATTATATAAATCAGTACTGTGCCCTCATCTAGAAAACCATGTTCTGTTCTGGCTATTCTATTCAGTACCTAATCCATTCTTTATAGTATTTTGGTTCAGAGAAGAGTGAAGAAAATGATTAAAGAAATGGAAAGACACATGGGGTACATCTACACTGGAACCTTAGGTCAATTTAAGGAAGCTTGTGGCCCCACAGCCACACTGGGCTTTTAATTAAGTCAACTTAAGCACTTGCTTAAGTTGACTTAATAACACTGCCTCTTAAGGTCGACTTAATGATTAAGTCAACTTCAGCCAGTATAGATGGGGAATAGCCCTTAAATTGGCTTATTTGGACTCCAGGTCCCCTCCCAGAGTTCCTGATCACCAGAAGGGGTCAACTTAGCACCTGCCAGTGTGGGTGCAGGCAGTCAACAGGAGTTCTCAGTGTGGACACTACGTTGACTTAACAAGGTCAACTTTAAGTCAGCTTAAAGTCAACCTTGTTAAGTCAACTTAACAAAGTCTCCAGTGTAGACATACCCATGGAGAGTGTGAAATGATTGGGTTGCTTAGAGAGGTGATTATGATAATGATACATCCAATAATGAATGGTAAAGAGAAGGCAAATTGTGTTTTCCTAGTTCCCAGAAGAAGGGGACATTTAATAAAATTAAAAGACAGCAAATTTAAAAGCAATAAAGGGACAATTCTTTGTAAAACATATAATTAACTTGGGACTCATTGCAGATGACTCAGTGACTGCATAGGCCTCTTCCAGCCCTATATTCCTGTGTCACAAAAAGTACTAACTCTGAGAGCTTAGTACATTCAAAAAGTATTTGATTCTAATGATCTGAGTTAATATACTTTGTACGTATGCTATATATAGAATTAAACAAAAGGGATTGGGAGAGCATGTAAACTCTCATGTTTCTGAGCAAAAATCAACCAATACTTGAATGAGTTATGAAGAAAATTTCTAAATTGGTAAGTTGTTCCATAATTATCCACTTCAGAATTCCTTGCATCTTTCTTTGAAACATCTGGTATTGGCCATTGTTGGAGACAGGAAACTGGACGTGAGGGAACGACCACTGATCTAATCCAATGGTAGACCCTATGTTCCTAAAATGATGATATTGCCCAAATAGGTCACTGCAAAATTTCTTCACCCTTTCAAGAACATGTCCACAAACCTCTGGATTGTTATTGCTGCTTTATGCACAATAAAAGGTATTACAGTGAACCAAAATAAATACACAAATACACAGAAGGGTTTGTATTCCTTGGTATTAGGTGCCAGATATTCCTGCTAATATCATTTCAAAAGATCAAGGGATAAGTGAGAAGCTCAGTTCAATTGTTGTGGCGGTAATATGCAAAATGAAAGAAGGGCAGCCACCTGTCCAATCTTCCCTAGTCTCTTCCAAAGATTTCTGTAATGTCATTTTAGGTACCTAGCCAAATCTTTCAACTAAGTATAAGCCATCTGTTTTTTTTTTCTTTTTGATAATGACAAAGTAACAATTTAATACTTTGAATAGCTAGTTCTTTATATAGGTGGGACCTCTGTGTATTGAGGAAGTACTGTCCTTGTTTTATAAATGGGAAACTTGGAAGCAACTTAGCCAAGACTAAACAGAAAGTTGGCAGCTGAGCTCATACCTCCTGAGACCTAGCACACTGCACTATTCTCTCAAATTTATTAATTTGAATTAAGTCACTGTTAGCTGGGGAGTAGTGTTATTTTTAATTAAGTGGCCTTCCTTAGAGATTCCTCCCTGCCAGACCTTCCTCTGGCACAGGAAGAGCCTGCCCTGGCCAACCACAGGGCAGGACTCATCCTTGAACACTCTGCTTCCCAGAGCTGGCCAGGCTTGCTGTCTGAGACTATGGCCAAGCAGAGCAGCCAGTGCCACTGGGGGTCCTCAATCTGTTGGCCATTTGGGGGGAGGAGGCAGTTACCTCCTGGTTGTGGGCAAGCCACTGGAACCAGAAGATGTATGCTTCCGTCTCCTGGGACCTGGCTGCTAAGGGGTGCGCCTAAGACATGGAGCGGGTCCGTGTCAAGGTAAAGGAGCTCTGCCAGGCCTATCAACAGGTTTGGGAGGAGAGGCTGTGGACAGGGGCAGCCCCAACCACCAGCAGCTACCAGTACTTCGAGCAGCTGGACGTCTTCCTGGGCCAGCCTCCCAGCTGACACTGGACTCTGCTGAGACCCCATCCCTCAACGACGACCAGGATGAGGGCTTGGTGCACAAGGATGCGGTGACGGAGGAGGAGGGGACCAGGCAACAGCACGCCACCTCACCAGCCCCAGACTCAGTTGCAGAAGATCCCACGGTGGTCCCTGAGAGCCTGCAGAATGACAGAGTAGTATCCCTTCTGGCTGACACAGTCTATAGCCCATTGGTCTGCAGCTCAGATGGAGATGTGCATTGTATCCACAGTGCCCACACTGTTGGGAAAACTAAGTCCAACGAGGCCGTTGAGAGTGTCCTACAGGTTGCCTGGGCAATGAGGCAGGCTAGCAGGACCTGGTTGATTGCCGTGCATACCTGCAAGAGGGTGGTCCCCACAATGGCCTTCCTGATGCTGAAGTGTTGGGCCATGGAGCGATAGGAGTCCAGGGTTGACAGCTTCCAGACAGCGAGGGCCACTCACTTGTCTACAGGCAGGGTGGGTTGTAGTTTGATGTCCATGTGCTGCAGATTTGGGATGAGCTCACGGACCAGCTTGGGGAAGGTCCCCTTGCTCATCCTAAAGTTCTGCAGCCACAGGTTGTCATCCCAGGTGGTGAGAATGATACGTTCCCAGCAGTCACTGCTGGGCTCGGGTGCCCAGAGGTGATGAGGCACAGAATGCACTGTGCTGATTGTGGCAGCTTGCAAGGGCAGCAAGGTGGGATGCAGGCTGCTGTCTGTCTCCGCATGATGAGGGTGCTGGAGAAGCCTGCTCCATAGCAGAACGAGTCTTCCCAGTATCTGGCAGGTGTCACGCAGGTGCCTGGCAACACACAGGAGAAGAGAGTGGTGCATGACCTGCTCAGCTTCTATGTTGCCAAGTTCAATGGGGAAGGTGCTGAGGTCACTTAGTGTTTTAAAGGAGTAGCCAGGAGAGGGGGGACCTTCTTCAGTGCCACAGTGGCACACATCCCACAATGAACCCTTCCTAGGTCATCCTAGCCCCCAGTTTGACTTAGAGAGTCTAAGTTGAATTAATTGGTTTAATTTGAATTAGGAGTCTAATGAAGAGTCTCTAATCTGAATTAATAAGTCTGACTTAAAGGTAAATTAGTCAATTCAAATTAACAAAGCTGAATTAACTTTTCAAGTGCAGACATAGCCTCTGAGACCTCATCACTACAATAATGGAGCCTGGAGTCAAGACAGACATTTCTATAATTAAGGATATTTGTAATGGCATATATGCATCCATATAGGATATACTTTTGTTTGTTTGTTTCAAAAGGATTATTAACTAGTCTCCTTTTCCACCAAGAACATAATTAACTAATCTGGTTGATCTGGTTTTTGGTAAAAATACAATAAAGGTCTCTTTTTCTATCCATCTTTATTGTTTTCTGTTGTGCTGGGTATTGCAAATAAGCATTCAGACTTCTTTTTTAGCTGAATAAGTGTACTTTCCTGTCTGAATTTAGTACAGTTTCAACAGGATCTTCTTCTGTTTCCAATCTATATTAGTTGCTTAGTGGGTTGGTTTTTTGTTTTGTTTTTGTTCCCCCCCCCCCCAATAGCCAGGAAATGAAACATAGCAAAAATATATCATTTAAAAATCTATGTTACTGTAATAAATACTTTCTCTTTGTAGCCAATCTGACGCTAGGAAAATATGAAAAACGATATTTCAAATGCTTAATCAATGTTACAATCAAACGCCTGAAAGTAGACTAAAACAGTAGCTCACATGTCAAGTTTAATTTGCAAGTTTGTTTTATCTGGTATTAAAAAAAAAAACAAAAAACAAAAAAAAAGTTGGTTTTTGGCAGCTGGAAAGTGTTTGAAAAGACAAGAAGCTGCTTTTAGTGAAATTAAGTGAAATAGGCATAGTACAGAGCTACTTATCTAATAGATAAGAATTTATTAGAACCTGAGTTATCTCCTGTTATTCCACTTCTGTAAAGCATAAATCCATTCATTTTAGTGACTGGTGTAACATAGTGGAGCTTCAGGTCCAGAATATTTTAAAGAAATAAAACAAGTTAACTCTGACATTTCATTTAGAGACTATAAAAAATTAAAAGTAATTAACAAATCTATGCCAGACTAGTGTAGATTGACATCCTGAAAGACTAGTATGTTTTTATGAATGCCTATAGGCTTTGTACTATGCCTGCACTTCAGATGTGTGGCCAACCAGTGTATACTTGGAATAGGAAAAAAGTGCTAGCAACATTCAGGGTGAAAGCTCTGCAATTATGAATTTACCTCTGAGCTCACAAGCCATTAAAATGGAATGGTCTGTTTGCCCTTAGAAGAATGGAAACTATGTTTACTGTGCAGAACATTTGGTGGTTGGATTTCACTCTGGGAATCACAAGACTGTTCACATTTCATAATATCATATTCAGGAAGGTTGAACTGCTTTGGAAATTTTTAAATATCTTTGGTTGTACAGGTTTAGGTATCCACCTGGCCATAGGTGAGTTGGATAATTTACTAATCTTTGCCCTAGAAGTGCATACACAAAGCATGTCAATAAGATTGGATTACAGAGAGGTAAATACTTTCTCTTTGCATTTTCTGTGTATGTGTGCACAGTGTGTGATACCTGTATAGTACATACATTTTAGCAATTCTAAGTACTACTTTTGCTTTCCTTATTCATTTTCCTTTTTCTTTATAATCTGATTTTTTTTATGAACTGGATCAATTAAAATGTTTCCTCTTGAAAATTATAAAACATTTCATTTAGCTTTTGATCTTTATGTTCTAGTATAAGGTATGTTTTTAGTATAAATTACTTGTTCCTAAAAAAGTAAGTTTGAACCAAAAAAAAGTTAGAGCTAGTTGGGAATTTGTCAAGGAAGTATTTTTTTCTGTTGGAAAATTCATTTGTCAACACCAATATTTTTGTGGAAAAATAACAGTTTTGTTTAAACTTCTGGTGCCTTGGACCAGGATGGCACTTGGGGTCAAAAAGGAGAAAAAGAGGCAACTGCCAGAGTACCCAATGGCCTGGCAGTTACACACTTCCCTGGGATATAGGCGAGTCATGTTCAACTCTCTGCTCTACTTTAGTCTCTCGCTAACCCCCCCACCCCCAGGATTTAATTATTTATCCAAACTGCAACAGCTCCAACACAGAAAGCTGACAAAAACTGACTATTGCCTAGTCCTAGTGCACTCACTTGCAGCAGACCTACATGGAACTCCCTACTCCAAATCAGTGTTAAGTGGAGCAGGTAGTTGACCCTATGTCTTCTGTAGATAAGGTGAGTGGCCTAAACACATGCCTATTGTCAATTTTGAACTGAGTGTTAAATGCCTTGTCCTCATTTTTTTCATTAACAATTTTGACAAATCTTCAGTTTTTCTCAATGCAGAATGAAACCAAATGCTGAAATCTCTCAATTTTTTTGCAAAATGGAATTCTTGTTTTCAGCCAGCCCTATGATATATAAAACTTTTCATTCTGAAAAGAGATGTTTTGACAAATTTAAAACTTTTTTGCACAGCTTTTTGAACTAGGAGATTTGGCAAAATCAACCCTTTCCTGACAACCATTTCAATGAATGGGTATAAACTGTTCAGGAAAGATAGGCAGGGAAGAAGAGGGGGAGGAGTAGCACTATATGTAAAAGAGCTCTATGACTGCTCAGAGCTCCATTATGGAAGTGGAAGCGTGCCAGTAGAAAGTCTGTGGGTTACATTGAGAGGGGAAAGCAACAAGAGGGATGTTGTGGTGGGTGTCTGCTATAGACCACCAGACCAGATGCAGGAGGTGGATGAGGTGTTCTATGGACAACTAGCGGAAGCTTCTAGATCACAGGCCCTAGTGCTGATGGGGGACTTCAATTACCCTGACATCTGCTGGGAGGCCAATACAGCAGTGCATGGGCAATCCAGGAAGTTTTTAGAGAGTGTTGGGGACAAATTTCTAGTACAAATGCTAGAGGAACCAACTAGGGGCCTTACACCTCTCGACCTGCTGCTCACAAACAGGGAAGAATTGATCAGAGAGGTAGAGGTAAATGGCAAACTAGGCAGTAGTGACCATGACATGGTTGAATCCAGGATGCTGATTAAAGGAAGGAAGGAAAGAAGCAAAACAAAAACCCTGGACTTCAAAAAAGCAGGTTTTGGCTCCCTCAGGGAACTGATGGGCAGGATCCCTTGGGAAGCTAATCTGATGGGGAAAGGTGTCCAAGAGAGTTGGTTATATTTTAAAGAAACCCTGCTAAGGGCACAGGAAGTTGCCATTCCAATTAGGAGAAAGAACAAACATGTGAGGCAGCCAGAATGGCTTAGCAGAGAACTCTGCTTTGAGCTTAATCATAAAAAGGAAACTTACAGGAAGTGCAAGCTTGGTCAGATGGCCAAGGAGGCATATAAAGATATTGCTAGGGACTGCAGGGATAAAATCAGAAAGGCCAAAGGACAAATGGAGTTGCAGCTAGTGAGAGATGTAAAGGATAACAAGAAGGGGTTCTACAAGTATGTTAGTAACAAGAAGAGGATCAGGGATGGTGTAGGTCCCTTGCTGAGTAGGGCAGGCATCTTTGTGACAGAGGATGAGGGAAAAGCTGAAGTGCTCAATGCATTTTTTGCTTCAGTTTTCACAGGCAGGGTCAGCTCCCAGCCCACTACCATGGGTATGGCAGATTGGAGAGAAGAAGAGAGGCCCGTGGTGATGGAAGGTCAGGTTAGGGACTGCTTAAAGGAGCTGGATGTGCACAAGTCCATGAGGCCAGACAAACTGCATCCGAAGGTGCTAAGGGAATTGGCCAATGAAATAGCAGCACCACTGGCCATTATCTTTCAGAACTCATGGAGAAGGGCGGAGGTGCCAGAGGATTGGAAAAGAGCAAATGTAGTGCCTATTTTCAAGAAAGGGAAAAAGGAGGATCCGGGGAATTATAGACCAGTCAGCCTCACCTCAATCACTGGAAAAATTATGGAGCAAATTCTCAAAGAATCCATCCTCAAACACTTAGAGGAAAATAAAGCGATCAGGAAAAGTCAGCATGGATTTATCAAGGGTAAATCATGCCTGACCAATCTTGTTTCCTTCTATGATCAGATGACTAGTTTTCTGGATGCAGGAAGAACCATTGATGTGATATATCTTGATTTTAGCAAGGCTTTTGATACAGTTTCCCACAGCATTCTCATTGGCAAATTAAGGAAGTATGGGTTGGATAGGTGGACTATAAGGTGGTTAGAAAACTGGCTAGATCAACAGTTTCAGCATGCAGGAATCAATGGCTCCATGTCTAGCTGGCAACCAGTTACGAGTGGTGTGCCCCAGGGGTCGCTCCTGGGGCCGGTTCTGTTCAACATTTTCATCAATGATCTGGATGATGGAATAGACTGCAGTCTCAGTAAGTTTGCGGATGACACCAAGCTGGGGGGACCAGTAGACACATTGGAGGGCAAGGACAGGATTCAGGGAGACCTACATAAATTGGAACAGTGGGCCAATAGAAATCTTATGAGGTTCAATAAGGACAAGTGTAAAATCCTGCACTTGGGACAGAAAAACCCCATGCACTGCTACAGGATGGGAAACTGTTATACCAACAAGGGCACCCAGGAGAGCACCCCCTAGTAAAAAGA
>ML681979.1:47985115-48041541 GCA_007922195.1 Podocnemis expansa | reverse complement strand
CCGATGCTCCAAGATGTCAGTTGCAGAATGAGACCCCAAAGTTTTCATGCTCTCACCCATCTTTTATACTTGCAGGCCTTCATGTAAGTCTATGGGATTTGCTGTGTCATGTAGCCTCAGGGTTCCTGGGAGATCATTGGTCACCAGTCACTTGCAGACTTGATTGTATTTTGTTCTTTTCTTTCTGGGGTGGCTCCTTCTGTTTCCTTTAATGAGATGTCTGCATTGTTCAGCCAGTTAGATGGTACTTATGGTTCCTCAGGACAGGCTGGCAGTTGAGATTGGCCTTTTCACACACACGCCCTTCATTCACACAGCTTGTTCACACATTTAAAAGAACATATACAGCATATACCTAAACCAGATTTCATCAAGTATCCAAAATGATGTACATTGTTTAAGCAGAAAGTCCAAACTGACAATATGGAGTCTTGATGGACATTGGTCACAATGTCCATTACACAGGGTTACAGTTATCTGTCTGTGCTCCACAAAACATTCAGCTAAGTAGCAGCAGTGTAGAAAAGGACCTGGGGGTCATGGTGGATGGGAAGCTAGATATGAGTCAGCAGTGTGCTCTTGCTGCCAAAAAGGCCAGTGGCATACTGGGCTGCATCAAAAGAAGTATTACCAGCAGATCAGGGGATGTGATCTTTCCCCTCTATTCTGCACTGGTGAGGCCACATCTAGAATACTGTGTTCAGTTTTGGGCTCCCCACTACAAAAAGGACAGGGACATGCTCAAGAGAGTTCAGCAGAGGGCAACCAAATTGATCAAATGGCTGGAGCACAAGCCCTATGAGGAAAGACTGAAAGCATTAGGCTTATTTAGTCTGCAGAAGAGAAGATTGAGGGGGGGATTTGATAGCAACCTTCAACTACTTGAAGGGATGCTCCAAGGAAGATGGAGCTCGACTGTTCTTGGCAGTAACAGAGGACAGAACAAGGAACAATGGTCTCAAGTTGCGGTTTGGGAGGTTGAGGCTGGATATTAGAAAAAACTTTTTTACTAGGTGAATGGCGAAGCATTGGAATGAGCTGCATAGGGAGGTGGTGGAGTCTTCATATTTGGAGGTGTTAAAGGCCTGGCTGGATAAAACCATGACTGGGATGGTTTAAGTGGGAGTGGTCCTGCCTCTGGCAGGGGGTTGGACTAGATGACCTATGAGGTCCCTTCGAACCCTACGATTCTATGAATCTGAATTTTCCAACAGATAACTTTTTTTTTTAAAAATAATTTCTTACCAGCTCTACTCAAAGGCAGTAATGTGTGGACTGGAGTGTTCAGCAGCGAAAAGATGCACAGAGTTAACTGGCGTTTCTGAAAAATGACAGAATAGCAAAAGTAAGTGGGATACTATATCTGGGTTGAAGCTGTATAAGAACAGATAAAGTCTGATCCTGAAGGATTGTAAGGACTTTAACTTTGGTAAACTTCTGAGTGAAGAAGACACAGTAGAATCAGTATGGATACAAACATGCTAGCAGGATGACACTATCAGCCTCTAAATCAGGAAAAGGATAGTAGGCCTAATCCAATAGAGTCAATCAGTATCAATCACTTCTCAGTCAGACATAACTCCCTGGAAATCAATGAAGTTATACCCATGCAAAGCTGGTAAAGGTGGTTACACCCACTGGCTATTTCTACACTAGCAAAGTTATTTCAAAATAGCTATTTCAAAATAACTATGCTGATACTAACTCGAAATAATAATTTTGAAAAAGTGAGTCTTCATTAGACTCCTTTTTAAAAATAAAGTAGGAATTATTATTTCAAGTTAGAGAGTCTACGTTAGACTCTCTAATTTGAAATGGATTCCCCCCTCCCAACAGGTTCCCCCCCCGGGGAGAGATGCCCCTGCCAGGGCAGCCAGGGAACCCCAGCGGGATGTGTTCCCTGGCTGCCCCAGGGGAGTCCAGTGCTGCATTCCCTTCCGGGTCATCCAAGAACCCTGTTAGGGCTGCGCTCCCTGCTGGGGCAGCCAGAAACCCTGGTGGGGCTGTGCTCCCCACTGGGCAGCCAGGGAATGGTGGGTGCCGCTCCCCCCCACAAAGCATGCTGATGTGCCCCCAGGCCCTCCCCCGTTCAGGCTGGGGGGGCTAGTAGGGGGCTAGAACCTGACTGGGCTTGGAGGTACTTGCAGGGTCCCCACATCAGCTCCAAGACTGATTGGGCTCCTAGCCCCCTGCTAGCTCCCCCCATCCTGAATGTGTGGGGCCTGGGGGAGAGATCAGCATGCCTGGTGGGGGAAGCAGCACCTGCTGTTTCCTGGTTGCCCAGCAGGGAGCATGGCCCTGCTAGGGTTTCTGGCTGCCCTGGTGGGGAGCTCAGCCCCTCTGGGGTTCCTGGATGTCACAGTGGGGAGTGCAGTCCTACAAGGGGACTCTGTCTCCCATGGGGAACAGAGCCCCCAGGGGCATCTCTCCAGAGAGGAATCCTGCCCTAACAAGGATGTCCTACCCCAGCAGAACGGAGCCTTCCTGAGGGAATCCCTGATAATTATTTCAAAAAAAGCCAATTCCATGGTCTGGAATGGCTTTTTTTCAAAATAACTATTTCAAAAGATTTGCTCTTTTGAAAGAAAAGCAGGTTTAAGTGGTTTCAAAAAAGTGCTTTGTTTTTTTGAAATACCAAAGTGCTTATTTTGAAATAACTAATGTCTGCATGAACATGGAAAAGTTTTTTCAAAATAAGCTTCCTTATTTTGAAAAAACTTTTCAGTGTAGACATACCCATTAAGTATATAGTGTTAGAAGGAGATCAGAAAAATAAGTGTAATAACACAGAAATAATGAATGACTTCAACTAACTGCATATCAACTAGTCATATATCTCATTAGAGAAAAGAACAGAGAAGCCTTATTGACACCCTAAACAATAGCTTCTTAGAACAGCTAATTCTGAAGCATATATGACTTTAGGGTTTTAGTTGGAAAGGGGTCATAATCTGGCTACAGCTGCACAGTAGTGAATTCCTCTATAGTTTTGTATACTGGTTCTTGTGTCATTCACATCACTATAGTGGATGAGTGCATTGAAATAGAGCATCGAGGAATAAAACTAACATCTTTCAAGTATGGTTCATTCTCTGTGGCTGTGTTCACACACAGGCATTATTTTCAATACAAGTTGTGTTGAAACAACTTGTATTGAAATAATGCCTTATTTCAAAATAACAATTCAAATTAACAGTTTGTTAATTCGAATTAATGAAAAAAGCTCAAAGTGAAACAGCAGTTTCAGGCAACAGTTATTTCGAAACAAGTCACTGTTGTTTCGAAACAACATGTTCAGACGGCATTGTTTCGAAACAATCATTTCAAAACAACATTGTTTCCTCCCCACATGGGGTTTAAGTTGTTTCGAAACAACGCCATTGTTTCGAAACAATGGGTGCTGTTGTTTCGAAACAACCGTGCGTCGTGTGAACCGGGTATTTCTTATTTTGAAGCAACCTCTGTTGTTTCGAAATAAGAGTGCTGTGTGAACACAGCCTTTGATATTCTATGCTCATGGTGAATTGTGTATGCAGTGCAGCATTTTGTTGTGGTAGGCTTTTATTTAAATGGTATCACTGAAGTGTTCTGAATGAACATTACTTTTATAACCACATTTCACTCCTTTGAAAGCTTTCATGTGTAAAACTAGTGAAAAGTTTTGTTGTGTTGGATGATTTTGTATCTCTTAAATGCATCTTTTTATGCAAAAATCAACAATTTTTGCTTCAAAAACATGAAATTCCCATTTTATTTTTGTATTTGAATTTTAAAGCTGTCTTTCATTTGGGATAGATTCATTGGTGTATTGTTTGGTGAAACAGGCCCATTTTTGAGCTTATAAAACAATAAGAAATCAACAGGATGGCCAAAGTACATAAAATTATACACACGGGTAAGTAAGTGTTTGCAGGATCAGGGCCTGCCTTAATAATTTATTTAATCAATTTATAAATGGCTAAATGTATAAGAAAACACGAGAAAAAGAAAGTGAGATGCAAATTTTCCCTTGTTAACACATTCATTCTTTTGATATATATTAAAGCTAGTGTTTTTCCCCATGTTCGTTGAAGGAAAGATGCCCACAAAAATGTTTCTCTTTCCTTTCCTACATCTTACAGATCATGAACCAGATCCTCAGATGCTATATGAATGGTTTCAATGAAGTGATGTTGATTTACATCAGGTGAGGATCTGACTTTGCGTTTTTATTAATTGAAATAATAGGTTCATGCACTTGTACAATTCCCAGAGTCCTCCCTGAATAAGGACTGCAGAATTTGGCCCAACCAGTCTTTCAACACTCTGACCTCCTAGTGATTTCACTTGGGAGTTGAATGCATGGAAAGATTGGGCTCATTTAATTACTATGTATGCTAAAAATTCCAAGAGGTCTTTTGCAGTAGGTTTAAACATTAGGTGTCTACTTTACTGACGTATTTTTGGCATATTTTTATTTTTCAGTGTGATTAATAATTTCTGTTTTTCTAGTGAAGGTTTATATTATGGCTGTCTGGTGACATTTGAAAACATTGTTTCTCAGCCATCATTCAAACCGTACCTTTGTCTAAAGAAAACAGACCAATCTAGCTAGCTACGCCTACTTCCCTTTCCTTTGTACACTTACTGCACATCCTCTAAAGACCTTTTATTCTTCCTTGGGTTTCTAGAACAGATATGCTTGGATTCTGATGCTCCTGCTGGTTTAAGGAAGAAATGCAACCCTAATAAATTATAATAAATGGTCAGTCTCAACAGGTTTTTGACCCTCCATCGGTAGGGGGTTATATGCAACACTTCATTTCCCCCTCTTTTAGCTCTAGCTGTTTCCCTTGCCATTAGCTAGTGCCCTTGATTTATGGGTGGGCCACCAGCAGGACATCTCACCTGCAAAAATAGTTCACACTGTGTTGTTTATTGTACTAAGTAGGCTTCATGCTGGCTAAGGGTTTTTACAAGGGAAAGGAGCTGCTGTCAGACCTTCCATCATCTGAACAAAACTGGCACCATATTCTCAAATTTCTGTATGAAATTTAGGAACAAGAAACCAAAGTAAGTTAAAGGCCTGGCTTCAATGTTCCAGTCACCCTTGGTTTGTCTGAGTTTCAGTTCAGTAAAAAAACAGAACAAAACAAAAGAAAAATCATGACTTAAAAATAAGCCACCCATTACTGCCTATAAGAAGAAAATGCAAAAGAGTAATAGTTTGCCATTAAAAAAAGCTTATTTTCTGGTATTTCAAACTAGTGCTCACCATCTAACACATTTTCTTTCCTTAGGATTTAAAACAAAAATATTTGGGTCTCAGGGAAAAAGATGAAGCCAGTATGAGGTTACACAGTTACAGTAAAAATACACAACAGTAGCTTTAGTCATTTGTAACTCTCAAAGAATGAACTTTACAAATAGAATTAAAATAATAAACAGATCAGTAGAGCTAGTTAGTGGTGTTGGGTTTTTTCCAGTGTTTCATACTGATCAGCTTTTCATGGCAAGAACATACCCCACCTTTTACCAGCAGAGCATCCCAGTATAAAAATACAAAAGGAAGTCAACCTTTTGTTGATGTCATGAACAAAATGATTTAAAGCAGTAGGCAATACTAGTTTGGAATGGAAGTGCTTGAGTGGCAGTTCCTAAAATATCTGGTTCCAAATTCCCTGCCTCTCTATAGCTGCTTTAATGCTGCTCTTGTGCTATATAACACAGCCACAAATATGGTTCATCTAACCTGAAGAGAAATCACTGGGTGATTAAAAAGCTGGCAATAGCCATCTCACAACTTACCGTTGATGCCAACTGGCATGTCTGGCAGCTAAGGGGACTATGACAGCAGGGTTATTCCTGACCTTAGTAAACTTCAGCTCCTGAAAAGGCCCTTTGACTGTCCTGCGCTGTGTCTTGGGATTGGTTTGGTGCTTGGCATCTCCAAGATCCGAGAGCCACAAAGGTGGCTTAATGCCACCCTTGTAAACACTATTTCTGACCCCCTCTGTGAACTGTGCTGGTTTCTAAAATTTGGGTCAGTCCAAGCACATGTTTTGTCAAATAGTATCTGGAGTTGCGCCATCAAAATAAATGTTTCTACGGTTTTCATTTATATAACTATTGTGATATATTAGTTAATCTCAGGAAAGATTAATACTTGCATAACTTCTAGTGGGGTCAGGAAGAGTCACAAAGATACAGTCTGCATGATTCTTTGAGAGCCCACCTGTGAGTGATACGGAAAGATGCCACTATGACCTTTTTACTTGTCACAGCTAGCTGTAGGTCCTGTTTCACTGTAGCTCTTCAGTTATGTTCCTTACCTATACCATTGTTTCTGTTGTATGCCTAGTGGTGGACTGGTTTCAGAAGTAAATTAACAAATCCTATGCTAAATGTTTAAAGGTTCTGATTTCACTGGGCTTGTTTGGAGGTGTGCTGTGGTTGGCCAGCTGATCTCCCTATGCATCTAGAACTAAGGTTGTAGCAGCAAGCAGTTTCCTTCTGTGTAATGAAAAAATCATCACTTCTTGGCCCATGATGAAAGTTAGATTGGGGCGTGAAGGATCCTTGAAAGAAATCTCAATGTAGTTAATTTTACGTATCTAATTACAGAACAACTGATTTTAATCTAGCTCCCTAGCTACCCTCCTGTCCCAATCCAGTCAGGCAGCAGTACAGCAGCAGAAGAGTTGGGCTAAAAACAGGCATCTAACCCCTGCAGTTAACCCTAGAAACTGAAGATATCACAGGTGCTAGTTTACTCTGCAGGCAATTTGGGGTAGTTGAGTTACAATAGGACCTTCTAATAAGACCTAATCTTTCAGGATCCATAACCTTTGTTGTGCTTTAGGAGAACTGGCCTCATTAAATCTATTAGCAAACCATGTCATGTTCTCCATCTACTATAAAAATCCCCACTGTTAATAAATAAAGTTTGTGTTTCTTTGAAAGGTGGCACTTCTTAAAATTTGTTCAGGATTACAATAGAAAAAGGAGATAAAATAGCCATTTTCCACTTCTCTCATTGAAGATTTGCTTTCACCTACACACTCCTCTGACATAGGGTCCAGCAATGCCATTTCCAACCGGGTTGCTGTGACAGGATGGTGCTTCTAGAAAACCTTATTCCCAGCTGATCAACATCTCCACTATGGTGTGCTTAAATCTGGAAGATTTTATTTAATCCATGGGAGGATACATGCAGGAAGGTAGAAAAGTAGATGCAGCACTTGCTCCTAATGTTTTTTGTTTGTTTGTTTTTTGTTAAAAACATAGTAGAAATAAATGCTCCTTTAAAACTCTAGTGGTTGTGGGACTAAGTGATGTATTGCATTAATGAATTAGACTTTGATCTCTGGAGACTTGATTTAAAATCCTAGTCATAGCATGTCAGCAAGTCAGTATACATTTGTTGACCTAATCCTAGATGCCAAGGGATCTTCCACATCAAAAATATTCACACAATTTGGCATGATTGGCAGGCTCTGGCTCAGGAACAGCCAAGGAATGAGGGATGTTGGCAGAACTGTGTGAGAAGTTTACATAGCACCTACATGCATTATGAACTTGTTTAGTTATGTAAATAATTAGAGCCATGTTACTACTCCCTCACTTTCATGAATTACAAATTTAAACATAAACAAAAACCAACCACCCCAAGAATCTAATATACTTAAGTAAGATTTGGTGAAGTTTGTCCTCCTTTATGACCCTTTGCATTTAACTTCATTAGTGTTAGGAACAAAATACCTGCCCTAGATGCTTTGCCTACCTGACTTTTTGATGGGTGTTCTGTAGCTTTTTGTGAAATATTTGCATCATACTTTCTGTACTTGTGCAAACTGAGCCTTAATTACAAAACTTCAGTGCATCTGCACACCTCAGCTAATGTCTGCCACAGACCTTCAGGAAAGGAGAAAACTCCTTTCACTTAGTGGACCAAATGTTTGTTAGTATTTTATCACATTTTGACTGCTGCTATTGCCTCCTTTTTTGACCTGCCCAGCAACCACATCACTCTTGTCTCTCATCCATACAAAATTGCTAAGATTATCTTCTCTATCATTTACTTCTATAGTGTCACTCTTTTTGAAATTTCCATTGTCCACAACATCCAATTAAAACTTTTAATTCTCTCTTCCAAAACTTTTCCACATATATGCCTCCTTGTACTTATTTGCTTATCTAGTGATAATCTTCTTCCTCAGTTACCTCCATGGTTTCATTCATGCAGCACCTTACACATGGAATGCTCTCCATCAGTGAAAATGTAAAGCCACTAACCTGCCTTCTTCCAAGTCCCTACTGATGACTGGCTTCTGCTGTGATGTGATGCAAAAAAACAACCCATAACTGTTGAATGGAATTTGGAGATTGCAGACATGATTTTATTTATTTTCTTTTATGAATAAATTACAAAAACTCCATCTCCTACACTTCCTTTTACATTCTTTGGAATCATGAAGGTGTGCACTTAGCTAACTCATATTACTGCACTTGGTGATTCTTAACTAGTCCAAATGGACATATCTCTATTGACTCCAGCCAGGACTTGGTCCCTGCTTTTTGCCACCCTTCACAATTTTATTTTCTTTTAGTTATTCCCCTCCTCTTATTTATACCATTCACTTGTGTCTTGCCTTAAATTGTATTGAAAATTCTTTGGGTCTATAACCATGTCACATTTGAGTCTGCAATCCATGGGGGGATCTTCCTGTATGTTTGCATAGGGCCTATCATGATAGGAACCTGACACTGTCAACTTACCTTTGTCATCAGAGAATTCAAAATCCATTTTTTCTCAATCAGCTCGGCAAATAAAATATAAGTGTAGGCATTCTGTGCTTGAGGGGCCTCTAAAGTAATTAGTAGACTATGTCTCCCATCATGCCTGGGGAAAAAGGGAGATGACCCTGGCTGAGTCCAGGGAAGAGACTGCTGGGTGGACTCCATTTTGGTTTGGGATGAGACATGGTCTGTGCTGGAGCCAGCTGGTGATTGCTGTTTTGGGGTTCCAAGGCTGCTGAGAGTCTGACAGAGCTCAAGGGAGTGGGGAGCTTCAGAGGCTGGCAGCATTGCTCATCCTGGAGCAGGGACAGAACATGGAATTGGCTGGATTGGAGCTGCAGGAAGGTGTTGTGAATACCTTTCTCCCCCCTACACACCATTTTGGAACACAGTTCCTGAAGTGAAGGCACATTGCAACAAAAACTGACTGGGCCTGAGAAGAGGCAAGAGTGATGGGTCCTCCAAAGCAGGGACAAGAACTACTGGTAACTGGCTGGGTCTACTCCAAAGCTTCAGTGTGGTGTTGAACTGTATCATAGAATCATAGGGTTGGAAGGGACCTCATGAGGTCATCTATCCAACCCCCTGCCAAAAAAGCAGGACCACTCCCACTAAATTTTATTCCAGCCAGGGTTTTGTCCAGCCGGGCCTTAAACATCTCCAAAGACGGAGATTCCACCACCTCCCTAGGTAACCCATTCCAAAGCTTCACCACTCTCCTAGTAAGAAAGGTTTCCTAATATCCAGCCTCGACCTTCCAAGCATTAACTTGAAACCATTGCTCCTTGTTCTGTCCTCTGTTACTACTGAGAACAGCCAAGCTCCGTCCTCCTTGGAGCATCAGAGACTCATAGACTCTAAGGTTAGAAGGGACCAATATGATCATCTAGTCTGACCTCCTGCACAGTGCAGACCACAAAACCTCACCAAACCACTCCTACAATGAACCTCAAACCCATAACTGAGCTATTAAAGTCTTCAAATCATGATTTAAAGACTTTAATACAGAGAATCAACCAGTAAGTGAGCCATGCCCAATGCTACAGAGGAAGGCAAAAAAAACCCAGCGCCCAAGCCAATCTGCCCTGGGGGAAAATTCCTTCCCGACCCCAAATATGGTGATCAGTTAAACCCTGAGCATGAGGGCAAGTCCACAACAGCCAGTCAAGAAGAACTTCTCTGTAATAACTCAGAACCCACTCGATCAAATGCCTCTTCCCGGGTCAGTATCATACCCATCACCAGTAGTAAAAGATGGACAATGGCCAAGCGACACTGTCCATCATATCATTCCCTCCATAAACTTATCAAGCTCTGTTTTGAAGGCACTTAAGGTTTTTGCCCCCACCACTTCCCTTGGTAGACTATTCCAGAACTTTACTCTTCTGATGGTTAGGAATCTGCGTCTAATTTCAAGCCTGAATTTTCTGAAGGACAGCTTGCATCTGTTCTTGAGTCCACATTGGCACTGTATTCAAATAATTCCTCTCTGTCCCTTGTATTTATCCCTCTAACGTATTTATAAAGAGCAATCATATCTCCTTTCAGCCTTCTTTTGGGAAGACTAAACAACCCAAGCTCTTTAAGTTGTCTCTCATAGGAAAGATTTTCCATTCCACAAATCATCCTTGTAGCCCTTCTTTGCACCTGTTCCAGTTTGACTTCATCTTTCTTAAACATGGGTGACCAGAACTGTACACAATACTCCAAGTGAGGTCGTACCAGCGCCTTGTATAATGATACTAACACCTCCCTATGTCTACTGGAAATACCCCTTCTGATGCACCCTAGGACCACATTAGCTTTTTTCACTGCCACATTGCATTGGCTACTCATTGTCATTCTGTGATCAGCCAGTACGCCCAGGTCCTTCTCCTCCCCTGTCACTTCCAGCTGATGCATTCCCAACTTACAAGAAAAATTCCTGTTATTTGTCCCTAAGTGCATGACCTTGCACTTCCCATTGTTGAATTTTATCCTATTTCTAATGCTCCACTTTACAAGGTCATCCAAATAATTCTGTATGCTAACTCGATCCTCTTCCATATTGGCAATACCTCCCAGCTTGGTGTTGTCTGCAAACTTAATTAGCATATTCCCACTTTTTGTGCCAAGGTCAGTAACAAAAAGGTTGAATAAGATGGGTCCCAGGACCGATCCTTGGGGAACTCCACTAGTAACCTCCTTCCAGCTAGACAGTTCACCTTTCACTATGACCCTCTGTAGTCTCCCCTGTAACCAGTTCTTTATCCACCTTTCTGTTTTCATATTAATCCCCATCTTCCCCAATTTAACTAATAATTCCCTATGTGGAACTGTATCAAATGCCTTGCTGAAATCTAAGTAAATTAGGTCCACCGCATTCCCTTTATCCAAAAAGTCTGTTATTGTCTCAAAAAAGGAGATCAGGTTGTTCAGGCATGATCTGCCCTTTGTAAAGCTGTGTTGTATTTTATCCCAGTTACCATTTTCCTCAATATCCTCAAGTATCTTCTCCTTCAAAATTTTCTCCAAGACCTTGCATACTGCTGCGGTCAAACTAACAGGCCTGTACTTACCTGGATCACTTTTACTCCCTTTCTTGAAAATAGGGACAACATTAGCAATTCTCCAGTCATAAGGCACAACCCCTGTGTTCACCGATACTTTAAAAATCCTTGCTAAAGGGCTGGCAATTTCATGTGCAAGTTCCTTCAATATTCTCAGATGAAGATTATCTGGACCCCCTGATTTAGTTCCATTAAGCAGCTGAAGCTTGGTTTCCACCTCAGATATGGTAATTTCCACTTCTACATTCTCATTCTCATTCCCATTAGCTGCCCTACCTCTGTCCCCAATCTTACCATCACCCTCATTAAAGACAGAGGCAAAGTACTTATTTAGATATTCAGCCATGCCTAGATTATCCTTGATCTCTCCCCCATCCTCAGTGTATAGTGGTCCAACCTCCTCCTTCTGTGTTTTTTTTCTATTTATATGGCTGAAGAACCTTTTACTTTTGGTTTTGATCCCCTTTGCAAGGTCTAACTCTCCTTGGCTTTTGGCCTTCCTCACTTGATCCCTACATGCTCTGACCTCTAAAAGGTAGTTCTCCTTTCCTAACCCTCCCAACTTCCACTCTGTGTAGGCCTTGTTTTTCCTCCTAATCACCTGTTTAAGATGTACATTCATCCAGCTTGGTTTAGAACCCATGCCTGAAAATTTTTTCCTCTTCTTTGGAATGCAGGCTTCAGATAGTTCCTGCAGCTTTGTCTTGAAGCAGTTCCAAGCATCCTCAATGTTCATATCATGAATTCTTTGGTCCAGTTCAGTTCCTTAGCTAATTCTGCTAATTTTTTGAAGTTAGCCCTTTTGAAGTCAAAGATTCTGGTCACAGATTTATTTTTGTTTACCCTTTCATTCAGTTTAAATTGGATTAGCTCATGATCACTAGAACCTAGGTTGTCCCCTACAACTAATTCCTCTATGAGATCCTCACTACTGACTAATACCAAATCTAAGATCGCATCTCCTCAGGTTGGTTTGGAAACCACTTGATGGAGAAATTCATCTGCTATCACCTCCAAGAAAATCTGGGCCCTTTTATTGCTGCTAGCGCACATCCTCCAGTCTATATCTGTGAAGTTAAAATTTCCCATAATCACACAGCACCCAGTAGTGTTTGCTTCCTTAAATGTCTTAAAGAGTTCTCTATCCATGTCCAAATCAGATCCTGGCAGTCTGTAACACTCCCAAAGCACTAATCCAGGAGAAACTCTAGTAGCTTTCTTCTCCTTCAAGTAGTTGCAGGTTGCTATCAAATACCTCCTCATCCTTCTCTTCTGAAGGCCAAATAAGCCTAGGTCCTTCAGTCTTTCTTCATAGCTCTTGTGCTCCAGCCCCTTGATCATTTTTGTTGCCCTCCACTGGACTTTTTCTAATTTGTCCACATCCTTTTTGTAGTGGGGAGCCCAAAACTGGACACAGTATTCCAGATGCGGCCTCACCAGTGCTGAATTGAGGGGAATGATCGCATCCCTCGATGTGCTGGCAACACTTTTTCTGATGCAGCCCCGTAAGCCATTGGCCTTTTTGGCAGCAAGAGCACACTGCTGACTCATATCCAGCTTCCCATCTACCAGGACCCCCAGGTCCTTTTCTACAGTGCTGCTACTTAGCTGATCACTCCCCAGCCTGTAGCAGTGCTTGAGGTTTTTCCTTCCCAATGCAGGACTTTGCACTTGTCCTTGTTGGATCTCATGAGATTTCTATTGGCCCACTGCTCCAATTTGTCAAGGTCTCCCTGAATCCTGTCTCTGCCCTCCTGCGTGTCTACATTTCCGCCTAGCTTGGTGTCATTTGCAAACTTACTAAGTGTACTGCTACTATAAGCCACCAGAGCACTGCTTCGCCTTCCTCAGTAGAGCTTCACGTGTGCCCATGCAAGAAAGGGGTCTGGGATCTGAACTTTGGGGGAGTGCACACTCTGGGAGTGAGGTTATTGTACTGTATAAACCCTAGTTGATTAAGTTCCATTTATTCTTGAATTGAGTGTCTGTTGAGTGGATCTATTCCTCCTGTAATGACAAGTTTTCTTTGTAAGGTAAAAGGTGTCTGATTACTATTTGTTTTATCAGCACCGGTTTAGTCCTGGACGTTCGCAAGGTACACCCCTGAGTGTGTACAAGATCCATCCAGGTGGAGGCACCGCCAATATTAATTTCTTTTAAAGCAAGGGACTGCTGCAGAGGGCTGAATAGGGGCATTCCCCACATATCCAGTATCACCACTAGGATACTCAGGATTTCCTTTTCACCATCAGTCTTAGGTGTCAGGGCACAAATAAGTGTTGCCTACTCCCACGTAACCCAGGGAGGAGAAGGAGGGAGTTACATAAGGATAAAGTTTGTATCTCTTCTGCCATCTTGCCTCAATGCTTATGTTGTCAGATCATTGCAAGCTAAAAGATGTTTTCATCCCAAGAGTGGCTGTCTGTTCATGTGGTTAAGAAAATAACAACACAGTATAGCATAAGTGGCTGATAACTACATCTGCTATCAAAACTGTATAGACAGAACCTTGCATCATTGTGGAATCCCGGTGAACACAAATGTCTATCAATGCAGTTCCAACTGGAGGACCTGGGACTTATTTTGAAACTTTTAAAATGGAACTACCTGAAGATTAAATGTGGCCAGATGGTTAGTAATGAAAAGATTATTTATGAGGAAGATATTTTTCATTATTTTTATTTTTTTTCACTTCAGTGTTGATTTTAGTCCCTTGGAAGTTTGAGAGTGAACTTGGCTTTATTCCTGCCATTGTTTGTTACTGTGTCTGAATGCTCAGCTGCCAAGAATTTTTTAAAAAGGAAAATAATAATAATTAGTTCTTATGGAACATTTTTCAGTGATACATCTCAAAGTTCTTCACAAAAGATGGCAAGTAAAATTTACAACATTTTAAAAGCATTTTAAAATGCTGTCCTGCATCACTGAAATAACACCAGTTTATACTAGCTGAAAAGTTTTTCCATTAATGTATTTTTTTATAATATTTTGCTTATTCTTCACTACATTTGGCTCTCAAGGAACAGAGTCGATCAGAAAATCTGGGAGATATTCCATCTTTTTCTCAGCTTGTCTGGGATCAGCAGGCTGAGAACGATGAAAGGGACTCTGGCTTAAATGTTTGCTTGCTTTATTTTACTGAATCATGAAAATTATTCAATTTTTTTCACTTGCTCATTTTTCTGACAGCATTGTGAATAAAGATTTTTAGAAAATGGGAACTTTTCCAAGGCAAAAAGTTCTTTATTTATTTATTTTTTTTTTTGCTAATATATTTCTAAATTTGAAAATTGTCATCCAAATCCATTGCTGCCCAAAAAGTGGGACGGATTTTTTTTTGTGAAAAATTTCTCAGAAATGCGTGTTTTTATATACTCTTCTAAATTTAAAATTCAATATTTTTGACCAGCTATATTGTGAACTGATTTCCTTGTGTGACTTTACATTACCAGAAAATGTCTTATGCAATGATGCAATATTACAGTATGTTTCTACTTCTGTTTTTATTATCTCTACAACACTCAGTTCTTTACATTTATTATGCCCAATTAAGTAAATAAGATCAAGATACACATGTGGTATGCATATATTAATGCATGATCACAATGTCCTCTTGTAACTGCTCAGAAACTAATGATGTAGTATGTGAAGAATTTCATATATCTTGTTTTATTATTTAAGTTTGACACTGCACAGTTGTGGCTATACAGTAAGTACCAAATTGTGATCAGACAGCTGTACACATAAATCAACTGAATGGCTGAATTTGTGAGACATTATTAAATATATGAAATATATCATGAATTAGATATGTGTAAGTGGTTGGGAAATTATTTCCCCAGCAAAAAATGCTTGCTTGACAAAAGGAAAAAAAAAGCTGCAACTGAAATATAAAACACACAAAAAACTTCAGCACAGCACTGAAGACTTAAGAAGGAAAACTAAATCCTGAACATTCAGAAAACACTGCATATTAATCACATTACCTTTTTTCATATTACAAAGCACATTGCATAGAATTTTCTCATTTTTCTTTGCTTCCTGACTTTTTTGTCTCTGTGGCAGATGAAGTGGGAAAAGGCAATTGCAAAAGTTCCAGTTCTACCACTTACCCCACCCCCAGGTCTAGCATATGCTATCATTTCCTATAATTGCTCAAAGATAATAGCAGCATGCAGTTCTGGAGCCTGACTGGCAGGTAGCCATCTCCAGCTCAGCATTGTGAAAAAGGTTGTGTTCGTACTTGTCGGTCATTGCTTGGCAATTTATAGCTAAGATGAATATGTGTGTGTTTTTTTTTTCTCTTCCCACTACTGTAGGAATTTGTGATCTACACAGGATGGAAAATCCACAGCATGCATATTAGTTAACAGAAGGCTGTGACTATAGTTTAAATCTGGACACAAATCATGAGGCCTCAGAGGGCATAATGGGTTTTAATTCATTTAAACTGACTAGCTTGGCTTAACTGCTCTGCAGTTGTGAGCCTTTGCCATGTAGAATATCTATTATGCTTTATCAGCCTCTAGCAGAAAAGAGAAAACATACTTCCAAATACTTTTCTTCTTTAAAATTTACAGCCAAAAATAGTTTTATTGTATGCTTACTACTCTGACACTTTCTGTTACAATACTTGGACAAAATATACTCTATCCAACAGAAGTTTAAAAAATAGACTATGAGTGAAGACGTGATGGAAATGTAGTGTAATGTGTTGATGCATAACTAGAAAAAATACATAATGAAATGTGAAGTGGGGCACATAATAATATAATAGTTATGAATGAAGTAGGCAAGAACCCTTGCATAGACCCTTCCTCTTAGATCAATTGTTTGTTTAACATAAAGCCACCAGATTGTATTAGAACATTGAGAAAGATGACATCAAGGTTGGTAAACCTAAAATTTCACATTTTTCTTTTCTTACATCATGCAAAATCAAATGAAGGACCAGTTAATGTAGATTGATAAAATTGGAAAGAACAATTATTAAAAAAAAAAAAAAAAGCACATGAGCTCATCCTTCTGGGTTACCGAGAGTTTTATGTTCCTCCATCTATGGACAATTACTGTTCAGAGCAATCCTTCCAAGTATTCTCTAGTAGTAATTCTAATCTAAACATGTTAACTCAAATCGAAAAGCTCAAATAGTCTCAAAGCATATCAAGAAGAGTCCAATTCTCAAAACAAGGTTCTAGCATACATTGGGTCCCTAGCAAGATTGTGGGTAAAAGACATTTCAGGTCTTTTTCAGAGTTTAGGGAAATAGTACATATTCTGAAGGCCTGTCTTGAGACTGTGTCAAGGCTCTTGCAAGTCACCTCTGGAGATGGCCTGGTCACTTCCTCCATTGCCACAGCATTAGTGCCATTGAGTTAAATGGGACTACATGTGCAAGTAGAGCTACTTAGGTGCACAGAAACCTTTTTGGAGGAACTAGCCCTGAATGTAAGCATCCATCAGGCAGTCCAACTTTTCAGGGTTTTTGGCTTCTACTTCCCTGATGAATCTGTTTGGATTGCTGGTATTCACAAGTGTATTTTTTCAGAAGACTTGGCTTCATGGTAATATTTTAGTTCTTATATATTACTAAATGCTGCAGACCATTTTCAATCACTTTGCATCTTGCAGCAAGTCAAATAAATATCTTGAACTGGAAGATGACCAAGTTCCTTAATTTTTCCAGAGTGCTAAAGGAACTAATCTTAGCTAGATAGATGAGATAGAATTTCTAAGACGACTATCATATTTAGGTAGTTATTTTGAATTGGAAGTTGGCCAAGTTCCTTACATGTCTCAGAGTGCCAAAGATAACTTATCTTTATTATGTCCAACACACCTAAATATTATTATTCAGCAACTCATGAAAAAGTAAAAGCTATGTTAATGGTTCCAGTAAAAAAAAGCAGCTGCTAGTTACTCAATCTGAATGCACTTGTGTCATTTCAGAGTATGCCACCATATTCACATTTCATCATGCTGCAGGGTGCTGTCCAAGCAAGACTATCCAAGCAAATTCAGTTAATGGAATAATGTGAGTCTACAAAAATGTAGGAAGTCTTTTTCATGCATTGAGAGCACAGAAGTCTGTTATGGCAGCTGTTGATAGTAATACCTTCTTTACCTTTATCATATGTTAAGCAGTGCAATGGAACTTGAAACATTGTTTCTACCTATAAGTACAGAACTCTATCAAGTTCAGGCAGTGCTGAATTCTTACTTGAAAAACACACATATCGTACATCCATATTACATATCTGCCCTTTAAATGTATGTCTTTCAAGGTGAGATTTAAAGACAAATTGAAGAGGATAATTCAGCTACTGTACTTAGGTATGTCTACATCTAAAAATTTAGTTTGGTCTCGCTAGTCTGAACTAAATAAGTCCAAGGTTAGTCCGAAGTAACCTCAGGCTAGTTTGGATGAAGTGCAGTTTTTTAGATTGAACTAGCCGCGTGTCATAGTTCAAACTAATTTTTTAGTTCAAATTAGAATGTGCAACTAGTTTGAATTAATGGCTTGGCCATTATTTCATGTATTGCATGTGCTTAGTTCGACCTAAAGTTCGAAGTAAGCCAGCTAGTCTGGACTAACCAAGGGGTTTTACTAGTCTGGACTAAGCTTTGGCTAGTCCAAACTAACTAATTTCTTAGTTTAGATAAGGCAAAGCCTAGTGTGGCCATGGGCCAAATTAGTCTGGACTAAGGTTCCTTAGTCCGGACTAATTTGGTAGTGTAGGCATAAACTTTGTCTCTCTCCCTAACCCAGCACAAGATGTTTGGATGCAACTATTAAAATAATCCAAAAGTCTGTGGGTGAAATGATATCTTCCACAGTGCTTTGCCACTACAGATCTTATCTATCTACACAGTATTTTCATTTTTAAAGAGCAGCAGGACAAGAGAGATTAATTAGGAAAATAACACATTTTATAGTTTTAATTTGTTCCTATTTCTTTTATCACTTGCCATGTTCTTGTTTTATGTTGTGTCTCTTGAATGGGATGTTTTATACAAAATATCTGTTAGAAATCTGAGGCAGTTTTAATTGGGTTAGTAGCTAAAATTTTAATACTCTGCCCTGCTTTATTTCAGGTAAAATGAGGGGTAGTTTAATTAATGATGTATCATTATACTGAACAGAGTATATTATATTATATTCCTTAACTCATCCAAAGAGTACAGATCCTGAAAATGAGGGGAAAAATGCTTATCTCACCACTGCAAAGCAGAAGTCCATTGGTTTGGACTAGTTCTGGAGTTTTACTAGTATAAATGTACTATATGGCCTCGGATTCCAAAATGAATAACAAATTTGAAAAAATGTAACGGAATAAACTGAGATGAGAACATATTCTTTACAGAAGTGTCATCTACTCAAGAGAATGTTGTTAGAGTTGAGTGAATCTTGCAATCTATTTTTACAGATTTTCATTCATTGTTTTAAACGAATTGCTTTGACCGTGTTCACTGTCTGTGAACACTAGAACAAACTTGTCTGCTGGCAGGAATGTTTCTAGGAACAGCAAACAAATCAAGTGTTATTTTTCAGAAATTCCAATAATGAATCCATTGAGTAAGCTGTAAACCACTTGTTGATATTTTGAAGCCAGAAAAGGAGGGACTATTCATCAAATAAATGACTCGCATCAAATTCCAATTATTTGAACATTATAAACTCCAGGGTAATTTGTTATGTTATTTTCCACAAAAGAGTTTGAAATGGTTACAGCATTATTGTATTTCTGAAAGTAATGATCAGTCTTGGCTGGAGAGAGATTCCATTAAATCTATGGCAAAAATCTTCTTAATAAAAAACATGCAATTTTTTATTTGAATCAGTGGGAACATTATTAAGGGGCTTAAGTTAGCACTAGTTTATATCAAATCAGTCTTACACAATTATTATGTATATATTTTATATTCTTGCATGTCCTTGTAGTGAAATCAAACAGTCTCTTCTCTTAGAATAGGTTCTACTTTTTTTTATTACGTTCTATACATTATAAAAATAAAGTAGGTTGTATAGTTATTATTCAGTTCTTTTATCTTCCCTCCTCAAAAAGCAAAAAATAAGAAAATATTGTCCTAGTGGATAGCCAAACACTACTAACACTTGTCAGATTTTTTTGCCATCAAAACTGGGAACCAGTCTGAGGAACAGGATCCCAGCAGGGTTGTCTGAAGGCATTAGGCCTGTCTAAGACCAGTTCTATGTTGCAGACCTATATTGGTAAAATTACGTCACTCTGGGGTGTGAAAAATCCCTGAGCAATATAATTATACCACACTCCCCTCCAACCCCCATGTACACAGTGCTATGTTGATGGGCAAGCATCTCCTGTTGAGATAGGTACCATCCCTTGAGGAGGTTGTTTAATTACACTGATGGGAAAAGCTTTCCCAATTGCATAGGAGCATCTTCCCTAAAGCACTACAATGGCCCGGTTGTGCTGGGCAGCTGTGCTGCTGTATCACCATGCATGAAGACAAGCCCTAAATTACCATTAGAAGACACTGAGACTTTAGGTAAGATAAATATGGGTATAAACTGTTATTTTAAAATATTTTTCCCTTTGTTTCTACTGTTACTATCTGATTGAAGAATACACTGTCTGATTGAAGAAGGCTGTCTGATTGTTGTACAGTAGTGATGACAGAGATCTCGGAAGGGAAGAAATTTCTAAACTCAGTACTTATCCTTTAGGGAAAGAAGGTTAGACTCATATAGTTCTATTGCTCAGGGTCTGGTCTAAAAGTGGGAGAGTTATAAAATTCCACTCTATGCCAAGATGGGTAAAGGCACATGTACTGACTCTTGAGTGGTTGCATTCAGAGATACTGAAAAAGGACCAGAGATACAATAGTCCTCTAACCATGACACTGCCCTCCCTGACTCATTGGTTATGTCTACATCAGGCAAACTTAGCTAAGGGCTCATTAGTCTGAACTAAGAAGTTTTAGCTTAGTTAGAACTAACCTCATACTTGTAAGTTCAAATTAACTGCACATTCTAGTTCGAACTAATGCTTATTTTTTTATCAATATCATTTATGCAACCATATGTATTGAACTTAAAGAAACTGGTTATTCTTGTTGTCCTGTACATGGCCAATCCTTCTTTGAATCTTGACTTTAGCAACATCCAACGGCAATTGTTTATTTCACAAAATATAGAGAAGTAGATGAAAACATAAAATACTCTTGCTAACACCATTTTATTTCTTAGAATTCAAAATGCACAAGAACCACCCCCGACCCCCAAAAGCCCCTCCAAAAAGAGACAAAGCAGGCTGCTCCCTATAAAAGACACTCATAATTCACCACACCTTATTGTAGCCCAGCTGTCCGCAAACTGCACAGGCTCTGATACTTTACCGTTGAGCCAACCCTATACATGCCCACAATCCCCTACTCTTAAAGTGATAGTTTGTAATTCTTATACAGTCCTGAGTAGGAAAAGCCTTGGTTTAATTATTCGTTGTGTGAAAAAGTATTTCATCATAACAATTAAACATATTGTTGTCATAGACCGATAAATAATATCATACAACTGCTATACATTGTTTTCCTTTCTCTATATTCTTTTTAATAGGGTTTGCTTTTAAACCTTTAGCTACATTGTTTGAAATTGAATGTAAGTGTGGCATGTGCCGTTCTCCCAGATGTGCACAATTTGATTTTTCACAGCAAAAATCCATATCTTACAATATTTGCATGAAAATTTTGAATCATCAATACTAATTCTTTTTATAGCTGTGACATTGTTTAAGGACAATAGTCACTGGAAATATTTTCATTGATTTAACTGAGTAAAATGTATTTTCAACTATATTTTAAAAAGTCATTGCTAGTTTTCTCCTTATTTACTCCAGCTTATAAAGGCTGCATCTTTTAATATCAGAGAATGAAAAATGATGGGATTTATTTCTGTAAGGTTTTAGTGGTATGATTTCTATGAAAGCATATTGGATTTGGTTGATGAAAACTCACATCATTTTTTTAAGAAAAAGTATGCAACAAGTCGCCACAACCAGGGTTTAAAATATAATTTGATAGGCTCTGGAACCCACCTAAGTTTCTGGGCCCCCTTCCCATAGGTCTGGGTACCCCTTCACCCGCCCCAGCTACCGCCCCCCAAATGCTTGCCCCACCACCCCAGCTGCTGCCCCCCCACACCTATCTCCCACCCCAGCTACTGCCCCCCATCAGACTCTTCTTCCATGTCCTCTTCAGCCCCCGTCCTGACTCCTCCTTCTCACCCCACCCCCACACACTTTCCCTGCTGGCTACTCCAACCCCCCTGACCCTGGCCTCCTTTACCTGTGCCGCTGAGATGGCTGAGGAACCAGGCTGTGTGAGGGAGGCTGCAGGTGGTGCTGACCAGCTGTCAAGAGGAGGCCCGGGCTCAAGACTGGGTCCAGGCCATGCATGCCACTGGGCCCAGCAGGAAGGGGTGGTGACAGCACAGGCTCCGGGGGAAGAAAGGGAGGGGTGGCTGGGCTAGCCACAGCCCACAGGTTCTTCCCTTAGCCAGCCGTAGGGAAACACTCCAGGACACTTCATTCTGAAGCATTCTTTCTATTTTTAGGGGGCCCTGGAATGCAGTGTTCCTGTGCATCTCCCTATTTTTAGGGGCCCCAGAATGCTGCCCCCTAAAAATAGGGGGGCTCGGAATGCCATTCTGGGGCATTTTGGCTAACTTTAAGCCTTGGCCACTATTTTCTATGAAGGTAGTTAAATTTGAAAAAAAAAGTGTTGAAGAGTTTGGACTTGGTTCTACTCTCATTGAATCAGTGGGAATTTTGCCATTGACTTCAGTGAAAGCAGGTTCAGTTCTGCCAAACCTTTGGTTGTTGAAAGTAACAAATTAACAGTAATTTAAAAGTTTTAGCTTTGTGACAACTATTACAACACAGACTCTGAAGTGAGATTTTGAGTCAAATTTATCAAAAGTATAAAAGTGGACTTATAAAAGTTATGTTTTATTTTTCTGGTTTAAAGGAAAAAGTGTTTTCTTGTTAACTTTATATTTCTCCTTACTGTGCATTCTAATACATGTTTTTATTGAAAATTTAATTAAAATTAATTATGTATTAAAAACCCAGTGCACTTGTGTCACTCCAAAGGGAAGTATTATATTTATGTTGTTACTCTGGTTTCATTATACATCCCCTTCAATTTTTATCTTAAGATCATATTTTATTTTACCTTATATATTGTAATACTCACAGAATTACAGGGATTTGTTAGGACACTACAAGTAGTAATTCCAGCACAGGCAGAACCGAACTTTCTGCTAACCCCAAAGGTCAGGTCAACAGCATAATCATATACAGGATACCAGCTTAGCACTATGATAAAGATATAGCACCATCTACTGAGGGAGGTGCTATCTGCACTGATCAATATTTTGAATTTCATGCCATATTTCAAATTCATTGCCTCACTATGCACATGTGTGAGGGGACCATGACCAACCAAAGGCCAATCAAATTCTAAATTGACTAATGTTAAAAATATCTCACAGACAGGTAAGTGGAGGCAGGGAAGAGGATGGGGCTTCAACAAAGCAAAGTAAGTCACATTATTAGACATATGGTCTTGTCCCCTGTGCAGCAGAATTATGCCATTTCCGCTGTCTTTCAGATCTTGTATGATGGGACTAAGTGTGGGAAGGGCTTTGCTTCTTTATGAATAAATAAGAAAGAAGAAAATAAGATTTACGACAAAAAAACTTCACTAAGAGACATTTTCTTCAGATTAGCTGTGAGGCCATACTTACAGGAAGATTATGTAAAGCAAACATACAGATATAATATAGTGTGTGGGGGGAGGAATCAACTAACACCACACAGCTTTATTGACCTAGTAGAGTATTAGTTTGATTGGACATGCATTAGTATGAGCAAACACATCCATTTGTCTTCAATCATATATTTATTGATTAGCTATTTTATTAGGTTGTAGTAATATATCGGTTTAGGTGCTCACTTTTATTGGCATATACTGATGTAAACAATACTGGTTCTAGCAAAGATAGAGTGGAACAATCAAATATAAGTGATGAATACTTTGAATAAGAACTCATTTACTTAAAATTGGATTTTGTTTTTGACAGCATTTCCTGAAGGTCTTGATTATGACTAGATAGACAGATAAGATGGTAGTTCATTAACTTATAAAGGTCCAATCACCATAGTACCTGAAACTCCAAGCATGTGGTGGTAAGAGGCTAAGGTTAAGAAAAACAGTATGAAAATAACTTAATAAAATTTCATTTTGTCCCCAACATTAGAATTGCTAGGGCCTTAACAAGTTTCAGAGGGTTAGCAATGTTAGTTTAGTTTAGCACTAGACTTCTTGTTAGGCCCTTAACAGAATTCACTACAAAGAGGAACAAAAGCTGTTCAGTGGTCTCCACTTCTTGGATCTTCAAAGCGTCTGACAAAGTGTGATTTTCTCCCATGAAAGCTCATGCAATAAATTAATTTGTTAGTCTTTAAGGCTATGTTTACACCTGAATGCTTATTTCGAAATAAATTAATTTAGAAATAAGCGAATTTGAAATAAAACCCTAAATTCGATTTAACTTAGATCAAATTAAGGAAAAATAACAAATTGAAATAGCAAGTTCAGACAGGACTTGCTATTTTGACTGGGGAGAGGGCATCCTGGGAGGTGTGGCAACATGACCCCCTGGTGGGTCGGCAAGGGGGCTTGCCAGGAGCCTGGGGGTGCCGCAGCTCCCCACGCTGCTTGCCCCACCGTGGGAGCGGCAGGGGAAGTGGGGAGACAAGGGGGACCATGGCTCCCCTGCCTGCGCTCACAGCAGGAGCTGCAAGCCGGGAGCCTGGAAGTGCCGTGGCTCCCCCAGGTTCCTGGCTTGCAGCTCCTGCTGCAAGTGCGGGAGGGGGAGGTCCCCCCATCTATCCACTTGCCCTGCCACCCTTGCGGCGGGGCAAGCAGCTTGGGGAGCCGTGCACCATCTTGCAGCTCCCACCGCAAAAGCTGGCTGGGAGCTGCAGCCAGCCCTGACTGCCCCACCGCCTCAGTGGGAGCGGTTGGGGGACCCCTGCTCCCAGCTCTGCTCTGTGGCCAGCTCTGGGGGGCTGCAGCCCCTGCTAGGTGGCCGGAGCCCCGACGGCCCACCCTGTGGCCAGCTGTGGGGGGCTTCAGCCCCGGCATGGTGGCTGGAGCCCCAGCAGCTCACTCCACGGCCCGCTCTGGGCTGAAGCCCCCCAGAGCTGGCCAGGGGGTGAGCCGCCTGTGGCTCCAGCCACGCTGCGAGGGCTGCCTGGTGCACACCCCTGCACATCCCCTCAGCACCCTGGCCAGGGTGCTGAGGGGGGGTGGGTCTTCCTCCCAGGGTGGTATGCTCCCTGGGAAGAAGGTCAACTGTTATAGCGATATGTCAGGCATATCGATATGACAGAACCAGATGGGTTATTTTGAAACCACAGTTTCAAAATAACTGGTCATTTTGATATATAACTAGGTTTTATTATATCAAAATGTCTTTCCTTATTTCAAAATAAGGAAGCTCCTTATCTTGAGATAAGAAAACATTGTCTGGACTTGGCAAGTTTTATTTTGAAACAACTGCTATTGTTTTGAAATAAAACTCTCGTGTGGACACACCCCAAGTGCCACAGGACTCCTGGTTTGTTCCATTACTTGGGGCCCACATTATAATTGATTCTTAATGATATAACCTAAATTTGTCTCATTTCAAGTCTTTGTAGAAATGCAGGGAGCATTTTAATAGAAAAAATGACTCATTTTAGGAGAAACATTTCTTACAGGTGCTCATACATGTAATCATGCTTCATTGTGTATTCTGAAAAAACAACTGTAGCTTAGGCAGAAAGACTCTAATGTTAACTGAAATCAGTCCTGCCATGTTTACTCATGTGAACAACTCATAATCACCACTCACTCAGGGAGGGGTTATTCTGGTAAATAAGAAGGAGATGCTTTGTTTGCTACTTTCTGTTTTTGGTTCTATTGCTGATCTCATGTACTATTCAGTCTTAATTATACTGTTGTAACTCTAATACTCTACACATTATTTGTTTAATTAGATAGGAGGCCTGATTCTGTACTTCTCACTCAATCAGGAGTTGCTTCATTTGGGTGTTTTGACTGAGTGAGGTCTGTAAGACTAAGGTTGCTGTTAAATGTCTATTAAATGAATGGCATTATATAAATGGACTATTGCTGATTTTTGTACACTCTGAGACCTGCCATGATTTTTTTTTTTTAAATCATGATTATAAAAAGAAATCTTTGAATATCCATGTGACTTTATCGATTTCGCTGACTAAAGGTGGCCAAATAAATTAAGTAAAATAAAATGTGCATAGCAGAAAAGAAATTATGAAAATATATTTGAATAAACAAAGGTATTATCCATGAAAATCCCTCCTCCCCAATCATTCTCTTTAAAACCCTGGGCTTTGTGTACACGGCACTGTTATTGCCATCTGGCACAGGCCTGAGATCCTAGCCAGGTTCCAGGCCAGCCAGAGGAACCGGGCAGTGTACGCCACCATAGCGGCGGAGCTGTCTGCCCAGGGCCAGGAGCGCAGCACCGAACAGGTGTGCTCTAAAATCAAGACTCTGCAGTAGGATCATGCGTGCACCAGGGACACGTGTGAGCTCCAGGGGGAAGGTAGCACCACTACCTGCCCCTTTTTTGAGGAGCTGCACGCCTTCCTGGGGCGTGAGCCCAGTGGCCTGCCGGCCCAGGCGGTGGACACCTGGCCCCCCCCCAGCACCTCCTGAGGTGCAGAGGGACCGCCCAGCAGCCTGGATGCCTCCCTGGATATCAGGGGTCCTGCTGACCAGCCACCACCACCACCAGAGGCTGACGCAGGGACCCCAGAGATGATTTTCCCTGGCCAGGGCTGTGCCAGTGAGGAGGAGGGGGAGGAGGAGCAGGAGCTGGCTGCGGTGACAACCCCAAGGGACTCAGAGGAGGGGACGTCCCAGTGGACATCCGGAGCCCCTGTTGTTGAGTCTCCATGCCCCATATGGGGAAGCAGGGCTAGGTCCACCCAGGGCACAGGCAGCGATGGAGTCAAGCACAAGGGCAGGCAGGGCACCGGGTCAGGGCGGGGGGGTCAGAGGGCCCCCCTGGACATGGGTCCCCAGGGGACGTGTCACACCAGGGTGGCATGCCTCAGTTTGGTTAACACAGGTGGGTGTGACGGATGCAGCTGCATCTTGGGCAGGGTGCGCAGACTGCAGAGCAGACCACTGGGAAGTGGCCTTGGGAGACACCACAGAGCAACCCTTCCGGGTGGGTCCAGCTCACATGTGGGCACCACGAGGCCCTGCGTCCTTCTGGGGCAATGTCCCACAGGACCCAAGGCCACGTTCCTGCTGACAGTGAGGGCGGAGCTGTGTGCTGTACACAAGCTGCACACAGGCAAGGCCAGCAGGCAGCAGGCTCTAACCTCTGTGATGCTTCCTTACCGCAGTTCGTGCCACTGGTAGCCAGCGGGCACGGAGCCCAACCGGCAGCCACAGGCCACGGAGGAGGAGGAGGGGACTCCAGACACACAGTGAGATCCTCGCCAGCCTGGAGGGCTTGGGGGAGCAGGCCAAGGCATCCGCTCAGGCCTGGCGACAAGAGCAGGCCAGCTGGCAGGACGCAGCCATCCAGCTGCTGTGCCAGGGAGACACCACTGATGACTGTCTGGTGGCTGCCTTTGAGCGCCAGGCTGTGGCCACAGCGTGCCAGGCTGTGGCCATGGAGAGGCTTGGGATGGCAGTGGACGATGCAGCTGCCAGTCTTTGCTGCATCGCTGACGGCATGGGGCCACCAGCAGCTGGCGGAGCACCATCACAGCACGGGGCTCGACGCCGACCCTGGACCCGTGCCAGACCCTCCTCCCAGTGACCCCTGTCTCCCAGTTGCGGCCATGAGCCCCAGTGACCCCTACCCCAACCCCGTCTCCCAGTTGCCACTCCGAGCCCCAGTGACCCCTACCCCCCTGTTCTTTGAGAATAAAAACACTGAGCCATGTTATTGGTGTGTGCGGTGTATTTTATTGGTGGTGCCGCAACATCTGCGGGTGGATGGGTGGGGGCTGCCTGCAGTAGAAGTGGGGGGGGAGTGTGCTGTGTAGTGGGGCAGGCCTGGCCTTCAGAGGTCCTCCTCAGCTACAAAGCTGTCCGTGAGTGCCTCATGGATGGTGACAGCCCTCGTGGAGGCCCGGTCCCGTGGGGGCACGGGTGTGGGCTGCTCATACTGGCGCCCAATGAGCTGGGCCTCAGCCTCCCAGGCAGCTGCAGTGGGCTCAGCACGCATTTCACAGAAATTATGCAGGGCCAGGCAGGCACTGATGGCCTGGGTTACTGTCTTCTCTCCAAGGTGGAGGTGGGTCAGGAGGCACCTCCAGTGGGCCTCCAGCCATCCAAAGGCCCGCTCAATCACTTGGTGGCAGCGGTTCAGATGCTGGTTAAAAAGCTGGCGGCGAGGGTTGAGGGACCCCGTGCAGGGGCGCATCAGCCGTGGGCAGAGGGGATAGGCCACGTCTGCCATGAGGAGGACGGGCACCTCTAATCCCCCAACATTGATGTTATGCGAGGGGAAGAGGGTGCCCGCCTCCATGCCCTGGTACAGGGACGAGTTCTGGAGGACGCGGGCATCGTGTGCCCTCCCTGGCCAACCCACATAGCAGTTTTGGAAGACCCCTGGTGGTCCACAAGGGCCTGCAAAATGATTGAGTAGTAGCCCTTCCTGTTGCGGTACTCTGCCACTTGGTGGTCCGGGGCCCTCACGGGGATGTGGGTGGCATCCAGGATCTCCATGCAGTTTAGCAATCCCAGCACCGTCATACCGTCCATGGTGGCCTGCAGCTCCACCGCTGTGACAAGGCGCCGCAGCAGGCCTCTGTTAATGGCCCTGGTGACTTGGCCGAGGATGACCCCAATGGTGGCCCTGCCAACCCCGAACAGGTAGGCCACAGACCTGTAGGACTCCGGGGTGGCCATCTTCCATATGGCTATGGCCACTCTTTTGTCCACAGGGATGGCCGGACACATGGCAGTGTTCCTGTGCTGCAGCAGTGGGGTCAGTTCTGATACCAGCTGCTTGAAGGTGGCCCTGGCCATCCAGAAACTGAGCCGCCACTGGTCATCGTTCCAGGTTTGGAGCACTACCCGCTCCCACCAATCAGCGCTCGTCTCCTGGGCCCAGGCTCGGCGAGGCACTGACAGGGGCAGGGGAACTAAGGCAGCTCTGAGGCCCAGGGTTCTGGCAGCCTGGGGCACACCCTGGTCAGCATCGGGGTCCCTGAACAGTGTGTCCCCCACCAGGAGCATGCTCTGTAGACGTGCAGTGTGCCTACTGGTCACCCAACGAAGGCTAGGCAGCTGGGCAGTGTCCATCTCTGTTGCTGGCAGAGTCCTGCTAGCCAGAATGGACAGGGAAGTGAGGTCGGGGCCAGCCTTTCATAGGATTGGCTACCAACACGGTCGCCGACATGGCCCGGGGAGGCAGCCATGTTGCCACACCTCCCATGGTGCCATGCCCCTGCAGTGAAATAGCAAGTCCACTGTGTGGACATGCTATTTCGTTTCCAGCTTTTCCCCTTATTTCACCTAGATTTGTCCTTATTTCACTGCCGGTTGTTTTGCAATAACGTTCTTATTTCACAATAACTTATTTTGAAATAAATTATTTTGAAATAATGGCCTGCGTGTAGACATAGCCCTGGCGTTTTCACTAGTTTATTAAAAAAAAACCAAACAAAACCCTAAGACAACAATCTCTTCATCCTTCCAAAACAAAAAAAGTGAAAACTTTTAATTCATTTGTTAATTTGCTAGAACCAAATTCACCAAATTCAGATCCATTTTATCGATGAATTACATCAAACTATGGACACATTATCCCTATGGCACTATGATGGACACTTTTACCCAAACCCATATTCAAGTCAATTGTGTATGTTTTTGGAGCATTAAAAAAAACCCCTGTTTTCATTGAAATAAACATCTTTCATTCATACCAATAGACATACAATTGTGTGTATATTGATACATGTTCAACTGAACTAATGCATATTTTACCAAATCAAGGAAACTGTGTGACATGGAATGGTTATTTCCTCCTCTGTAGCTTCACAAACTCAACTAAGTGTCAGGTACTGTAAGCACATTACTGCCTCATTTTTCAACACAAGAGCCAGGTCTTGTTGCTCCTCCTACTCCTTGTGAGGAGGGCTGTCTGTCTGATTTTGGATTTCTGGCAAAAAGCCTGAGCTCATTGATTACAGATCGCTGTTAATAAAGAGCATTTGTAATGCAGCGGTGGTGATACAATCTCCACACGCCAGTTCATGATGGCCCTTCAGTCTCCACAATTAAGTCGTCCAGCAGGCATGCCCCCTGTTGCAGCTGCTCTGTCAATCTCATTTTGTAGTACAAATGATCTTAGACCCAGTGTTTGACATGGGGTTTTAACACCAAAGAAGGCAATTCTGCAACTTCAAATGAGCCTAATTGGTTGTGCGCTCAGGCGTTCACTCAAGCTGCTTCAGTCCATCAGAGAGAGATTTCCAACTAATTGAACAGCTCAGAAGAAAAAGAACCACAGAAATCACAATGCTCTGAGCCATTGGAGAGGGTTTTTTTTCATGATAAAGAGCCTTCAAAATAAGATTTTATTTTATTTTATTTTATATTTTTAATCAGCCACCTGTCAATCTAGAAAGAAGCCTCACTGATACAGAAGCTCTCAATAAGCTATGGCGAAAAAAATCAGTGGTTATTAATAGCAGAGTCCACAGACACAGATGCATGTGCTTTATAAAAAAGCCTAAATTTTTAACCCTTTGGATTGCAAAACTATTTTGCCTAGAATGGAAGGCTTTGGAGTGATGTATAGCAAGTGCAAGCCTTAGGCCTGCTCCTGAAAACTGTGACTTCACTTATCCAAGCAGTCCTCTGAACATAATGGCTGTGTTCACACAGCACTCTTATTTTGAAACAACAGAGGCTGTTTCGAAATAAGAATTACCCTGTTCACACAACGCACAGTTGTGTCGAAACAACGTGTTCCGTTGTTTCGAAACAACAGTCTTGTTTCGAAATAACTTAAACCCCATGTGGAGACGAAACAACGTTGTTTTGAAACGATTGTTTCGAAACAATGCCGTCTGAACATGTTGGTTCGAAAGAACGGTGACTTGTTTCAAAATAACTGTTGTCTGAACCTGCTATTTCACTTTGAGCTTCTTTCCTTAATTCGAATTAACAAACTGTTAATTCGAATTAACTTATTTCGAAATGACCCCTTATTTCGATACAAGTTGTTTCGAAACAACTTGGATCGAAATAACCCCCTGTGTGTGAACATAGCCAATGAGATTACTTTGATGAGCAAAGTTCCAAAGGGGTAGCAGTGTTAGTTAGTGTAGTTTAGCAAAACCAGCAAGCAGCCCTGTAACACTTTTAAAGACTAATAAATTTATTTATCGCATAAGCTTTCTTGGGAGAAAATACCACTTCATCAAGCATCTGACGAAGTGAGATTTTTCTCCAACGAAAGTTCAGGAGATAAATAAATGAAGGGCTCTTTGATGAGCAAAGTTATTGACTCATGTAAGCATTTGCAGGCTCAGACTCTATGAAAGGAAATAGTCTGAAATATTTTCATTTTCTTATTTTTAACAAAGCTGAGTTAAAATTAATATATGCACACTGTTAAATCACAGGTCCTATTTCTACACTCTAGTATGCCAGTTTTATGCTCGTGTAACTCTGACATCATTAACTCCCTCCCATGCAACAGCAGCTCACAAAGGCTTTGCCTTGTAGTCTTCTCCTGCTTGTAAATGGCATGTGTGATAATGTAATGCATTTTCCATGAGTGATTTATAAACATAATTTATGCCAAAATTTGTCATCTGCTGTCCAGGGGGTGGTTACATTTGAATAGAAGGCAAAATATTAAAAATAAAGGGGGGGGGAGAGAGGCATCAAATCACTAAATACATTTCTGCTCTCACCAGTCAGTAGGAGTTCAGAATTTCATTTCAGTAGGTTTGTTCTGGGAAGATCATAGTATTTGAGCCCTATTGCAAGAAAATACATATGTATATGCTTAATTTTAAGCATGTGAGTAATCCCATTGACTCCAAACACAAAGTTGCTATGAGAGTTATTGGAATAGCACCTAGAGGCCTCAGGAATCTTAGCCTCATTGAGCTATGCACTTAGACAATACAGTCAACCAGAGTCTGGCCCCAAAAGAGTTTGCAATCCAAACAAATTAAATGTAAATCTGTCAACATTTTTCAATTGGACACACTATCAATTTCCTAGGAATGCCTTTTTGTAGAACTGAAGCCAAGAAATGTAGAAGGGTGGTTCAATGGTTAGAATACTAGCCTAGGCCATAGGAAACCTTGGGTCCAATCTCTGTTCCACCACAGGCTTCCTTTACGATTTCAGGCAAGTGACATGCTCATATCCTCAAAGGTACTTTGGCATTGCTTCCGCAGCATTGGACTGTCTAACCCTGTCTGCAGCTGGCTACCTAAAGGAATCCTCAGCCCCAACCCAGGTGCCAAGGTTCCCTATGCTATGTATGGAGAGAATAAGATCCTCAGTAGTGAAAGGCCAAGGAGAGGGGTATGGCACCTGAATGAATGACCTCCTGCATCTCATTGACTGGCCAAGGTAGGCATCTCTCTTTGCTTGGGATCCTCAGACACAAACCCTTGCCTGGACTTAGGCACCGAAGCTAGGTCAGTGACTGAGATATTGCATACCCTTATGTTATGCAAAAAGCACTCAGGATCTTTTCTGGAGGGAAAAGGCAATGTGCCACATTTATTATAAGATATCAAATTAATTCCTATCACACACATACACCCACACACCCCCAAACACAACAGTAAATGTCCTATAGCTGATAGTTACCAGTCCTGGTCCTGGCTTGAGATTGTAGCTTGGGTTCGTTGCTGGAGTTCGTGGCTCGTGGCAGCTACCTGGCCAGGGAAGCTGGGCACGAGGGGGGAGCAGAGTCTCTGTTGGGCGCCCTGATGCTCCTTGCTCCTGGATCTTATGTAGAGTAGTTCCCCAAAGCCGTCTGATCTCACCCAGTCTTTTATACTGTTTTGGTTTCAGTGGAAGTCTGGTGAGTCACCTCGCTTCTGCACCACTACTGATTGTTGAACAATAGCAGGCGTGACAAAAAGTCCATGGGTGCTGTTGAGTCACACTGCTCCTGTTAGCAGATGTGACTTCCAGCTTGATCTTGATGGTTTGATTGAGGTTTAGTTGTTTTGTTCCTGGGGTGGATCCTTTTCACACTCTTCAGCCCTTGGATGGACTTCACGCCTCATCAGGATCAACTGGCAGTTTGGGACTAGTTCACACATACAGCATACATCCTCCATCCACACCTTGCTCTTAACAATTTTCCATTTAAAATACAATATGGAGTCTGAAATGCTAAAGTTTTCATTTACAATATGGAGTCTGGAATGTTACAGGGATTGGGGAAAAGGTAGTTGTAGAGCCAGAGCCTTAAAGATAAATGGGTACAAATTCACATGCAGTACAGGCTGGGGCTGGTGGCTCAGGGGCAAAAGCTGCTTCCCCTGAAACTAAATGCATCCCAGAGGACAGTCGTTTGAGTCCAGGCTTTCCCCAAAAGCTGCAGCCTAGCCAGGAGAAAAATACCTCTCATACACTACTAAAGCTAAATGAAGAGTGGCATGACTAACCTAACAAAGTTGCAAATGAATACAAATAAAGATTGACAGGAGTAAAATACAAATATTGGGGTGTTACTACAAATGGGAAGTAATTACTGAGGAGGCACATTGCCAATGGGAAACATAGTTCCACTATATATAAAGATTGACAGGAAATAAGTTGCACTTCAGTGAAAGTGACACAAGTGTGAATTAAACCAATAAACTCTATAAAGTTGTGAGTGAGCCCAAAGAATTTATGAATGGATTCATAATAATTAACACCATATCTCTACACTTAGCTTAAACAGTCTGTCACCTGCTCATGGTCAGTACTGCCCTCAACATACTGATGGCCTGTTTGTGTCTATCCTGCTGTGGGGCCTGATAAGTATTAGTTCTTAAGCATGCTCAGAACATACCTACAGGATCAGGTCCTGCTGATGGAATTAGGCATTCACCTGCCTAGCTTGAGAATCTTGTTTTGGGGCTTTGTCTTGAATCAGGGCATAAAGTGTTCATTAACTGAGAAGCAGCATCCGAGTTTAGGTAGATTTGCAAATGCCAATTGGTGGAAACTTAGGTGTCAAGAGGACTTAGGTGCATATGGGGCTAGGCAGCAGCTGAACATTGGTTTTGAAAGTCTTATTGGTGCCTAAATGTTCGACTTAGGTCCTTAAAAGGAAGATAGTCACCAAAATACTTTTGACAGTATCAACATTAGCCTCTCTGCCTCAGTTCCCCAGGTGATGATCTCTAGCTGATGGGCATTTTGGAGGATGCATACTATAAAGAGTGTAAGGTCTGCCATTATTATTGTAATAGGGGCTGACTGAATACCTAACAAATTAAAAAACAAAAAACAAAACCTGAAGAGGTACGGAGCATGGATAAAGTATTTCAGATCTGCCAAAATATTTGAGCTGTGAACAGAAAAAAATAAAAACATATTTCAATGATCACATTTCAATTTTATTTCTTGACCTTAAAAATCCAAGATAGCCTAAAATGATTAAAGAACTCCACTCTGCAAGCACTTGCCTAAGGGGCATGAGACTTACTACACTAATTAGTCCCATTGATTTAAAAGCTTGTCAGTGCTTACAGGATTAGGTTCTAAAATCACAATCCCCGCCCCCCCCCCCCAGTCATAGAACAGGATTCTAATATCTCACTGCAGGAAACAAGGAACTCACTGAAGTTGAAGAGAGGTACTTGTATCCCGTACGTGGGCAATAATAAATATTTGGCTTTTCATGTTCATTACATTGGTCAAATATTAAATGAAGCCCATGGTTCTGAGCATTTTGGCTGATGTCTCACAATTCTGATACATCCTGCCATTTTATGGGCTTGCTGCTCTTCCCCCTGACATCAACAGCAAAACTCCCATAGATGTCAATGGGTATGTCTACACTATGTGTTTAAGTCGACTTAAGGGCCCTTAAGTCAACTTAAACAGAGCCTTGTCTACACTGCAGGGCAATAAAGTCGACTTTAGGGTCCAGTAAAGTCAACGTTATAAGGTCCATTTATAAAGTCGACTTTACCATTAAGTCGACTTTATTAAGTCAACTTAAGGCAATGTGGCCTCACTAAGTCAACTTAATAAAGTCAACTTAAGCCAGGGCACCCATTTAAAGTCGACTTTATAAAGTCGACTTTATGTAGTGTGGAGTCACTAAGTCGACTTAATAAGATCTACTTAAAGTGGACTTTAAGTAGACTTTATTAAGTCGACTTAATAAAGTTGACTTAGCTTTTACAATGTAGACATAGCCAATGGCAGCAGGATTGTACAATATATCTTGAGCAGACTGACTTCTTTGGGATACAGTGAAAGGCAGAAAAGACTATTTGCATGTTCAAATCTCATTGTTTCCACTCATCTATTATTATTATTATTATTATTATTATTATTATTATTATTATTATATTATAACAAAACATGACACAGAACCCTAAAAATCAAACATATGCAACAATTATGTACAAACTTAACTTTGGTACCTAAGTGAAATCATTATACTTTAGGTACATTCACTGATTTTCATTAAATCATCCAAGCTGTTTACTTCATAGGGGATGTATTCCAGGTAAATTACTGATGAAGAATAGCTTTTCATAGAATCTGAGGAATGTTAGTGTAGTTAGAATGCTTAATGCACAGATAATCTATAGTAAAGATTGTAACTGCTGAGTCCTCACTGGATCCCATAGCAGCAGGGAGATGCTGTAACTATAGGCTTCCCTGCTGCTGAACTCGGAAAACAAGCTGCCCATGGGATTCCAGATGTTTCCGTTTTATTTAAGGCAATAGACTGCCCAGGATCAAATGCCAACGTGTCTGAGATATAGAAACCACCCTTGACACTAAGAACAAAGTAATACTGACCCTATAGCTTTGCAAAAAAAATTGATCTTGAGTCCTAGGGCACATGGGTCAAACAGACTTTTGTGGTCAACTTCTTTGGCCAATTTCATTTCCAAAAATCTCATGTTAATTTCAAAATATTGTAAATATATTTCTAAAACAGCTTCTGCAAAAAAACAGCTGTACGCATTTGAGACTGAGAACAGGCTGAATCAGTCTGAGCCCTAAGTGATTCATGTGCTCCTTGTCTCCTAGAAATGATAGCAGAAAATGCAAACAGTTGTGGGGGGATGGTTTCAGGCAAAGGGGGTGGGTGATTTCTGGAGAGGAGCAGTGATGGCAGCTAATTGATGTAAAGAAGACTAAAATAATGAACAGGCTGCCAGAGAAAGAAAAGGCAAGGGCTGGTGGAGATAGTCATCAGGTGTTTAGCCTGATGAAGTTCATTGTCTACCTTGTTTACTTTTGTATTCAGCCCTAATGTCCATTTGGAGCCCACACAGCCAGAAGCTTTGTTGAAATAATAAAGCCTTCATGTGAAGTGTATTGACAGAATCAGAACTTCATACAAATGTTCCTTTCACAGTGGATACAAAATTCTTAATGCATGTAGGTTTCAAGAACTGTGCCATGGAAAGAATTGAATGGCCTGAGGTTCTCACACTGCAGTTTTAAAAATACTCTAATCTGTGCTTAATACAACATGCTGCAGTGACAGCTGTTTAACTGGTTGATGTCTGAAATGATTTTCTTTCACTGAAACACTAGGTCATTCTGACAGCACCTTAATTTTCTATCTCCAATACAGTGGAAATGTGGTCACAGTAAACAAGTTAGTACTGTGAATGAGGAACCATAAGTATAAAAGTTCATCTTTTATTCTGGACATATTTTGCATCTATGTGGTGAGAGAGACAAAAAGTAGCAGATAATGTATAATATTTCTCTAGTTGCATTTCATAAAATATTCAGAATGACTAGTAAAATAAATATTTATTACTTGATTAATGTATAGTGGGTTAGTTTAAATGTGCACTTCTAGTGAGGGTTTATTTTAAATAAGAGAAAGAAAAGGATAAAATCAAACAACATTCTGCAATGTTAGCAGGCAGTCTTGAATTCAATGAACACTGTGGATTACCAGTGCCTCTGAAAATCAGGCCTCTGAAGTCTCAAGCAGGGCATAGATTACAAAATCAGAGAGAACATTTGAAATTTTGTCTATATTAAAGAACTGTAATATTTCTTCTGCCCCACAGTTCTGAAAGCTTCTCTGGTAATGGCGCACTTATGACATACATGAGGGGCAGCATTCTGAGAGTCCATGTAGGATGTCCCTCCTACATACACACTCTTGTGCAGGATGGCATTAATCTCTACATTGCTCCACCGAAGGTTTGTACCAAGGGCTGCAGCTACTACTTTTTGTCATAGGAAGGTTAGCAACCACTGCCTTACCACATGAGTATCCCACAAGCAATTTTCAGAACTGAAGAGTCAATTCCCTTCTTCCAGTCTCCTTTACTGGGACTTTGCACCCAAATTGCACTCAGAATCTCCAAAAGAAATGTGTTTTATCTGAACCTTTAAAAGTCCCTATATCTTATATTCTTCAATCTTCCAGTCCATTCAAGATAGTTTTAGCATTAGTTGATTATAATTTGGTGGTTATTTTGTTAGTTGGCTGATCATGGCTATATTTTACAGTCCCTTCACATATGTTCAGAGGCATCCTGTGATGGGATAATCAAGCCCTTTAAAACAGAGATGAGGAGATATGGGACCACACTACCCCATCTGAGATAATTATATTTGAAAGACTCATCTAGGGGATGGAGGAAATGACTTCTGAGAAAGAAAAGAAATGGTCTCCATGTTCCTGTTTGTGGTTTGAGGAAGCCCAGGCTACTGACACTATGTTAAAGAAATTTATCCTTTTTTAATAGATAAGGTAGAACCAAAGGGGGCTGACATTCTACATCAGGACACCTGGAAGAACATATATGATCACTGCTGATAAAATTTGCAGATGATACAAGAATTCAGAATAGTCAATTCTATAGTGGTAAGATATGCTCATTAGAACAATATATATCTTGGTAAGATACGCTCATTAGAACAGTATGTGTTTTATTTAGAGCTGTGAAAAAAACAGAAGTTCTGTTTCACAACAGATTTTGAAATTTAGCTTAATTCTAAATAGGAACAACCCCTTCCAAATTCTGAAAATCTCCACAAAGGAAAATTCCTATTTTTTTCATTTAGAGTTGATCAAAAAGTTTTGTTTCATTTGAGTTTTGACTTCTAAAGTTTGTATTACAGATTGTATGATATAGAATTGAAAAAATGAAACAAAAAGTAATTTCAAAATGAAATAGTGAAATGGAAGAATGAAATTCTGGCAAAAGTGACCTGATTTCATGAAGATGATCCCTCACTATCTCAAGCACTGGGAAACAGACCTCTACTTGCCTACAGACAGCCACCTAATCTTAAACAGATCCTCACCAGCAACTACAGATCTAACAACAGAAACATTAAAGTAGGCACACACCTCTGCAACAAACCATGCTGCTAAGTCTACCCACATGTCTGCACAATAGATACCATCATAGGTCCTAATCAAGCTTGTTACTCCATCAAAGGCTCATTTACCTGCTCATCTACTAATGTGGTCTATGCCATCATGTGCCAGAAATGCCTCAACACCTTATACATTGGACAAACAGGACGATGCCTGCACAAAAGAATAGAGCTGATATCAGAAATCACAAAACAAAAAAACCCGTTGCAGAGCACTTCCATCTTTCTAATCACTTGATAAATGATTTGTTAGTGACCGTCATCAGAGATGTGACTGGGACATCAAGACTTCAAAGAGAAACCGCTGAACTGGAATTAAGATGCAAATTAAATTTTGTGAAAGCAGGATTGAATCAAGACTATGGGTTCTTTTCCCATTACAAAAGGTAATTTGACTTCGGGCGTCTCAGGGTTTGAACCTAACAACTGCTCTGATTTGCTGTTACTGTATGACCTGATCCTATGTTTTACACCCCCTTGCATTTTTTTTCATTCCAATCTATAAGTTCACCCATCTTCGAAGCATCTCACAAAGTGGGATTTTCTCCCATGAAAGCTCATACAAAAAATAAATCTGTTAGTCTTTAAGTGCCACATGACTCCTTGGGGTTTTTTTTTGCTGGACTAGACTAACACAGCTATCCCTTTGGAAATTTATATAGTCAACTTACACAGCCACACTACACTGTCGACTTTATTAAGTCAACTTTAATGTCCACATTGCATTAAGTCAACTTAATAAAGTCAACTTAACCCCTAATGTCGACTTTAAGGGCAGGAGTTAGTAAGTCGACTTCAGAAAGCCCTTGAGTCAACATAATTGACTCCAAATGTGGACAGGGCTTTGCTTAAGTCAGCTTAAGCCCCCTTAAATCGACTTAAGCCCATAGTGTAGACATAGCCAGTGAGATGCTGTAATCAGGGCTGTAACGAGGGTGGAGCAACTGGGGTTTTGCCCTGGATGCCATATGGAGTGGCTCCATTTCACTGTTCGATTGAGAGGTTGTTTCATGCTGCTTGTTCCGGGCATACCCTGGCCACCAAAATACATAGTTCTGGTGCTCGCTGTAATTACAAGGACAAGAATCCTTGGATTCAAAAGTCAACAAGGAGCCTGAAGGTGGTATTGGCTCTGTGGATAGCATTAGTGGGACAATTACTGGAATACAGCACTACACTTCAAAAAGTGACTACACATCAAAAAGGATATTGGAAGCGGTTCAGAAAAGAGTTGTAAGAATTATTCAAGATCAACAAAAAGTCTTGTAGTGAGACCATCAAGAACCTATATCAAAGAGCAGATTAAGAAGATTTGATTGCAGACTATAAGCACCTATGTGTGGAAGAGATTTCTGTTAGTAGGCAGCTTCTCATTCTAGCACAAAAAGGCATAAGAAGGTAAAATTACACAGATTTAACTAGAAATAAGGAGCAGATTCTTAATAGAGAGGGAAATTAACTGGACATGAAGGATTCCTTGTCACTGGAAGTTTTTAACTCAAGACTGAATATCTTTCTAAAAGCCATGCTATCGCTTAAATAAATGTTATGGGCCTGATGTAAAAATTAGATTAGTCTTGGTGAACAGTTACTTCTTGTGACCTTAAAAATATTTGACTCTTATGACTTGCCTCTAGATTGTGGCAGGTGTAAATAGAATCATATTAAAGTAGTCCTGTTTCTCCTTCTTTTAGACCTGGATCATACAAGAGAATCAAGGTGGGGCAGACCAGTATGCCTATGCAGACCCCAGTGAAATAAGGACAGTTTCTTTCAGTCAATAAATTTCTCTGTGGGTAAGGAGTCTGCCCACATGGATCTCATTGCAGGACTGGAGTTTTAGATATTCCCATCCCAAGAGTTGTTCTATGAAGTTACTCATCAATGCTAGCAGATTTACTGAGATTTTTTTTTTTTAATAATTGGTTTCTTTCTAATAACCCACAGCAATAGCACCAAACCACCAAAGGACTAGAAGCTGGGATTCTTGGGGTATGTCTACACTGGAGACTTCATTAAGTCAACTAAGAGAGTCCACATTGAGAACTCCTGTCGACTGGCTGTGTCCACACTGGCAGGCGCTAGGTCGACGGGGGAGTGGTGCAGTGTGGGTAGCTGTCCCTGGTGTCCAGGATCTCTGGGAGGGGGTCTGGAGGCCAATTAAGTCAACTTAAGGGTTTTCCTTATCTACATTGCCTTAAATTGACTTAATAAGATCTACTTAAGCATTAAGTCAACCTTAAGAGATGGTCTTATTAAGTCAATTTAAGGAAGCGCTTAAGTCAACTTAATAAAAGCCAGGTGTGCTGCAGGAGTCTGTAGGTTGACTTAACCTTCCTTAAGTCAACCTAAGGCTCCAGTGTAGACGTGCCCTTGGATTCTGTTCTCAGTGGCAACATTAACTTGCTGCAGCAGCCTCATCCAAGATATCACTGTCCTGCTATAGAAAAATAGCTGCCTTGATGACTGTTTCTCTTCCTCTCCAATTGCATTAGCATACACTATGCCTTTTAATCAGTAGGTAGTGTAGGACACTCTATTCTTTCTCCTGCTCAGGGCTTGGGCAAATATCTGGGAGACTCCTAGTCCGAAACTTAAGTATTACAATGACACTTATGCTATAACAGTATTGCTAAAACATTAGATATTTTTCTCCCAGGAAAGATTGGCTCCTCTATTTTTATAGCAAGTAATTGATTCCTGCAGCTGGTCTTACCCATCAATTTTAATCCCTTTAGGTATAGTGAGCAAGGTAGCCTTGCCAGGAACTTTTGCTGTGTTACCAGTTTAATGCAGCATCCCACAGCTTGCATAGCTGTGACAATAAGGTTTGTCTTTTTGATGTGGTTGTAATGGATGAGGTCTGAGGGGAGCTGGTTGACCATTTCATAACAGTGAACTAGTGATATGTAAAGCCCTCACAGAATGAGGACTCACGCTTGATTTCAGCACTTCACTTTCTGTCTGTTCTAATATCTTTTCAAATTGTGTGACAGGGTGTGGAGACACAGCAAGAGGAAAGGGTGTTAAGAGGTTTACAATAATATCTCTCTTTTCCAGGAGCAGCATTAACAAGAAAAGACCACATTCCTGGCACAGTTCCATAGTGGACATTAATCTCAGCCCTCCAGGATGGTAAGAAAATGGAGTGAGGATCACCAAAGACTCAGTGACCAGAGGAGTCAGGTGCCTAATTATTTTTTAATCTTTCACCTAGAGTAATCAAACTGAACCAACTATGGGCCACTATAAAAGAGAAGTTCCAAAGGGGCAGCCATGTTAATCTACTTCCATAAAACAAAGTAGGAGTCCTGTGACACTTAAAAACTAACACATTTATTTATTGCATGAGCTTTCATGGGAGAAAATCCCACTTCGTCAGATGCTTTGAAGATGGACGTGTCCTATTACAAATTACTAGCTATGGCTACTGTGCTTAATTTTTAGGTAAAAAACACATTTCCAATTTTTTCTCACTATGTAATAATTTTTATAAGTTTTTGCATAAAGTGTAAATGATCATCTGAATACCACTTCAGAGACAGGTTTCCAGCTACTGGCAAGGGTCTCCTGTCGTGTTTTGAGAGACCATTGAGGTAAAGGAACTCAGAATTTTCAATGACAACACTAGTGATAATTTCAAAAGGCTGAGATGAGTTTCATTCATGCTTGATCTGGAAGACGATATGATAATAGAAAGGTTAGTGTTTTCACACCACTGTCTTACTGAATAAATTAAAGTTGAATGGCATAGTTTTTCTTCCCTGAAACCTCCAAATATTTGCTTTCCTGATCCCCTCCTCCCCCCACAACCAGACTGTTCCTTTTTGGTGACTAGCAAGGGAAACTTATCTTTGCCACCTAACTTCTGCCCTAATGCAAAGTTATTGCTTCTATCACCCAACCCAGATCATATGACTAGGCAAGGGAAACAAAGCACTATAGGTTCCACATTGTCCTTCTTTTGTGTCTATTAATCTTTCTTCCCATTTAAGTGAAAGCCAAAATTCATACTGGTTCATCCCTATCAAGATGCAAGACAGAACTCAGGCTAGAGGGGAAAAAGTATATATGTGGTAAGTATTAAACCAATCACAAAGTGCAATTTCCAGCATGTAGAAAAGGCACTTTATACATCCACAAACCACCTCTATAATTTATAGCTTCTCCTTTACAGTCATAAGATTTCTAAATCTGTTCTTTAATCCTATTTCAGTTTTAAAATCTCCAGTTTGCTATTAGTGAGACTTCACATTGATTTCAAAGTGGTGTTGCTTACTTGCAAAACAATATTATTAAGCCCAAGCATTATTCTAACCGTACTCTCTGAGCATTTACTTGATTGCTCAAAATAAAACTGAAAGAGATTAGCAAGCTTCACTATTTAGGATCAAATGTTCAAGTTAACATACAACAGGGTAGCTTGTCAGATGAATGAAAAAGTAATTGCCTCTATTTACATATAGAAGTCAGGCAACTTTGTGTGCAGGTTGCTATTGCATGTGCTAGTTTACATATTCAAATACCATTGTTTCTTCAGTTAGGACATTCTATGAAAGGAACCTTAAAAAGTGTCTTTTAGTTTTCTTGTACAGGTAGGTTTTTTTTTTTTTTTATAATACTACAAATTACCTACATATAGAAAATTTCATGTATTTATTTTTTTTAATTCAAACTTGAAAAGATTTTGGTTTGATGTGGTCTTTAATTGTGATCTATTTTATAAAGCATGATGGCACTTCTGTAAAGGGTATGATGAGTGGATGATACTATTAGCCTCAGTCATCCCTTATCCATGCAATATTAAAAGGAAAACCAAGGAGTTGTAATCCATTGCTGGTCGGTGGTTATGAACATTCTTTTCACATTTTCATTTTCTTAGTTTTATCAATATTTATCATATTCCTTTTCCTTATAGGGGCTGCTAACAATATAGTTAGCAATATAGTTTCTTACATGGGTTTCTTACATGGGTTGCTAGTAATATAGTTGCTATAGCAACTATATAGGCTGCTGAAATAATGAAAGCCACAGCAAGCTCTCCTGCAGTGATGCTCATGCTGACAAGCTCAACTCCTATTTTCTTCGTCCAGTGTTTGCTATTACTTACAAGAATGACCCATTTAACAAGCTACGCAAGACTGCCCCTAATTACTTCCAAAATAGACTGATATAAGGAAGAAAGCTAAACCTTTTTCTATCTTCAGGCTAACTGTCCAGTATTATTTTAAAATATGAAACAATTTCCTATACTATAAATATAATTATTTAGCATAAGGGTCAGCAACTTTGCCAACCCCCATGCTGGCCCCTCCTCCCCATTCCTCAAACCACGCCAGTGGCCTTCTCTGCCAAATGAAAAAGTGGCCACCAACTGAAAATTCAGTGGTGGCCATGGCTGGAGTGCTCCCCCTTGCCAAAAACTGCTCTGGGCAGTTTCTTTTAGTGGTAGCTGGGGTGTGTGTGTGTGGGTCCCAAAGCATGCCCCATGCCCCAACAGGAATTCCACACCCCAGGGCAGAACAGTCCTGCCCACCCCAGGCCATGCCCAGAGTGGCTTCTTTTGACAGTGGCTGAGGTGGGGGTCCCTAGGGATGCTGAAAAAGGATGCCACCTGGAGCAGCTCTTCTCAGTGGCATGCCTGGGGTCCCATGGGATGCTGTGGAAAGAAGCTGCCCAGAGTAGCTCCTTTCAGTGGTGGCTGGAGCTAGAAGTCCCTAGGTAAGCCACAGAAAGGAGATGTTACAAACTGCTTCTTTCTCTGTATTCTTGGGGACCCTCTGTCCTGGCCTCTGGAAGAAGCCACTCCAGCTGGTTCTTTCCACTGTGTGTCTGGGGAGCCGCAGCCACCTCCGAAAGGAGCGGCTCCCCAGTGTTCCCTCTAAGGTTTGGTGGCTTGCGTGCAAAATTTTCAACCCATGTGCAGAACTTTTTTGAATAAAATTTTTGTGCAAACTTATGCGTCTGAAATTATTGACAAATATAGAACAATGAAAAATTAATTCATATCACTAAAAAAAGTTAAAAAGCTAAATTTGCAAATATAAACTTGAAAAGCACCTTAAAAGTTTTAAATAAGCAGTTAACTTGTCTCTCATTTTTCATTTTCCATAGCAGCCCATTTTACAATTTAAAAAACTTTGTCCTAAATTGTTTCTGGCTAGTTCAAATGTGCCCCTTTATTGGTTTTACTTAAATGGTCCCTGTTAGTAATTTTGTTCATGGTATACTTTATTTTCCTTCCTTTTATTAGTGTTTGCTATATATTTTTTTCCCAGTTTAGCCCCTTTGTAAAGTGTAACAAGCCAAAAAATAAAAAACCTTATATAGTGCTCAAACCCACAACCTGATAGTCTGTTTGCCTAACAACTGAGCCATAACAACCGTGGCTGTAAAAGAGCTCTAAGGAACAAGAGAAACAGTGTCCCCACCCCCCTGATTTATCTACAGGGTGTTCTTAGCTCCTTATGTGTGCAGAAGACTGAAACTAAGAGTCACAGGTTCAAGCCCTGATCAGGGTGGTGTTGTCGTCCCCCCGCCCCCCCATACTCATTGTTAGTAAAAAAAGCTGGACCAAATTACCTATTTTTAGAATGCCTGGAAGACGGAGGACATGAGGGTAGAAAACATCTGGTAATGGTGACCCTATGTCTGGGAGACATTTTCCTTTGGAACTCCATCTCTGCCTGAAACAGCAACTCCCTGCCCTGCTTCCCCACCCCCCCGATCCTTGGCCGCTCTGCCCCCCTGCACCCCCAACCAATCCCTGGCTGCATTTCCAGCCTGCCCGGCCAGACCCTGACCCTGGGCCTCCCCACATGGCTGATCCTTGGCCACGCTGCTGGCCTGTCCTGGCTGGACCCAGGGCCTGCAGCCTCCTCCACCCGCTCTCCGGCTGCGCAGCCAGCCTGGCCTGACCCCGGGGCTCCCCCCACCCCCAGCCGATTCTCAGCTTCACCCCCAGCTCACTCCAGGCCAGCCGTATCCTGGGCCCTCTCCATGTGGCTGATCCTCGGCCGCACTGCTGGCCTGTCCCACCTAGACCCAGTGCCTGCCGCCTCCCGCTGATCTCCGGCTGCGCTTCCCGCTGGGCCCAACCCTGGGGCTTCGCCCCCTGCCCCACCTTGCAGCCTCAGCCCACTCCAGGCCAGCCCTACCCTGGGCCTCCCCAACTGCCTGATAGGCTCCTGCACTGCTGACCTGTCCTGTCCCATGCGTGCGCAGGAATCACAAAATCCTGAGCTGCAGGGGTTTTTTATGTGCACGGCTGTGCAGCTGCATGCCTTAGAGGGAACATAGCTGCAGGCAGTCTCTTTCTGCAGCATATCTAGGGTCTAGGGATCTCTGCCTGAGCTGCCACCCAAAGAAGCTGCCTGGAATGGCTTTTGGCAGCAGCAGCAATTTCAGCAGCACTGTTGAGTGCACCATATGCTACTCACAATGGGCTTGTGTGCCACTCTTGGCACATGTGGTGTGGGTTGCTGACCCTGACTTAGCATTAGAAACATTTAAGTTATGCATTTACAATATTTAAAATGAAAGAGAGTTTAGTTTGTTAAACACAAATTAAGTCAAGTTTAGTCTATTTACATAAAATTTGTTTTTAACTGATGTCATTATGTACTGCTGTTCTATGCTGCTTGTGCTTGATCCCAACAAATTTCTGCAATTAAGCACTGCCAGACAGGCTCAGTGCATGGAGGAGAGACCTCCAAGAAATGTGGAGGTGCAGCAGGAAGTGGTTCTGGTCATTCAATAGGTGGCACTTTTATCCCTAAATCAATCAATGAGTACTTTGATGTTGGAAGAGCCAGCATTCAGATAACCTGTCGAACTAATTTCTCAACGGTTTGTGATAATTGAAGATCCCATGACACATTTTATAAACTTATTGTGTGAATCCAAGCGTCCTACTCACATTCCAGTATAATTCCTGTCATTCTGCCTAATTGCATTCCCTACATTTATATAGTATTTAAAGTAATTTCCCAATTGGATATGATATCCTTCTTCACTTTTCCTCCTAAACTGTTGTGTAGTGTTACTGTAAATTGTTAAACAGTCCATCTGCATTCCACGTCAGAGCCTGCATCAAGTGATCCTGCTAATGTCACTTACCTACTTAACATGAGTTTTGTGTGGATTAATTACTAATGGTTTGACTGTCAAGGGTGCTGAAGACAATAGGAGTTGTGGTGTCCAGCACAGCTGAAAATTAGGCATTGATGTTGGTAAGCTGTAGAGTTGCTTAAAATCTTTCAAAATAGTTTTTCAAATTAACAAATAAACTTTTCTGAAAATCAAAGTAGTGATTTGTGTTTTGATCTTCTTCAATACTTTATGGATTAAACTGGAAAATGAAAAATATACCTTTTAAATGTTTTATACCATTTCCATCTTTCCCGCACCTTTCTCTTTTTTCCCCTGGTCCCCTCCTTTTATCAGTGGCAATGTAGAAAAAGAAAAAAGAGAGGAAAAGTAAGAGAGGGAAAAAGAGTGGGGGAAGAAACATGGAAAAACTGAAAAATATAAATGCCAAGAAGTTCTAAAAACTGTACATTTCCATGAAACCTTTTGAATAAATAAAAGCATCATTCCTATCTTAAGTCTCCAGAGCCTACACTCTAAAAGTCACTGTGACATAGCAAACTTGGTTAGCACGAGAGTCCTGAGGAAAGGATGCACAGATCATGAGAACAAAGCATTGAGTTGAGTTCATAAGATTGGAGGACTCTGTGTTCTCCACAGAGTTTATGTCTTCTCAGTAAACTCACTGATGCTCTAATTGATAGTTTTACATTTTTCTGTTTGTCTGACTCACTCAAGTATAGGGAGCAAAACACATATGTGATGCGTGAACCATTGATTGGACCTCAAATTGCTTTCAACTTGCAACAATATTCATGAACTGGAATTGGTTGTCTGAACTTTTATTTATTTCCAGAAAGTTTTCATTGAGCCTGGGTATGAACAACTTTGTTTTATCTGGTTCCAGCAAACACATCAACAAGCTTATCTGAATTAGTGTACACTTATCCAACTTGAAACTCAGGTATAAGTTTGAGTGCCACATACCTTTGAAAGGCCAAAGAACCTCATCCTACAATTTCTGTACCAAGTTCATAACTTCTGCTTGAGCTATAGCACATCTTTTAAAAAGACCTCCATTCTTCATTAAAGACTTCAAGTTATAGGGAAAAATCCATCAGATCTTTAGGACATTTAATTTACTTGAGATAGGGTTAATGCATACAAAGATATCAAGGCAGAGGAGGAAAGGCGAAATTCTGTTCTCTGTTTTTCTTATTTGAGTCAAGACTAAGTGAATATATTCACTTCAGTGGATTTGCCCTGGATTGATACCTACCTACAAGCAGAAACAACAAAACGTTTGTCTTTCACTACTTAAACATTTCAAACCTTCCTTTGAAGCCATTTGTATTTTAGGCAAGAGAGCTTAGTGGAAATATTTGGTAATTTCAGTCAAACTAAAGAAAAAGTGAAAGTGCTCCATTGACTATTGGGTAACATATGGGGAATCTAAAATTATTCTGCAGGAGTTGTGGGCATATGGTTTATTCTTTAGCAGGGGGAAAAACAGGGCTTAAATACACTCCATAGTACCAGTGGTCTGAAGGAAACTAGTCATTGTACTGGAGACACTAAGGGTAGGTCTACACTGCCTGCCCTTTTCAGTGGCCATTGAGCAGAGATACACAAGCTACTTTAAAAACTTCTGTATCTGCGTTTGATTTCCTTACTCCCAGCATGTCTACTGCACTGAGTCAAAGGAAGGGGGCCAGGATAGTGTTCAGGGATCAAACTTACTGATCAGCTGAGCAGGTCTTCACAGACTGAAGCAGTAAATTAGGAATTTAAAGAATCGCATCTTGGTGAGTTTGATTCTTATAAGATCATTGGGTCCAGTTCTCCATCGGCTGGGTTGCAGGTCTGTGGAAGTAAGTAGAATTGCATGAGTGTCATGCATCACAGAATTTGACATAGGGGCTCACGACTTCTGTCACATCCCATTCAACTCATTGGGGCATGTTGGTTCTGATTCATTAGTGAAATCTGGAATAAAGCTATTCATATTAATAGATCTATTTGGGTATGTCTACTCTTACAATTTAATTTGAATTAATGAGGATGAATTCAAATTAAATTAACTACACTGGCTTTCATTAATTCGAACTAAGGAATGACTTAGTTCTAATTAATGAAAACTTACTTTGAAGTTCTAAAATCTCGCTTAATTTCAAAGTAAGGGTTAATTTGAATTTATTAGTCTGAATTAACTCAGTGAACCCATGTTAATTCAAACTAACCATTAATTCGAATTAATGCTTTTTGACCTTCTTCCTCCCAGGGTGCCTTCCTCTTTGTATATATTGAGTGGGTCATGGCCCTTCTTGGGGGCCATCTCGTCACACCTCCCATGGTGCCCCTCTCCTAATTTGAACTAGCAAGTCCTATCCATGGACGTGCTAATTTGAATTGGTTGTCTAGTTGGGCCATGTAGGTTTGAATTAACTTAATTCAAACTAATCAATACTAGTTTGAATTAATTACATTAATTTGAACTACCCTGCCAAGTGTGGACATAGCATTCCAGATTTATACCATTATAATTGAAATTAGAGTCTGACTCTCTAATTTATTAGGGGTGCACTTGGATAAAGGTTGGCTTTGGACTATTAAAGGAAAAAAATGAAAGCTTTCTATACTAACTTTCTATATTTTTTAATTTCCAAAGGGATAGCTGTGTTAGTTTAGTCCAGCAAAAAAATCAACAAGGAGTCATGTGGCACTTTGAGACTAACAGATTTAAAGCTTATGTGAAAAATAAATCTGTTAGTCTCAAAGTGCCACACGACTCCTTGTTGTCTTTATACTTTTTAAGCATCTAAATGTTGATTGTTGGAAATGGAACATCAAAACTGCATAAGTTTTATGAAGTCATTCATTGTGTTGAATTTGTTTTAGTCTCATGGATCTGTTGCCCTCAGTTAATGAATATAATTCTAATTGCTGCATGAAAGCGCTCCTGGACCATAGAATTTACATCACTGTACTGTGCTGTTTGAGAAATTATCTCCAAAGATTTGGCTGATAATATCTATAACTATATCTATATCTATAGATAGATATAGATATAGGCTGTGTCCATACAAGGCTTTTATTTCAAAACAATGACAATTGTTTCAAAATAAAACTGACCATGTCCAAATGACGTTTCTTTATTTCGAAATGATGGGACCCGTCATTTTGAAATAAGGTCCATTGTTTCAGAACTATAAAACCTCCCCTGACAGAGAAATAGCCCTTGTTTCTAAAGGGCTGTTTCGAGACAACATGTTCCTGTTTCAAATATGGGCTTTGACCTTCCTCCCAGGGTACATGGCACCCTAGGAGGAAGGCCCACCCCCCTCAGCACCCTGGCCAGGGAGCGGATAAGCACCCTGGCCAAGGTGCTGAGGGAAGGAGCAGGGGGGGTGCCGGGGGGCGGTGGGCACCAGCCGGCTTGGCCCGCTGCCCCCACTTGCAGGCAGCCAGGGCGGGTGGCGGGTCCCTGAGCCGGCTGGACCCGTTGCCTAGGCTTGGGAGCCAGCAGCCCAGCAGCGAGGACAGAGCACTGCGGGTGCCCTGGTCCCTCAGCCCCTGGCCGCTTGCAAGCAGCCAAGGGAGATGCAGCTCCCTTAGCCCCAGGCAGGCTCCACAGCCTGGTCAAGTTCACTGTGAGCCTGGGCAAGGGGCAGAGGTGGCTCCCGCAGTCCCTGCCCAGGTGGCAGCCGCCACTGAGCCCAGGCGGGGGCAGAGCCATCTTGCACAGCCTCAGCCCAGGCGGCAGCTGTGGAGCTCGGGCTGCTGGGGCAAGCAGGCTCCCGACCAGCAGCACCCCAGCAGCTGGCACCCCAGCATGCCTGGGGAGCTGGCTCCAGGGACACCCTGTGCAGCAGAGGGGGTGCTTCACAGTCCCTCCCCCGCTGCCCCAACAGCAGCGCGGGAGTCAGGGAAGAGGAATCCCTGCCTCGGGGTCTGTTTTCCCCTGCCTGGCTTTCCAGGTGAGAACCAGGCAGGGGATTGATTGGGTGGCAACATGGCCCTGCCAGGAGGCCATGTCGCCACACCTCCCATGATGCGCCTTCTCCTGAAATGAAATAGCATGTCCAGACACTGGACATCCTATTTTGCTTTGAGGGTTTCCCTTTTTTTGAAATAAGCTATTTTAAAATAAGGATTTTATTTCAAAATAACTCATTTTGAAATAAGTTACTTTGAAATAAAAGTTTGCACGTGATCATAGCCATATAGATATTACTAGTGCATGAAAATCCAGACTTTCCTTTTTAACTTTTGCAAGTGAAGTTGTCAAATCTGTATATTTCACTGTGACAATTTATGGGCTGAAATGCCTTGGCCTATAAATTATCTACGTACTTGAACTTGCTTGGAGCCAAGGAAAATACCTTCTATGCTTTGGACAGAAAACCTTTTTCAGTACAGTTTGGTAAGTATTTTATTGAATGGAGAGGCCTATGGAGTTGAAATAAACATACCCTTTAGCATAGAGGTGGTGACACATTAAATGTTAAATCATTTTTTGCCTTTATTTTTCTTTTGCTTTAAAATGTAGAACATTTGTTAAACATCTCTCACAATAAAAATTAAGATGAATATCAGTTTGATTGCAGCTCAACTTTAGATAGATTATAATGGCAATTGTAATATCGTATTTCCAATCTATATTATTTTGATTTTTATTTGCATTACAAACAATGCTTAATTTCAACTACAACAATTTTGATATGTACCCAAAACTTTTAAAAAACTATACTATGCTCAGCTGATCTAGCTGACTGTTTGAACATTGTTCAAAATATATATATCTAAAACAATAGTACCTATGTCTAATTTATTTTCTTCACTTGGAAGTGAATATAGTTTTGATTTCTTTCTTCAAATTAGGTGAATATTTTTATAACACCAGGTTGCTAGTATAAAAACAGGAAAAGACTGGTCTTGTGGTGTTGTGTATAATTAGAAGGCAGGGCCCCTAAGCTCTGCTCCTTTTTTGCCTTTGACTCACTGTGTGACCCAGGGAAGGTCACTTCATTAGTGCCTGAATTTTGCTTTCTGTAAAATGGGGATAGTAATGATACCTTACATCAACTCACAGGCTCTGGAAGAGCCTTAAGGATGTTGTATAGCTGGTGTCACACAACTGCTAAATATTCTACTATATGTTAGGGACCTGAGGCTGAAAATGTGAGTGCAGGAAATAATCAAAGCTGGAGGAAGAAAGTGCTGAGGCTAGTTATCAGTTGTCCATAGTTAGAACTCTTTCCACTTCAGAGAATAACATTTAAATATGAAATCATAGAATCATAGAATCATAGGGTTGGAAGGGACCCCACGAGGTCATCTAGTCCAACCCCCTGCCAAAAAAAAGCAGGACCACTCCCATTAGATCATCCCAGTCAGTGTTTTGTCCAGCTGGGACTTGAACACCTAATGGTTTTCTATAATATAATATGATCTTCTGCAGGATAGGCTGAGTCAAAGTCAGCCAGCATCCTACGATCCAAGCCATAATGAGTGATTTGAGACTAGCATTAAGGGCAATTCCATCTTTTTAAGTCAAGCAATCTAAAAACACTGGTAGAAGATAAGAAGGTTTCTTAAAATTCCAAGAGATCTTTGTGCCCACATTGTCTGGCCCAAGCCTGATTATGACCTATGCTCTATATCATCATATTTTTTGTGACTATCAGGTGAACTAGTGTGATTGCTAGAAAGACCTAAAGGAGTCCTTTGTTCTAGAACATAGGACAAGAGGAACAGTTTCTGAGTTTCTGTTCATTTCTGCTCCACAAGAAAACTAAAATTACATAGCATTTGCTGTTGCTTGTTGTAAAGAACTCTACTGATAAAATCTTCTCTTCTTGACTAATATGTCCACTAAAGTCTAAAGACTGCTTATACTGGTCTATGAATAAGGCTATGTCCACACATACATCATTATTTCAAAATAAGTTATTTCGAAATGAGTTATTTCAAAATAAAGTCCTTATTTCAAAATAAGTTAATTTGAATTAACAGTTTGTTAATTCGAATTAAGGGAAAGCCTGCTTTCGAAACAGCTGTTATTTCAAAATGGTTATTTTGAAATAAGGCCTTTTGGACATGTTGTTTTGAAACAGTGGTTTCAAAACAATGGTGTTGTTTTGAAACAACATGTCCAAACGGCCTTATTTCGAAATAACCATTTTGAAATAACAGCCGTTTCAAAATGAATGGGGTTAAGCTGTTTCGAAATGACGGTTCTTATTTCAAAATGACAGAGCCTGTCATTTCGAAATAAGAAAACATAGTGTGGACCTAATCTTTTTTATTTTGAAATAACCAGTGTTATTTCAAAAAAAAAGAGACGTGTGGACGTACGCTGAGTCTGTCTGCTAACATGTTTTCATATTCCTCCATACGGTAAGATTGCCCATATTTTGTCACTTAGATTCATACTCAATGGCTATGTCTACACTTAGAGGGCTCTTTTAAGTCAACTAACAAGGTTGACTTTAAGTTGACCTTGTTGAGCTGACTTAAAAGACCGCTCTAGTGTAGACCTAGCCCTGGGCCTTGGCCCTGGCCCCTGCCACACTCCTGGGCCTGATCCAGACCTGGAGGCCCGTTCTGGCTCTGGGGGCCTGATCCAGCCCCTGCCACTACAGTCAAGTGGCAAGGGGCTCAGAGGTAGCTCCAGCCCTTGCTGCTTGCCCACGGCAGCAGGGGCAGGACTGGGCCCCTGGAGTTGGATCAGGCCCTGGATCTGGACTGGGCCCAGAGGCAGGCCCCTGCAGGTCTACACTGTGTTAAGTTGACTTTATTACATGTCCAATTGGATTGCTCTGAAATAAACTTACTAGGGGCTGCACTACAAGAGCAATCAGAGACTTTTGCTGCTGCAAAATGCAACTTCCAGTTTGCATACAGACCTTCTTTCAGAAAGCCCATTAGAACTCTTTCTTGTAGTGTTTTTCAGCTATATGTCTAGTTTTGGCCAGTGGAAACTGTTACTCCCTATCTTTTTAGGTCCTTGAAACCTCCCTCCTCTTGTGGCACAACAGTTGAAATCAGCTGAAGAGCTTGTTCAGACAGTCTTGTGATTAAATGAGACTGTGTACATGGCAGACTTGTACACATGTACCATCTGTTCTTTTAGCCCAGGTCCTACAAACTAGGCCATGCTATGATAAAAGCTGTTGTGGTTTGTTTTTTTAAAGAAAGTCAGATGGGTGACTTACTATGTCTCTTGATGTCCCAAGATTTGAGACCTTGAATAATAGGTTCAGGGACAGCGAATGACTGTAGCTGGTGAGTGAGCTTAGAAGATATATTTTAATCAAACACAAATTATTGGGCTTAATATGAGGGTAACTGAGTGAAATTTAATGGCCTGCAATACACTGGCGGTCAGACTGTTATCTAATGGTACTTTCTGGCCTTACATAATATGGGTCTATGAATATAAGTAGTAGAATAAAGGATCCTAGGATTTAACCAGAAATTCCCCGCTGCCAAAATGTTAATATTGATAGTTTATTTAAAAATAAAAATTGACCTTACAACTTGCATAAGAGATACAACTTGCATAATCCTTAGGTTTCCTTTAATTTTCACACAAATGCCCATTTTGATCTATTCCTGGAAAAGAACTGAATAAAAGCTGTGTGACAGATTTTGCCACCCTTAGTCATAGCAAGTAGTAGTCCCACTGAAGAAAATAGAAGTAGTCTTGGAAAAAGTTACTGTTCAATGGGTTTCATTAATATGGGTGGCAGAATTTGGCCCAGAATAAGGATCTCAGGATTTGCCTGGAAATATACTTAAAATATAATAAAACCCTACTATATTTAATTCATTTTATCTCTGAATAGTTTCCAGTATATTCTTTTCAGTCTGATTATCTCTGCTCTTCTGATGGTTCTTAGGGTGAATTTGGATTCTTTGAGTGAAATATAATTAAGAATACTATGCTAATTCATAATTTACAGCCCAGACATCTTCTTTGAATTACAGAGGAATCATTTATAATATTTGGTATCAAAGTGTGTTCTTTTAATTTGGTCAATGGGTGACTTGTACTTCAAGGGTTAATTGTATGCTTTTTCTTTTTACTATCTTCTTTCAGAGTTTTATCGAGATTTTCATGGCTATTTAAATGGTTGACTTTATCACCTAAAGAATTGATTTACTTTGGGTAAGTTCTTTCTTACAGATACTGTTTTAAATATTTATATTAAAAGCAGCTCACATAAAACAACATTACAATGTTTTACATTATAATTTCCCTATAAATTTCCTTTTTCCTCAATCAGATCACATGAAAGAAAGACTCTGTGTTTGGTATTATCATTTTCCTGAACCTGCTTGACATTCCAGAGATGTCAGGCTCCCAAGGAATACATCTTTGATAGTCTGCCTAATGCCTGTGTTTCACAAGGGAGCTAAGCTGAGCAAGGATTTGTGGTTTTTAGTTCTAGAAATGGTATAAAGAAATAGATAATCATCCCACAGTGTTCTGTATTAAACTGTTGTGGCTATTCAGATCAAAGAGAAGTGTTTCTTTGTTTCTTTTCTTATCCACAGTTTAAGGGAAAACATCTCTAAATGATTTTGGAAAAGAACTTTTTCATAGCTTTGTGTTACCCATACAAGTATTATTGTATTTAATCAATTAAGCATATTTTAAAGTTGTGGGGGAATGTGACATATGTACATTTCCATTAATTCCTGTGACTCTAAAAATAATATTGGGACAATTTGACTTTATATATCATATTTTGGTCATGGAATTCAATGTCTGAAAAAATATTTCTCAGAGCTGAGCTCTAGTTACAATTTTGTTTCACCTTTTTTGGGGGGGGGTAGGGGGTTCAGCGTTGTCACATGCCACTAATTTGTTTTTGTTTTCATTGAGATAAGTTACTGTTTATCTCCTCTGGAGAAATTTGAAATTTTTTGAACAAAGATCTTGGAAATAACCAGAGAAAATGCAAATTCAAGTCATGACAAAATAGATGGTTTAAAATAACATGCTAAAATATTATTTACTGCATTCCAGCATTTTCAGACATGTTTTATTTTTTCAGTAAAAAGACTGCAGAACCACAAAGATATAGCCAACATGAAATCTGCCCTTTGCTATAAGCCAAATCAACCCCACAACCTTTGGAATAATTATATTAAAGGAAGAGTAGCAGGATATTAAAGGGAGAATAACCACTAAAAAAAATATCTTATTTAAATTACAGTTCTTTATTCCCATCAATCACACTCTTCTTACCTGGAAATGTTTTAGTTCCACTACAAACTGAAAGGCCACATTTTCAGTATTTTTGCTTCACCTTTTCAAATTAAAAAGAAATAACTATACATACTGTTGGAGGCAGTATAATGCGCAAGTGAAAGAGCAAAGCTGGAGAACAAAGAAGCAACTTAGACCACTCAATAAGAAAAACAAAGAAACTAATTTAAATTTAAGGTTTTTTTTCCAACTACATAAAACTAAAATATAGTTTAGTTTCCAGGAAGAGATGCAATCTGAAATGTTAAGTTTTTAATGTATTCCCCCAGCACCAAGAGGTGCAGAAGCAATAACAAGGGCACAATACTGGTCAATCTAGTTGGTAAGTACAGCACATATCCTGAACAGGCATCAGAAATTTCTTCCCCAATATGACAAAATCAACTCGGCATGACTAATCTCATTTGCTTTTGTAGAGAGTAGTTGACCTAAAAGATGGAGAGCTACTCCTCTAGGAGGCATTATCCTATGATAAACCTGTAACATTTCCAAACATTCCAGGCAGAGTTATTGCTATAACAATCAGCCTCAACTTCCACTCCACACCTTCTAGAAGTCCTTGTGGAGACTGAAATGGACAGTTCATGGTTTGTAAAACAACATCAACATACTTCTGAATGACAGATGCTGCTGGTGAGTGGGGAAGGGACATTGGCAGAAGCAAAGAAGGAAGTCTCTTAGCATACATAGATCTTTGAAAATATGTGAATTAGGACCTAGAATCTCCACTGACTCCATGCAGTGGTAAATCTGTTCCTCCATGAAGAAAATGTTATGTGTTTTACACTGCTTCAGAGCCACACAAGTATTTTATCAATTTTCACCTCCATTCAGTTATGCAGAAGGACCTGATGACATCTTAAATTTTCATGAACTAATAAACAGTATTTGAGTATTTAAATAATTATAAGCCTGACCACATATGTCCCACATAGGGCATAGACATATTGTGAAAAAACAACAAGGAGTTGTGTGGCACTTTAAGACTAACAGATTTATTTTTTGCATGAGCTTTCGTGGGAGAAGATCCCACTTCCTCAGATGCTTCGAAGCAA
>ML681979.1:47918361-47984715 GCA_007922195.1 Podocnemis expansa | reverse complement strand
GGGATCTTCTCCCACGAAAGCTCATGCAAAAAATAAATCTGTTAGTCTTAAAGTGCCACACAACTCCTTGTTGTTTTTTCACAGGACTAGACTAACATGGCTATCCCTTTTAACATAGACATATTGGCTGTGTTCAAATGAGAGTTTTATTTTGAAACAATGGCTGTTGTTTTGAAATAAAATTTCTTATGTCCAGATGACGTTCTGTTATTTTGAAACAATGGGACCCGTTGTTTCGAAATAACAGCTGTTGTTTTGAAACAGTAAAACCTCACATGAAATCAAAATAGCCGTTGTTTCAAAATGGTTGTTTCGAAACAACGCCGTTCAGACGTGTTATTTTGAAATAACCATTATTTTGAAATAACACTTTTGCCCTTCTCCTTCCCAGGGTGCCTTCCTTTTAGCCTTTATTGGGTGGGGGCATGGCCCAGGGAGGAGGCCATGTTGCCACACTTCCCATGGTGCGCCTCTCCTAAAGCGAAATAGCAAGTCCTGTCTTTGGACATGCTATTTCGCTTTGAGCTTTTCCCTTAATTTGAATTAACTTATTTTAAAATAAGGACTTTATTTTGAAATAACTCATTTTGAAATAACTTATTTCGAAATAACAGTTTACATGTGAACATAGCCATTGTGCTACAAAATTTAGATTATTACTTCTCTCTGACATACTGGATTAGAATGATGTTCTCAGTAAGGGCAATTGATACATTTTTTAACCAATCTGTTAAAATATTAATCTAGTCCAACAAACCAAGCTATAAATACACATTTGACTAAATGCAATAGACGCTTTCTGTGCTGAGGGCAAAATTACAGGCATAATATTGTGTACTCACATTTTTGCAGTACACAACAGTTTGGAACTAATTTTACTACATGCAAAATCTGAGCTGTATACATTAACTGCATTTTGTGTGCAGATGACTATGATGTATTCAAGTAGCAGAGCAAATCATCCAGTCCTTACTCAGACAAAACTCCCTTTGACATTAAGACTGCAGAACTGGGCTCACCATTTGTATGAACAAATGTGATATATGCAAAAACATAGTTATGAAAATTTGCATTCTGAATTTTACAGGCTAAAATCCTGATTCTGCAGACTCTCACGCTAGCATTCATTCCCATGAATAAATCCTGATTCTGATCTCACCCTGGCTTTATGTTGGTTTATCTCCTTTGCCTTTAGTGGAGTTACTTCTGACTTACACTTGTAAAGGTGAAGTCCAGATCGTATCCAATGAGACTGACTAGTCACCAAAGTAGGCCCTTTTTACATAATAAAGACAAATCCCACGATTAAAGGTTTGTGCCATTGACCTTAAACAGGGCAACTTTGAAAATTAGGCCTTGAACATTTAAGCACTTTGAACTTTTTTTCTCATCTGTTGTATTAATTTAGATGAAATATATGGGTCCAAGGTGTTAGCATAATCCAGTCACCATCCAGCATTAAGCAGTCTTAGACAAGGTTCAGGGTTTGGTATAAAGAGATCGTAGCCTGCTTTGTGCCATGGCAAAAACATTATAAAAAAAGAGAGAATTATTAGAAATTAGAAAATTAGAAAATAATTAGAAAATTATTGATTGAAGCCCAGAAAAGGAAAAGAATCAAAAGGAAGTAAAGAATAATGAAAATGAAAATGATTGATTATGCAGAACAAACAATCAAAATCTGCCAAAGTCCTTTTTTGGATAAAGTGAATGTAGTGAAGTCTGTTATTTGGTCAAACAGTAATTCTTGATGGGGAAAAAAAGAAGTTATTTCTGTTATTTTATTCTGAGATGAGAATGATAGTCATTGTCATGTTTTAGACCAGGGGTCTCAAACACACAGCCCATGGGCCGCATGCGGCCCCTAAAGCTGTTTTCTGCAGCCCGCAATGGCACTATCCTTACTGATATTTGCAATATCGTTGTATGAAAAGGTTTCAGTGGCATGGCTCTCAGACTAACATACTAGTCCTCATGCGGCCCTTCACCAGTCCTCATGCAGCCCTTGGGGTGATTTGAGTTTGAGACCCCTGTTTTAGACAATCACAAAAGGAAGAGAAGAGGTACAACTGTAAAGATGGAGAAATACAATGTTTGTTGATGTTCTTAGGATACAGGGTAGTTAGTCAGCCATGACTAGATGCTTTAGACTGAGAGGCTGCCCACAACTGCTGTTGCTCTGGACTCCAGCTTACCTCCCCAGCCAGTGACGTCTCCTGGATGATCTGATCATTGCCCTTTCCATCACTGATCCTTCTTAGGATGAGCAGAGCTGGATGGACAGTCTGATCCAGTCATGCTGTTGCTGTGTTGTACAGCACAGTTGATTTCAGGCTTTGATGAAAAAAGTCAAGAGACTGAGAGAGAGGACAACAGAAAGTTGTGGGGATGGGGGTGAGACAGAAAGGTGCACATGGGGAGAGGAAGAGAGAGTTGGATCTTATGTGTTTCAAGTTGGGATGCTCACTGGTGTAGCGAAGATGGTGAAATATCAAGGTCTAGTGTTATGGCAGTAATCTATCCCCTAGTGATGGTAAAAGGGTTTTGTTTCCTCCCCTGTCTTTCAGAGGATCCCAAAAAGCAGTGGGTGTAATGCTCTCTTCCCTCATTTATTTTGCTCACCAATTAGCCATGATTTCTGAAGCACTAATTTTGGTCCAATCATTTCTGATCCTCTGCTCCTCTTGTTTATCAGACATAATTTTAACACAGTGGAATCAGTAAACGTTTTCCATTTAAATTCATTTGGTCTTTCTGCCTCCTTATGACATCTTTTGTAAACAATTTCATATAATAGATTATTGTGACAATTCCTACTTTATCCACTTTTCATCAATTAAGCTAACAATTAAAGTAGGCTGGCTAGTTCCTAGCGATTATGACACAGCATTATCCTTTTTTCTGTCCTTCACTAATGCATAGAAATATGTAGCTAAAATTTGTTAGGTTGTGACAAAATACGGAATTACAAAATAAATTTATTTTCACTTCAATTTTTTCAGAGTTTACCATATTTTTCATTTCCATAAAACAGAATACAAAACAATAGATGAGATAACAAAAATTTTGAAAGGATACCATCAATGTTTCCAACAGAAAAAGCTTGTTTTTCAAAGCAAATAATCAGATTAGTTTAGTAATGGTTTTAAATTGCATGCTTAACTATTACAAATTCATTGAAAATTCTAAAGCTGTACCTGGTTTATATTCAGATTATGAGTCTGAGTAAATTAATGCTGGTACAGTAACAAGGAAAATGGAAATCATAATAATCAAAACAAGATCAGGGAATAAAACTGATTAAAGTGAAAATGCAACTTAGCTATATAAAATAGTGCTAATGGTAATAACTAAAACAAGGATATTTAAGATCTAAGGATCTTGCATTCTTTTTTTATGATCTAATGGAAGCTACTATTACAGCACTGTTGTTTTGTTGTTAAAAGGCCTCTTACTAAATGGAAAAAATATTCTTTCCAAAAGGATTTTTCTAAAAGACTTAATAAGCTGCTTTAACTGAAAAGGCCTCTGAAAAAAAAAAGTCTTAGATTCCCATGATAAACCAAAGTTGCCTCTTTAAAAACTCTCTCTTTTCATGAATAACATTTAATCCTTTATGCTAAGATTCACATACTGCAGTGTAAGCAACTGGGTATCACAGCCCTGTTATGAGTTAAAGAACTAACATTGGCACTTATGTGCCAATGTTCCAGCTGCCATAACAAGAGTGTGCTTTTCAGCAGAGAGACTCTGTGTCTGTGGTATAAGATCCCATCTGATGATACTGGAGTAGCCTAAGTGTGACAACAGCAATAAGAGAGGCTTACTGTGAATATGCAGTTTGCCTTCTTCAGCTGTAAATAATAATCATAATCATCAAAAATAAGATAAATAAATGAGAGATACTTCTTGTTAGAGAGCATTTTGGAAGACGGTTTTGTCTGATAAGGTGCTCTTGAATGAAATATGGCACAAGTTCAATTCTGTAAACTTCAGGTACCTCTGACCTCTTGATCTTTTATGTCTCTATTTTTTTGGCTTGACAGACCATATGCCAACGTACAGCCTCAAATTCCTCACTCTCGTGATTTATTGTTTACAGCTGTTCTAGCATTTCAGACATGGCAGCTGCTTTTCAGATGTCTTCGAATTAGAATGAAAGTCTTAGAAAGAGGTTTTAAGGCAATAACCTGAGTGCCTACAGCAAGAAAGGAAAAAGTTGATGAAAAAATCATCTGAATTCTGCTCTAAAAGCTCTCCATTGATCCTAGCCTTCAGGGCAAAGAAAAATGTTTGGTTTATTTCACAAGCTAATTAGGTGTGTGAGAACCTATTTGGTATTCACTATTGACTGGGCCTGAGCAAAAGTGATCACTGGCAGGGGTGCTCAATAAAGGATCAATAACAAGCGTGTGATTGGATTAGCTACTTGATCAATGCTTTGTGCTAATATATTAACAAGCAAATTACCAAGCAGCCCATAAGAGCAGAGTGCTGACTATAATTGTATTACATACTGCCGTGATCTAATGACCCTTAAAGTGCAAAAGGTTATTTATACAGTCAAAAGACCTGGAAGTACTTTGTGCTATAGCACATTCATATTTCAGAAAGCAAATCCTTTTGTAAATTAGCTCCCTATTTAGTCCTATGATTAAAAAAAAATGTGGTATATTTTGTGCTTGCTTCTAAAATCTGCAGACAAACTGTAGCCACTAGGATGAGAAGGGGGAAAAGAGAAACAGTAGCCCAGAGAGCTGTTAGGGTTGGGAATGCTTCACTGAGAGCTGTGGAAGAATTGGAGGAGATGACAGTGATCAGAGAGGATGATTGTGAGGAGCATAAGTGAGTGATAAACTAGCTCTGAAGAATGTAAAGGGAACAGCGTCAAGAAGCTGAAGGGATTTTACAGAGGACTAGTGGGACATCAGAGGAGCAGTAAACTGGTACTGAGAGAAAAGAAATTTAAATAAGAATCTGAAAGACAATGGGACAAATTTAGAAATAAGGTGTAAGTTGCTATAAGAAATCAGAACTCTCATACTCTGTCAGATCCCTTTTCAAATTGAGTCTAAATAGGTATAGTTTACTTGCCAAAGTGTCACAAGAAGGAAGGAGAAGGTGCAACTGTCACAGCTTTAGCACACACAGTCTGGCTCCTCCCCACATACACTGTATTCCTTAGACTTCCAACAAAAACAGTAAATTGGGTCTTCTGAATACAAGGTGGGTCTGATTTCACTTCTGAATTTGGCCATTGCAATTTAAACCTAATTTGAAAGACAAATATGGTCACACATTGGCTTATATTTTATATACACTTATATGTATATTTTATAGTATTGATATGCTGTGCCTGCTTCTCCTCGCACATACACAATGCATTGCCATTGACTTAAAGGCATTCTCCCTGATTTACATTGGTGACACTGAGAGCAGAATCAGATCTGCAGTCTATAAAACAAAAGTAGTAGTTTTAAAAATAACCACATCTGAATCCCTCTTCTTCATGATCAAATGGACAGATTGCTCAACTAAAGCTGCTATTGCAGAGTTCCCAGGCACAGCCTATTTGTCCCTCCCTGCCCCCTTTTGTTTTTCCTCTGTTCTTGGGGGGAAACTGAAATGATTGCAGTGAATACTCAAATGTTATTTGCAGACAGTGAAGGTCCCTTGGGGCCTGCATGCTTGTTGCTCTACTGAGAAACAGAGGCTGAGCTCTGCATCAGCTCAGGCAGTCTGCGAGGTGAAAGGCCTCAGCTGGGATCCCTGCAGAGAGCAGCATCCCTGCTCAGACTGACAAGCAGCAGCCTGGCTGTGGTGAAAGCTGCAGCTGACAAAACAACCTGCATGGCTGCTACCCTTGGAGTTCTGCTCAGCGGAAGAGGGAACACTGTCAATCAATAGTCACACTGGTACAGTGGGAAACATAATAGCCAATTTAGCAGCTAAGTTTCTGGTGGGTGCTTGTCAGTTATTTCTGACTTTAAGGTGAATGATGATATTTAGCCTGGAGGAGTCAAGTTTAGGCTCATTATCTGAAATATCAGAGCAGGGTGATCATGCATGTATGCCCCTGATAAAAGGAGAATGCCTGACCACTTTACGTTGCTGGATGTCTTTTTTATTTTGCACGAGGAGGTTCGTGTAGATGTGAAATGCTGAAATGTGGTTCCTTGGTGATAATGATTTTGAACCAGGTGTGATTCATTCGACTTATTTCCTTCTTATTTATCGCATTGAAAAGTGACTGTCTGAAAGTGAATGTTTTTCCAGCAACCCACATCTTTACAAATGACATCACAGTAAGCCATTTATTCTACATACCACATGTTTAAAATTGCTGCAGTCATCAATTCAAAAACAGAATCTGATTTAATTCTTTTTTTATCCTTCAGTCTTAGGTCCTCCATACCTATGTTTTAAAAAATAAAAATGTTTAGGTTCCAGCTCATATGGTAAAACTAACTGACTGTGACAGAACAGTTTAGTCAATGAATCTTCCAGTGCTCAGATCACAAGAAATTTTCTCAGCACACACATTGTATATCACACCATCATATGGAAACAGCTCAAAGTAGGCTTTCACCTTCCCCCATCAAAATCCAGCTTTGCAATTTTAAATCCCGTTTTGAAATCAAAGACAGTAAAGCAACTGAAGAAAGGGCATAACTTAGGCTATGTCCACACATACATCATTATTTCGAAATAAGTTATTTCAAAATAAGTTAATTCGAATTAAGAAAATGTTCATTTGAATTAAGGAAAAGCCTGCTTTCGAAACAGATGTTATTTTGGAATGGTTATTTTGAAATAAGGCCATTTGGACATGTTGTTTCAAAGCAGTTGTTTTGAAACAATGGTGTTGTTTTGAAACAACATGTCCAAATGGTGTTATTTCGAAATAACCATTTTGAAATAACCAGCCGTTTTGAAATGAATGGGGTTTAAGCTGTTTCAAAATGACGGTTCTTATTTTGAAATGACAGAGCCTGTCATTTCGAAATAAGAAAATGTCGTGTGGATATTCAGTTTTTTATTTCGAAACAACCAGTGTTGTTTCGAAATAAAAGACTCGTGTGGACAATTAGAGAGTTGAGCTATTGCACCAGCTAAGATTTCTTTATACTTTAATTGGTTGTTTCACAGGGTGAAAGATATACACACTCATATCCACCTGTGGAGAGAAAGGAACAAGTTATGTTTTATCTTGCCAATTTGCCTTGTGTATAGTCACACTAAACTTGGAGTCTACCAGTCTTTTGGAGATTTTATTTTAAGGAACAGTTATAAACTTCCTGAAACTACTGGAATTTTGTTTGTGTTGTCCAGTATTGCTAACCTCAAGAGAACAAAAATCATGCTTCAGAACCCACAAAATCCTGAGTCTGGCCCAAGAAATCACTCCCCCCCCCCCCCCCGCCAAAGTCCAATCATGCATTTTTTCCCCAGTCTGTCTTTTGACTTTTTAACTCTTCTCTGCTCTTCCACCAATGTGTGTGTGTATGTGTAATAATTTTAGGTTAAAAAATTACCATTTCATGGACAAAAACATGCAAGCCTCTCCCTAGCTGTCCAAACCGTGACTTATTTATACTTTTCATGCCTAACTAAGATAGAGGAACTGCCATCCATTTCCTATTACTCTCTTGACCTAGCAATCCCTTTCTCTGCCTCTTGATGTCCTGGAACATCTCTCCCTTGTAATCAGTAGCACTACTTCCTCCACTCCCCTGTCCCTTGTCCTGGGACTTCTCTACTCCCCATGCCCTGGAGCAACACTGCTTACCCGCTCTCCTGTCTTCTGCTGTCCTTGGATATTCTCCTAGACTTAGATAATTTGTGAAGGCAGGGCTTTGTGGCAGGGTAGGTCTGTGTCCTCAGTCTTGAGACTCTTGCACACAGCTTCCTGAAAACTGTGGGATTGGAGGAGATTCTTGGATTATGATGACAGCTCCTCCTGCAGGTGCCAAAACCCTGTGACACATGAGAACTTTGTGAGAATTGGCAACACTGCCTTCTTCAGCCTGCTTGGAATGGGCACCCACTTTATCCACAATTGCTGCCTGACTGGGGAGCTGCCATTCTATCTTCTCCATCGCCCTTCTCTGTCACTGTCCTGTGCACCACTCTAAGCCTCACTCCTGCCCCACATCTCCCATTCTCTTCAGCCCCTAAATCTGCTTCCTGTTCCACCCACTCATCCTGCTTCCTCTCTCTCTCATAACCACCTTTCCACAGTGACTCACATGCTCCTCACAATCCTTGTGTCCTGTAGCACTCAAAACCAAAGAGTGAGAGCCATTTTGCCAGTATGCATGCTTTCAGTCTTGTTGATAATGAGGGGAGATGCTAGCCAATTTTATTAAAGGCAGCTTCATTTCCACATTCAGATAGACTGTAGGGAAATGATGGCCATCTTGCTGGTTTCAGGCCCAATTGACAGGAAATGGTGGCTATTTTGACAAAAGGAAACTTCACAGTTTGTCAGCATTTGATCACATTTTCATGAGATAGGTAACCACTAACCATACCCTGAAAATCATTAGAGCCTTAATAAAATTGCCAGGGTTGGCAGTACTGGTTTTCCACAATCCTGCAGGTTACTAGGTTTCATAATGCTAATATCAGTTGCCAAAGTTTAGCTTTTATATCATTGGTGTTTGCAAAGTTATTACAGATACAAAGCATACCTGGTATTGGTATGTCTTCTACATTTCTATAATTTAAGAATGATTACGCAGTTTAAAATAGATACTAATCCCTCCCTCAGGCTATAAACAATACCCACCTTATTCTATAGAAAACAAATTTCCTTCCACAATATTAATAAGATCTCTGCTCTGCATTCAATCATACCAATTATCTCAAAAGCTAAAGTTTTACCCACAGCTTATAATCTTTGGAAACTTTAGCCAATAGTGTAGTGGCACAAACTGTAATGTGTAATACAGCAGCAAAAGGCAATTAATTCTTTAAGTCATTAATAGTTATGTCTATTATGTGAAATAATGCATATATGATAAATGGCAAGAACACCGTTTAATTCCTAAGTTACCCTAACTAACCTACAAGTTTATTGAATGTGTACAAAGAATGCTTAAAATAGTCTATTTCTGATAAAGTAAGCCAAAAGTTCCTGTATGACAATTAATTCTTCTTCTTGCGATGCTGCAAGTAAACACTGCTGTCTCCATTTCATACTGTTTTCAGTGTTGCTAGTTAAGGTTCTGAGTAATAGAGTCATAAACATTTCTTCCTAGGGGGTCAAGTTACATGGCTTCAGTTCTGTCTTCTTTAAATGAAAGCTGTTGGACTGAAATCTTTAGAGAACACACCAGTTCTTTAGTGGATCTAACATGTTGGCTGGTATGTCTGAAGTGGGAATGCGAGGAGCTAGCAAGTATGTGTGAGAAAGAGAAAATACAGCAGACAGTGACAGTTCCTGAACGTAATGGAGGAATGAGGGATGTTAAAATGGGAAGATTACTAATGTACCTCTGAGCTATGCAGATTAGTTAAATACTCAGAAATTTTGCAGTTTTGCAAATAATATTTAAAAGAGAAAATTGAATTTTTTTTAAAAAAGGTATAACATAAAATATGCTTTTCTAAGTGAAAGTGGGCTTATTTAATGTTAGTGTCTTCTTACTGAATAATATATATTATCCATTCTGCCTTTAAAACACAGTCTGTTAGGTACCCAAGCAACAGTGGCAGACTAAGACAGTCCAGGACACCCTATGATTCTGATCATGTCCCCTCAATGTCGTGATCCAGCTTCCCATTTGGAGTGGCAATAGGAAAGGCACTCCTTTTCCTGTGACATCCTTTTTATAACTTGTGACATCTTGTTCAGGCTGAGATAGTCTTATTGTGCCAGAAGCACTTAATGCTTTGAAAAGTGCATCTGAAGACTAGCAGAGTAATATATCTTTCTTCCAGATAAGTCAGGAGTTTTAGGAGCTTTCTTGTGCCTCAACTTTGGAGGCCCTGCCTGTTTGGATTTTTGTGCATCTCCTTCACCATTATCAGAGATCCCAAATGACATTGGTATAGAAATATTGGAAAATATTAGAAAGAACTTGATTGTGTCATTTGGATTAGATGTGAGTGCCACAGTTTCTGGAGTCTACCATCGATCCTTAGTCTGTTCCAGAGGCCTCTCATGGAAAGGGATGATTAGCCTACCTGACCGGGGTGAGTGCAGAATATCTTGTAAAAAACGTAGGATTTTTCTTTGCTGCAGTTTCTGAACTGAAATTTCTGAAGTGTCTTCCATAGATCCTAAAAGATCTTGGAAACTATCAAATGTCTAGCTGATTTGGAGTAGAAGGGAATGGTTTCCTCATCAGTTGAGAAAGAATATTGTTGCTGGAATTAATTGGTTTTCTGCTTCTTGCAAGTTCTTTTCCTACAGGAAGAATTATACTGTCATGTTCCTGTTGATGCTGAGTTGTGAGGCTGTTGACACTGACCCTCAAGTAGATCTATGACGTCCTTTCCCATGGAGGGTGGGGAACTAACTCTAGGGGATCTAGAAGAAGGTTTCCTAGTTGGCTGCCTAACCCAATGAGCCCAATATGACAAGACTGAATATTGTAAGGGAGGGAAATCAGGATTAATGTTCCCCACGGACTTCTGAGATCTATATTTGTAAAGCTGACCTCAGGATTCTCTCATACCCCTGTGGATCATGAGGGTGAGAGTGAGGTGAATAGATGAAGATTGTTCTGCAAGTTATGTTCAGAAGGTAGGAAGAAAAATGACTATATTATACAGTAATAATGTATACTGTATAATGTAAGGGTGAAGGGGGCTACCTTGTTGACTGTCCTAGGACACTCTCATACACAACATGAGTAGGAGAATTCTTATGATACCAAGACATATACACCTCTAGGAACAGATGATGCCAGGATGGCTGACTCCATTTTCAGTCACCAAGAACATCCTGCTTATTGAGAATATCAGTTCATGAAACATCAGCACCATGAAGGCCAAAGCTGGAATCATAGGCATAGAGGTAATTGGTACCAAGGGCACTGGTGTCAGCATTGATACAGTTGTGACAATTGTCCTATAACTTTTTGCCTGCTAAGAAATTAACCATGAAAAACAGGGGAAATTATTTTCAATAAATAATGTTATGAACAAATGCAAGCAAATCAGACAGAAAGACTAAATTAGTTCAGATACAAAGGGTCACACTGACATTATTCAAGGACTATTGAAATCATGCTTGTTAAAACAGATGATGCAGAACCAGAAAATGAATGGACCCAAACTGATGGAGAATATTAGGCCTAACTGGTGGACAAAGTTAGGGAATAAATTATGCTCACTTTGCTCATTTTTGGGGTTTTCAGGAAGGAACTTTGAAAAAAATCCCATGCCAATTTATGTTCTTAGCCCAGAAATCGTGCCTCAGCCCCTGTAATCTTTCAGATCATCTCAACTCATGTCATTTTCCCCAACTCCAAAACAGAGGGAGCAGACCAGACTGAAGGCTTTTATTCCTAAGAAGGAAGCCAAGAGGCCTTGCTCCGGTTTAAGAGACATTGATTATGTCTACATTTAGAAGGTTAGTTTGAATTAACTGAATTCGAACTAAATTAATTCAGACTAATAGGACTTGCTAGTTCGAATCAAGTAGAGGGCACTATTGCATAGGGAAAATCTAGCTGTGGTTAATTTGAACTAACATCTAGTTTGAATTAACACAGCTACTTTGGGTTAATTCGAACTAAGGAGTTCGAATTAACCATCAATTCTAGCTTAAGGGAGGTTTTATAGATTCGAGCTAAGCTTTCCTTAGTTCGAACTAAGGAAATCCTTAGTTCGAACTAATGAAAGCTAGTGCGGACATGCACAAATTTAGTTTGAATTAAGCCTCCTTAATTCAAACTAAATTGTAAGTGTAGACATACCCATTGTTTTCACCTGTGAGCCCCGAAGAATCATTGTTATCATCTGGCATCCTGTCCTCAGTCCATCAGTGGTGAGAGCTCATAGCCAGTACTACAGAGGCACATAGGATCGTGATTGTTTCCCTTCCTTGTGTTACGTTCTGAACCCTTCTTTCGCCCTGCCCTATCTTTCACTCTTTTGGAATTTCATCAGATACTGAACTCAACTGTAGAGCAAGGTGAGAGGACCACGTTTTACCCCACCTACAGAGAAAAGACCCAACCAGGTGACATCTATGACTAGAATGGAATATTGTGTTCAGTCTGTCAGTTAAAGCATTCATTTGTACTTGACTAGCAACCCACTGTTCCAAAGACACCAACAAATGCCATATTGCCCTCACCTTTCCTATCCTATCTCCCCTCCATCTTGTGTCTGTCTGTCTGTCTGTTAAAAACAGGAGAAATGAATATTCTTCACACATCAGAACTGAGAGAAGAGTTAACCGTTTCCCTTTTGTCAAAGAAAGGTTGTTGCTTAAACAAGAATCAGATATTTTGCCTCTCAAAAAAAGAGACTTTAGTTTTAATGAAGTTTGTTTTGCATAATTAGTCAATTTCAGTTTCAAATATAGGTGCTTGTTTAATTTCTTGTTTGAACTTGTGTTTAATCAATAAATTTTCTATTTCAAAATAAATATTTTTAGTGTTTGCCAAGAAACTTACTAAGCCAAGCCTCTGTAAAATAAAACCTGGAACCTTTGGATCACTGGTTTAACTTTGGATAGTGAAAAAGTTTACATAAATGTATCTAGCTCCTTTGGCCCTTGAAATCAATCCAACATTACTGAGGCATTGGTACTGGAGAAAGTGTGGCCTTGGTTACAGGCAGGACTGTGGGTACTTGGAGACCAGATGATATTGAGCCTTTAGAGGGATCTGACTGGGGCCATCAGTTACTTTTCAGATGAGCTCTCAGTGAGCTGAGACAGATATGTTGGAACTGGAGCAAGAATGTATTCACTTTGCCTGCTCTGCAGTCAGGTTTTTGTGTGTGATGATGTCTTGGATAAAGGCACAGCCTGAGTGGACACTGCTAACCAAAAAGAATCTGGTCTTGCACACATGAAGTATATGTGCATCAAGAGTGGCATCCACATGGATAATTACTCAGGCAAGGAGCAATATTTGCTATGGATCCATCTTTACATTTATTCTCTATTGAACAACTGATGGATTTGGGGTAGTCAGTATGTATCTGTGTTTGAAAGGTTTTTTCAATGTCTTTGGTAGCTTACCAACAAATCTCTGATGGGTATTTTCTGCACTCTTGCTGGGTGTGGATATTTGAAAAGAAAGACAGGACATTAGTACATTTCTTTGTGTGCACTAATATTAGCACTGTTGAATTTTTTTGTGTGTGCTTTATTTTGGTGTGTGCGTTGAGTTTCACGACCTGTGTGTATGTGCACATGCAAACAGCTTAGAAGAAATAGTGATTCCCTCCTACCAGCACCCATCTCCTAGCTGGCAAACTGAGCTGAAGTGTTTTAAAGATATTCTACTTGAACTCATGGTCCATTTTGTCCTTCACACGTTTTCAACCTTTTCTCTTCCCTGGAAATTTCCATACTGTCTGTAGTATTAGCAGTGCAGGAACTTGGGTTTAAGACTTCTTATGTTTGCTGTGCTTACAGCCTCAAAACAGTTGCAATATAATCAGTAGGACATCAAAACCAAAAATGGAAAACAATTCTAAGCATCAGCTTTTCAAGATCAGCTTCCTTTTAGCTCTAACAGTTATCTCTGGGTCCAGCTTAGATTGTGTATATCTGTAAGTACCTGATTTGTGGGTATTGCTGATTTACACAAGCTCAGGACTTGACTATAGGGCCAGTTAAACCTAAATATAACAAAATTCTATTCATAATATGAGAAAAACAGACAAAAAACAAAACAAAACGAACAAAGAAAAGATTCAGAGAAATTCCTTCCAGAGATAGGGTAAAATCTCAAGGGCTCCCTGTTAGTATAGAAAAAAGTAAAATGTTTCTCTAGAAAAATGTGACAGGCAATTCCTTGCTTTTTAATCAGCAAACCCAAGAAATCACATTGCTTATTAGAGATGGGCTTGAATTAAAACCCTGAATCTGACTACATGCATGCTCTGGGAAAGTCTGACTCATTGTGGCATCAGCCTCTCTCCATGGTTCACATGCCTTTATCCGGTTCAATTCATGGAAGTAAGTATTTCCCAGGATTTCCAATATATTAAAAGCTGTATTGTGTGACAGGTTCTGTATTTTAGAAGCGAGGATTTCCTGATTTTTGTAGTTCTGGCTATGGAATTCACTGTTCTGTGGGCTTGGACAAATCTTTTACTCAAATTCTCTCAGTTTTTCCATTTGTAAAATGAGGCAATAAGACTTGTTGTGGGCGCTTTCACAACGTGACTATTTACCACATTTAAATATCATGCTGCAGTGTGCTTCTAACTATAGTGTACTATGCTGTAAAGTCAATATGAATATAGACTTTACTTACTTTTTACTTAGCTGATGTACCTCACAATAGTGTTGTGAGTTTTAATTAGGTACTGTCTGTCCAGCGCTAAGCAATATGGGCCTCATCCAAAGCCTGCTAAAAGTTAGTGTAACTCTCCACTTTCCTTTGGATCCAGTCTCTTACAAATAATGATTATGATGATGATTTTATTTGGTATATTTCCCAATAAACAGCATAAAGATTAAGACAAGGAGGCATTCAAAGTTCATAATCTAAAGAGCCCTCTTTTATACATACTTTGTTGGTAGCGTAAGATTTGCAAACTCAGTGGTCTTGTTGTCAATAATTTCCACTGCCTCAATTTTTTGTGTAATCATTTGCACCTGTGCAATGAAGGCATAAAATATTAGTCCATTTGTTAGTGTTCTGCAACCATTTTACCCTAGATGTAACCATTTTGCCAACACGGAAAGTGCTAGGCAGTTAGATTTTATTTTGGTCAGATATTTCTTAAAGTTATTGGTATGCATAAAAATGATTAAAAATTAGCGAATGTCCAAGTGCATGGGCCTCTGAAAGTCAGAGATCCCTACACAATGTTTGAACATACTAAACAAAATTTCAGTATTTTTAACTTCATGAAACTCATTGATGGATCATTTACAAATGCCATACACAAAACAGCTATCATAAAACCCCACATTCCTTTGATCAAATACTTTGGAAAAATATCTTAATACACTAACAGTCTGGAATAATAATTCCTCAATTATTCTGATGTACAGAAATCTTTCAAAATCAGATTTTCAGATAAAATAGATTTTCTTGGGTTTTTTCCCCCTCCTTTTGCCACGGACTTACACCAACATAAAAGTTCAATTGCTCCAGAAATTGATCTGACACTTTTATAGCTTGGTTTAAAAGGTGGTTTTTCTGAAAACAATGTACAGCACAATTTGTATGACTTTACTTAATGTTGTAGAGAAATTTCCAGTGTAATTTTTTTAGTGTTTAAAGATGGCCATAAAAGTGTGCATCAGATTAAAACTCTTCTGTAGACAATGTTTCATTTGAGATGTCAATTCCTTATTTTTTACCATTAAGAGGGTACTTCAATAACCAGTACTTTAGATAGCTATAGCAAAGAAATATGTAATGATAGAGCCCCAGTCATGCAGTCCATCCATACTCAAAACTCCTTTTACATTCATAAGGACTGAAGATGTGGGCCATCATTTTCCAGAAAGTCATCTCAATCTGGTTTACAATCACTAATTAGTTAGGTTTTACAACACAGAATCATAGTTTAGGTATGGAAGGGACCTCAGGAGGTCACTAGTCCAACCTGCTGCTCCAAGAAAGAAACATCTTTATATGTTCAGTATTATTGGCTATGTCTACACTTAGAGTGTTAATTCGAATTGACTGAATTTGAACTAATCAATTTGAACTAATAATTATTAGTTCAAATTCAGTCAATTCGAATTAACATAGCCACAATAGAAAATCCCATTCGAACTAGCATGTCCATGGACTGGATTTGCTAATTCGAATTGGAGGAGGGGCACCATAGGAGGTGTGGCAACAGGCCCACAAGAAGGACCATGCCACCACCCAATCCCCTGCCAGGCTCCAGCCCTCTGAGCCCAGTGCTGGGAAAATCATCTCCTGCCCAGCTGTAGCAGCAGTGCCACTAGAGATGGGAAGGGGATGGTTTTCCCCCAAAGAGCTCAGAAGGCTAGAGCCTGGCAGTGGATGTGTTCCCCTCCCTGGGCACTCTGGGGCCAGGGCACCCCCTCGACAGCTGGCCTGGTGAGGGGAGAAGGGATTCCCCCTGCCTGGCTCCATCTGCACTCCCCAGCACCAGGAGGGGATCCCCAGGTGCCCCTCAGCCCCAGTTGCCAATGCGGGGAAGGGATCCCCATGTGGGGCTGGAGCAGCACTCCCTGCACTCAGGATGGGATCCCTAGGTGCAGGGATGGGATTCCCAAGGCCAGCTTCAGCCCCACTTGCCAGGGGGAAGGGATCCCCACATGTGGCTGGAGCCGCACTCCCCAGGTGTGGGGGTGAGACCCCCATGCACAGCTTCAGCCCTGCTTGCTGGTGCAGGGAAGGGATCCCTGTGCATGCCTGGAGGCATGCTCCCCTGGCGCAAGGAAGGGACCCCCACATTCGGTGCAGGGATCTCTTCCCTGCGCCAGCATGCAGGGCTGGAGCTGGCCTCAGGGATCCTGTCCCTGCACCTGGGGATCCCATCCTGAATGCATGGAATGCAGCTTCAGCCCCACATGGGGATCCTGTCCCTGTGCCAGTAAGCGGGGACAGAGCGGCACCCTGGGATCCTGTCCTATACTTGGGGAGCATGGATGCAGCCTCATGTGGGGATCCCTTCCCCAAGCCAGCAAGCAGGGCTGGAGTCGCGCACAGGGGTCCCTGTCCCCAGTCAGGGAACAGGAACCCTATTGCCCCCAGCCCAGTGTGTCTGGGTGGTGGCAGAGGCACCTTTGTGGCTTCCTCCCAGGGTGCCTCCCGTGCACCCTGAGAGGAAGGTCAACCCATGTCAATTCGAACTAACAATGAGTTCAAATTGACATGGCCATGCTGCAGTTTAAACTGACGGGTTCAAATTGACTGTGATTTCAAAGTCGAATGAGGTTTGACCAGTTTGAAGTCAGCTTTCATCAATTCGAATTAAGGAGTTCCTCAGTTTGAATCAAGGAAAGCAAGCGTGGCCATGCACTTAATTAAATTCAAATTGATTGTCATCATTTCAAATTAAATTCTAAGTGTGGACATGCCCATTATGTCCATTTCACAGATGGAGAAACAGATGCACAAAATATTTAGTGATGCAGAAAAATCCATTAGTCACAAGACCATCTTTCTTTACATAAAATACAATGACTTTCAGTAAGTTCTTTTTCTGTGTATATAACATTCTTCTAATCAACAAACATCAATGTAGAAGACATGCCCTGGGAACGATTGATGTTTAGCCAGTAATATTACTGTTACTGTTTAAGTTGAAATTGAAAAACCCTACCTCTATGTATTTTCCTATGGTGATACAGTTTCAATTTGCATGTACAGGATATTTCTAAAGAATTAATACCCAGTTCTTTAGGTAATAAGGTTTGTTGAGTCATCTTTCAATATGGATTTATTTTTACAATTCTTTTATCTGATACTAAAGTGTGTTGGCTTATTAAACTGGGTACATTATTGGTACCATTCCTTCTATTAACAGCAGTGGGACTGATTAAATAATTATCTTGAATGGATTAGTCATGGCAGAAATTTTCCAGAGATCCTCCCACCAATGTCCATTTGTTTGCACACTACTTTGGGCATGTCATTTCCACATGTTACTTTAGCACAAAAATAATAGCATGTGCATGCATAATATCTATTTGTGCTTGATTTACTTGCATAAATATTGTGTGAAGAAGCTGTGCACTCAGTAACCTTAAGAGTCTTTGCTTCATTGAGCAAAAAAAAAAACAAAAAAAAAAACCCCACAATTAAAGGTCTGGAAAAGCAAAAGCTGAAGTTGCCTATACAACCTTAACTCTGTCCCTTGTGATACTGTTGTAATGTAGAATCACGTAGTCTTTCCTCAGGACCCATGGCTCATTCTAAGTACCTATTGGAAGGCTAATGAAGCAAGATCATGTAGTCAATGAAGTAACAGTACAGAGATTCCCTCCTTCTGTTTTGTTGACAGAATAAATTCATGTGCAGTGGATACAAGAGGGGACTGCCCATCACGAATAGCACAGATCAAAAAATTCAGTACTACACCATTGCCTCATTTCTGAACTTCTTCCAGTCTCTACACTGGGTGAGGCAGGGATCATGTTCAGCTAAGGACTATGTCCCACTGTTGGAGATACACCAGTGTAAAACTAGATAGCAGGCGTACACAGATATGGACAGTGTACACAGATAGGGAAAGCTAAGGATGTGCAGGTAACTTCAGCTTTGGCATTTCCCAACCACTAAGTGGTTTACTTATGTTCTTTTCATATAGTTTTCCCTGGGATTTGATGTGGATAAGTAGATAGACGGGCAAATATAAATTCATTTGTTCATTACATGTTGTAAGGACAATTTTATCTGAGGGGACGGGAATATTGGAAACTAGTAGACAGCAGGCAAAAGATTCTATTTTGTTTTGTGAGTTTGCTATAGATTAAAATGTTGACATCAAATCAGTATTCATTGAAGGTATTTTTAAAGTGTATTGCATATGTGCCTTTAGCATTGGGACAAGTGCTTCTTCTAAACTGAAATCTAGCTCCAAATTCAGAAGTTATTACTCAGCTTTTGCTCAGTCTTTATGTATAAATAATTCCCTTTTGAGGGAATCCTGAAGGCCTAACTAGATCCTTACTTAGTTTTTACCCAGGGGAAAATAGGGAGTTATCCCTGAATAAAGGCTGAGAAAATGCTTCAGAGAGCATGCTATAAAATTGTAAAGCATAATATTTTATAAGTACTATGTAATCTGATAGCTGGGAGGAATGGGGATATTGCATAACCACCAACACTCCCAATTAAATCACTGCTTCAGTGATAGGCCCCAAATAAAAGTAAAAGATTTATTATTAAGTCTTTTTATAATTGTTTTATAACCAATTAATTTAACACTGTTTATGGAGACCAGATAAAATGAGAGAATTATTTGATTGAATCATATGGCCCTGCTGCAACATGGTTAACTGGCTTGCTACAGTTGGTTGACAGCTGCTAGTAGTAAATTCAAATCTTATCTAATGTTGTGCTCTAAACTGTGACGAAAAACACAGTTCATCTCATGCAAATACATGTGCAACCTTTTTATGTAATTGAGTTCATGAGTCACTCTCCTTTTATATTTTTATTTACTTATTTGGTTGTTTTAAGGCAATTTCTCCATTGCATTAACCACCTTAAAATCCTTCTTCAGAACAAGATCAACATCTAAGGCTAGAATTTAAACCTCAGAAAAGGTAGAAGAATCTTTAATTTCTGAAACTGAACAAGTAGACTTATCCAAACATCTCCAGGGCTTTAATGGAGGATATCTATAATTCTCTGAATTGTATTCCTTTCACAGTGATATTTTGTAATTCCATTCTATTACCCTTGCTTAACATTAATGAGATAAAAAGATCACATTATGGCGATTGATGTTCTCCAAATTAAATGCACGTTTCCACGTACAAAGCTGTCTGCTAATTTAAAAAACATAGCATGTAACATAGAATCATGACCATAGTCATCACTCAGCTGGGATCAGATAGCATTTTTTATCTATTCATTGGATTTAACAAGGCATGAGATGGAAGCAGAATACAAAACGTGGATAGATTATCCCATATCCCCGCTTTTGGCTACTTCTTGGCAATCTCAGCAAGGAAACTGAGGCTTCATGTTGCCATGGCAATAAACCTCAAGGTCAAAGGGGCATATGGAAGGTCAGACAATGACAAAGGAACATCTGAGAGGCCATCTGGATGAGTGACCTGACATAATTAGTCATTAATCCCACTCTTGGGAACAATAGAGTTAGCCGAGAATGTGTTTGGACTTTGATCGTGGTCAGGGTGATCTCATGGGGAAAGGGAAAGAAAGCTCCACTTGGTAACTAAGCAGATTACCCTGGCATGCTGTTAACTAAAGAAGAGTAGGCAGAAGAGGCCAGTGGGATATGCATTTTACATATGCTACTTTTTCCCTCTGATTACTATAGGCCTTCCCAGAGCCATGTGGCTCTCGGATTAACTTTTGAGTTACTGGGGTTTTATTTTTACAGTTTTCAGTGAAAAGAGAGCAAGAGTCCCAAAATACATTGCTTAAGATTCTCAGGCAACAGATGGCAAGAAAGCTGGAGAGCCAAAGGCATCAGCCAGCTTGGTTTACAGGTGTCAATATTTACTAAGTGGAGTTTGCCAGAGTGTCTTTTGGGAAAAAGGGAGAGAGTGGTTAATCAGTAAAACAATGGCAATCAGTCCTGTTGTCTGTTTTAAACAGAATGGTTAGAAGTATAAGATGACCCAATGTATGGCAAGAGCTCCCCATCAGCATCTGTCTTTCCTTTTCCCTTTCTTCCCCCTCCACTCCCCCCTTATGTCATGTTTTATTATGCAGACCAAGGCTTTGATCACAAGATATCCCTCACATGTTGTTGGGATTCTTCTACTTGAAGACTTGGTGATGTTTTGTGATTGATCACCTACATTTTTGTAGGATGTGAACATGATAATGAACTATGCTAAATGCATGCATTATAAGACTTGCTGAAATCATCCCCCCCGACTCATCTTGAAACAAATGATGATTTTCAATGTGTCAACAAGGCTTGTCAAAGGAGGTAATAAAAGTAAGAGACTAAGGAAATTGTATGGTAATTATTGGGGAAGTTTCCAAACAATTTTTTCAAAGCAATGAAACACAGCACATAATTTCTTCATTTTCAGATTATGGTATCTGTTAATTATCTTCATCTTTTTTTAAACTCACCCCTCACTGTTGAACATCCACATTATCTTATGTATATTTTTCTGTGATCTATACCTTCATGGAATGTGTTTGCCTATGACAGAGCTGACACTATATTTTCAAAGACTTTGGGGGCAAAGGCTAAGCCAGAGACATCCAGCTACAGCCACATTTAATCTAAGTCTTGTACCCATATGCAAACCAAGTGAAGCAGACAGCAGTTGGAGTCTGATCCCTTCTTTTTCCTGTATAATGGAAATCAATTTTGCAAGCCCATTTCCTCCACTGATAGGTTTCTGTACATTTCAGCGGTTTTGTCAAGTTATGATAACCTGCAGATATTGGTCAGAAGCAGCACTTATATATACCTTGTATATTGAATTTAAAACAGGTATCACATTAATGTGCATATCAATACTTCCTCTCTGAAGAGGTAAAATAATAACTTCTTTGGCATGACTGACACACCAAAAACTACCATCTTTTTCCTTGATCTGTTGCCTTTATCTGCTTCTGCAACAAATCGTATTTAAAATAAAACCCATTAAAACACAGGGTTAATTTGTGAGGATATGTTAAGCCTTTGGAATTTATGGATTGTTCCAGGCTCTCTTTTTTTTCTTCCTGATTACTAACTGGAAAATGCAAGTGACTATGTTGGTTTCTACTTTCATGTAGCTATATAGTAGTTGTGTTAAAAAAAATTGTCAGTTAGCTTATGTATCTAAATAGCAGTTTTACTCTATTCTTTTTAGCACTCTCTAGGTGTTACAATAAATAAAGGACAGTTTTAGTAATACTTCAAATATGGAAATAATATTATCTAAGGCAAAACTGTAAAGTTTGTAAATACGACCACTGTAGTGCCTACCAGTAGAGTTCTGGGCCTTATTGAGTTAGGCACTAAACAACAAGTCAGCAAAAAAACTAATTTCATATGTTGCAGAAGTGAGGACAGAAGTCGATGCTCAAAATTCTTCATGCTTTCACATGCCCTGGTAAGGATATATGATTTGCAATGGTGAAGTTCACAATGGGAAAAATTTAAAATTGGCAGGAAGTAATTCTGAAGCAAAATAGAAGCATGCTGCAAAAAGAAAAAGAAGTTAAATCATCTTGTTTTCATTTGAGATAGTTGTGCCTGTTTTGGTAGCAGAAAGAGTTGCCATCTTGTCCTTTATTTTCTAATATAAAGAGATTAAATGGTAAATATGGTATATATTGTATTGATCAGTGTGTATGGCTCCAATGCCATGGCATTTTTTGAGTGGAATCAGCTCTTTTAAAGTGATTGTGATGATGTCACTTTTTAATTGCTGGTGTGTAAACTTTAATATGACTGACAGCTCACAAAAATGTGCTCAAATGACCGACAGCAGATTTTGGAACAGAAGATTCAGATTAATGTTGATTAATAAATGGTGACGATTATTCATGAGTAAATTCTGTGGACATTTTTTAAAATTCGAAGTTCTTCAGCTCTAATCCTAAACTTTCTTCCCCATCCTGCTTGTGTGGCTTAGTTCCTGATCTTAGTGTCAGTATATGAGTGCTCATGGCTGTGGGGAGGTTTGTGGAAGATCAGAAAACTGGTGTGGAGGTTTATTGCTCTTGTTTTGAAGAGATTCTCTAGCAGCAGAATAAAACAAAAGAAAATTGGCACAGGATAGAGGTAGGGGTAGGAACTGGGTATGGGTTGTGAGTTAAACTCCCTCTTCAAAAACATGTCTAGTTATTAGTAGTTCATCTTCAACAACACACTATTTAATCCTCCCCCTTGCCAAGGTCCCAGAACTCAGGCTTCAGCCCAAGCCTGAATACCTATCTACATTGCAGTTTTATAGACCAGCAGTACAAGCCCCAGGAGCTCAATCAAGCATGCTGATTTGAACCAGGCATTTTACTGCAGCGTAGTCCATAGGAGGAGGACTAGAGATAATGGGGAAAAGTCATTGTAATTGCAGAGTTGATACTGAGATCCTGTGTAAAGTCTTTTTTGGGATGGCATCAAAAGTCATAAACAGATTATATGGACTATGTTGCTTGCCAATTAGGAAAAGGGGGACGTGAGGATAGGCAAATATATATGCTATTGCCTAATGACACTGCTGACTTTCACATAGGATTCAGCTTGCAGTTGTTAAAGTATTTCTGTTTCAGAATGATCTAGCTGACACTAGTGGTAAAATTCAGTAATTGAATTTACATTTGGTTTAGTTTATTGGTACTAAAAGATAAAATGTTTGTTTTGTTGTGCTCCATAACTGTGTCAATAATATGAAAAGGACAAACAGACAATTATTACTGTTTGTTTCATTAGATCTATATCAGTGGTTCCTAACCTGAGGGGCAAGATGGGGCCACCAAAGATTACAGGAGGTCCATAAGGTTTCATTAATATTGAGGTGAGGTAGTCTCCCTGAGCTCTGTATCAGGTTCAGCAGCTTTGAGCACTCAGCCAGACAGAGTGGAGCAACAGCTCTGAACTCTGGCCACCAGCAGAGGAACAGCTAACCCTAGTCCTGCACTGGCCAGGTGCCTGGCCAGAGAGGAGCAGCCTGAAGCCACCCAAGCCAACCCACCTCCATTACTCTCAACCAGAAAGGTCCCATTCTGTAAGTTCCTGCATCTTCAAAGCACCCGGTGAAGTTGGATTTTCTCCCATGACACTTCGGCTGTGTTCAGATGAGAGTTTTATTTCGAAACAACTGTTGTTGTTTCAAAATAAAATTTCTTATGTCCACACGACGTTCTGTTATTTCGAAACAATGGGACCCATTGTTTTGAAATAACGGCCGTTATTTCGAAAGAGTAAAACCTCGCTTGAAATCAAAATAGCCGTTGTTTCAAAATGACTGTTTCAAAACAACGGCGTTTGGACACATTGTTTCGAAACATGTCTAAACAGCCGTTTTGAAAGCAGGCTTTCCCTTAATTCAAATTAACATTTTCTTAATTCGAATTAAATTAATTCAAAATAAGGACTTTATTTCGAAATAACTCATTTTGAAATAACTTATTTTGAAATAACAGTTTATGTGTGAACATAGCCTTCATGAGAAAAATAAATTTGTTAATCTTTAAAAGTGCCACCAGACTCCTTGTATGTTATCTTAAGGTATTCAAACTATTATGTGATGATTTCTAGGCTTGTTTTGTATTTCCATAAAATAGAAGCCAAAATCATGGGTGGATTTTACTGTTACCTTTGTAAAAGGTAGTCTCATCGATTCTAGTGACAAAGACATAGTAGTAAGGTTACAGTACTCCTTTCTGAATTTATTTCTCCCGCAAATGGAAAACACCGCTCCCCTCTCCCCCCAAAATTTCATTTTTTGCTACAGATTTAAGTTTGATAATGTTAGACCTTAATTTTAAAAAGGCTGTGAAAGAAGTGCAAACAAATTCCCAAAGAGTGAACTTCTATTTTTTTTAAAAGTATTCCGTAATCAGAACTAGCAAAAAGCTATGGAGTGGCACAAATTTAGTGTGGCATTGTTTTTGAAAAAAATTTCCAACAGTTCTATGCATTATAGTGGTTTACACATATCTGTCTGATTTAGTGTTGTGTAGGGCATCTACAATAGTTCAGATCCATATTATAAGATTCATAAAAGACTTGCATACTAAGATGATTGGTGACTTCATAAACACCCTAGATAAATAGATAATGTGTCATGTATCAAAGGCACATCACAGTGCCTGTAGTTCCTTATTATGGTCCTTGTGGTCTGAGTGCACGTGGAAATGACAGCTATGGTTAACATTGAAATGCAACTGTCATTAAATTCCAATTGCATAGTTGTTCATATCTTCAGAAAATAAATTCCTTTAAGGTTGAAAGAGTAAATTATGCAGCAATAGAAGGAACCCACAGTTCAGTCCTACAGTTGACATTTCACAAGTATAGACCGATTTTTAACAGAATTTACTGTGTGATATTTTTCTTAACAGTTCAGCAAACTCCAGTGAAAATCAGAAAAAACAAACAAAGCAATATTTCAACAAATCTTAGTGTGCTTAGATATTCAGGTAAATCCTAGCAAGTCTTAACAGATTAGATAATTAAAGTTCTATGCATTGCAGAATTTTTTTTAGATTTCTGAAACATGATTGAAAATGATTGATAAATGGACTTAAAATCCTAGTCATAGACTGTGTAAAACCACTACTTACCACTATTTCACAGCCTTCTTTTTACTTGTCTGTAAAGCACTTGTGCTAATGGTATTATACAAAGAAACAAGTGAGCAAACAAACACACATATAACTTGATTGTACTAATTTTAAAGTGATTTTCAGAGAACATCTATGCTTATGTTAATGGTATACTGGTGATGAAAAATTCTGAAATCAAACAAACAGTGAAGGATGTGGACCATTATGATCTATTACATACTTGCCACACTGTTTGTAAATATTAGCAAGTACATATTTATGTAGTAAAATTGAAGGCCACTGAATAAACTGTTACAGTTAGGTAAATAGCATACACTGTAATATTTTGTAGTACATATGAGAATCTAAATAGGCATAATATATTCAAAATATGCCTAAATACATATTTATTTAAGACACAAGTTTGGTGCCTAAGAAATGTTGTTGAATTCTCATTAAAAGTCAGAAGGGCTCAGGGTCAGCAAAAACCAAATATATTGGGGTGAAAAGAAAAAGTTGTTTAAAAAGCTCCATCAGTTGTTGTAACAGATCTGCTGTTTATCATTTAAATAAATTGCCATTGGGTAAAATTGTCAAAAGTGTTTAAGTTATTTAGAAGCTTAAACTCCACTGTAAGTTAACTGGAGTTATGCACTTATGTCACTTGACTGCATCTGAAAAGTTTATGCATTATAAATTATTATTTTACATGTATTTATACAGCAGGCATCCCCCTAATGTTTGGATTCCCCATTAAATGAACAAAAGAAACCAGCAAAACTACGTCTTAGCTCAAAGAATGAACTTCTCCCATTCTTTGAAACAAATTTCTAACAGTGGCCCCATACTTATTTCCACAGGGCCGGGGTTTATCATCTTATGAGATGGTTCTTTGAGGACAGGCATACCTACATATACACACTTTTAACATTTTCTACTAGTTGTGAGATTCAGGCTTGACCTAGTTGCCAATGGAAGTGAGCTTCATAATCTTCCATTAAGCATACCCTGATCAGGAGTTTAAACTTGGCCTCTGTAAAACATTTTCTTGAGCATAACTCCTGTCTGAAGCAGCAGAGATAGACACAATCACTGAATTAGCTGAGTTGTGCCCTACTTACAGTGTTAATGATAAAGATGGAGACTTTGAACTGGACCACCTGTGGCAGTGCAAGATCAGAGTGATGTTTTCTTATCAGTCTGCTCTGCGTAGCAGGTAGGCTGGTCCATGATGTAGCTTTTAGATTTTGGGTGAACTTTAGGGTCAGGTCCATGTCCAAAAACGTCAGCAGGCCAATCTGGATGTGAAAAAGCACTACTCTTTTGTACATATGTATCTGAGAAGAATGGCACAGCTGTCTGGCAACTAAGACCAGCAACATATCTGACAGTTGTGGCTACTAAGGGGACCTGATTTCCATTGCCTTGTACTTTGATAGATCTTACATTCATTTCACACAAGTGCAGAGGTTACGCAATGTACAAGGCAACAGAGAATCAAGATTATGAGTGCAACATGACCACAAAAGTGTGTCCACACTGACCACTAATCAAGAGGGAATGGTATATTTTCTAAAAGTTGGGCCCTCTCTTTTAAGCTGTTGATGGCTGATCAAGCAAAATGCGTTTGGTTGTATAAATCCACTTCCCCTATATCACAAAAGCACTTCAACAACTGGCACCTTTCTTAGTTGTCTTAGCATGGAGGCCAGGGACTGAATGGTGATGGAGTCTCAAATATCTTCTCACCCTTGTCCCTCTTGGTCTCTTGCAATATTTTTCCAAATCCTACATTCATATTCTGAGACCAAATACAATGTAACCTTTTATATTGCAAAAATTCCACTGTGCTGTATGGTTAGCATAATATAAATGAACAAATCAGTGAATAATGCATACATTATTCAATGCTGAAAATGTGTCATATACTGTATACAAGAGTCATACAGCATGAAGCCTTAGATTTGGCCCACACTACAGAGTTAGGTTAAGATAAGACAGGTTATTACATTACATTACATTACAGCTTTCCTCCTCCCAATGTAAGGGCCCTGTTACACTGATATAACTCCACCTGCAGGAGAACCATGAAATTGAGAAGAAAAGCCAGATCCCAGATTCTCAGTGAGGCTGCTGCCAGGTCTCTACTCCAGGTGGCAGCCTGGATTCAGCTGCCACCTAGGCTACCCAATCCCTGTGGGGAACCCTGCTGCCATCTCCCTGCTGCCCATCAGTAGCATGACAGCCAAGTAGTCACTGGATATGGATCTCCCCTCTGGAGATGAGAAGCTCTGACTGGCATCCCCTGACTCTGAGATGGGAGCAGAAATGTAAGAAGCCAGCTCGGCTTTTGGTAGGGAGCTTCATGGAGTTGAAAGCCCTAGATCTCAGCGTCCCCACACTGCCTACCATCAGTTGGTGGAAGTACTCCTGGTGAGGATGTGCTTCACCAACATAAGGAGGGTAGTGTGAACATGCCCTAACATAAGTTGACTTACGGTCCTAGTGTAGATATCCCTGTTGGATATGCCTACCCCACATTTAAAATCCCCTGGTAGTGAGCCTGGGTCTGTGGATTTGGGTTTGTGGGGCTGGTGCTACAGCATTAGAAACAGCAGCAGAGATGTAGTTGCTGAGGCTATGAAGCCCACTCATCTCCCCAATTTTCCGAGCTCTAAGCTCCAGGCTTAGCCTGAATGCCTAGAAAAATTTTTGGGCCTGGGCTCTGGGACTCACTGTGTGTGTTAAAATGCAGCGTAGACATATGACTGAAATCCCAAAATTGAATTGCTAAGTCATTATAAAATCTAATGAACAGAATTGTTAAATATTTTTAAATTCTATATCAAGTAAAAGCGCTTGCATGTTTTCTTGACCCTGTTTACTTGAATGAACTCTAGTCCTATAGAAAAAAATAGCTGAAAGTAGCTTGCAACACTGCTGTAATTGTCACAAACTAATTAAATGCTTTCAGCTGTGTCTATATTGTGGCACTGTTTACTTGGCTTATTTACTCTCAGCTGTAGGTAGCTCTTCCAAACATTCTTGTATTTATTACTTTTCTCCTCCATCTGTGTGGTTTTCCAAGAGATCGTAATATTGACAAACAGGTCAAACCTAACTTTCACACCTTGTCTTGTAAATAAATAGCTTGAAGTCATGCTGATTAACACTGCAAGAGAATTTGCAGAATGCAGAGGGTAGAGTTTTCTTTGTCTGAATGGAACAGAATGACCCTGAAACCACTCCAGCTCCAAAACCACTAAATGCTTTCCACACAAATTGTGTTATTAAAGCTGCACAGCTTCTTCCAGGACCATGACATAATCCTGAATATCAAATTCATGCTTTTTTTCAGAGCATCAATATTGTATGTATTATAGCTTTGTGGCAGCAACATTGTAACTGTGGAGGAGCTGTCATATCCATTATAGAACTCTATTTTCAGGTGATTATAACTTTCAAAAATATGTGTGTATCTTTGGGCTGAAATTTCATATGCTTATTTTCACTTCAGACATGAAAAGTTTTGGGAAGTCTAATAAAGAGCCAACTGTTTCTGAATTATCCTAACCTGACAAAAGCACATTTTTAACACATTTCATAAATGGCTTTTTCACTCTCATAAATGTGACTTTAAAAGAATTAACTTAAAAGCATGGTATGTAAAATATATAGTTCTCAATGAGAAGTAGCACATTTGCAGCCTTGATTCTGCAGTCCTTATTTTGATGGGCATTTTGTCTGAGAATTATGATTCAGAGCTGAACTTGTCCTAGTGTGACAACAGTTTGTGTTTAAGTCTTTGAAAACTGGCCTCTGTACACTATTACATGTTATTTTCCTAATTTTTTTAAATGGCACTTCTCAGTCATGGAGAAGAGGAGTTCCAAAGGGGAAGCCGTGTTAGTCTAGTAAAGCATAAAAAGCAAGGAGTCTTGTGGCACTTCAAGACTAACAGATTTATTTATCACATGAACTTTCATATGGAGAGACACGGAGTGAGTACTCGGTGCTCAAATTCTGATTGTCCATTGTCTTATGTCTTGTGTGATCACTAATATTTGTGTAACATAAGTCTAACATGGATGTCAAAGCAACCAAATCAGAATAGTAGTTTTTTACACCTACTTTGCATTCATATATGCCAAATGGGAATCTTGAGTAACTCACTGCAGAGTTAACCCAAATGATTGACACCCAAGTCTGATTGCTCAGGTTGTTCTAGCTTGGGACTTGCTAGGATTTCTGGGGCTGCATTGCATGGGTCTTGCACTGAAGGAACCTAAGCTGTCTATGACCTTTTTTCCTAGTGAATTGTGGGATAGCTTGTTTGTTTTGTGGGGAACTATGGGAAGGCATTGGAGGAATATCAGCATTCGAGTGGTTTAGCCTTTGTTCTCACTGCTAAGTAGGTAGGATACCAGCTGGAGTATTAGTGGAATTTTGGCTTGATCTTATATCCCACATTGAGCGATCCAGTTCAGGTGTAAAGCATTGCCACGCTTGACTGAGAGAGGGTTTGTGCATTGTCAGGAGTCACTTTTAAGCAATACTTGAGTAAGAACACAAGTTAACTCTTCAGTGAAGGTGAGCGCAAAAGATGAGAGGCAGTGAACCAACAGTTTTATAACCCAGTTTTTACATATGTTTAGCAGCCAACAGCTCCCATTGTTCTTGAGCTGTGCTCAGATACAAGAATGAGCACACAGATATTACAGTAATTTTTCCTATACTACAGTGATGGGCAGCAACACAAAACCCTAAAATAGCTAGATGTGAGGACTTTTGAAAATCCGTCCGTCAGTATTTGCAGAACATGTACAGGAGGCTTCTTTGTGAACTGTGCACAGTGCCGGAATGCAGTCAGGGATGCAGGATGTGGAGTATTATATATGCACTGTATTATATATGGACCATGTCCAAGATAGCAAGGAATGCAGCTAGTCAGATAATTTTATAATCCCTTATTTTCCAGTTTTGTGCTTTTTTATGACCTTGAGTTTTCTAACTTCAGAAATAACAGCTGATTACATGTGCTTGAAAGGGAAATTCTTTAGAATAGTTAGCACAGAGGACATTTGATGTGTTTCAAGGAAAATTACAAATGGCATAATAGCTTTTTTTCACTCATCACAATTCATTGCCTCTAGAGAAATGTTGGAGCCGATTCTTCACTCGTTGACTATGGTTTTACACAGGTGCAGCATCACTGATCTCAGTGGAACTACTGCTGATCATACTGGGGTGAAAGATCAGAGAATCAGGTCCAGTTAGGGAGTTTCAGGTCCTCTTCTGTATGCCATTATTCTGCATCCCAAAATACAGCACAAAGGTAAGGGGGAAGGAACAATGCCAAACATTATGCCATTTATTCAGTTTTAACCTCATCATGCCTTCACAAAGAGGACAACAAAACAAAAAGCTTTGGGGAAATGTTAACACCTTACATTCAGAAGTATTGCTAATCCCTACATCTGTTTAGTTAAGACAGTGATATTCATTATCGTTATAGGTAGCAACATTGCCACTGATGTCGCTTTATGAGCCAGATCCTATCTATTGAATTGGCCATAAAACATCCCACAAATAGAAGAAATGGGCTCACGTTTTTAAAATGTCATGCAATATGAGGCAAAGTCAGAGGTTAGTATTATATGCAATTATGTACCCTGTGAATAAAATGGATATACATTAAATGTGAAGTTAGGCTGTAAAGTCACTTAAGCTCTTAAAATTTACAGAGGAATAATAAAATGCAAATTCAAGAAGAAAATCTTATTTATTTCCTGTTTGTATGGTAATTGGTTTATCATAATGAAATAATCTGATGCACAGACTCCTGCTAAATTAGACAACCAATAATGTACTGTCTTGAAGTAACTTCACATTCTCATTATGGCCTCCCTAATTTCCAAAGCAAAATTAATGTAATTAAGGATTAGATCAATACGTATTGATTGTGAGGTGCTTCACTGAAACAGAAGAATAACACATTAAGAGGAAGTATTTTTTGTTAGGATTGATTTATGCAGAAACAACAGTTCTGAAGAATTAGATTTAAAAATATTTTTTCCCAAATAATATCCTGTAGTCATCTTCATGCACTCTGAGAGCAAGATTATTTTTCTATTTTTTGTTCTTAAAAAATGCAAAAGACTGCTGTCCACCATCACCACCATATTTGCTAGCCTGTTGTGGATTTTATTCATGGTTTAAATATATAGTAAATTTTCTTTTCGTGGAGAAGAATTTTAGATCATGAATTATTGCAGAAGAAGCCTCTTCTACATGTAAATTAAAACTGGATAGATGGTGGAAAACACTATCTGAATATACACCTGGCGGTATATTGAGATATAGTTAAAAATATTCACAAAGGAACTTGAAGCTCCAGAATAAGAAATAAAGGAAACATTCATAGAAATCAAAGCAGTGTTGCTTTTCTACATACTAATAAGCTTATTTCAGACTAAAGAAAAATGACACTTCCTAGTGAAAGAAGAAAATTAGGTCTGTGCATGGCATCCAGTAGATGGACATATTGCTATTCAATTGTTTTGGGTTGACATTTGTTACTAAGGTGCTAAGGGAAAATAATAATATGATGTCTTGACAGCTGAAGTTCATGTTCTAAAAGTTGCAGCTGGACTTAAACTTTACATGGAAATATCTCAGAAGGATCTAGACAGAGGATCATATTGCTTTATGGCTCCTCTTCAGCCGCTGTAAAGCAACAAGCTGCTGTTGGATGTAGACCTTGTCCCAAACGCATATGACCGTGTTGATTGAAGTTGTGAGCAGTTAATTTGCTTTCCACATTTTAAGGTCTCTGTAGAGTGTAAAGCCTTTTTCTAAACTCATATTTCATCACTGCATTTCACAGAAGCTTTATGATATGTGAATAAATTCCCTTGCTGCAGATGATAAATCTAAATTGCTTTGTTGAAAAAGGTAATTAATTTAGAGTTTTTCTTTCAATTTTCACACCATATGAACATGAATAAAGCTTTTCATGGTATGTAAATTTATATACAGTGATTACCTAAATGATTGGCAGAAACAGGTGCACATTTAATTCAGTATACTGAACATTCTTCTTACTCAAAGTTGAAATTGCAGCTTTTGGTTACATTTCAGACATTCATTCATATTAAGTATTTGGAGAAACAAATTCTGCAGTTCTAAAAGGGGCTAACATAATTTCTTAAAAACAAAGAAGAAGAACTTTCATTCATTTTACCTGCAAATATAAAGCTGCTGATCAATAGGTCATGCCTATTAATGTTAGTAAGGCTTTTTCTCTTCATTATCAAAAAGGTGTGTGTTTTATATCAAAACAGCTATCATAATGTAAAATTTTATTGGATTCTAGGCATGGTAGTTTTTAGCTCAATACACTTAGTCAAAGTCAAGCCCTGGGGGGTGCAGATCGGGATAGGGTTGATCTTTACTATGTTGAGGTAAAAACTAGTGCTTTTTTCTGTTAAGATTTTAGTTCAAAATAGTGGTCTCTATTAGATCCCTCTTTTTTTTCAATAAGACTTAGCACCCATCATCATTTGTCAACTCTCCTTTTCTTTTCACTCATTTAATTAAAAACAAACAAACAGACCGTCTTCACTTTGATAGCAGCATAATGGCATCATAATCACAATACTGAACCAAACTCTTTGATAATATAAGTTGGCATCGTTCTTCAGAAATCAGTGAAGTTTTACCAGATTACATTGGTTCAGGATTTGTTTCCCCAACATTAGATTGCATATTCTTTTTGATTGCATAAGTTTCCACTGATCAAATACTACCTATGAAGCTACACACATTTTATAAAGAGGTCTAAGAGTAATAAGCATTTACAAGGCAACTGATTAATACTACTATTGAACCCATGAATGAAATCCTCGCCCTACTGGCATCAATGGTAGCTTTGCCATTGATTTCAATGGAGCCAGAATTATGACCCTTAACTTTTTTATTTCCTAACTTTTTTTTTATCTGGATTGTGCAACCTTGCATTTAACCTTTTCATAGAATCATAGGGTTGAAAGGGACCTCATGAGGTCATCTAGTCCAACCCCCTGCCAAAAAAAGCAGGACGACTCCCTCTAAATTATTCCAGCTAGAGTTTTATCCAGCCGGGCCTTAAACATCTCCAAAGATGGAGATTCCACCACCTCCCGAAGGTAGCCCATTCCAATGCTTTACCACCCACCTAGTAAGAAAGTTTTTCCTAATATCCAGTCTCGACCTCCCCAGCTGCAACTTGAAACCATTGCTCCTTGTTCTGTCCTCTGTTACTACTGAGAACAGTCAAGCTCCATCCTCTTTGGAGCATCCCTTCAAGTAGTTGAAGGTTGCTATCAAATCCCCCCTCAGTCTTCTCTTCTGCAGGCTAAATAAGCCTAGTTCCTTCAGTCTTTCTTCATGGGTCTTGTACTCCAGCCCCTTGATCATTTTTGTTGCCCTCCGCTGGACTCTTTCTAATTTGTCCACGTCCTTTTTCTAGTGGGGAGCCCAAAACAGGACACAGTATTCCAGATGCGGCCTCACCAGTGCCGAATAAAGGAGAATGATCACATCCCTCGATCTGCTGGCAATGCTTCTTCTGATGCAGCCCAGTATGTCATTGGCCTTTTTGACAGCAAGAGCACACTGGTGACTCATATCCAGCTTCCTATCCACCAGGACCCCCAGGTCCCTTTCTGTAGTGCTCCTACTTAGCTGATTGCTCCCCAGCCTGTAGCAGTGCATGGGATTTTTCCATCCCAAGTGCAGAACTTTGCACTTGTCCTTGTTGAACCTCATGAGATTTCTGTTGGCCCACTGCTCCAATTTGTCAAGGTTTTCCTGAATCTTCTCCCTGCCCTCCAGCATGTCTACTGTTCCCCCCAGGTTGGTGTCATCCATAAATTTACTGGGTATGCAATCAATCCCATCATCCAGATCATTAATGAAAATATTGAACAGAACCGGCCCCAGGACCGACCCCTGGGGCACACCACTTGTTACTGGTTGCCAACTAGACATGAAGCCATTGATTCCTACATGCTGAAACTGTTGATCTAGCCAGTTCTCTATCCACCTTACAGTCCACACATCCAACCCCTACTTCCTTAACTTGCTGACAAGAATGCTGTGGGAAACTGTATCAAAAGCCTTGCTAAATTCGAGGTATATCATATCAACAGCTCTTCCCGCATCCACAAATCCAGTCATCTCATCCTAGAAGGCGATGAGGTTGGTCAGGAACGATTTATCCTTGGGCTATGTCTACACATGCATTGTTATTTCAAAATAAGGATTTCGAAATGAGTTATTTCAAAATAAAATCCTTATTTCAAAATAAGTTAATTCGAATTAACAAAATGTTAATTTGAATTAAGGGAAAGCCTGCAATCCAAATGGCTGTTATTTCAGAAGAGATATTTCGAAATAAAGCCGTTTGGACCTCTTGTTTCGAAACAACTCTTTCGAAACAACAGGTCTACACAGTGTTGTTTTGAAAGAACAGGTCTAAACAGCTTTATTTTGAAATATCCCTTCAAAATAACAGCCATTTCGGGGGGGGGGCAGTTTTTACTTTTTCGAAATAAGAAAACGTCGTGTAGACCTAATTTCTTTTATTTCGAAATAAAGAGTGTTATTTCAAAATAAAAGTGCCGTGTAGACATAGCCTTGGTGAATCCATGCTGACTGTTCCTGGTCACTCTAGTTTCCTTCAAGTGTTTCAGGATGGATTCTTTGAGAAGCTGTTCCATGATTTTTCCAGGGATTGAGGTGAGGCTGACAGATCTGTAATTCCCTGGATCCACCTTTTTGCCTTTCTTGAAGATAGGCACTATATTTGCTTTTTTCTAATCCTCCAGCACCTCCCCTGTTCGCCACGAGTTTTCAAAGATAATGGTCAGCAGTACTGCTACCTCATCGGCCAACTCCCTCAGCACCCTCAGATGCAGGTCATCTGACCCCATGGACTTGTGCACATCCAGCTTTGTTAGGTAGTCCCTGACCTGACCTTCTGTCACCAAGGGCCTGTTTTCTCTCCAATCTGCCATGCCCAGTGTAGTGGGCTGGGAGCTGGCCCTGCCTGTGAAAACTGAAGTAAAAAAAGCATTGAGCACTTCGGCCTTTTCCTCATCCTTCATCACAAGGATACCTGTGCTATTCAGTAAGGGACCTACATCAGCTCTGCTCCTCTTCTTGTTATTCACATACTTGTAGAACTCCTTCCTGTTATCCTTCACATCCCTTGCTAGCCGCAACTCCAGTTGTTCTTTGTCCTTTCTCATTTTATCCCTGAAGTCCCAAGCAATATCTTTATATGCCTCCTTAGTCATCTTACTTCCTGTAAGCTTCCTTTTTTATGCTTTAACTCAGTGCAGAGTTCTCTGTTAAGCCACACTGGGTGCCTTCCACACTTGCTGTTTTTCATGCTCATCAGAATGGTATCTTCCTGTGCCCTCAGCAGGGTTTCTTTAAAATACAGCCAGCTCTCTTGGACACCTTTCCCCTTCAGATCAGCCTCCCAAAGGATCCTGCCCATCAGTTCCCTGAGGGAGCCAAAATCTGCTTTTCTGAAGTCTCGGGTCTGTGTTTTGCTTCGTTCTTTTTTTTCCATTAATCAGCATCTTGAACTCTATCATCTCATGGTCACTGCTGCCCAGGTTGCCATTCACATCTATTTCCCCAATCAATTCTTCTCTGTTTGTGAGCAGCAGGTCAAGAGGTGCAAGGCCCCTAGTTGGTTCCTCCAGCATTTGTACCAGGAAGTTGTTCTCAGAACTCTCCAAAAACTTCCTGGATTGCCTGTGCACTGCTGTATTGGCCTCCCAGCAGATGTCAGGGTAACTGAAGTCTCCCATGAGAACCAGAGCCTGTGATCTGGAAACTTCTGCCAGTTGTCCATAGAATGCCTCATCCACCTCCTTCTTCTGGTCTGGAGGTCTATAGCAGACACACACCACAACATCCCCCTTGTTGCTCTCTCCTCTAAGCTTAACCCACAGATTTTCAACTGGCTCAGTTCCATTTCCATAATGGAGCTCTGAGCAGTCATAGAGCTCTTTTACATATAGTGCTACTCCTCCCCCTCTTCTTCCCTGCCTGTCCTTCCTGAACAACTTATACCCATTCATGGCAGAGCTCCAGTTATGCATGCTATCCCACCATGTCTTTGTTATTCCAATTATATCATAGTTCTTTGTCTGCGCCAGTACTACCAGTTCTTCCTGCTTGTTTCCCAGGCTCCTTGCATTCGTGTACAGGCAGCTAAGATACCAGGCCAATTGCCCTACTTTCCCAAGTCGGTTTTCAGTTCTATTAGATCTAACTTCTTGTATTTTCTCCTGGGATTGTCCTCCTGCACCTGCCTCAGGTATTAAAGCTTCATCTGACACAATTATTTGATTCCCTCCCCATGTTCCAACTACTTTCTCTTTTATCCCTGGTGTTCCACCCAAGTTCCATCCTTTCCCCCAGGTCTCTCACATTGTCACTTACCTGTGGGCTTTGGTCTCCTTCCCCCTTCAAACCTAGTTTAAAGCCCTCCTTACTAGGTCAGCTAGTCGACGTCCGAATATGCTCTTCCCCTGCCTCGAGAGATGGAGTCCATCTCTGCCTAGCAGTCCTTCCTCCTGGAACAGCACCTCATGGGCAAGGAAGCCAAAGCCCTTCTGGTGATACCATCTTTGCAGCCAGGCGTTCACCTCTAGGATGCATCTGTCTCTACTCAGGCCCCTACCCTTGACTGGAAGGTCAAGGAGAACACCACCTGTGCTCCGAACTCCTTCACCCACGCTCCCAGAGCCCTGTAGTCACCTTTGATCTGCCGAGGATCACCTCTCGCAGTATCATTGGTTCCCACATGGATGAGAAGCATGGGGTAGTTGTCAGAGGGGTGGATGATTGTAGACAATCCCTCTGTAATGTCTCGGATGTGGGCACCTAGCAGGCAGCATACCTCCCGCGAGGCCTTGTCAGGGCAGATTTAGAGAAAAAAAACCTTTTAGGCAGGTTTAAAGAAAAAAAAAATGTAGCAAAAATAGGAGAATAGGGCAGGGAAATCCAGAGCTGTTTGGCTCATGGAATTTCATCCCTCACTACCTGTGCTAGTTGGACTTCTACTTTCTTTTGGATTCTAAAAGTGGTTGTTTTTTTTTAATTGTCTCACATTATCCAGTATAGATTTTCACAATTGTTGCTGGCTTCTATCTACTGCTGGACAAATCTTTCCAAAACTCCTTATTCTTCAGTTATTTGACTTATGAGATACACATATTTCACCAATTTTGCCAGTAAACACCTTGCTCCAGAGCTACCTCGCAGAGTTTACAATCTCCATATACTTTATTAGAATAGCATGTTAGTTTGTTGAACCAAAACATCTGCACATGGGCCCTGCTTCAGCAAAGCATGTAATTGTATGTTTATCTTCTTCACTAAATGGAAGTCTTGGGCTTAGTGATTCACGTCTCTGCTTGAGGGCTTTGATTGCTCAGCCAAATGGAATTTAGGTGCCTCACTAAAAGTCACAACAGCCAAACTGCAGAATTTGTACCTGAATCTCAGTGCTCAAAAGTTACCTTCAGCCCTAACTCCTTTTCTAATTCACTGCATCAGCTAGACTCTTATGTCTTCCTAGTACTTCTTAAAAATTATTGCAGTGTGACCTGTACCTGTTTATTCCCTAAGGAACCAGGGTAATAGGTTTGGGGTGCATCCAGGATTCAGGCCCAAAAAATCAGACTGTCCACTTACCTTACTGTTAAATCCAGGTAAATATATTTAATTCAGAGGCATTACTCCTGCTTTACACTTGCAGGAATGAATTCAAAATAAAAACAATGATCCCTTCTATCACAAGGTATCAAGTAGAAGACACAACCTGTGTTTTCCCATGAGTAATAACCAAGTAAAGTTGAGATTACAAGGCTAATATAATTGCAGTAGTGCCAGTCACAGAATGAAACAGGTGAAGTGAACTGAAATACAAGAAGGCAGCTGAAAGATTGTCTCATAGCGTAAGAGTCCAATCAACTGCCCAGAGAAAAGTGACCCGCAGTACACCAATTGACTTCTTACACTGTCAGCTGACAAAGGCTGGAGCCAGAGAAATCAGCAGCACTGTAGGTGCCAGTATGGATGGAGACTCTGGCTTGTGAATAGAACAGGGGAGCAGCTCTTATGGTGTTGAAATGTTCCCCAGCAGGACTGATTCCAAAATCAGAGGAGATTGTGGATATGGGAGGACAAAAGTATCTGCCAGGGAAGCAAAGATCTCAGTGTGATGGGATTCAGCCTGAGCATGACGAGATTCAGTAGCTGATATCATCAGAACTGGCGCATCTGCAGACCTAGTGGTTGGTGGGTCTTTATGGTACTGAGAAGTTACCAGTGGAAAAGAAGGGTCCTACCTGGAGTTCTTGGTCAGTACCAGCAGATGTTGGTTCTTTGGCTTAGTAACTGGTACCCATTCTGGTACTACTAGGTCTTTGATCCTGCCCATCTTACTCTTGTGGTCAGGAGCTTTAAGTGGGTCCAAGTCTTTAGGACCCATGTTGGAGCACTAACCTGATTTGGAAAGAATCATGCAGGGATCCTTTGTCTTGCAGCTCTGGAGAAGGATTTGTTCTTATGTTTTTGAGAGAGCCACTTACTCTCGTGAGAAGCCCAACACAATGGATTTTTGAGTTTATCAGATCCAGCTTCTGCGTCAAAGCTCATGCTCAGAGGCACTCTGCTTCAGGACTGAAGCTGAGATAACAGGAGGGTCTCCTGGACTAGATCCAAATGGGGTCTCATGGCTCTCTCCAGGAGGTAGTTTCTTAGTCAATGTTCTCATCCCTTTCTGATCAGGGCAGGAAAGAGAGACAGATGCTGCACTTGGGAGAAATATGATTGTTGCTGAGTGAAAAAGAATGAGGTCAGGAGACAGTTTTAAGCCCCGTATCTTTGGATATAGTCCTTCTACTGGGGAGGAGGGATGTGTGTGAAGAAGAAAGGCTTGGGTCTTGGGTACATGGTATGCATGTATATTCATACATGGAACACACATAGGTACCAGCACTCAAAGAAGAATAGACTTTACTGATTCAATATATTTTCCCCTTAAAACTTAATCAAAAGTAAAATGTGATTAAATCAAGTATAAAAATATTATTCAATATTAAATACTATTCAATGCTATTGAATATTAAATCTGAATATTCAAAGTCAGAAAAATGAATAAATGCAAAAATTTTCCATGATAACTTGGACATACTCTACACATACTATAATTTGTAACCCTATTGTTCTTATTAAATGTAAATCTTAACAGATGATTGATTATGTTGTAAAATGTATACCGTAAACTATACAAGATGTGCACAATGTGTCTGAGGTAATGTTTCAACAGCAATGTTCATTTTTATGTTTCCTGACTGATTTTAACTGGCACCTTAAACAGTACATTTTTGCAATTAAAAGTATTATGTTCATTTAGCTCTCACTTACAAAAATAACAATACTTTTATGTCTATTGATAGATAGGTTTTCCTTTAGGAACATATGACAACTGTCTTTTCATTGATAAATTTGTAGTGACAGTCATGACAAACATATGGATAGTAACAGTCTTGCCAGCAGGATGCTTATCTGTTTTACTAGTTCAGAGGGGTCTGATTGATGAGAAAGACCAAGGTCTCTCTAAAGATAATTTAGCCATTTCCATACAGTTTACGCTTTTGTTAGTTGTATCCTGCAGGGGGACTCTCAAGGGGTTTTCTCTGACCTTTCCTCTAAAAGGTAACACATAGGAGATTCCTAAAGGAACCATCATCTAACAAGACTAATGATAGCTTCCATGCCTATTATCATTCAGAGAGAGAGAAAACGACTTTAAAAATGCAGTACCACATTCCTCCCTTGATGTTTCTCATGATCTATTAAGGTATTAGATGCCAGATAAATTAATCATTAAAACCTTACAGTTAAGTCTTTACAAATAATAACCAGGTGTACTTTCATTATTTTTGATCTCAAAATATATATTTTCTGTCACTAAACACAGATGATACATGACAGCTTGCTTTATTAACGGCTAATGGCTAGCTAAAGTTCATGAAAAGGGTAATTTCTTGAACATTTCAATGTATTAGAAAGTCAGAAGGACTAGAACATACCATCAGTTCTTTATTTCTGAAATAGCTCATGATTTGTCGATCCACTTTCCTTTCATGTTCTTTCTGGGGGTGTCAGCTACTATGATGTCTGTTTATTACAGCATGTAACCCTCCATTTGATTTATGTTTTCTGACAATTATTTCTTTCTGTTTAAAAAATTCCTCCAGTTGAGATACTAGAAAGCATTTGCTAAGAAACTAATTTAGTTAACAAGTTTTCCATCCTTACCCAGTTAGATTTTATGATAGCATAAGCAAAAACTAAAATCTGCATTAAAAACACTTTTCACTGAAATATTTTTATTTATTTAGAAATGTACTAAAATATGTTCTTTTAAAAAAGGTAGAAATAAAATATTTTTAAAAGACACTTTAAAGATCTAATTCAGAACAGCACTAACATGTCTGAATTTGAATTGGCTCCACTCTCATTCAGCTGAATACCTATAGGATTGTCTGGAAGACAAAAGAAATTAGAAAGTGTGGAGGGTGTTCCAGACAGGCTGCTCATCTTGTGTTTAAGAAATTTCTTGTACCAGCTAACAAGGGTGAGACATTGCTAATTCCAGAGCTTATTAATGTGTAGAATTTAGACTGTAATCTTATGTTTATTAGGTAACTAATTTTAATCTCCTTATACTTGCCACTTCTAATTACTTAAAATCTATTTTTCTGTAGTTAAAGGAAATTGTTTAATGTTTTATCTTAACCAGTCAGTTTTTTTGTGAAGTGGTTAGAGAAACTGTTCAGTAACAAAAGCTGGTGCAGTTTTCTTCCATGTTGAGAGAACAGTGGACTGGATAATAAGCTCCACCGGTCAGGATTCTTATCCAGAGTAGACAGTGTAGCCCTGTTGTCCTGGGATAAGGAGCCAGCTCATTGGTTTGTTGGTTCATGAGTCTCTGGAAAGCATTCCCCGAACTAAGCTGGGTGTGGTCCCTCCTATGGAGGGCTGTGTAAGTGCAGTACTTCTCAGAGGTCTGCTGTTTTTCACAGCATCACAGTGACAGAGGAAGCTCAAGCTGGTCAGACAGAAGTCGTGGTGCTATTCCAGCTACCAGTTGGTACCCCAGGGATTCTCCATACTGTCATAGACACATACTCTGTGACAGTGATTTGAGATTTGATAGTAGTTTTCCTCACAAAGAAAATATCCTGTATAATAAATTTTAAATATATGGAGAATGATAAGGAACAGCAAGCAAATACTGCATCATGACTCAGTTCTTCAACAAATTAGGCTTCTCTTTCTGTTTTCAATTTAAACAGATCTTAATTTTCCTGTGTTCCTTACCAAATTATTCACTGAATAATGTCTAGACATAGTTCTTTGATGTAGATCATCACAAGAAGGTCACTGAGTGTATGTGATATTTCCCATTTTGATAGTGTGTATTCCTGTTCCCTACATGGATGCATAGTTCTTAGAATCAGGTTTCTGATGTAAATATTTGTGATTACAATTTCAAGATTTACTTTCAATGATTACTCTGCACTATTTCACTGCATTTTTGCACAAGCCTAGCAAAATGGGTGCCAAAATCCTGGTTGGAGGGGGCTTTGTTTCAATATTGCAACAGATACTCTTGGCATATTTGGATGTTCTGTACCATAACACAACTATATATAAGAAACTCATCAATCACCACTCCAACATTCATAGATCCAGTGATCACTCCAAACACACCAAGAAATCATAAAAAAATGGCACCAGATATAACAACAAATAGGGGAACATTTCAACCTCCCTGCTCTTTTCATGGAAGATATGTCAATTGCTGTACTTAAGCAACCTAATTAAAAACTGAAAGTTCAAAGAGAAACAACAGCATTTATATGCAAATTTGAACCATTACTTTAGACTTGAATAGAAATTTGAACTCACCTTCTCATTACAATAAGGCTATGTCCACACTTACACAATTAAATTGATTTAACTTATATCAATTTGATATAAAAATCATTAAATTGATTTACGTTAAATTGATTTAACAGGTCCCCACAAGAAACTCAAATTGAAATAACATGTCCCTGGACAGGGCTTGCTATTTCGATTTAGGAGAGATGCGCCATGGGAGGCGTGGCAACATGGCCCCCTAGAAGGGCCATGCTCCCCACCTAATATATAGAAAAAGGAAAGCACCTGGGAAGGAGAAGGGCAAAAAGTATTAAATTGATTTAACAGTTAAATCAAAATAACATGTCCACACTGTGCTATTTTGAAATAATAATTTTGATTTAGCCATCATATCGATATAATACTAGGTTTTATTATATTGATATGACTTTCCTTATATTGAAATGAGGAAGCTTGTCATTTCGAAATAAGGGAATATTGTGTGGACCTACCATTTTCTAAATTGAAATGACCAGCGTTATTTCGATTTAAACAGTGTGCGTGGACATACCCTAAGTGACTTCCCCTACCTTTACCTCCCCACCTTCTAATATGTTGTTCCAACCTGTTTGAATCCAAACAACTGCTTTCATTTGCTGAAATAGTCTGACCTGATCCTATGATTTACACTTCCCTGCATTTGTTTTTCCTCACACTCTGTAAGTTCTCTGTTTTCAAGTGTCTGACAAAGTCAGGTTTTCTCCCACAAAAACTCATACAATAAATAAATTTCTTAGTCTTTGAAAGTGCCACAAGACTCCTTGTTTCTTTTGCTGAACTAGACTAACATGACTGTCCCTTTGGAACTTGTCACCAAGAAATCTGTTATCTACAGGCAGGCCCTCAGATACCACAGAATATGCTCTGAGGGAAAAGTTTGTGATAACACATCTAAACACACTCAAAACTGCCAGTAAGGACACGCCATGAGAGAAACATTTTAATCGTTTTAAAAAATTGTAGGGATCATTTTGTAATCTTTTCCCATCTCTCGGGTAAACTTCAACAGGGAAATTGAGAAGTTAATATCCATCTTATAGGAGCTTGCCCTCAAGCTTCATTTAGTCAGTGTGGCAGAAAAGTCTGTAATGATTGTATATTATTCCATACCCATTCTCCTCCATTCTTCTAACCCATGCATTCAGACATCATCATGAAGGGTCTATTGTGCCAGTGATATACCTGTGCAACTCTCCTTAATAACAAAGAGCTTTAAATGCATGCATAGGACTAGATGCTTTAGTGAACTATAAGGCTAGTATTTCAGTGGAATGCAGACCCAAACAAAACATGCTTTTCAAACTGTTCACTTGCTAGACCCTGATTTAAGTATTACTGAGAACAGGGTGTGGAGAAGTGTTGCTTGTGGACACTTTTTAGTACCTATTGTCTCAGAGTCAAAAGTTCTGACTGAGAAACAGCCCAAGTGGAAAAATTTCAACCTAGCAACTGCAGATGAAATATAAGGTTGCAATCAGGATTTGGAGGCATTATGGCATGGAAGGAAGCTGCTCATTAAATATGCTGATGTTATTCAACAGGCAAGGCATGCATAGTAAGATCCTCACTTTCCTTCTCTGAAATCTTAATGACAATGCTGTTTTCTTGTACAGTCAGGTCTGTGTAGGAGTAATTTGGGTGGGCATTGATCCAATTACTTCAATAGGCTCTGGATCAGGTTCTTAGTGCCTCAGACATTTGTTCCATGAAAATTCTTGTTGGATCAGTAGGTATAATCAGTGCTCCCAAATCTGAGCTATCTGCACCCTCTTCTTTAAACATATATAGGATGGGCTAAGATTAAAAGCAAAATTTATGCAGCTTCTTTTCTGTGCACCAACTATCACAAATACCACAGCGAGCTATAACCTATAATGCTATAAAGATTCATTCTTCCATCATTATAATACATTCAGTTCTGATGTACATCTGAAGTAGCTGCTGTCAAATGAAGTGCAAATGTAACATCCTGATTCCATGGGCGCACTGATGGACCTGTAGCAGCACACTCCATCCTGGCACCTCAACCAGAATTCCTATCCGGTGAAGAGTGGAGGCTGGAGTGGTACAGCACTGGAGAACAAGTATGCTGAGTGCTCATCCTGCTGTAGCAGCTCCTATCCTTCAGGACTGGGGCTGGCTCCCTGCTTTGGACATTGCAAGCTGGCTGCATGGGCTCACAGCACCAACTGCTCCCTCCTTCCCAACAGGATCTCTTCCATACCAGACTGAGACAAGAGCATATTTGCATGTTTTCAGTTTCATGATTTCTGTCACTTGAAAATTAAGTTGTTCTTATGTTTGTAGCATGTCTCAGAAATAAAGAACACACAGTGAAATCCTCCAAGGTGAAGAAAAATGTGGAAAACTATATTGGAGAAAGAAGTAATAAGTTAAAATAGAAGCAGGCACGTTAGACTTACTTCAGTATTGCAGAGAGGGACAGGATGGTATCAGATAAGGATTGTGAATGATCTCAGCATAATCATTTCACCACAAAGCCCACCAGTTCCATCTGTGAGTAATGCTAGTTCACTTTTCTGCCTGTGGCATTTACTTGTGGTTGGGTGATATAGGAAAAGAAGGGGTAAGAAAATTGAAGGTTAAATTTCTCGCAAACTGAAAATCAGTGATGATCAGACTTGGGTAAGGACCACAAACGTTGACATTAGAGGATTTGTGGGAAGTTTAGAATTTGGGAGAGAAAGAATCAAAGCCCAGCTGTCACAGAGACCAAGAAGTTGTCTGCTTTCCTCCTTTAGAACAAGCACTAAGGAGAGCTAGAAGAGCAATAATCAGCTGCTCACTTTGCCTGGCCACTGCGAGATTTGGCAACAAGGATTTGTCTTTCTTCCACCAATACTGCATGAGCAGGAGAAAGAAGAAATATCCTGACATGACCCTTTCTCCATCTCAGGAAAAAAGGCTCATGAAGATCTTGGAGCTGGCTGCAGTTCTCCATTCAACCTTGCTGCACCAATCAGATGTACTTCAGAGGATCCTAAAGGCAAATCTTGGCTAAAGCAGGACTGAGAGCCATAAGGAGAAGAAACAGAGCAACAGGAAAGCAGAGACTGGGGAAAGCTCATAGTATTCAGCAAAACCAGACCTGGATGAAGTAGGTAAACAAACTGTATGCATAAGTGAGCTACCACACAGTACCCAATCCTTTCACCTGCTTTGGGTTACTAGCATTTTGTATGTTGATTCAAATATTTCATTTGCTTTCTGTGCATTTCTTTTTTGGGGGGAGGTTGGTCGGTAGACTGCTGGTAGGGTGAGCAGATGTCCCGATTTAACAGGAACAGTCCCAATATATGGGGTGTTGTCTTATATAGGCACCTATTACCCCTCCTCTCATTCCTATTTTGCACACTTGCTACCTGGTCACTCTAACTGCTAAAGACTTTGGCTCTGAATGCTTTTAAGTGTAGAAATGAATTATTTTCCATAGTATTTTCACCAGTAAAATGTGTAGCACAATTTACTGATTTAAAATAAATGTTTTTATTTCAGGAATTATAAAAGGTGTGATATGAAGGCAATGTAAAACAGCAGTGGGAATGATAAAGATGCAGGACCCTGTCAGTGAAAAGAATGTTATATGAACAAAAGGGAGCAGGGAAATGGTGGAGAAGCACATCAGAGACTGATCTTTTTGCTCTACAGACTGGGTGTTTCTAGGGGTAATAAAAATAGAGATACGAGAGTAATAAAAGCTATGCTAGACACATCTTAAAGAAAGGAACTAGCCAAAGAATTTAAAAAAAATCTTTGTCCCCAGATGTTTTAAATTTCCCAGAGTGCTTTCAACTACAGTAGCTATGAGCAAAGGTACTGATTTAATACATGGACAGCTTGGATGGTGGAAAATATAGACATACAGCAAAAACATTACAGTTTGTCTTTTTGTCTTCTTTAAAAATAACTGTTTTACTGTCAAGTATCTGGAGATAGTATGGTAGGCCTACAAAGTTCAAATTTAGATGTGCATATGGGTCGTAGGATTCAGGGCTCCTGGGCTTTATTTCCATTTCTGACCATAGCATTCGTTTAGTCAATTAACCTTTCCGTGTCTCAGTTTCCTCATGTTTAACATAGGTACCTCACAGGACTCTTGTAAAGCATAATGAATATTTAAGCTCTGACATTAAAAAGAAATGTTACTAAGTAAGGGTAAAATATTTTATTATTATAAACTAGAATTTTCCCTCAAAATCTATAAATGACTTCTTTGTCTTATGTCAATGTCATCTAAAAAACTATTTTCAATGTGTAAATCCAAATATAGCATTTTCTTCTTAGGAGCTTCTCTCATTCATGTCTGAGCATAAGAACACCTCTGGGCAGCAGTCTTCAGGCTTTATGGAGAAAATATGGGTCTAATGAACCTGAGAGGGTCCATTCCAGAGAAATGCCAGGTTCAAGCACAGACAATGCCTCCACCTGTAGCAATGATCTTTACATACTGAGTACAGGCTTTAGTTCCCCCAAGGAAACATTCATGGAAAATGCAGAGTAACTCACTTACACTAATAGAAGCAATGCTGGTTAATGTACCACATGTACCAAATACATTCCAAACAAAAACAAAAGCACATGAGATGGTCTGTTCATCCTGAATAGCTTTATGAAAACTAACAAGAGGGTCAGAAACAAAATACGGCACTGTTAAAAAAATTAATCATGCAATTTGGTTGCAAACAATATAAGTCTTCATAATTCAACCTTCACCAGAACACCCTCTTTGAATGGATATCCTTATGCAAAGATTAAACACATTAAAATACTCATATATTTAAATTTTAAGTGTACAAATGCTGCCTAGCCAGTAGATGGTGGGGCCCTATTTGTTACAGAGTGTTAGGACTCAAAAAGGATGGCTTGTTGTAAGAGCAGTTCCACATCTAGCTTTGTCAACAAGGAGAAAAAGAATCCATTCAGAATGTGAGGAGCTAGGACCCATAAGAGCCTTCTCAGGTATTCAAGAGAAAGTGGTTGTACGGCAACACCTAACTTAAAAAAAAAAAAAAAGGTAAAAGCACACAAAGAGGGTACTCTTCATAATCAGTCAGAATTGTTTGCCTTCTCCCCCAAAGAAAAATTTAGACTTTTCAGGAAAACAGGAAAACTGGTCTGTTTTTGGCCAAACCCATTAAAACTACAATTCAGAGTGGTGGCTACAGTGCCTCATGTGAATTGTAGTTTAAATACGGCATGCCCCAGTTCTTTTCCTTTACCTAGTGTTGTAATTCAGGGAATCTTTCTGCAGTACTTATTAATGCTGTATGAGATCATTAACTTTCTATTTGTATTTTTATCAAGCAGTAAACTTCATTTTCAATGCACAGTGCCTTTGCTTTTTCCATTCTTTTTATCTCCATACTGGACTGAAATTCCAAAGGCTTTTGGCAAAAGAATAACAAAAGAAGGTTGTTGATGTAAAGTAATCTAATTAAAATGGAACAACTCAAACCATAGACTGGTTCCAGTAAGAAAAACTGATTTATAAGAAGAAAGATGGCTTTGGTAGCTAAGTCACTTGGTAGGCATCTCTGGTCACCTGTTGTGAGAAATTGATCTAACAGAGATGGGAAGGTTATATAAAGGGAGGAGCCAATCTGTTTGGAGTCTTTGGCCATTTTCAGGAACCCAAGATGATGTGAAGTACTGCAGGAGCCTGATGAGGCAGGGGAAACCCATGCCTGCCTGCACACTGATGGACTCAAGGTCTCCCCAGGGAAGGGTGAGATTGTGAGAGTTATTGTACTTAAAATGTTTATTGTTTTCTAAATGATCTATACTGTCTGTGTGATTCCTGTGCTATTAAAGAACAGGAAAATATTAGAGTTCTGTGCAATGTCTGTGTGTGCTAATCATTTATATCTGCCATTCAGCCTCTCAAAGAGGTAAACCAGAAGTATCATGCCTTTTGGTGAAGTTCTGAATGAGAAACATTGGGCACAGGGACAACAGCTGGGCAGAAAGTTTCACCTTCAGGAGAGGGCGCCAGACAGCTAGTCTGTGCTCTGAGAATGTGCCTAGGGACCCCAAGACTGTGACAGTAGCTCTGGAAGCTTAAAACATACAGGCTTTGTCTACACTAGCAATGTAGTTTGAATTAATGAGGATTGATTTGAACTAAATTAGTGCATGGCCACACTGGCTTTCGTTACTTTGAACTAAGCAAGTCCTTAATTCAAAGTAATAAACACTTACTTTGAAGTTGTAAAACCTCCCTTTACTTCAAATTAAACGCAGTTCACCCTTGTTCCTCCCAGGATGCATGGCACAAGGAAGGAAGTGCTTGCCCTGGACACTGCCCCTCCCCACCTCACAGCCACACCCTGCCTGAGCAGCCTGCCTGTTGAATAGCCTGGTCAGCCATGGCAGAGCCCAACACTGGTATAGCCAGCAGCACAGGAGGGGTCCTGTTTGGAGCCATGAGGAGGTTCTCAGCCTCTGCAGCATATGGAGAACTGAGGAGCGCCTCTCCTGGTTGTGGGCTAGCCACCACAACCAGGAGATATATGCAGACATAGATGAGACTCTGGCTGCAAAAGGGTACAGGTGCATGACCGGGCAGGTGCACATTAAGATAAAGGCCTTGCACCAGGACTGTGCCTGGGTCCAGAAGGCGAGGAAGTGCTGGGGGGGGCAGCACATGCCACCAGCTGTCCCTACTATGTGGAGCTCCATGCCTTCGTTGGCAGGGAGCCCACCAGCCTCCCAGCTGGGAGTGTCGACTCTGCAGAGCCCCCCTCTGTCACCAACCCCCAGGAAGGTGGAGAAAGATGTCCCCCTGGATGTGGGTGACACCAGCTGCCTGGAGGGCTCAGCACCACCACCTGCCCCAGCTGCCAGCCTGGAGCTATTCTCTACCACTGAGGAGGGATCAGCCACCCTGAAGCAGAAGGGGGAGCAGGAGGGAGAGGAGGCCCCACTCACAGAGGAGGATGCCATAGAGGGGACATTGCGCTGTACCTTGGCAGCACCTATTGGTGAGTACTCCCTCCCTCCCTTCATGCAAACAGGACTGGGACTGCCTGGGGCACAGGCAGTGTGGGGGGATATGCCCTGGGGACAACCCAGGTCCTGGGGAGGGGGGCGCACAGAGGCCCTCCCATAGGGGAGAGGAGCCAGGGACCGTGTGGTGGGGGGGGTGACCCAGACTTAAACGGGGGGTGGGCCTGTCAGCAGAGGGGTTGGGGGGAACCAGAGGGGTAAGCATCGAGGACAGACATCATGCAGGCAACACTGCTGGCACCTGGTCTATGGATTTGCCCTGGGTGTATGGCAGGGCTGAGTGTTGCTCGCCACTGTGGGCACTGCACCCTGCCCAGGCAGCATGGCATGACTGTGCATACCTTAGGGGCCGGGTCCCACAGGACACAGATTGAGAAGCAGGGAGACAGGGCACAGCAGCTTTCTGATGTCAGGCTGCACATAACACTAACAAGCTAGCTGATGGGACTAACTCTGTTCTCTGCTTCCCTCCAACAGCTTGAGAAGCCACCTGATGCTACACTCCAGGCAGCCCACCACTCACCACCATGCAGAGGAGGAGGGCCCGCCACACCCAGGATGAGCTCCTTCAGGACCTTGTCCATCTGGGCCAGGGGGGCAAAGAGGGTGTGTGGGTCTGGAGAGAGAGCAGGTGGCCGTCCACCAGGCAGCTGACCTATGCCTACTCCATTGGTATGTTGAGTTAGACGAGCAGCGGACCATCACCCTGGAGCAGCAGAATCATGCCCTTGTCACCATCAGTGTGGTCCTCTGGGACTTGGCAGCCAGCATGTACCAGCTGGCCAACCACTTTGCCCTTCCTGCAGCCAAGGGAGCAGGAGCTGGGGTGGCCATGAGGAAAACCAGGAAATGCACCCCAGGGCACTGGCACTGCCCCAGACCTTCCTGCCCCTCCAAAACCCTGTGTTGTCCTCCAAGCCCCTAATTCTCCCCAAAGCCCCCTAAACTTCCAGTTCTCTCCCAAGGCCCCAGTTCTCGCCCAAGTCCAAAACCTCTTTCCTGCCCCCAATCCTGCCCCTTCCTTGTAAATAAACCCTGTTAAACCGTTCTCATTTGTCTGGTTCTTTTTATTGTGAAGGGGACAAGGAGGGGGCAGGTGGGTGGGGAGGAGGCATGGGCAGGGTGGGGGAGGTGAGGGTCCCTGGTGGTAGGCACAGACCTCATGGTTCCTCAGCGAGGAACAGGTGCTTCAGCACCTCCCAGATGCTGGCGCTCTCCACTGGGCTCATTCCATCTGGGGCATGGCCTCAGGCTATTCAAAGCACACATCCAGGCTTTCAGCTTCTGCCTCCCAGATGTGGGGGACCCTTTTCCTCCCACAGATTGTGCAGGGCTATGAAGGCATTGATGACCTCAGGGACAGTCTCCTCTGCAAGGTGGAGGTGTGTCAGGAGAGACATCCAGCAGGCTTTGAGCCATCCAAAGGCATGCTCCACAAACTGACAGCACCTGTTGAGCCTCCTGTTGAAAAGCTCCCTGCTGGTGTCCAAGTGGCCCATGTATGGCTTCATGAGCCATGGGAGCAATGGGTAGAAAGCATCACTGACAATGAGGATTGGAACCTGCACATCTCTCAGGGTGATGTTATGTGGGGGGAAGAAGGTGCCTACCTGCATTCGCCTGTACAGGGCAGCATTTCTGAGGATGTGGACATTGTGCATTCTCCTCAGCCAGATGACATACATGTTAGTGAATATCTCCTGGTGGTTGATGAGCGCCTGCAGGATGACAGAGTAGTAGCCCTTCCAGTTTTGGTACTCTCTGGCCCAGTGTTCCAGGGCTTGAGTGGGGATGTGCATTGTGTGCATGATTGCAGCACAGTTGGGGAATCTGAGAGTGTCGAGGCCATCAAGGGTGTCCGGGATGATGCAGGCAGGCTAGCAGGACCTGATTGATGGCTCTGCTGATCTGCAGGAGCTTGGTTCCCACAGCGGCCTTCTCGATGCTGAAGTGGTGAGCCATGAAGCAGTAGGAATCTGGGGTGGCCATTTTCCAGAGAACAATGTCTGCTCTTTTGTCCACAGGGAGGGCGGCTCTCAGCCAGGTGTCCGTGCACTGCAGAACCAGGGTGAGCTCACAGACCTGCTCTACAAAGGTCTGCCTGCTCATCCGAAAGTTCTGCAGCCACTGTTCATTGTCCCAGGTGGTGAAGACTGTTTGTTCCCACCAGTCACTACTCGTTTTGTGTGCTCAGAATCAACAGTGAGCATGGGGAGTATGGCAACAGGCAGGGCCTGCATGATGGTGGTGCTGGTGTCTGCTTCCATGCTGTCTGGGTCAAGAAAGAATGTGCTTCAGACAACAAGAGCACTGTGCAGGGCAGCACGTGTGCTGGGCATGTGCAGGAGCTGAGTTCAGTCCATGACCTGCTCACTCTGCCTCTTGCCAACCAGAATGGGCAGAAGGCTGAGGTCTCTTCCTGGTTTTATGGGATTGGCTCGGGGAGTGGCCCTTCTTGGGGGCCATGTTGCCACACTTCCCACGGTGCCCCGTTCTTAAGCCGAAGTAGCAAGTCCTGTACATAGACATGCTAGTTGGATTTAGGTTTCTGGTGGGGACATGTTAGTTCAAATTAACTTAGTTCAACTTAACCGTTATTAGTTTGAACTAATTAATTCAAACTAAGTTAATTTGAACTAACGTTCTTAAGTATAGACATAGCTGCAGAGACCCAGAATCTGTGTTCCCTCAGAGACTGACTGAGAAATGGCATTTGATTTGGACCTGTGACTGCCAGACTATGTGGCCAGAATTCATCTCCCTGACACACCATAGTCATCCTGTTTGCTGAGACACTACATGTGTCAGAAGATTTCCTGTCCATGGTGCATCATGGGAGAGGTCATGTATCTGAAGAGCCCAGCCCATAGAAAATGAGAGCATGAAACAATCACATTGCAACTCCCATGAGGCAGCACAAAGCATTTATGAATTGCCACTTTTCAGTTTTCAAATGTTTATCTTTATGTTGAAAAGTTTATATTTTCTGCAGAAAACAGACTTTTTTTGGAAAAACAGAAAGTTAGTCACAAACCTACTTGTTTGCCAAAATACAGCTCACACTGAATTTTGATTGCTCTAAACCAGGGGTCTCAAACACATGTCCTGCGGGCCACATGTGGCCCCTAAAGCTATTTCCTGTGGCCTTCAACACTGTCATTATTAATATTTGCAATATCATTGTATGAAAAGGTTTCAGTGGTGCAGCCCTCAGGCTAACATACTAATCCTCATGGAGCCCTCTACTAGTCCTCATGGGGATTTGAGTTTGAGACCCCTGCTCTAAACATATCCAATGTCCTTTTCATGTCTCCACTAGGTGTTTTCTCAGTAGGTGGACTCTAGTTGCAGTGCTGCCTTACACCAGAACTAGTGCCTTAGTCAGAAGGCTAAGGGGCAGTCACCTTCCTTAATCCATTATTTACACTGTTTCAGTGGAAGTTAGGCACCTAATACCCTAGAAGATCTGGACCCAGTGCCTTCAGCTACTTCCTAGCAATGTCTTATTGTTGTTAAACTTATAGAAAGGAATCCTGAAAAAGGATATTTAAAAATAATCTGCATTCTGCAACCTAAATATAAACACTTCAAAATGAGCCTTTACTATATATGCAACCATAGCTAAAAGTAAGCCACCATCTTTTCATATTAATCTCTACACAATAACAAAGCCAGGCTTAGGACCCTGGACCTCGAGCTCCAAATTGCTACTTGACCTAAAGAATAGTCTTTAACAGACATCAGCTACATATGCACATTCATTTTCTTTATAAACTGCAAGGGGCTGATAAAAGGCAACACACAGATACACATTGCCTGATCCTGTTCATGCTGAAGTCAGTGAAAAACCTTCCATTTACATCAGCTGAATCAGAAATGGATCCTAAATGACTAACAAAAATCATTTCTAACTGTACTAAATTACAAACTATTTTCTTCAAATCAATCCATGGCATGAGTTTCAAGAAGATTTGACTATATGGAAAGCTTGAAGGAGTACTAACAGGTTGTTTTTAAAAACAGACAAAAACATTAGACAAAATATAAAATTTCAGAGAAGATATTTTATATTGACGTTTACCTCAAAGACAGTTTCATCTTTGGAGATATATTCTCCATTGTCTTTCATGAAAATCCAGCAGTTTGAAAGTGAATAAGCCAATATTTTCAAAACTAGTGTTTGTTTTTTTGGTTCCTCTGGATGCTATAAATGAGACACATGGGGTATGTCTACACTATAAAAGGAAAGTCGACTTTATTAAGTAGACCTTTAAGTAAACCTTGTTAAGTCGACTTAGTAAGGCTACACTAAATTAATTTGACTTTATAAAGTTGACTTTAAATGGGTGCCCTGGCTTAATTTGACTTTATAAAGTTGACTTAATGGCCCCACTGCACTAAGTCAACTTTATTAAGTCGACTTAGTAACTCCACATTGCCTTAAGTCGACTTAATAGTCGACTTAACTGTAAAGTCGACTTTATAAGCAGAAGTAATAAAGTCGACTTTACCTGATGCTAAAGTCAACTTTATTGCCCTGCAATGTAGACAGAGCTTTCTTTAAGTTGACTTAAGGACCCTTAAATTGACTTAAACACACAGTGTAGACGTACCCAGGGTGGGCACACTAAAATAGAAACAGACCAAATCACTAATTCCTTCTAAAAATCTTACCTCAAAAGACTTTTTCAACCCCAAGTGACAGGAAGGGTAAAATAGAGCTTTGTAAAGGAAGCTGTTTTTCAGCCTATTGTTATGGGTTGGATGTAACTGCTACTTTTCATGTAAGATGGTTGTAAGAAGCCACAGAGTTCATTTATGGGATACTGAAGCATTAGTGGTCTCCGTCCGAACAAAGCCACCTGTGAGTTTAGCACAGAAGTTAGCTGACAGTGGTTTTTTGTGATCTGATAACAAATTCAGGGGCTGAAGATTATTGAGTTGGAATGGTATAACAGAATCATAGAAGATTAGCCTTGGAAGGAACCTCAGGCTGTCATCTAGTCCAATCCTCTGCTCAGAACAGGACCAGCCCTATGGCTCTGTGTGTGAAAGAACACAGAAACAAACAGAAAGGCAGCAGAATGGACAGCCACAGAAGCACTGATACCAGTAGCATGACTTTAACAAAAAGCTAAGAGGGAGAAGGCGTTTGGGCCAAGTGATGACTGGAATAAAACTTGGAACTATGAACAAGGAAACTGTCTCCTGCCATTTCATTCCTGCTGTGTTCAAGGCAATGGGACTTTGTATATTCTTTGTAAATAACAGGATTTCAACAAGGAAAGAAACAACTTGCCAGACTCATAGAATACATCTACACAGCATCTAAGTACACATAGACTTTAATCAAATCATCCCTTAATTTTTTTTGTTAAACTAATTAGACAGATCTCTCTGAGTCTATCAATTTAAGGCAAGTTTTCTAATCCTTTAATTACCCTCATTACTCTTCTCCAAATTTTTTCTTCGCCAAGGGAGGTGATGGAGTCTCCATCTTTGGAGGCATTTAAGGCCCGCTTGGACAAAACCATGACTGGGATGGTTTAGTGGGAGTGGTCCTGCCTCTGGCAGGGGGTTGGACTAGATGACTTATGAGGTCCCTTCCAACCCTATGATTCTATGATTCTATGAAATCCAGTTAATCAATAGCCTTCTTGAAATGTGGGCACAAGGGGTATGTCTAGACTAGAGCCTTAGGTCAATTTAAGGAAGATTAAGTCCGTCTATGGACTTCTACGGCCACATTGGGCTTTTATGATGCTGAGTTAAGCTCTTTCTTAAGTCAGCTTAATAACACCACCTCTTATGGTTAACTTAATGCCTAAGTCGACTATATTAAGTTGACTTACACTAATGTAGATGGGGAAAGCTGTTAAATCAACCTAATTGGCCTCCAGCTACGCACAAGGGACCACTCCTCTGTTGACCTAGCATGGGCCAGTGTAGACGCAGGAAGTTGACAGGAGTTTTCAATATGGACTCTCTAAGTCGACTTAAGAAGGTCAACTTTAAGTCAACATAAAGTCGACCTTGTTAAGTCGACTTAACAGAGCCTCGAGTGTAGATATACCCAAGAACTGGACACAGTCAGGGCCAGATTAACTGACCTGAGGACCTTGGGGCTGCCTTTCCCCACAGCCCTGCCCCCATTTTACCACTCCTGCAATTTTTGTGTCATCCGAAAAGTTTATCAGTGATGATTTTATATTTCCTTCCAGGTCACTGATAAAAATGTTAAATAGTATGGGACAAAGAACTGGAAATTTACATTCTTTATGATTTTTTTCCCATTTAGAGGTACATTTGAAATCTATCAATTAGCTGATTTTGAATCCATTTAACATGTGCTATGTTAAATGTATATCATTCCATTTTTTAAAATCAAAATGTCACACAGTACCAAAATAAATGTCATACAGAAATCAAAGTATATTACATCAACACTATTAACTTTATCAACTATATTTGTAATCTAATAATAATAAAAAAACCCTTAAGTAGGCAGGATCTCTTTTCCAGAAACCCATAGTAAGTTGCACTATTTACATTACCTATTAATTGAATCTCACAGCAGTCACACCATTATCTTGCTTAGGATCAAAGTCATGCTGACAAGCCTATAATTTCCCTGATCATCCCACTTTCCTTTTTTAAAAAACAATTGGTTTTCTTCTGGAATTTATCCAATGTTCTATAACTTTTTGAAAACAAACATTAATGGCCCAATGAGCTTCTCAGCAAACTCATTTGCAACTCTTAGGCCATCTCTACACTTAGAATGGTAAATCAATTTAACTTAAATCAATCTAACTGAATCAAAATAAAAATAATTAAATCGATTTAACATGTCCCCACTAGAAACCCAAATCAAACTAGCATGTCCAGGGACAGGACTTGCTAGTTCGATTTAGGAGAGGGACACCATGGGAGGTATGGCAAGATGGCCTCCAAGAAGAGCCATGCACACACCCAATATATAGAAAGAGGAAGGCACCCTGAGAGGGAGAAGAGCAAAAAGTGTTAAATTGCAATAATGGTTAAAGAGAAATAACACAGCTACACTGCATTATTTTGAAATAATAATTTTGATTTAACTGTCATTTAGATATAAAGCAAGGTTTTATTATATTGAAATGACCGTTCTTGATTTTGAAATGAGGTACCTCCTCATTTTGAAATAAGGAAAGCTAGTGTAGACATGTACTACTTTAAATCAACATAATCATCATTATTTCAATTTAAACTGTAAGTTTAGACATTCCCTTAGGTGCTAATTATATGGACTTTCTGATTTTAAAATGTCTAATATTAGTAGTTTTTGTTTAACATCATACAGAGATATAGTGGAATGGGAAGAATGTTATCATCACCATATAATGAAACTATATCACATTTTCCCCAGAACAGGGATATTTATTTAACTCTTCAGCCTTTTCTGAATTATTATTGATAAGTCTACCTTTCCATATAGCAATGGAGTAACAGAAATCTAGTAGTGTAGTCATAGATTCAACCTTGTGTCCCTTTGCCTCCCTTATAAATTCTCCACAATTCATAAATCTAATTCATAAGCATTAATGTCAACTTCCGATTTCTTCCATTTATTACTTTTAAAAAAATTTTTTACAGCTGCCTTCACTTTCCCTCTGGATCAGATTATTTTTCAGCTGGCAAAGTCCTCTCCTTCAATTATGGGATTGTGGGCATCTAGAAGGTCTTCTTAAATGATCTCTGGTTATCACTCATATTTTTCTAATTAAACACTTCCTCACAGGAAACTTGTTTCTACCTTTTGGCTAACTTTTTGGGTCAAAAAAAGAGGTAATCCAAGTAATATAATAAATTATTGGTATTATGGTAGTGTTCCTGGAAGTACATTCACATGATATGAAAGAAGTCTTGCCTCAGAGTTTGTAATTCAAATAAAAGGCTAACACTGGTCCATAATAATGTTAAGTGCCTTGTTTCATGCAATAGATATCCAAAATACCACAGTTTCCTCTTATATAGAACAGGAAACAAAATAACAACAGTGCCTTAAATCTTAATGTGTATGACTGTTGGCTAATGTGCTTTTATTGACAACCACTGTAATATTTTTGAATACTAGCAGTCTGGCTAATCTTAATATTTTTGGGCAAATAAGAGTCCTTGCTCCTTTTTACAGCTTCATTTTCATATGTAGCACCTTAATAATTGCGAAGTTCAGCAGTAGCAAATGCTTCCCCACCTGGAAAAGATATTTTAGACCTAGAAATGTGGTTGTGCTGGCATTAAACAACATTTCTGGAATCACAAACTAGCTCTGGACCAGTACTTTTCAAAAATGGCCCTTTAGTCAAACACATGGCTAAGAGGCATTTTATTACCCACCTAGGTAACTGACAGAAATAGAACAGGTTATTAAAACATGATTTTCACTTCTTAATTTGCTGTTACAGTATGACTTGATCCCATGATTTACAATCCCCCGAATTTATTTTCTTCCCATTCTGCAAGTTCCCTCATCTTCAAAGCATTTGACAAAGTGGGATTTTTTCCCATGAAAGGTCATGTGATAAATAAATTTGTTAGTCTTTAAGTGCCACAGGACTGCTTGCTTATTTTGCTGAGCTAAACTAACAGCTACCCCTTTGGAACGTCTCACATCGTTTGTGTATATATGAGAATTGTTTTTCTTCCTTCTTGTTGACACCTAACAATTCTCTGCTGGCCAGGAGATGTTGCCTGACATGGCAGCTGATGATTTGAGTTAACGTATTGCAGCGCCTTAAAATGGGTTCATGTCTGACAACTAAAAATATAAAAACAGGGCTTCAGAGCTACAAAGAGCAAGAGGTTGGCTAGGGTAGCAAAATATAATGGATTGCAAAATATTAACAGACTGTTTACACACTGGCAACCTGTTGCGCTGTCTAGCCCAAACTGTTTTATCTGTATAGGAAGTAAATTGGTTTTCTTTTGGTTTCTTTGTTTTGTTCTTTTTTTCCTACGGAGGATGTGATCTCTCCTTTCTCCTAAAACAAACAAGGAGTCTGGTGGAACTTTTTAAAAGACTAAACACATTTATTTATTGCATGTGCTTTCATGGAAGACAATAAGCTCATGCTATAAATAAATGTGTTAGTCTCTAAAAGGGCCACCAGACTCCTTGTTTGTTTTGCTGAACTAGACTAACATGGCTACCCCTTTGGAATGCCCTTCTGCTGCACACCTGGGTAACAGAACCCAGTACTTTAGCTATATCCAAGACAAGGGCTGTTGGGATCAAGATGCAGTGTGAGATGCTGGGATCCGTAGTCCTTAGAGGACAAGCTAGTGTGTTTCAAAGGGGGTTCGATCATGAATGATGTACCAAGGTATTGTGGGAGATCTGTGATTGCCTCGCCTCATTCAATAGCCTGCACAAAGCCGCAGCGACTATTTGGCCTTGGGATAATATATTCCTGATAGGGCTGTGGGTTTGAATGCATTGGGGATATGTTAGAACACTCTAAATTTGAGCATAAAAACTAGCAGTAACAGTTTGGGGTGGCCATTACCTCCATCACTTCTGTCAGAACAGAAATTAACTTAAAGGTTTAATAAAGCTACATTGTTTTGGTGTATGTTGGCATCAATAGCATCAGTGACGTGCACCTCACGTTTCTTTGGGTGTTGCAGATTGATGCAATTAGCATGCTGTAGTACAGTTTTCAAGATATAAAATACAAAGAGAAACACTGAAAAAAAACCCAAACGTTTAACGTAGTTTTCCAGGGAATTGTCTATGGTTAACGTTTGTTGCCTCAGTCTTTATTAATTTTGAGGTAAATTAGCACATGGAAACCTATCACCATCTGATTAATTGCCCTAAGGTAAGATTGCAATCTTTTATTTTTTCATGTTCTCCATTTTAAAGAGTCCTTTATCTGGAATTAGTTCAGCCTTTTTCTTCAGATATGCACTATCTTTAAAGGCTAAAGGGTGAAATGTCCACTTAATTTTTAAAGGACCTGTGCTGAGATATGTTGTCATGAGAGGGTCGACCTAAGGATTTTTGGTGCTCTAGGTGCCTATTCTTTTGGCACCCGCCTGGGGGGGTTCAGGGCCTGGAGCAATTGGCCTGTGCAGGCGCCCCCTCCCCTGGCGCTGGGGGGGGTGACAGTCCTGCACTCCTGCCCCTCCCCTGAGCCAGGGGTGGAGCAGGCCAGTAGGAGGTCTGGGCTCCACTCTCCCACCCCTCCTCTGGGTTAGTCTGCCCCACCGCCAGGGCAGAACAGCCAGCCCAGGGGTGGGGCAGGAGAGTGGAGCCCAAACTCTGAGCTGGCCTGCCCTCCCCTGAGCTGGCTGTTCCCTGCCCTGGAGGCGAGGTGAGCTGGCCCACTGGAGAGGCCAGATGCCAGTTCTCAGCTCCCCCTCTTCCCCGCTGCCTTCAGCTCTGTGCTGAGAGCAGTGGGGAAGGGTTGGGAGACAACGTGGCCGTAGGGGAGGGGCAGCAGTGCAGGCCTCGTGCTGCCCTGCTCATGTCAGGACAGTGCAGGGACCACAGAACCGCAGAGCCAGGGATGATCGCCCCTCACCCCTCCTCAAGGACGGCTCTGTGGGACCACCCTTGGTGCCCCCATTGCTTGGTGCCCTAGGCGACCACCTAGGTCGCCACTATGGACGGACTGGCCCTGTGTCATGATTTTAATGTTCTGGTGCACAGAAACAAGGCTGATTTCGGAATCATATGAAAATGCATTTACTATAAGAGCAAGAACACAAAACAACCTTTTCTGTCCATATTTTCTTCACATTTTTAAAGGAATTTTTCTCAGATATGATCGTGTCTCCTGCACTGGCTTGCTGCAGTCAAGTTAGAGCAATTGAGTGAATCTGATATAAAGCAAGCAAATTTCAAAGCTATAGGCATAATTAGACACAGAAACAGTTCTGTAAATTGATATGCACAAGTAATTCATGCTGAAAATTCTTAGGGGCCCAGCCAATCAAGGATGAGACGTATTACCATATGACTAACAAGCTATTCCAACTAACCAATGCTGCTCAGTATTGAATACCTACAGCATGCATATTGACACAGACGAAGTTGGTGAGTGTAAATATCTCTATGCCAACATGTTGTTTTAATGTAAAACATACCTAACTTTTACCATTTGCTTTGAGACTGGGAAAAACGCCCACTGGGTATTTAAAAGCTTGAGTGTGTTTTTAGCATCAAACCAACAGAGAAAAAGTTAAGCAATGAGGAGAAAGAAGGCAGCACAAACATGGAAGAGAGGAATGTTGAGATAAAACAAAGACATAAAATGTCTCTTCTTCCCCCAACACAACTAGATTAACATGGTGGTTAATTGTAGAGGCACCCTTCTTTTTAAGCTTGTCATTTGGGGCCAAAGGCCTCTCTCTCATGTTGGATTCACTGATGCCATTGGTTTTGGTGATCTCTATTCTTTTTATCCTGCCTGGTCCTCCTTTAGCCATTAGACTGAAAACCTAAATGCCTTCCCTGCATCTTCCCAATATGCTGCTTGTTGGATTCATTGGGACCACCAGATATGGAGCTTGAGGATGATTAATCTTTCTAACTAGACTTCATGGGAGCACAGAAAGAAGGACAGAGGTCTAAAGAAGAAAAATGGAAAGTGAGAAATGAAAAGGCACTTCAAGTTTTTTGCCTACCACAAAGTAACTTTTGGAAAAATTGTTTATCATTAGGCCTTGTATATTATGTAATATAATATTGTATGAAATATCTAATTCATCTTTATAAATATGAAATTTTATATGGTATTTTTAGGTTAATAATTCATCATTAAAATCTATTCATGATGTTTTGCTTAGCGGACTTGAGATAACATTTTCAAAAACACTCAAATTATTCATAAAAGGATTTAGTTATTAATTGCCACTTTAGATGCTGAAGTCCTAGACTGAGGCACCACTGAGATCCTCAAAATTCTTGCTCATCTTCTGCCTAGCATTATAGTAGGCATATTTAGATCAGTGCATTTGGGATTTTCTAGCGGTTTGTTTCTTAAATTTTGTGAAGCATCTAAAACCTTTGATAGGTGCTAGAGAACTAGAATGAATGAATAAATAAATGGGCTAAATCAAACTCTAATTGAATATCCACAAACTCTTTGGTATTTTTAATCTAGATCCAAATTTTGTTGCTTGAGCTGACATCTGCTATGTAAAACACTCTAGGCCAAATTCTCAATTTTGATGTGTGCAGATTGTTTCCTTTGACTTCAGTGGAGTGGCATGAGTACAACCAATGTCATATGGTACTGCCACAATAGAACTAGCATTTATATTATGGAGTTCTTTTGAAGAACTCTGTGTGAATCTAAACTATTGTATTTAACTCTTAGATAACATGGTAATGAATACTTTAGTTATACCTCAGATAGCCAGCTACATATTATTACTTGGAAAATATTAGAGTTGATTAGCTCATAAGTTTAATTAATGTATTTTTAAAAATTCAAGAAGTGTAGATTGCTTTGAAAATTTATGTCTTGTTTTCTCAGCCCAGCCAATTCAACCTTTAATAGAGGATCTCCCAAAAGACATAATCAAATGATTCTTCCCACCTTCATTTTTGCAGCAATAACAACAAATGGTACTGGGACAAATCAGTATTCATGGACATCATTGACCTGACATGATGAATTATAATTTAAGTTACAGTTAAATTCCCTATATATGGTAAAATGGAAATCCTATTACGGGAATTAGCATTTTAATATTAGTGAGCAGAATAAAATGAAAGACAATAGATACAGACACCTCCACAATTTTCTGCAGTTCTTAAAACTGAAGATGTTGACTGCAAAATGGTGTCTTCAATCAAAGACAGTTTTATATTTCCCTCTCTTACTTTCAAAAGATACTCTGCATTGTGTGGTTTCTTATTAAGCATCTTGAGCAGGCTGCACTTTTTTCACCAGACTTTTCACCTAAGTTTTAATAAACAATTCATTCATTGTTTGCTTTCATATTTTATTATCCATTGTCATTAATCATGCTTTTGTGTTTTGTTTTATAATTAAATGGGAAATTATAGAAGATTTTGTGAATTTCACAAGAAATCCATGAAATATTTCTGTACTTTAGTCTCAATTCAGCAACACACTAAAAGGGGCTTGTCAAACCAAACACTTAGGCTATGTTCACATGTAAACTATTATTTTGAAATAAGTTATTTCAAAATGAGCTATTTCAAAATAAAGTCCTTATTTCAAAATAAGTTAATTCAAATTAAGGGAAGCCCTCAAAGCAAAATAGCATGCCCTGTGTGTGGACATGCTATTTCGCTTCAGGAGAGGGGCAGCATGGCAGGTGTGGCAACATGGCCGGCTCGCTGGGCCATGTTGGCAGCCATGTTGGCAGCCAATTGCATAAAAGCAGGAACTGCCCTCCCTGTCTTGTCCATTGTGACCCCCAGGAGCTTGCGAGAGAGATGGCTATGGATGCTCCCCAGCTCCCATACCATCCTCGAGCACTTGGTAGCCTCGCTGCTAGCCTGCAGGGTGCTGCCTTGTATTGGACACTCTCTTCCCTGAGGCTGATGAGCCCAGGGCTGAGCCCTGGACCACCGTCTCAGTGGCCCTCCCAGCAGCAATAGCTCCCCGTCCCCCTTCTGTGCCACAGCGCATCTGGGCACTGGACACCAGCACAGACTGGTGGGAGCGGGTTGTCCTGCAAACCTGGAGCAATGAGCAGTGGAGGAGGAACTTCCAGGTGAGCAAGGAGACCTTCACCCACCTCGTCACCAAGCTCACCCCAGTCCTATGCCGAAGGGACATGGTGATGAGGGCAGCCATCCCCATGGACAAGAGAGTGGCCATCGCACTCTGGAAGATGGTCACTCCTAAGTCCCACAGGTCCATTGCCCAGCTCTTCGGTGGCGGGAGGTCCACCATTGGGGAACTGCTGATGCAGGTCGCCCACGCCATCAACACGGTACTGCTGCCTCATCACCCAGGGAGTGCTGCAGGACACCATCGACGGCCTCGCCACCCTAGGCTTTCCGAACTGCAGGGGATACTCAATGTTACCCACATCCCCATGCAAGCCCCACTGCATCGGGCAGCTGAGTACCGGAACAGGAAGGGATACCATTTGGTCATCCTGCAGGCCCTTGTGGACCATCGGGGCATCGTTCAGAACTGCTACATCGGATGGCCAGGGAGTATGCACGCCACCAGGGTTCTGCGCAACTCCTTCCTGTACCAGTGCATGGAGGCGGGCACCTTCTCCCTGCCATAAAATCACCATTGGGGAAGTTGAGGTGTCCGTCCTCATTGTTTCGGATGCGGCCTACCCCCTCCGCCCCTGGCTCATGCACGCCTACACAGGACCCCAGGATGCTGGACAGCAGCTTTTTAACCACCGTCTCAGCCGCTGCCACCAGGTGGTTAAGCAGGCATTCGGCAGACTGAAGGCCCGCTGGAGGTGCCTCCTCACGCACCTGCACATCGCTGAGGACAGAATCGCACAGGTCATCAGTGCCTGAGTGGCGCTGCATAACCTCTGCAAGCTCTGGGGTGAGCCAGTACCTGCCATGTGGGAGGCTGAGGCAGAGCTTGTTGGTGCCTGGTTCTAGTAGCCAGAAGTTTTGGCCCCAAGGGAGGCAGGAAGGGTCGAGTGGGGTCACAACAGGGGAGGCTTCAGTGGGTCAGGGGATGCGGGTGGGGGCACGACAGGCGGCACTAAACTGGGACAGGGTGTGTGGGTGGGGGGTTTGGGGACAACCGAGGGGTCATATGGGGGGGGAGGCACCCCTGCGGCATGCCCTGCAGCCCCACGGCCTTCCCCAAGGCCACCCCAGGTCCAGGGGTGTCAGCAGCAAGGAATGCTGGGGTCCTGAGGGACAGGTCCTTCCTGGTCCGGGGGGGCAAGGCGGGTGGCAAGCTGGCAGGTGACCATGTGGAGGTTCTCCAGCTGGGTCGCCTGCCACTCCATCACCACTGCCTGGCACTCCATGGTGGCTACAAAGTGGTCATCTATGGCCATGGCGCGCTGGAGCTGCTAGATGGCCATGTCCTGCCGCCTGCTCTGCTCCAGACGCCAGGCCCGGGACGAGTCTTCGGCCCTCTGGCCAAGGTGGAGGAGTCTGGCCAGGATGGCATCCCAGCTCTGGTGGGCTTGCCTCCCGCGATGGGTGGTGGTCGGCGGGCTCCTCAGGGAAGGCTGGCCGGTGGGCACACGAGCTGCAAGGCAGAAGGGAGAACAGTTACTGTCAGACTACAGGCATGATGTGTGCAGCCTGTGAGCTGCAAACAGCCCTGCCCTGACAGCCAGCAGGTTTCCCAATCTGTGTGCTGTGTACACTGCTCTCAGGAAGCACGTGGCCTTGTGGCCCACAGTGGTGGGCTGTCCTCGGCAGCATGTGGCCCAGGAAGTCTCCCAAGGCCATGTGCCAGCAGTGCTGGCTGTGGGCTCTCTGACCTGCATGCTGCCACGTTGTTCTATTGCCGCCCCTGCGTTGAGGGACCCCCATCCTGTTTGGACCCAGGACCCTGTGTGCATATGGCTCCCTGTCACCCACACCCATGGGAGAACCTGTGCACCCCACCCCCTGGGCCCGAGCCCCATTGGCCCACGGCCGTCCCCCCCTGGGGACCCACGGCTTCCACGGCTGGGCCTCCCTGCTTGGGGGAAGGGGGAGAGAACACTCACTGACTGGGACGCCTGATGTCTGCCGTGACGTCCCCTCCAGGGCGGCTTCCTCCTTGTCCGGTGGCTCATCCTTGGGGCTGGTGGCATGCTCCGGGCTAGCAGGTGGTGCAGTGCTGGGCTGGCTGCTGTCCCCAATGTCAAGAGGTTCCTTGGGGTCAGAGGAGGCTCCCTCCAGCTCTGGGGATGATGTGGCCAGGGTGTGGAGCTCTCCAGAGTCCACCGGCCGCAAAGGCAGGCCACTGGGCTCCTGGACCAGGAAGGCATGGAGCTCCTGGTAAAAGGGGCAGCTGGTGGTAGCTGCTGCCCCATGGAGCCACCTTGCCTCCCTGGCCCTGGTGTAGTCCTGCTGCAGGGTTTTTACTTTCGGCTATTTCGATTTCTGGCTAGGTTTTACTGTTTCGAAACAACTGCCGTTATTTCGAAACAACCGGGCCCGTTGTTCCAAAATAAAACTCTTGTCTGAACACAGCCTTAGTTCAGAGCAACCTAGCATGTAAATCTACTCTGCTTTAACCTGTCACATACCAAGTGTCCATGTGGATTCTGCTGCAGTGCACTTAATGTTCCCTAGTGCATTTTGATCTACTTCTGTTTCAAAGGAGGAGTTCATGTAGAAAAGCCATAGCACTTGCTAAACTTTAACACGTCTTTCTTCCCTGTGGGAGAAGCAGAGTTCAGCCTGCAAGTCTGAAGTCAGTGCAATTTCACCAGGGATGAATTCAAGCCCAGCTGTTCAAAATTCAATGTACAGTTACAACAGTTTAGGATTCACATGTTTCAGGCAATTTATACGCAAGTGTCCAAATCATACTGAAGATGTCAAAACTAATAAGTAAAGAATGAAAGTGAGAAAATTGAAGGGCAATTGTTGAGAGGAAAAGGCTGTCCAAGGATAATATTGCTTAACTTCCAGATCTCATTTCAAAAGTACTCCAAAATCTTTGGAAGTAAATATTTACAGAGCAGATTTTATCATGTTTTTCTTAAATTCTGCATTGTCCAGAGATTACATAATCATGCACATATCCATATAAACAGAAAAGAGACCCACTCAACAATCAGTTCCTAAACATTTTACTTTAAAATGATTCCAGCTCTGTATTGTTTTCAATTTAATTACCTCTCAGAACTGCCATTGAGCTGAACAAACAGTGTTCAGGATGCTCTAATTTTACTTGTTCCAGCATAATAAAAAATAACCACACTACATTGTTTTCTTTGGATGGTGTCTAGACCCAAATTACATTAACTGTAAATTTTCCTATAAATTAATCTCTTCCTCTTAATTGATCTTCATCTATGTTAGCATTGACTTTCCCCCCTTAAATTTGTCTTGTTGACTAAGTTCTTTTTTATTTCTGGATACTATTTGCATTCAACTCTTCCATAATGCTAAAAAGTACATACATTTGGAACCATTTAAGATGACAATCCTCTTCAGATCCCTCCGGCCAATTCCCTCCTTCATCCTTTGCATAGACTTTGCAGTTGTTTGATATCTGAACTCTATCTGGATATGAATTTTGCAAAGGTC
>ML681979.1:47715628-47913361 GCA_007922195.1 Podocnemis expansa | reverse complement strand
TTAGGCATATTAGGAATTAGAACAAATTCAGAGCCCAATACTTCTGCAGCTGAAATCAATAGCAAGATGATAATTTAATTCAAAACAAGCAGGAGACAAAGCAAGAAAGGAGAAAAAATATCTGTCATCAAGCAGAAAAAAAATTAGCCGTCAGAAGGCAAGAATGAAACTACAGAATGAACAATCATGAAGAACAGACCACAGCAATCAATATAACAACAGAAAAAGAAAACACAAAGAACACAGGTCCTGATCATCAGAGCAACTGAGTATTTGCAATTCCAGTTGAATTCAGTGACACCAGTGGATGGTTAGCAATTATCAAAGTTAGAGTGTGGTATACATACTCCAAATGCCCTTCCTTTACTCCTCCCTTTTTGGTAAATACTTGGGACTTATCTTGCAAGGTGATGAGCTCCTCCTGTGAGGACCAGAGTAGCAACATCTTTTGCTAAAGTCATTTAGTAAAATGACTTTTTACTAAAGTCATTGCATAGACTGAGGTGTTGAGGCCTTTGTAGGAAATACTCAACAATTCTCAGGATAGGGCCTTTACTCCATGTATTCTATTTATGCAGAATATAAAAACTAGCATTGTAATATCAACCAGATGTAACATTTAAACAGCAAGATTTGGCAATATTCACATGAATGATGATAGGAATCTTTTAACTGCTGATAGCACGTGATAGTATACCTGTGCGATACAGAACTCACTTTTTTAAGCAGTAATTATATTCCCCACATAAAAAATGTCATTAAATTACAGTTTCAAGACTGCATATTCCATCAAATAGACTGTAAAAAAGCAAGGAATTAAGTATCAGTAAACCTCAATGTACACTCAGAGGATTCCTCTTCTTTACATCAGCTGACACCTTTCTGTCACCAATAGTCTTCAGAGACAGTAATGCTGATAATTTAATGCTGATAATTCTGAAAAGGAAGTAAATGTGTTCCATATATTGCACTCAATGTGGATAAGTTTAAATGACTCAAATTCATTCAATTTTTTTCTGCAAGCCTCATCCTCCAAAGTGCTTAGCATGTGCAACTCTCATTAAAGTCAGTGGAAGACTATTTAAAGCCTTGGTCCTCAGTTTAACAAGCCAACTAGATATATGTGTAACCTTAAGCACATGAGCAGATCCACTGAAGTCAAAGGGACCGCGCATGTGCATCACTACTTTTGTGATTTGGGGACCTTGAAAACTAGAATTAGAGTATAGAAAAAAAGGACTTTGCTGGGTGACAATGAAAATATGGAAAAATACAATACCCACAAACTTGTATGGGTAGAAATATCTTAATTTAGCAATTAGCTATTATTGATTTCAAATTAATCATTAAAAAAGTATTGTGTAAATTAATTTTAGAGGCAACTTTGGCATGAATAGAATTTTCAGCTTAACTGATCTGTAAATGAAAGAAGAAAGATATTACTCAACTGAAAATCAAAGCAAAATAAGTAATGATTAGCATGTTTCAAAACCACAAAGATTAATCCTTATAATGCAAAAAAAAATTTGCTACTAATGTAAAGGGACTAGAAGTTCTACTAGAAAATAAGGAATCCAAATACTCATCCTTTGTACCTCAGCCTAATTAGAAAAATTACTTCAGTTTAAGGATATTTCATTGAAAGAAAAGAAAACTCACCCAAATAATTTTGCAGATTTAAATATTCAAGCAGCATCAGTATCAATGGAGAAGAATCCATACTAACTTCTATATATCATCTACATACAGATGAAAAAGCACATTATTAGAACAGAGAGAGTCAATAAAAGGCCATATGTAAATTAAGAACTCATGGACCACCACTGTCTAAAGCCCTGGAGATACCCACACAGCAAATTATACAAGAAAGATAAAAACTATATAAACAAATTGTTTATTAATTGGCTTCCATGTGTGGCAAAATGTTTTTCATTAATCGTGTAGCAGCTGCTGGTGAATATTCAGTGTAAGGTAAAAAAAAAATTATGTTAACGGTCCTAGAGCTGTGATTATAACCCATGGAATCATGCCTATAAATGGCCTCCAGGGATGAACTAAGTATAAGAGAAAGATCCCAGATTAGGAAAATAAGTCAAGACCAAATATTAATACAAATTATCATAATTTCAGTATGTCAGTTTAGAGGGACCTTCTTAGAATTTGTATTTTAGAAGAACAAATGGACAAGAGCCATAGTTAGTGTTATAGTGTTCAACTTAGTTTTGTATTTTGATTTTATCAGCACTGTGACCAAATCCATCTTTATTTCTGTTTTCAAGTCCTTTTACCCAGTAATGATGGACAGTATATGAAGGGGGAAAGCAATGCTGTCTTTGCTAACCATAATGGTTTGTGTCCCGTGTCAGTTGTATTAGAAAGCTAGGCCCTTACCTCTGATACTGCCAGCTGAGCAGCTGCCATTTCCCCAGACAACAAAAATAACTACTTCTATACTAGGCAACAAAGGCAATGATGCTGCACCTGCTTCCCTAGCTAACCAGGAAGATGGTGGACTGTCATTCAAACCAATGGAAATAGGGCCACATAAAGCCAAACATATGCCTTTGCCAGCTCAGCTGTTATCCTATCTGGCCACAGAAATATTCCTGCCTCATGAATTCTTTATGTTGCTTGACTGAATGTAGTCCATGGTGAAAGAGTGAGATACAAGATGGAATGTATGGGAAGTCTGGTATTAACACTAACATTTGGACAAAGAGAACAAACTGTTTTGTTCCCTGACAGCCAGATTCTTAGTAATAACTGGGGTAGCTCCACTGATTTGAACTGGGTTTTATCCATTGACACCAACTAAGAATCTGGCCATTATCTCTGTATATTATACCATGGGGATTGTGAAGTGAGGCGTCTTATCAGTTTATGAGATTCTGCCTGTAGAAGTAACGGATCCAAAAGTCAGCAAGTATTACTGGGAAAGTGACAATTACATTTCTCCACAATCTGTCATTAAAATGGACATCCAATGGGAGCAAAGGATGAGGCTTTTATCTAATCCACGTATGCAAGAAACTCTCTGTCTTGAGCCCAAATCAAAGGTTTAGTGATGGCTGCCTTTGGCATTCTACGATACCTTTCTTCAGTACTGATTCCTCTTGCCAAATATTACTAATGCAAATTGGGAACAATATAAAAGTGACTACACAGCTCCTAAAAAGATTTCATCATGCCATACTGCATGTTTTCACAGAAGCTGAGTTTGCCAATTTCCATGTGATAAGATATTGCTCCTGATTCTGGTAATCTGGTAGAGCCTCAATGTACTGAATATAGTACTCTCAGTCTCTATACTAAAATTTAGAACAGCCCAATTCTCAGTTCATAATTATGATGCATACAAGTAGCTTGCAGCGTTAAGACTGGAATCCAGCTTTAAAATACAATGTAACTTCAAAATTATTCAATAGTTTTTCTTTAAACAGCATGACCTTTAGGTATCTAGAAGCTCTACAAAACTTTTTAAAGAAAGGCAATTTAAGAATGTTTGAGGTAGTTTGGTAATGCCTCCTGAACAGGAATGACCATATTCACTGTCTCCTGAATGTCTCAACATGGTTTATGAAATTTGATTATGACAAAAAGCTTGAGATAGACGAAATGGGCTACAGCAAGAAATATTCAAAGCAGTTCTGCTGTTCAGAAAATTCCAGATGGTCTGATGGAGGGACAGTTCTGTCCTTGCCATTCAGCCAGTGCATAAGATTAAAACAACCCTTTAGTCTTCAGCTTCATTCAGAATACACTTTCCCTCAAAGCAGGGGTCTCAAACACATGGCCTGCGGGCCACATGAAGCCTCTAAAGCTATTTCCTGAATCCTGCAACAACACTATTGTTACCAATATTTGCAATATTGTTGTAGGAAAAGGTTTCAGTCATGCAGCCCTTGGGCTAATATACTAGTCCTCATGAGACCCTTGTGGTGATTTGAGTTTGAGACCCCTGTCTTAGAGCTATGCTCTCGTCCCCAGTGCTTAGTGTTTCCGAACATTTGCTGCCAAGTTCAAATCTGAAATGATTTATTCATGACAATGATTCATTCAAGGAAAAGTCCTGGTCCCTTTAAAGTCAAGAATAGTTTTGTTATTGACTTAAGTAGGGCCAAGATTTCATTTTCAGTTCTTGACTATTAGCTATCATAAGAACTAGTCAGCATCACTGGAAAAGTGACACCATTTTTACAGCAAAAACAACGAGAGTCCTGTGGCACCTTAAAGACTAAGGGTATGTCCACACAGGGTTCTTATTTTGAAACAACAGAAGTGGTTTCGAAATAAGAACTGGCATGTCCACATGACGTACTCTTGTTTTGAAACAACGGGCTCTGTCGTTTCAAAACAAGAGCTGTCATTTCAAAACAGCTTAAATCCATTCTGTTTCAAAACGACGGTTATTTCGAAGCGAGTTGTTTCGAAATAATGCCGTTGGGAGATGCTGTTTCGAAATGACTTGTTTCGAAATAACCATCGTCCAGACATGTTATTTCGAAACAAGCGTTGTTTCAAAAATAACAGTCTGACCTTCCTCCCAGGATGCACGGCACCCTGGGGAAACAGGAAGTTCCTGCCTGGGTGTGCCTGTCAGGCAGTGTGCCCAGAGACTTCTGGCAGCATGGCCTCACAGGGGAGCACTGCTGCGGGGGGGCGACGCAGGGCCCCATTATGGACATCTGAGGAGGTGTGCTGCCTCCTCACTATATGGCAGAGGGAGGACATCATGTCCCGGTTCTGGGCCAGTCAGTGGAACCGGGATATCTATTCGGACATTGCTGCAGCGATGTCTGAACAGGGCCATGCCCGGACCACCAAGCAGGTCCAGAGCAAAGTGAAGGCCCTCTGCCAGGACCATGCTCGGACCTGAGAGGCCTGGGAGCTCCAGGGGGCAAGGAGCACTGCTACCTGCCCCTATTTTGAGGCACTCCATGCGTTCCTGGGGCCAGAGCCCAGCAGTCTCCCCGCTGAGGCTGTGGACACAGGGGCACACCAGAGCACATCCTCTGGCCCAGAGGCAGTGAGGATGGGCTCCGATGTCTCCGTCGGGGAGCCTCCTGCCGTGGCACCATCAGTGGCGGAGGCTACCCCCAGCACCCCGGAGCTGTTCCCCGGCCCTGCGGCAGAGAGCAGCATGGAGGACCAGGGGGCCTCACACCATCCCAGCCCCGGGGGGCTCCGAGACCGACCCCGGAACATCTCACCAGACCTCTGGAGCCCCCGTGGGTAAGTATTCCCCTCCTGCAGAGGCACACAGGGCTGGGCCTGTCCAGATCACGGGCAGCAAGGGGGTACAGGGCAGGGCACCGCGGCAGGTAGGGCTCAGGGTTAGCGGGTGCAGAGGCCCCCCCATGGCCACAGGTCCCAGAGAGACAGCTGGCACCAGGGTCACAGGTCCCTGTGTGCCTGGGGGTGGTTAACAGGGGCTGGGTGTCAAAGATGCAGCTGCATCTTGGGCGGGGGGGAGAGCATGCAGGCCTCGCCACTGGCAAGTGGCCTTGGGAGACCCCCTAGAGCAAGACATGGCTGAGTCCAGCTCACCACTATGGGCACCACTAGCATGTGTGCCTCCAGGGTACGGTTCCCAGATGTTGGGCAAAAGGAGAACATGGTCCCCTCTTTACTGTCCTGTTCTTCTTTTTATCCTCACATTCTCTGTCTGGCAGGCAGTTTAAAATACAGGATTTTGTCAGGCTTTTTACTGTAGGTGTTGAAGTAGCCTGGAATGCCCATAGAATACTGATTTGTACAGGAAAAGTGTTCCAGGGCCCCCTAAACACCAAAGAATATGACAGCCATATAACATGGTCTCCCATGTGTCCTCCAATGTCCTTCATCTGGTACTTTCCTGGCCTCCTTTTGAGGCTTTGGGATCAGGGTAGCCCTGCCCCAGGGCAATGTCCGACGGGATCCTGAGTCCTGCTGACAGTCAGGGCAGAGGTGTGTGTTGCAGACAGGCAGCACACGGACAAGGCCAGCAGGTGGCAAGGGCCAACTGTGTTTTCTACTTCCCTCCAGCAGGTTGCCCAGCCGCTCGCCAGCCACCACCACCTGCCTGATGCCTCAGCCCAAGGGCACCCTGGCGGAGAAGGAGGAGGGCTCCCCGGTCATGGGCTGAACTTTTGGAGAGCCTGGAGGAGCTTGGTGAGAGGACTAAGGCGTCCACCATGGACTGGTGGCAGGAGCAAGCCTGGCGGCAGGACTCAGCCCTCCGTCTGCTGCAGCAGGCATCAGCAGCAGACGAGCAGGTGGTTGCTGCCCTGGACCGCCAGGCGCAGACCACTGAGCGCCTGATTGACTGCCTCCCCCCCCCGCGGCCGAGGCCATTGCCACCACCCTCTGCCAGCCGATGGAGCAGATGGCCCCACCAGGAGCTGCAGGGGGTCCGCCGCCCGGCCCTCCCTGGCAGCGACCCCGGACCCAGGATGGCCGTGGGCAAGGGTGGGGTACACCACCACCCCCGGACCGCCCCCACAGGCCCTGCCTAAATTCTTCCCTGCCACCCGGACTCTCCCACCCCCTTCCCCCAATCTATCTCCCCCTTCCAAGTTGCTGGCCCCCTCCCTGAACTCCTCCTTCCAAGTTGCTGGCCCCCTCCCCGAACTCCCCCTTCCAAGTTGCTGGCCCCCCTCCCCCAGACAGCCCCCACATTTCCCCATCCCGTAACCCACCCCCAGCCCTTCCCTGCCCCAACCCCTGTTGTGTTGAATAAATAGTCTGAAATGCATTCTTGGTGTTGAGTGGTTTTATTTGTGGGTAGTTCACAGTGCAGGTGGATGGGTGGGGGCTGGCTGTGGGCGAACGGGGGAAAGGGTGGTGTGGGGCAGGGCAGGCCTGGCCCTCACAGTTCCTCCTGGGAGAAGGTGGTCATCAGTGCATCACGCACTGTCAAGGCTCTCGGGGATGGCTGCTCCTGTGGGGGCACAGGTCTGGGTTCCTCATAGTCCCCGGCGAGGAGTTGTGCCTCAGCTTCCCACACAGGTGCAATGGGCTCACCCCGCTGCTTGCAGTAGTTGTGCGGGGCCACACATGCACTGATCACCTGCGGCATTGTCCTCTCTGCAAGGTGGAGGCGGGTAAGGAGGCACCTCCAGCGAGCCTTGAGGCGGCCAAATGCCTGCTCGACCACCTGGCGGCAGCAGGACAGGCTCCAGTTGAAAATCTGCCTGGGGGCATCAAGGGGCCTAGCATATGGCCGCATGAGCCATGGCCACAGGGGATAGGCCGTGTCTGCCAGAACGAGGACGGGCACCTCTACTCCCCCAACATTGATGTTATGCGGGGGGAAGAAGGTGCCCGCCTCCATGCCCTGGTACAGGTCAGAGTTACGGAGGACCCTGGCATCATGGGCCCTCCCTGGCCATCCCACATAACAGTTTTGGAACAGGCTGCGGTGGTCCACAAGGGCCTGCAAGATGATCGAATGGTACTCCTTGCGGTTTCGGTACTCTGTGGCTCTGTGCTCCGGGGCTTGCACAGGGATGTGCGTGATATCCAGGATCCTTGCACAATTGGAAAAGCCCAGTGTGGCCATGCCGGGAATGGTGTCCTGCAGCTCTCCTTGGGTGACCAGGCATCGCAGCAGGACCCGCTTGATGGCCCTGGTGACCTCCATGAGGATGTTGCTGGTGGTGGACCTCCTGACGCCGAAGAGGTGCGCCACAGACCTGTGCGACTCCGGAGTGGCCGTCTTCCAGAGGGCGATAGCCACTCTTTTGTCCACAGGGATGGCAGGCCTATGGTGGTGTCCCTTTGGTGCAGCAGCGGGGCGAGTTCTGTGACCAGGAGGTTGAAGCTGGTCCTGGTCATCCTGAAGTTCCTCCTCCACTGGTCATCCCCCCAGGTCCGCAGCACTACTCTCTCCCACCAGTCTGGGCTGGTCTCCTGGGCCGAGACCAGGCGAGGCACGGAAGGGGCAGGGACGGTAGCTCTGCTCTGTGTCCCAGCTGGCTGACAGCCTCAGGCAGAGGCTGGGCACCATCTGGGTCTGCGAGCAGAGTGTCCCACATCAGCAGGACACTCTGCAGGCGGGCAGAGGGTCTGTGTGTTGCATGGTGCTGGCTGGGCAGCCGAGCAGTGTCCATCGCTTGCAGAGTCCTGCTAGCCAGAGTGAACAGGGAAGTGAGGTCGGGGCTAGCTTTTATAGGATTGGCTACCAACATGGCTGCTGACATGGCCCAGGGAGGCGCCATGTTGCCACACCTCCCATGGTGCCCTTCCCCTGAAGCGAAATAGCAAGTCCACAGTGTGGACATTCTATTTCAATTCCCGCTTTTCCGTTATTTCGATTTGTTTTTTTTTGTTATTTCAAATTAAGTCGTTTCGAAATAAGGGTTTTATTTCGAAATGACTTGTTTCAAAATAACCTATTTTGAAACAACACCCTGCGTGTGGACATAGCCTAACAGATTTCTTCAGGCATAAGCTTTCATAGGCTCCAACCCACTCAGCCAGAGGCATAAAATGGGAACATTCTCTGTCCCTCTAATCAACTGCTGTGATTGGGCCCCATCTGCTCTATCTGAATTGACTTTACTAATACTTATCATTTTCCATCCTGGCATGTGTATGTCTGTCTCTCAACTGTAGTTTCCACTTCATGCATCTGACAAAGTGTGTTGAAGCTCATGAAAGCTTACACCTGAAGAAAGTCTTTAAGGTGTTACAGGACTCTCATTGATTTTGTTGTACACAGACTAATACAGCTACCCCTCTGAGTATTTTCACATAAAAATTCACATTCTTCCCTCATCTGGCATCCTATGACCAGATTCATTGTCTTTCTTATAGTCGTTTCTCCAAAATTTCACTTTCTCCCCATTTCTAAAATGATTTTTTAAACTTTCATATTTTTTGCCAATTTTCAATTATTTTTCTCAATTTATTTTTATAGATACATACACACTAGACAACACTGAAAATAAATATTCATCATGGTGTGAATATGGATATACTGTGGTGTATATACATTCTAAACATGGGAAATATAGTGGTAAAGGCAGTGCCACAAAGCAGTATTTGCCCTACTATATAAAGGTAGATTTTTTCTATTGATTTTTTTCTCTGGCAGTTTATCATTGGGAGTAACAATACACTAACAACAAAAACACACATTTTTAAGCAACATTTCAGAAATAAGTTTTTACCCAGGCTCCAAAACTATATCATATATATAGCAAGTGTCAACCCAAAATGCTTATTTTACATTGTTATAAACACCTTAAAATAAGGAATTCATATTGAACTGGAAGCATATGACTATGGGAAAGCTATAATTAATTAAATGGATAATTTATATTATAGTAATAATTTTATATTCTACAATACTGTGGATCTGTTATTCTAATTTCACAAACATTAATTATTGAATCCTTCAGATACTTCTATCATATGCATAACTATCAGAACTAATCAAACTGTTTTGAACAAGTTTCTTTCATGAATTTTACCCCTTGTTTCACTAGCACATCATTCACACACCGGTCCTGATTTCTGTGAATGCATTTGCTGTACGTAATTATTTGCTAGATAGCTTCAGTGAATAATTTTAGCCCTTTGTTTATTTGTTTGAGATCTGTTTGTTTCATTATTCTTCATTTGTTATATTGTTTGTGTAAATGATCATTTAACTCATGTGTTATTGATTCTGCTACTTGACTAAGTGCCATACTTTTTAAAAAGGAGAATAATAACTTTAGCAAACTTCTGGTATGAATTTTTGGGTGAATAAAACATCTGTTCAAAAATCCGTAAAACTTTCATGATTTGTGAACATTTCCAGACAGCAAGTTGAAAGACGATGGCCCAAGAGTCTGATCCCAAATCTGGAGTCAATGTAAACATTTTCATGATTTCATTGTTCTTTGAATGAGGCCCTGAATCACGTGATTTATATTTTTCTTCTGATTTGTGATTGTTACAAAACATTTTCAAGAAAATTATTAGCTGAATGTGAGATTCCAGTTTGTACATTAGCTGAGGTTACAGCTAGAGAGCCTTTGCAGGTGAGTGGGGCAGTTAGCCAGGGTGCAAAGCCATGGGGTTGGAAAAACAGGACAGCATGCAAGGGCACATGCATATCCAGATTTCTGCCTTCCCTTTAGCATAGAGGTTTTCCAATTGTCGGCTGTGTTCACAGTTTGAAATTTATCACCTATTACCAGGAGCCAGTCGATCAAAAGCTGGTAGGAGCTACATGGCTTGCTTGGGCCCTGGCTTTCTGTGCTGTGGAACTAGGGTGCTGTTTGACTTGCTTCCTGCGCAAAACCATCTCTCCATGGGCGGGCACTCCACAGGCAAGGTGGATGGCAAAGCTGCAAGCTATACTGATACATTCTTGCCTGTCCTCCAAAGGACCCCAACATTGGAACTGCTGGAGGTCCCCCATAATTCCCCCTGAAGCCATCCCCTGCCCATGGAGTTTGATGACCATGAGATACTCTCCAAGATGCTTGCTCACCACTGGCTTGGCACTCCGAGCTCTGCTGTTGTTCCTCAGATGAAAGGTGATGAGTAAGGAGTTTGAGTGCCCCTCTGAACCTTTAAATTGTGCCCCCCCCTTCAAAAATTAGGTGCCCCATAGTTTGAAATCCTCCGTGCTAAATGAAGGCAGAAAGCTGGAGAAGCACATGACCTTCATGCTCCCCATCCCCAGTGCATCATCTTTAGTGAGCACAAATATGCTTTCTCATCCTGAGTGCTAAAATGCCTCATATGGCTTTGCCTTTCACACACATGCCTGGCCCTTCAACAAATAGTTCTATTATTTTTATTCTTCCTACTGCTACCATAATCAATGTTGGGCATTCAGATTTGGCCCTTGAAACTTCTGCAAGCTCTGCTATTGATACCTCTTGGTTTACGTGAGTTACGCTTGATCTTGATTGATAATGGATGAACTTCTTGATTCTCTTCTTGACAATCTTAGGTTTCACTTAGGGTCAGAGGGCAGGCATGGTGTTGGCCATTAATGGCATCCACACGGCCAGGCAGTGCCACTTGATGCCCATCATTAATTATGGTAGCAATGGGAAGAAAAACACATGCTGCCCACAGGATTCAGAAAGTTTCTGGTTAGCAATGTCAAAGAACTTATTTTTATTGTGTTTTAAAATACTTGTAGATTTGGAAGTGCAGTTGGTTAATCTCTAAACATAATTCATTGGCAATAATGAATTTATAAATGTTAAAAATATTATTGCTATTTAATTTTTTAATGAATGCCTAGACATCTTTATTTTTAGTAATTTTTCATTTTCTTTTTGGAAAACCAATAAAATTTCTTTAAAAATGATTAACTTTATATTTAACACAAAATAGATAGCATAAGAGACACATTCATTGTTTACACAATCACTTGGAACAATTCAGCTTATTAAAATTTTCACATCTTGCCCTCCCAATGTGATTTATTGCTCCTTCTGGTTAAACTATATCAAGGGCTGATGTTGAGACAATCACAATGGTGACAACTAGTGACAGCATCAGATATCAAAATTCACTTTTTATCCAATGAGAGACCTCCAAAAATGTTGAAATAATTTAGGAGCACAAGTCTGCTAGTTACTTAACTCAGATCCTCAAAGGTATTTAGACACCTAACTCCCATTTATTTTAATTGAAATTAGGCACCTAAATACCTCTGAGGAACTAAGTGATAAGCATTTTTGGAAAGTTTATTGAAGGAACTTGGTACAACACAATGTGATTCAATACTACTCTGTATAAAAGCATATAGTGAAGTGTTGAGTCGACTGTTAGTGACAATCAGTGTGATTTCACTTCTTCAATATGTTCATGGACAAATATATTTTTAATGTATGCCTGAGGTACCCAAATGTTTAAATGCTTATGTCTCAACTGTATCATTAAATTGATAACCCTTAATCTGGGATATTGCAGATTAAGTATTCTTAGTATTGTATGACTTTCATACAAAACCTTGTACCTTTTGGATAATCTATGCATTATTCCTGGGTGTTCAGAAATTCTGCCTTTCAGAAAACAATGTATTTGATCATTTTATAACATTAGTTACCAGTATAATAAAATTTTTAATTAGATCATGTTTGCAGACTCTTTGAAAGTGTAAAGGACTATATATAAACTAGGTATTAATTATTATTCTATAATGTAATGAAGACCATGTTTTGGTAGTGTTTCATTTGGTATAATTAATTAAGCCTGAGGAATTTAATGAGCTTGACAGTCTTGGTATGCATCCCCTGTGTTCAGAGGAAAATGAATCATCTGTGGAAAAACAACGACGTCTATCCTATCTGTGTTGAATACTAAAGGACTGATAACAAATTGTTGACAGAGCATTGTGACTAGCATCTAAATTAACCTGCTTGCTTGAGACATTTTTTTTCTTTTTTTTTTCTAGTTCCTAACCTTGATGCTGAGATTGAACAGCTGCTGCATACCTGGTGGCAATGTGAGTTTATGAGGCTAAAAGAAATCTTCCTCTTTTTGCACTTTCCTCCACTGGGACTGAGACAACCAAGCTCTGTGGAGTAAAGAAAAGGAAGGAAATAAAATATGTATGTTGACATCTAATGGCAGGTAACATTGAGATAAACAGACACAGTTTGCTCTGTGTCACAAATGACAAACAAATATTCAGGGGTGGAAGGATCTCTGTGCTGGTTCAACTGAGGATAATAGGCTGGTATGGTCTAGGTGCAAGGAGCTGCTCACCCTCTCTATAGTCAAAACTAACACTATTCTGGAAAGCAATTAGGAATTCATGGCAACTAATTCCTTGCCACTTTCACTGGTCCTCTGTGGACCCTAGCCCCACTTTCTCCCCTGTGCAGAGACTAATGGTTAAGACAGCACCTTTCCAAGTCTCTTACAGTCCTTGTGTAAAGTACTATTGAACGGGAATTTTGCCGCTGACTTCAAAGGAGCAAGGATTTAACCCATGGTCTCAAGGCTTTGGGAAAATGCCTGACCAAACAAGCAGTATACAGGGTCCTAGGTCTCTTGAGTCAACAATAGATAACTGAATCTTTTGTGATCTGCTCTTAAAAACTTTCCAAGCTATTCCAGAGCTTACCTACCCTGATACTTAGAAAAAAAAATTCGAGTTTGTAACCTAAATCTCTCTTACTGCAAATTAAACCCATTACTTTTTGTCTTACCTCTGGTGGATATGAAGAACAATTGAGCACCATCCTCTTTATAACCCTTAATATATATGATGACTATTAGCAGATCCCACCCTTAGTATCCTTTTCTCTAGATTAAATATGCCAAGTTCTTTAACCTTTCCTGAAGGATCAATATTTTTTAAACCTTTTATCATTTTTGTTGCTGGACTCTCCAATTTGTTCTCATCTTTCATAAAGTGTAGATCACAAATTAGACACAGTTAGTGCAGCTGAGGCCTCACTAGTACAAGTACTATCAGTCAAGAGAGTCATGGAGAAGCTAGTGTGATGCATTGCAGAAAGGACTGAATGTAGCTCTTTCATAGGATCAACCAGTTACTTATGCTGGCAGTATCCTTTTTGGGAATGAACAGAGGCATGCCCTAAGAGAAATAGAGCTTCTGCCTGTAGTATTTGGACTGGAACGATTCCACTGATATAGCTGTGGACAGGAAGTAAAATGCAATTGAACCACAAGCTCCTAGAAAAGTTCATGCTCTTATTATTGGTCCAAAGAGATTGCAGTGTATACTGGTGCACATCAAGTGTTACTAGCTTAGATATTGTCCAGGAAGATCGCCAGTGTTATCTGACACCCAGAGCAGGCCATATATACCTAGCCTCATGGCACTCAGGAAATGGGATCATCACAATGACTCCATTAACGTGCACTATCTTCAAGTTTCAACAGTGAAGCTGATTGGAAAGAGGCTGTAGAAAGGACATCTAACTACAGCAATCAGGAGAACAGTACTAGCAGAGTGGCTGGAAACAAAAGCCAAGTAACCAAAATAGAACCATATTTTCAAATGAAATATAGGCTGAGAGTGAAGGATAGATTGTATTTTAAGGACAGGGAGCTGTTGTCCCTGCCTTGTTACATACAGATGTCAGTCAAAAACTACATGCATCATACCTATTGTCTTAGCCAGAGGCATCGTTGGCGCTGGGCACCCGGGGCACGTGCCCCGAATCCCAGCACTGGTGCCCCAGATCTGACGGGGCCACCCCTCTCCCTGTCTCTGGCCCAATCAGGCCAGAGATCCAGGGCCCAGCCGCCGGCAGCCGCAGTGGCCCCGTCCCCAGCCAGGGATCCGGGGCCCAGCTGGCTGCAGCAACCCTGTCCCCAGCCGGGGATCCGGGGCCTGGCCACCCGCGGCAGGGAATCCGGGGATGGGGGGCCTAGCCATCCATGGCAGTGTGGCGGCTTCCAGCCCTGTCCCCGGCCAGGGGCGGGGCCTGCAGGCCAGGGGTGGGGTCTGGGCCCATGCCCCGGGTCCCTCCCTGGGGCGGCAACACTCCTGGTCTTAGCCATGACATTTTGATTTAAAAATTAGCACTATTCAGGAGTGGCATCACTAGTGAAGACAAGGAAGTCATAGAGAATGAGATTACTTGGTAACTATAGCCCAGTTATATAAAATGTGTTTTAATACAACAAAATACAAAGTTATACATCTAGCAACAAAGAATGCAGGCCAGACCTACAGAATGCAGACTATATGCTGGAAAGCAGTGACTCTGAAAAGGATTTAAGAATACTGCTAGACAAACAAGTCAACATGTGCTCCCCATGTGATGCCATGGCAAAAGAGCTAAGGAATCCTGGGATTCATAAATAAAGATGTAGTAAGAAAGACTAAGGAGGTGATTTTACCTCTGTGTGTGGCATTGGTGAGGCTGATATGGGAACACACTCTTTGATTCTGGCATCCATACTTTTTAAAAAAGATGTTGAAAATTCAGAGCAGTTAAAGAAAAGAGCCATACAAATTATTCAAGGACTGGTTAAGATGCCTGGCAATACAGATTTAACAAACTCAATATGTTTTGCTTATCAAAAATAAGAGTGAGATGATTTAGTAATGGTGTATAAAAACCTTCAGTGGGAGAAATTATGGGTACTAAAAGGCTCTAGCAGAGACCTAGCAGAGAAATGCATAAACAAGAACCATTGGCTATGAGTGAAAGCTAGACAAATTCAGATTAGGAATTAGGCACAACTTTTTAACTGGGAGGATGATTATAGGAACAAATTACCAACGCAAGTGGAGGATTCTCCTTCTTTTGATAGCTTCAGCTGAAGACTGGTTGCCTTTTTGGAAGGTGTGCTTTAGCAAAAGACATTGGCTATGTCTACACTAAGGGCTTAAGTCAATTTAAGCAAATCCCAGGCTATATATAGAATTTCTTAAGTCAACTTAATCACATGCTTAAGTCAGCTTAATAACTCCTGCCCTGTAAATTGATTTAAGCTTTGAAGTCGACTTTACAGAGCAGAACGCCCTGGGGCCTCCCTCTTGCCCACCCCTGGTCGGGCTGCAGGCTTGGGAGCCGACTCCTGCTGCCCTCCAGCAATGTCTGGGGCTGAACTGGGCCTTCAGATCCGATTGGGATCTGGTAGCCCAGTCAGGACCAGGGGGCAGGGCAGGTGTTGGAGTGGCCCCAGTATGGCTGCACTGTGTCCAGTGCAGACATACCCTGAAGTTGACTTAACAAGGTTGACTTAAAGTTGACCTGGTTAAGTTGACTTCCCAGGGCCCCTCAGTGTAGACATAGACATTATGTTTTTGTCAGAAAGAAGGTACTGTGCTTGATACAGTGGTAATTGAGTGAAATGTAATGGCATGTGATAAACAAAAGCTCAGATTTTAACCTTCAACTCTGTAAATATATGGTATAGTGTTTAATTATATGATAACATACTGTGTATTTCATAGGACTCAGGGCCTCATTAACTAAAAAAAACCCAAGGAGTCGTGTGGCACTTTAAGAGCAACAGATTTATTTTTTGCATGAGCTTTTGTGGGAGAAAATCTCACTTCGTCAGATGCTTCAAAGATGGGTGAACTTACAGAATGTAAATGAAAGCTCATGTGAAAAATAAATCTGTTAGTCTTAAAGTGCCATATGACTCCTTGTTGGGTTTTTTTTTTTTTTTTTTGGCCGGGCTAGACTAACACAGCTATCCCTTTGAAAATTGACCTCATTTACTATATAGCCTGAAGATAGAAAAGGCAGAATTAAAGTTGAATGGACAGCTGTAAATCTGACATTTTCTAATTTTTCATTGCTTCATTTTACAATCTTAATAACTTTCTTTTAACTTAATTGTTTGGTTTTTTTTCTTTGCATAATACCTATTTATAATATATTTTTTGGCGGTAGGCTTATAGGGCAGGCTGTTGGTCTTTGCATGGGAAAATCTCAATAAGTCAATTGTTTCCTTTTGTCAGTTAATTTAATGTAGGTAACCCTTAAACATCACTAATATGAAAACACATCCTGTATTTCAGTTTCTACAGAATATGGAACATGGATGTACAGAGACAGTGAAGTATTAATATATTACACTAATGGACAAATAGGCAATTAAAGACTATTGAAATTAATTCCATACAGAAGGACAAAATCATCCTTAATCTTAGCATTTCCTGGCTTTCGAGTATTTAATCATGCAACTCGAATATTGCTTTGCTATAATTTTTGCATGTTTAATATACTCCTGCCCTGTAAAGTGACACACAGAAAAGTGACAATTGAAAAATCAAGAACTCAAAATTTAAGACTACCAGAATTAAGGTTGCCTGTTAGTTCAACCTTAAATTTTGTCTCACTGTGCACATAGTTTATGATATAGTCTTTAATTATGTAATTATGTACTATTTTTTCCACTGTCTCTTCGTTCAGTCAGTGCACAGAATGGACCTGTTCTGGAGATGCATAAAGTCTCTGCAATGAAAGACACTATTGTCTATAGGAACCCTGTCCCATTTGTTGAAGTAGTTGAAAGTTTGTTAGTGAATGAGTCAGGGGATTACAGTTAAGGCATGGTTAAGACAGTTAAACTATGTCTTGGAGAACTGGAATCTATCCCTGTCTCAGAGATCTTATGTGATGCCAAGTAAGTCATTTAAACCAAAGTGGTGGACACTAACATGTTCCTCCTTGTCTGGGTGCCTAGTCTAATTAATCTGAACCAGATTTCTGGACATGCTACATACTCACAACTGCAAATGAAGTCATTGGGAGCTGTACTTAAATATATGATGTGCAGTATAATGCAAAGTAGTCTTAAAAACCTGATTGTAGGTGTCTCAAATTGGCACCAAAATTTAGCACCAAAATTTTTGACTGTAATCCCTTTGTGCCTCAGCTCCACATCTGTAAGTGGATCTAATACGTTCTCCCAGTTCACAGGAGGTATTGTCATAAAAAAATAATTAACAAATGTAAAGCATTTAGATACTATTGTATTGAGTTCTATATACAAGTCTATGAGGAAATCAATTAACTTTGTCTTCAGAGCAGGGTTTGGATTTTTGCGCATTAAATATGGCCTAGGACCACACAATGACTATGGAAGATAAAAAAAAAATATTAGCTATTTATTACTTGAACACAGTCCTTCCTAGTCATTAAATGGATCTGTGGAAAAAATTGGAAGTGATCTGGTAATTAAAGACTATCATAATACATACAGTCAAGTGGGATACCTGATTCTGGTAAGCCCCGTCTTTTGAATTTTTCACTTTGTAATCTTAATAATATTTTTATAACTTTTTTTTGTGTCTGAAATACAATGGAGCACAAGTGTTCAAAAACAGTTGATTGAGGTTTATAGACAAAAAATGCACCCATAATTGGCTGTCCACTTATAACAATTGTGAGTAATTCAGATTAATGTGTGTGCTTGTGTCTTATTATAAATATAAATATCCCCATGAACAAGGGTTAAAGTATAATTAGGGGAGCCCCGAATGCTTCCATGCTGGTGGGCCCCCCTCCCATGCCAGTGGGCCCCCTGGACCACAGCTCCTGCCCCCCCACATGGCAGCACCATACCCCCTGCCCCCAATACCCTCCCCAGCACAAGGTGGGCCACCCCCGCACTTACTGGTGGTGGTGTGGCTAGGGAGGTGGGGTGTAGGCCTTGGGTCAGGGCAGCGGCGCAGCTTCAGGCCCAGGTTGGGGTGGGGCCTGTAAGGGGAAGGGGTTGGGGCGGGACTTAAGCCTTTCCCAGGAACGCCCATGGCCTGCCCCCTCCCCTGCCTGTTGGAACACTGGGGAATGCAGCTCCAGGGCCTGCTGCTTTTAGGGGCCCAGCATTGGGACCCCTAAAATAGAACGTGGTGCCAGAAAGCTGTGTTCCAGCACCTGCTATTTTTCATTGGTGGGCCCCAGAACCCAGCATTCTGGCTCTATTTTCTATTTTTAGGGACCCCAGAATGCTCACCTCTAAAAATAGTGGGCCCCAGAACAGTGTTCCCCCGTTCTGCCTTACTTTAACCCCTTCTCATGAAGCACACACAAACGTGTACACTTTGCATATGAATCTCAGTGCGCTATTTATATAAACTATTGCACAGAGATTGAAAAATTCCCTTTTGTGTGCAAATCTGCTGCCTCCATGTTTGTTTGTCTTTACAGTGCTGTAGGGCATATATAAACCTTAACCATAACTAATGCAACATTAGCCATTGTACTTGAATGGTTTATTTTGCATTTATAACAGTTTACATGCAACATACAGTATTATATTAATGCACAACATATTCCTTAGGAATCCATGAATCAATTCAGATAAAGATAAGTACCAGCCTGAATCTTTAGCTAAAATTTATTTTCATTTTCACCTACCTCTGCCTTTTTGAACTCTAGCCAGGAGAAGAACCAAAGGGCATTAGTCCTGCAAGAGAGATTGTTCTGATATCTTGGCACAGCTGCAGGCAGCAAATACTAGGAACCTCATCAAAAGCAGAACAAAAACTTATATCTTTACTTTCCTTTAAGCTTATTTTTTCTGACACAGGAGGTTCAGTGGTTCGGTTGAGCATTAAAACTTTTAGGTCTTTCTGCAAAATGAATCTTAGAAATTTTTGAGGTTCAACCATCACTAACATCTAGTTATTAATGTTTTTAAGTATTATTTTTGCTCAGTGATAGCACATCACACTACAAAGTCCTAGTCCTAAATCCAATCTAGAATCAGACTTCTGCTCTGCTGCAGGAAACCAAGCAGCTACTGAGTCTCCTGTTATAAGATGTAGACTTTACTGCACATCACTCCTACCAGACAGGTATAGGTATGATTAGAGCAGGAAACAGGGGACACCTCCCCTCTTCCCAAACAGAATTTATCTTAATGAGAGATTATCATTTGGAAGGCTCTATAAAATGTTTGGGACTAGAAGGAAAGCACAAGGGAGACTTTAGACCGATTTAGACCCTAAATTCAACATTTAGGCACCACTGCCATGCACATAACTTCCACTCAGCTGTCACCTAACTCTTCAGGTAACTAAAGTCCCAGGCACATATGTTTCTACCATGATAATCCCCTAGACACCAAATTTGGCATCTGAGCACAACTAGAGCAACCTCTATCCCCACCCCTTAGAACTTGACTCATGTCCAAGTCCTGGCAGGAGTCTCAAGGTAGGTTTTTCCCTTTCCTACAGAGCTGATGCCCTGGGCACGCACCGAGCTGTTCAAACCCTGCACAAAAGGCAGGCAGAGAAGGAACTTCCTTTTACCCAATGGCCCAGTTTTTAAGAGTACTCATGTGGACTATGAAAGACCTGGGTTCAAATCTCTCATCTGAATGATGTAGAGCAGGGATTTAAAATCAAGTGACTCACAGCCTAGAAGCTATGAATCAATGAGACTCTTTCAGTCTCTCCTGATGGAGCTATTCTTCTCTGTGGCAAATAATTTACTATTCATTGGGCCAGAGGGAGAAAAAGCAAAAACTAAGAATGACTCCCTAGCCTGGTGGTTAACCTATACATCTGAAAAAGGGGAGACCCAAGTTCCACTCCCTTCCCTACCCGCCAGTTATTTAAGTATTAGCCACAAAACAGAATAACTCCAATAACAGAGATTAAGAGGTTGTTACACCAAATCCTGCTATCTGGTGGCGCATGCTCCTGAAGTAAAAGAAATGTGGGTTCAACTTTCAGCTCCATATCAGGTGAGTGCCCTAACTACTAGATAAAAGTGGCAGCACCCCTTCTCTTGAGTGTTTCCCACTGACTGTCTTAAAAAGTTGCTTGTAGCTTCTGTGTCACTTTTTTAGGCTCCAAATTCTCCCTTTGTGTCACATGGAAAAAGTGAGTGCATCGCTCAAGTTTCTGAATTCCATCAGGCAGCAGTGGGCCTAAAACTTACATTTTGCAACACCTAAGTCCCTCTTGAAAATTTAGCCCTTTATATTTAACAACTATTTTTGTCCAGAAGACATTGAAATATTTTTACAGCCACTGTGTACAGCATTACTTCATTGCCCTATGAAATGTTAGGATCCCAGGGAGAAATATGGCAACCTATTATACAGTGTGGCAGCTCAGCAAGAGGGGAAAATGGGTCAAATCACAGAAATTTAGTGCCTTATAGTGAAGAATAGAACTTGAGGCACCCAAACTACAGCTCTGACGGGGCACCCCTCAGTGTTTTGATTTTTCAGCCAAAGGTTTTCACGTTCTGTTTTTTCGTCAAAAAGTCAATTTCTTCCAAAGAAAATATTCCATTTGCTAACCTGTTCTATATAATGCATCAAGGGAAGGAAATGATGCCTATTACATTATGTAGGGAGAATTCCCATGATAAAGACAGGGTGGCCAGGGCATTTCCATGCCCCAGTGATTCCTTACTGCTGAAATGGCTCCCTGGATCCATATGCAGGACATATATAGCTTAGTAAACCTTGCTTCATGTTATACTAGAGGGCTCTGTTCACACGTAAACTCTTATTTTGAAATGAGTTATTTCAAAATAAGATCCTTATTTTGAAATAACTTATATCGAAATAAGCAAATATTAAATCAAAATAAGGGTAAACCTCAAAGCGAAATAGCATGTCCAGACACAGGACTTGCTATTTCACTTCAGGAGAGGGGCAGCATGGGAGGTGTGGCAACATGGCCCCTTCGCTGGGCCATGCCCCCATCCAATATATACAAAAAGGAAGGCACCCTGGGAAGGCGAAGGGCAAAAGTGTTATTTTGAAATAACTGTTATTTTGAAATAACACATCCAAACGGCATTGTTTTCAAACAACCATTTCGAAACAACGGCTTTCACTTTCAGAAGAGGTTTTATTGTTCCGAAACAATGGACTTTATTTTGAAATGACAGGGTCCTGTCATTTCAAAATAAAGAAATGTTCGGACATGACAACTTTTATTTCGAAACAACGGTAGTTGTTTCGAAATAAAAGCCTCATGTGGACATAGCCGAGGTGAATTAAGCCCCCAGTCTAGTCCCAGAACTGGGAAAATGCAAAGGTTTCATTTAACCTGGCTCCTACTCTAGTCCTCTGCTCAGGGCAGCTTATCTGAACCAGAGGATCTGGTTCTCTGAATCTTCCTTTTTCTCCCATAACATGTAATCTTGCAGTTTTTTCTCATGTGAGTAGTCCATTAATTAACAGAAGTCATTGGTACTACTTATGTGAATAAAGGCAGCAAGATTAGGCTCAGATCTTTTAACATAACTTACAGGCACAACATATGTCATCTACTGTCAGCCATGAATACTGCATGAGAGTAAGTTTATATAAAACTATAATTTACTCTATACTGTTATTTTCATAGATAGAAATACTATTAATATTACAATAACACTATAGGTTCTCATCTATGTTAGACACTGTACTTCATAGACCATCCCTGCTCTAAATAATTTACAATCTGAATTAAGACAGGACGTAGCCAGTGGGTATAATGCATAAAAGCAGAGAAGGAGGAAAGGAGGAGGACAAAGGTTACAATGATAGGAACAAATTGTTATATAGATTAGTTACGCGCACAATTAAGTGGTCTAATTTCATTCAGTATTTCTTTTCTTTGATAAGTAACTAAACTAGACTAAAATAACCTCTAGGGCACTTGTATAGCTTTCTCAATGAATAATGTCATTAATTTGCATCATTTGATTAAAGAATAAACATGTCCTTTAACAATGATCTTATATATTCCTAGTATCAATTTCTAGATTGATAAATTATTCTTTTAGTCCTTATGCACCAAGTTCTGAACTCCACTTAAGAAAAAAATGACTGAAGACAAATGGAGTAATTTACCTCTTAAGTGAATTAGGGGCACATGTTCCCTTGAAATTCAGTGAAGACATGACACTAATTTGGGCACATTTGAAAATCACATGGATATATGAGTCATAAATGGATAACTTCCTTAAATATACCACATACTGGCAGCAAATAAAAAGGCACAATATTACTGCCCCCCCCCCCGGTTACCCAAAAAAAAAAAAAAGGAGATTTTGACAAAAAATTAACTAAATTACAGGAATCTTGAGCCTGTTCCATGTTATTCTGGTTAATGAGTCACTTCTTTAATGGTAGCTTAACTGCCATTTATGTCTTCTAAAATCACCCTTGGTCTCAAAGATGTTAAGTTCATATGGAAAAGTTTATCTCAATCACTGCATGCAGTCCACTCAATATATTCTAAGGTTCATTACTTCACTATAACATCACAGTTCCTTCTCCAATCAGAATAAACTGAATATTGCCTTTGCGTTTACTTATTTGATTCCCTTCTGTCTCTTGAGTGTTTGAGTACCCTTACCTTTTTTTCCCCTGAAGTTATAAATTTATGTTTTTGAACAGTTTATTTGGTCTATGCTATATTATCTCCATGTTAGGAATAAGTGAGGTCCCCAGATTTGCTACCTGTGGTACCCCTCTTATCCCAGGTATGGCCCCAGTCCAGCAAAGCACTTTAGTATATGTTTGAAGCATGTGTATTGCTATCTATAAGACTTTTTTCTCACAATAAAGCTCAGTGACACAAATAAGTGCTTTGCTGGGTTGGAGCCTATATGAAAGATTACCTCTCTCCTTATGTGGAGCTCAGGTTCCTCGGTGATGAATGGGACCTAAAAACTTTAGACAAATCAGATTGCCAAAGTTGAGAGTATCCACTAAAGTGAACAGCTAGCAGTGGGATGGAGTGATCTCAGTGACGGACCTAGATTTCATATCCCTCCTTGGCTCACCAGAACTTGGATTGGGTGACTTACTGGCAAAGCTGTGGGACTCACTTGGTCACCAGGCTTTTTCTGTGGAGGGGAAAAGTGGAATAAGAAACTGATTGACAAAAATGATTAAGAAGAAGTTGACTGAGAAAGTGTTTGCTGCAGAGAAGCTATTATAGGTTGTCGCTATTTTTGTCTTGCATGATATATGAGTGAAGACTTGTTGGCAACAAAATTTAATATTTTATTAATCTTGTTATGTACATTTTTACTGCACTGGGAGAGGCTGGAACAGGAAAAACATTGGACAAATAGGTAAAATAAACTATTTTCCAACCAAAATAATGGTTACAATCTTATCCCCACTTTTATTTCTGTTTTCTAGCCAAAACTTTGTGTAATTTTTACATTGTTCTCTATTTTAGCTATTTTCCTCCAATGTGAAATTTGGCCAAATGCCTCTTGTAATTTCGTTTTCTATAACATTAGTAATACCTTTAAACCTGATGTCCCCTTTTCTGATTTCATGCTGCCTGTTCTAAGAGATGCCCTCCCAAAGTATAAGCCACCTTTAAGATATTTTCCCGGGGGGGGGGGGCTCTATCCAAACACCCAGAACTTCTGGGATGGGGAGGGAGGGTGGTTTGACATTCAAACCTAGATAGGGATACAAATTTTGCACATGGCCACTGTATACTGGTCTGTGCAATATCCTAGATTTGAACATGTCCACACTTTTGGCTCATCATTTATATTTTCCAATATTTAAACAATTTGAACAATATTTTCCATATTGAACCTTTACTGAATAACAGGTATATCTGCCACTTTCCCATCCTCCAAATCCAATGAACTTTAAAAAACTGTTAGTTTAAATGTTCATTCATTGATTTCTTTGCTAGCTTCCTTATGAACATGTGCAGAGAAGAAGCACAGGGTATATCTACCTTTCAAGCTTGGAGGGGTGAGGGAAAGAGTACCAGTCTGGACAAGACATACTTGCCCTAGGATTGATTGAGCTAACACATTAAAATAAACTGTAGCACCAACAGCAAGTTGCCCTGAGTATTTGCCTTTAGTTGGAGATGGGTGCATGCTCAACATGGCTAGTCCTCCAGCTGCTTGCACCATTTCAGCTGCAATGTATTTTTAGCATGCTAACTCAACCAGGGCTAGCATGAGTATCTGTCCTCAAGCTGGGAATCACACCCTGTAGCTCAGATATACCCTTGGATGTACATTACCTGCAAACAGATAGGCAAGCTAATTATCCCAGGTAGTGCTGGGGACAGAAATCTTTAAAATATTATTCCAGTTGAGTGACTTTCTTAAACTGGCAAGTTCCAGAGGCTTAGCCATGTTATTCTGTATACAGCAAAAACAATGAGTGTCCTGTGGCATCTTAAAGGCTAACAAACTTCTTCAGGCATAGTAGGCTTTGGTGGGCTGCAACCCACTTCATCAAATGCATGAAGTGGGAACTACACTTAGGAGGTATATAAACACATGAAAGGAACGGTGAGAAACATTCCAATAGGGGAGCAAGTGCTAACAAAGACAATTCAGTTACGGTTGATGAGGCCCATTCACACCAGTTGATTAGAACATAGAATGTATAAAGAAGAAGAACCTATTCCCGTAACAAACCCCATTGCCAGCTGTGTCCACACACTGAATCTGACATTGTCACAGATTCTGACCACATCAGTCACACCATCAGGAGCTCATTCACCTGCCCATCTACTAATGTGATATATGTCATCATGTGCAAGAAATGCCCCTCTGCCATGACTACTGGCCAAACCGGACTGTCCCTGTATGAACGAATAAATGGACACAAATCAGGGAAAAAAATTGCAACATCCATAAACCAATAGGAGAGCAGTTCAATCTCCCTGGACACTCAGTAGCAGACTTGAAAGTTGTCATAATTCAACCACAGCAACAACAACAACAAAAACTTCAGAAACATTCTTCAGCATGAAACTGCAGAGCTGGAACTCATTTGCAAACTTGACACTATCAGGATCTGTCTGAATAGGGACTTGCAACGGCTAGCGCATTACAAGAAGTAAGTATCCCTCCTCACACATTCTACCTTCTGATCAACTGCTGTGAGTGGGCCCCATCTACTGTAACTGAACTGACTTCATTAGCACTTGTGCTCCCCATTGTAATGTTTGTTAGACTCGTTTCTTCTTAAACTGCTTGCTTAACAATGCAAGCATTTAAATGGTCCTAATTAGGCTTTGACAGTAACATGTTAATGAAGCTTACAGCTTATTTATTGTTAATGAAAACAAATGGTTTTACAGCATATAAATTGCAACATTTCAATATAATCTATCTTTAAATTTACTGTTTTTTACTATTAAATTTAGAAGTATTTATGAAGAACTGTGGATGATTTGAATACCAAGAGATATATTTTCAAAGCAAAGTATTAAAAGTTTCCCAGTTATTTTCATTATTGTTGGCATTTAGTTACACTGTTTCCTGCTTATAAATGAACTTGCACTGGCAGTAAGAGAAACCATTAATGAAGCTTTGCTCTCTTGTGGCACTTAAAAAATAATTTGTAGTAGGGGTGATATAAAATGGAGCAAAGGATATTGCATGCTTTACATCCCTGGCTACGTTATAGTACAAACTGAGTTACCAAGAGACATATTTAAATCAGCATTAATCACAGCAAAATTTCCATGATCAATCAAGGTGTAAACCACATTGAAAAATATTACAAAACCATGCTGCAAAGTAAGGAAGAGTTAGGATTCATAAAATTGTGTATATGATATATAGGCCCTGTCTGTACTACCCAGGGAAGCTTTTTACTCCTTGCCAGCCAAACCATTCTGCCTATAGCATACCAAATGCAAGAAGTGGAAAGAACTATAAAACAGCATCGTAAGACCAAAGGATGCAACAGCTAAACTTTCATATTTAGGATATGTATGAAATGCAGAAGAGTTAAGAAATGTGCATACCGATACCATAAAGGAAAACACTTTGCTTATACCCTTAATATTAGTACGTAATACATGTTTTTCTTAATTTCCTCTACAAGACAAAGCATTAATGATGTTTCAGTCAGGTAGTCTTACTCAGAGCACCCCAGAAATAACAGAATACATTCTTGCTTTCAAGACGATTTTTTTTTTTATCTCAAATAATACTGAGTTGATGATGAACAAAGAGTATGTACAAACTGGTGGAAAGCAAGCTTCACCACATAAAGAAATTATTTTCAGCTACCACGTTATATATGTTATTCTTTGCTATGATCTTGAAAATTGAGAAGGTGCTGCCTCCTTGAGGACTTTAAAAGCAAGAAATCCAAGCAACATTTTTTTTTACTAGAAAAAGCAAAATTACACACATATTTTCTTTGCATTCATTATAGATAATTATGTGATATATAAGTATTTTGTGATACAGAATAAAATATATATACTACAGCATATGTACTGGAAAATATGCAAATACAGTGACAGACATGTTTCTGTGAATTTCAATAGATAAAAATTCTGTGAGAAGCAATTTTTCTTTTGCTTTAAAACTTAGGAGTAGAGTTTTAAATGACTTTTCACCATCCAGAAATCAAGTTTTGGTATTTTGCCTACAACAGTGGGCACCACCAGCAATTCATAATATGGTTAGGCTGGTACAAGTTGCCAGTAGCTTTCACAGGGATAGATGAGACATAGACTCCCCATGCCTTATATTGAATTTATACTGACCTTACTGAGAATTATGAGCATGAAGGAGCTGCAAGATCAGAACTATTGATACAATTTGGGAATGTAAAAATGATCTTTAATTATGAATTACCTGTGATTCAATATATTTAGCTTGATGTGTTCTTGTGGCTATATCTAGCTGAGGTCAGGGCTATATCCTGCGAATGGGTCTTCCTATGTGCATCCCTGTAAAAGAATACAGTTGAAATCACTGATTTGGCCCTCTAATTGTATATGGTGGTCTGGGAGACATCCAATTGCAGGATCTAGTCTTTAAATATTACTGTGCAGAATCATTATCATGTATTGGGAGTTGTAGCAAAGCGTATGAGGAGGTGTTTCTTTTTCAATCAGCAATGTTATTACTAAGTCAGGCAATTAAGCAGGGGCATTGATGGCACCTGGCACATGGGGCATATGCACCAAGTCCCAGCGCCAGTGCCACAAATGTCCGGGGCAGCCCCTGCCTCTCTCATCCCAGTCACTGGCTGGAGATCTGGGGCCCAGCCACCAGCAGCAGTGCCTGCCTCTCCCAGCCATGGCGCTGCCTGCTACTGTCAGCCTGTTCCCCAGCCAGGAATTCATGCTGGGCTGCCTGCGGTGGTGCCCACCTCTCCTGGCCTCGACCCTGGCCGGGGCTCCAGGGCCAGGCTGGCAGCAGCAGAAGCCTGATGTGGGATCGGGCCTGGGTGAAGAATTGGGGCAACAGGGGTGGGGCCCATGCCCAGGGGGTGGGGCCCATGCCCATTCCTCTGCCCGTGCCCATGCCCTGGGTCTTTCCTGGGGCAGCGACACTCCTGCAATTAACATTAAGCACCATGTCACTAATTCAGTTCAAATTCAGTCCATTGTTAGGGGTAGAATTGCATCTACATCATGTCAGTCATGGCTTGTGAATAAGTGAGTACACACAGAGAATTCTGTGCCTGATTGGGAAAGTGTCTTGCATGACATGGGATGCAAAGATATGCACATGCTCACTTTTAATGAATAGAGATATAGACAGAGCCAGGGCTTAAACTGAAGAGTTGTTCAGGGTCTTGAAATGAGGGCAAGAAACCAGAACTAGAAGCAAAAAGGAATAAGTTGCCTGTGAAAGGGTCTGAAAAGAGCAACAGCATCATCAGGCACAAAGATTGGGAGAAAGGAAATCATAATCCTTAAACTTTTATTGAACTTCATTTCTCCACACATCTCTAGGCAGAAATATTTTACAAACATTATTTTATAAGCTTCCATTGCAATCAGCAGATGAAATTACATCTGCTTAGTATCCATCCAGTTTATATCATTGTAGAATTTGGCAGTACTGCACTCAGCTCCACGACCAAGCCCTCATGGGGAAAATATTACATTAATAGCATGTTTTTATTTAGTTTTTACTTAACATTACACAGCGATGACACAAATGGATTTTATTCACTTACTTTAAGTCTGTATCTCAGGCTACTCACTAATGAATAACACTGAAATAACCGAGACAACCATCTGGCTTTTTGAAGTCTTTTTAAATGCATTACCAAACCACACAGAGTATTTTAACAGGAAGTAATGTCTTCTTAGACAGTCTGGATTCCTTTCTACAAGAAGCAGTGTTTACCATATAGAAAGAAACTATCAATATTACTATCTATTTAAATGACTAAATATCAAGTGGTGATAGGTGCTGTATTATATATGGGGATTAGGGACTGAGCCTGTGTCTGTGGGAGACCTTGTATGCGTAGATTCATACAGATATATATATGGATCAGATGCAGACCACAGGCAGAGAGTCACTGGTATAAACTATTGCTTTCATATAAGAAGAATGAAGTATTTGAGAATCAAGCAGTGATGGATGGGGAAAGATGAGAGATGGTGAGTGAAACTGGTTCATGAGAAGATCTCTTTCTTATAAAGTCGTCCTCAGAATGTAAACTACACAGAATCATGGATTTCTGTCTGAAACTTGATAAACTCGAAATAATTGTATTGTAACTGTTCTGTGCGTAAATTTTACAAGGAGCATCCAACTTTAAATTTTAACATCAAGGATAAGACACTTGAATTTTATTATTTAAATTTGAAGAATATATATAGTTTTCAGGTTTACATATTAAAGGACTCCAAGTGCATATAATGCAGTTGTTCCTTTTTTTCATTTCTTATTAATAGGACAAGGAGGAAATCATTTTTCTGCTGATGGAAGGCAGAGCCTTAAACACAGTGTCTGACCTGCAGATGTCTCTTTTCCAATATCCTTCCTATGCCAGAGCAGGAGAGGAAGGGAAGAAAGGTGCCTACTTGGGATCAACCAAAAAGATGCTGGCAGCAAAGACTGCATTCACAATTAAACAGAGCCTTAATAATGTACCTGTTATGAAAACCAACAGCTGGCATTACGTGCCACTCAGTTTTAGTCAAACAAAACAAAACAAAAAACAAAACAAAAATAAACAAAAGGTTAAACAGATCCAGTTCCTTTTCCTTGTGGTATTATCTTCTCCTCATTCAAATCTCTCCTGAAGACTCACTTCTTCTGCATTCATTTATTCACATCTCTAGATTCCCTAGCTCCTTGTGTCTTCTCTGTGACAGTCTTGTGGGTTCTAAGCTCACGAGCTATTGCATCATTCTGCTAATTATCTGGGGTGAAAACTGTATAAACTTAGATTTTTTTTGGAGGAGTTCAGCTCCCATTTAGGTACCTAAGTAAGTGTTGGACACCCATCAGCTCTCATTATGACATTGTATGGCCAAGTTATCAAAAGAGCAAATTCTGAGCATTTCTGTTACATTGGACATTAGACATTTATTTTTGGTGCTTAAAGGTAGGTCTATATTTGAATTGAAATCAGTAATTTCCAGCTGGGGTAGGTATAATTTTCAGCTCTAATCAAGCTAGTGCACCAAAAAAAAAAAATAATAGAAGTATAGGTGTGGCATGGCAAGGAGCTATCTTTCCCAAATACAATCCTATCCCTGCCCCAAGCTACATACATGAGGCAGCTAGCACTTTCTGTTGCTTGTGCCACTGCAGCTATACTTTTATGTTAAGTGTGCTTGCTTGCCTCTGAGTTAGCACAGGGGCATTCATTCAAGATGGAAATTAGAAGCTTTTTTGTTCTATCAAAAAGAAAAACAAAACAAAAAACCAGAATTCAAATTGAAAGTCTGAATTTCTGCAGCTGTACTAGTACCTGCTCCATGTTGCTGACTGATGTAATTTCATTCAGATTAAAATACCAGTCTTTTGGAAGACACTCTTCACATATGTCATTCCTAAGTAACCCCATATTGCTAAAACAACATAATATAATATGCGGCCAGCAAGTGCACTCAGAAAAATGAAAGTTACTATCTGGGGAGAAATAATCAAGTATGTAGATAGTTGAAGAGTAAGAAATATTTGGAAGCCTGCAATGATTAAAAAATACAAAAATATAGTTCTGGTTTTTTTTGCAAAATGTTTACGGTATTTATGGTTTACCACCTGCACCTGTACCCAGACAGACATTCTGACTAGGGATGTCTCTATCCAGACCCTGGTGCAAACTTGCAGGGACTGTGGCCTGCATTTCCAATTCACAGATAATCAGGCTAGGAAGATCATTCAGTGTGAAAGGTGCCTTCTGGTACAATCTCTCAGGAAGCAGGTGGGAGAGTTACAGGAGTTGACTATGCTCAGGCGTATCCAGGCCCTAGAGAAATTCCTTGATAGCCATCCATGAGGAGACAGCCAAGGCTGAGGAAACTATTCAGGTACAGAGGACTGCTGCCACATCATCGGAGAAGGATGAAATGACTCTGGCGGGGGTTAGGGGGGGCACTGGCAGCTGGTTACTTCCGGCAGCAGACACTGCTCTACCCCTACTCCTATCCCACTCTCAATGGTGATAAAAAATCATTATGCAGCCCTGGCAATGAGGGATGATGTGGAAGTGGAGAAGCCAGGCACCCCTGAGTCTGGGAGGGCTTCAACCACTACAACCATGAAGAAACATATGGTAGTTCTGGTTGTGGACTTTCTTCTGAGGGTTATGGAGGCACCTATATGCGACCCTGACATGGCGCCCTGGGAAGTATGCTGGCTACCAATGGCCTGGATCCAAGACATTATGGAAGGATTGTTGAAACTCACCTGGCCCTCTGACTATGACCTCATGCTACTCAACCATGTGGGCACTAATGATACTGCAGAATGTGACCTCGACAGATCAAAAGTGACTACAGGGCTCTGGGAGCATTGGTGAGGGAGTTTGGTGAGCAGGTGGTGTTCTATTTCATCCTTCCAGTCAAGGGTAGGGACTTGAGCAGAGACAAATGCATCCTGGAGGTGAATGCCTGACTGCAAAGATGGTGTTAGCATGAGGGCTTTGGATTCCTTGACTGTTAGGCCACCTATTAGGGAATGGAAGAGCATGTTTGCACATAGAATGGCTAACCTCATGAGGAGGGCTTTATACTAGATTTCAAGGCAGAAAGTAACCAAAGCCCACAGATGAGTCACAATGAGGGAGACCTGGGGGATGGGATGGAACTTGGGGAGAGCCAGGGCTATCAAAGCAGGGATAACATACAGTCTAGTCACAACTCTGGGGGGGAGGCGCTGGGGAGGAATCAAATCAGTGTCTTAGGTGTGCTTATGAAGCCCTAATACTTGAGGTGAGTAGGGAAGGCGGACACTGAGAGAAATCCAAGAAGGAAGATACAACAGGAGAGACAGTTGGCAGGGGAAAATAGGCAATCAGCCTGATATCTTAGGTGCCTGTACACAGATGCAAGGAGCCTGGGAAATAAGCAGGAAGAGTAGTGCAGGCACAGACAAAGAACTATGATGTAATTGGAATAACAGAGCTGTGGTGGGATAGCTTGCATGACTGGAGCACTGTCATGGATGGATATAAACTGTTCAGGAAGGACAGGCAGGGAAGAAAAGGTGGAGGAGTAGCACTATATGTAAAAGAGCTTTATGACTGCTTGGTGCTCCATTATGAAAGTGGAGACCAGTCTGTTTAAAGTCTCTGGGTTAAGTTTAGAGAAGGGTGACATTATGGTGGGTGTCTGCTATAGACCACCAGACCAGAAAAAAGAGGCGGATGAGACTTTCCATGGACAACTAGCAGAAGTTTCCGGATCATGTGTCCTGGTTCTCATGGTGCACTTCAATTACCCTGATGTCTGCTGAGAGGGCAATATGGCAGTGCACAGACAATCCAGGAAGTTTTTGGAGAGCTTTGAGGACAACTTTCTGGTACAAATGCTGGAGAAATCGACTAGAGGCCTTGCATCTCTTGATCCGCTGCTCACAAACAGAGAAGACTTGATCAGGAAAGTAGAAGTGAATGGGAACTTGGGCAGCAGTGACCATGTGATGGTAGAGTTCAGGATCCTGATCAAAGGAAGAAAAGAAAGAAGCAGAACACAGACCCTAGACTTCAAAAAAGCAGATTGTGACTCCCTCAGGGAACTGATGGGCAGGATTCCTCGGGAGGTTAATATGAAGGGAAAAGGTGTCAAAGAGAGCTGGCAGTTGTTTAAAGAAACCCTACTAAGGGAACAGGAAGATACCATTCTGATGTGCAGAAAGAACAGCAAATATGTAAGGTGCCCAGTGTGGCTAAGCAGAGAAATCTATGGTGAGTTGAAACACAAAAGGGAAGCTCACAAGAAGTGGAGGCTTGGACAGTTGACTAAGGAGGCATATAAAGATATTGCTCATAGCTGCAGGGATAAAATCAGAACGGCCAAAGGGCAATTGGAGTTTCAGCTACCAATGGATGTGAAGGATAACAGGAAGACATTCTTCAAGTATATCAGTAACAAGAAGAGGATCAGAGATGGTGTAAGTCCCTTACTGAATGGAGCAGGTATCCTCATAGCAGATAATGTGGAGAAGACTGAAGGAGTCAATGCTTTTTTACCTCAGTCTTCACAGGCAGGGTCAGCTCACGGGATACTACACTTCATAACAGAATGGAGAGAAGAAGAGCAGCCCTCAATGATTGAAGGTCAGGACAGGGCTACTTTGTCAAGTTGGAAGTGCACAGGTCCATGGGGCCCGATGAACTGCATCAAAGGGAGCTGAGGGAATTGGCTGATGTGATTGCATAGCCACTAGCCATTATTTTTGAAAACTCATGGCGAAGGAGGGAAGTCTTAGATGATTAGAAAAAGGCAAATATAGCACCCATCTTCAAGAAAGGGAAAAAGGAGGACCCGGGGAACTGCAGACCAATCAGCTTCACCTCAATCCCTGGAAAAATCATGGAGTAGGTCCTCAAAGAATCCATTCAAAAACACTTGAAGGAAAATAGAGTAATCAGGAACAGTTAGCATGGATTCACCAAAGGCAAATCATGACTGACCAACCTGATTGCCTTCTGTGATGAGATGACAGTGTATGTGGAGGTGGGAATAGCCATCATTATAATATACCTTGACTTTAGCAAAGCTTTTGATATGGTTTCACAAAGCACTCTTGTCAGCAAGTTAAGGGAGTATGGTTTGGATGAATGGACTGTAAGGTGGATAGAAAGCTGGCTATTGCATCGGGCTCAGCGGTTAGGGATCAATGGCTCAATGTCTAGTTGGCAACCGATAACTAGTGGAGTGCCCTAAGGGTCAGTCCTGCTGCCAGTTCTGTTCAACATCTTCATTAATGATCTGGATTATGGGATAGACTGCACACTCAGGAAATTCGTGTATGACACCAAGCTTGGGGGAATGGTAAACACGCTGGAGGGCAGGCATAAGATTCAGGGAGCCCTAGACAAATTGGAGAACTGGGCCAAATGAAATTTCATGGGGTTCAGCAAGGACAAGTGCAAAGTCTTGCACTTAGGATGGAGAAATCCCATGTACTACTGCAGGCTGGTGACTGATCAGCTAAGTAGCAGCACTGTAGAAAAGGTCCTAGGGGTTATGGTGGATGGGAAGCTGGATAAGAGTCAACAATGTGCTCTTGCTGCTAAAAAGGCCTTTGGCATATTGGGCTGCATCAGTAGGAGTATTGCCAGCAGACCAAGGGGTCTGATTTTTCCCCTCTGTTTGGCGCTGGTGAGGTCACATCTGGAATACCGTGTCCAGTTTTGGGCTCCACACTACAGAAAACATGTTGACAAATTAGCAGTCCAGTAGTGGACAATAAAATTGATTAGGGGGCTGGGGCATGTGACTTACATGGAGAGACTGAAAGAACTTGGCTTATTTAGTCTTCAGAAGAGAAAACTGAGAGGGGATTTGATAATAAGCTTCAACTACTTGAAGGGGTGCTCCAAAGAGGAGGGGGCTAGTCTGTTCTCAGTAATAACAGAGGACGGAACAAGGAGCAATGGTTTCAAGCTGCAGCTAAGGCAGTTGAGGTTGGATATTAGGAAAAACTTTCTCACTAGGACCGTGCTGAAGCATTGGAATGGGTTACCTCCGGAGCTAGTGGAATCTTTGGAAATATTTAAGGCCTGGTTAGACAAAACTCTGGCAGAGATGATTTAGTGGAAGTGGTCCTTCTTTTAGCAGAGGGTTGGACTAGATGACTTCTCAAGGTCCCTTCCAACCCTGTGATTCTATTGAATGAGTTTATATAAATATGTATATGTAATGAGTTTGGGAAGACACATACTAATAGCAGAAATAGCATCTTTTACCCTTCCTGTATCTCAGCTTACCTTTGTGCTGTAGTATGGAAATTTTAGATTTTACAGGACTTGTATAATATATAACTGTATACACATACACACACTATTCAGCATTAATCTCTGACAGAAGTGTGATACAAAATCTCTAAGTGAATATCATTACTTACTCACAGAAGCACAGGTAGACACACAGAGCAGTTGCTTATAACCCATGAAATAATAAGAACAGTTTTTTAAAAAACAACATTTTCAGGGCTTGTTTCTCCGAGTTTTAGTACTTATTACTGTCGTAAATTGAAATGTGATATAGAATGGGGACCAGATAGCAAAACAACAGAACAGGGTAGTGGGTAATAGGTGCCTATATGAGAAAAATCCCCAAATGTCATGACTATCCCTATAAAATAAGAAGCTCTGGTTGACCTTGAAATAGAATGATGTGCACACACATGCGTACACTTCCCTAAGGCTCTTTTCTGGGAGGATTTACCTGCCTCAGTCTCTGACTAATGGTATTCAACACCCCTGCAGGGCATGCCAGATCCATAAAGTCTGGGAAACAAGTGATAATTCCATAATATCTTTCAAACCCCCTTTAACTCTTAGCAAAGGCAAGTTCTGCTACTCCAGTAAGATGAGGGAGACCATAGTTGAAATACAACAAACCAACAATCCTTTCAGATCTTTCTGTTCCCTCAACTACTTCACTGCTGAGTTTTCCATCAAGTGCTTACTCCTTATATTCATAAACGTCTCCCTGTCTTCTTGAGTTCCCATCAGTTCTGCTGTCAGAGAGTGACTCTCGGTATATCCTGACAGGCTGCTTGCCCAAAAAAGAAATCATCCACGTAGCTTCAAACAGCTAATGAGCCTAACTGATACCTGCCATACTCAATTTCTGGATAATCCTAACTCAGCCTGCCCAACTCCATCAAGTCCACAGGACCCTGAAACAGAAGCCAGGACTTATGTATCTTCTGCACTGTACAGAGATCATTCAGTTTACATTTCTGAAAGTATCCTCTCCACTGTATAGACACAATTCAATTTACATTCTGAAAGTGTCTTGAATATTTCCACAAGTTAAGACAATTATATGGCTTATTATAAAATATGTGAATATTAAAATATATTGTTGGCTGTGCTAATTTTACAGCAGAGATATATGCAATTTCATTATATTTTATCTTCCTGTAGGGCTATAAACTTGATGAATGATGATGCTTTTATCACTATGAACATATCCTTGAAGAGAAGGACAAGGGAAACACAGATCTTCTGTCCTAGATTTCAAGTCAACGTGTTTGAAATATGAACATATTTTGCTCTAAATCTAAAACACACTGCCTGCTAATGTCTTTCTGTGATTTAGAAAGAAACCACATGTCATTTGGTACACAGAAGAAGAATACATTCACTGGAACCACCAGTATATTGAATTTTAAAAGCACAAATGTACCCTGATTTTTCAGTCCATATTCAAGTGGGTAATCTTTATTCACAATGGAGGATTTGTGAGATTGAGGCGAAGTACGCAAAATGACCTAGTATGCATATGAAGATTAGTATCTTCATGACTTCATTTTCGTTATGGATAAGAATTTAGATACTGTGGAAGCACTTAGATACTATTTGTGATGAGCGCAATAGAAAATCCTAACATGACAAAAATAGATCCCATTCATTTTTGAGGTTAAAGTATATTTGGCAAAAGCTGGGTTTGGATCCTTCAATTTTTATTGACATCCAAGGAAAAGCTCATAGGCTTTATACATTTCAGCACTGCTAAATCAACAAGATAAATCAGATTTCAGTCATGGTGCTGCATACACCCTGACTTGTTGCACAAACTACTTTATTAGCACTGCTGCCATCAAATTTTGTAGTGCTGTGTATTGTTCTATAAGCCTGGATGAACTTTGGGCAACCCAGAAGAGTCAAACAACATTTTCCTGAGAGGCTGTCGGTCAGAATCTCAACAAGAAAAAAAAATGAGTAGAAATCCAAACCTCCCTAACCAAAAATTAATCTGGCAAAAACATTTGGGGATCGTTCTCAGTCTGATTATGTCAAATAAGAACTGCAGAGTTCCATGATGAAAAAGAAATCCTCTTCTCAAAACTGTAGAGCAAATAAATGCAACTTCTCTACAGAAACTATGCCAACCTATGGTGGCTGGAACACAAGCATTCCAGATTGTTGTAGTAGTAGTAGTAGTAGTAGTAGTAGTAGTAATAATAATAATAATAATAATAATAAAATGAAAAAGAAAGAAAATGTGTTGTCATATTTCAGCACATGACAAATGAGACTGAGAATTTTCCAATGAAAAGCTTTAAAAAATTGTCATTGAAAAAAATCTTGACCAGTTCTGTTCTGATCACACAGCTAAAGTAGCTTCTGTTTACTGGAGTGACAGCTTTACAGTGGAGAAGACTAAATAGTTTTCCTGATCCAACAGCTGTTGTGAGCTGCTGCACGGAAGCTTTCATGCAACTAGCTTCCACCATAAGTACTGGAGAAAGAATCAAGCCCTGAGCAACTTGTTCTGACCAAGCCACTAAGGGTTAGCGTTTGCCTATTGGGCCCAGCCTTAGGAAGCTAAAGAGCCACAGTGCTCCAGAAAAAGTACTGAAGCCAAGACATAATGCTCCAGGAGCTTCCCAGTGCCTACAGAATGATACTAATTGCTATGCCTTGCAAGATGCCAGCTTCACTGTCTGGAATGCGGACTGGGTAGAGCCATGGAAGCTCCCCTAGTAGTGCCATGAGGATAGTAGTTTTGGGCTGAAGCTTCCAGTGGCCAGGAAGGGGGGTGCACAGGGTTTGTGTTGTATGGGTGTGAGCACCATTTTGGGGAACTGGTGCTGCTCGGAGCAGGAGGTTGAAGTTGGTGACCTGAGTTCCCTTCCAGCCCTGATCTTCTATGATCCTTGTCTTTTCATTATGGAAAAAGGGACTAGGGTAATGGATTCAGCTGCAGCTGTTACTATGCACTGACCTCCAGGCTATTTCCGTCTGAAGTCCCGAGGGATTTTCCTCCACTCTCTTCTCCCCAGTTCCCTAACTTCCAATCAAACTATAGACTAGGGTAAGCACTGAAAAAAGTTATATGCCCCTAACTGCTGCTCTGCCTTAAGCTGAAGAATTGCCACTTCTCTCCTTGAACCTTCTTCCCTGGTGACATCACTATCGATGTCCTACAGAATTCTCCCAACATAAAACTGTCTCCTGGCATATTTACTGCTCTGTTATCAAACAGTGATCTCGCTGTGCAACAATTCACAGTAATTTTAATAGTAATCTTTCTGGCAAATGGATTATTTCTTCTGTCAGAACATTCAATCTGTTTGCTGTCAAGCCTAGTATGTCAATATAAATCATTTCCCAAATCTCTCTGAAGCAAAAGCTGACTGGGTACTTTAAGAATTTCAATTGTCACTGGATGGAAACAGGGCGGATACTCCACTACACAGCTGTGCTTTCAACTATCGATAGTATACAGAGTGTAATACAGCTTGAATTTCTTATGAGTGTGAAACGTGCACATAGGCTAAAATCCAGTGCCTAGTCCAAGTTCTGAACCAGGTTCTGGGCAGATGTACTGCAGGGAAGAATCTTCCCCCGCCTCCCCCCCCCCCCCAAGGCACAGACCAGCTGCAGCTACTCTGGGAAACCTAATCCAGCTCAGTGATCTAAATGCCTTCCTTCAGTGCATAAGGACAGGAGGATTCAGTTTAGCAGAAGCTCCTCTAGTACTAGCCCTAGCCCTCTATTCTGCACTGCTCCTGTGCCTCCTATCCGTTGCATTCTCATCACTCATCAAGACCATGTGTAATATGCCCTGCCCTTCATTTGCAATACAACTTCAATAGGTCCATTGTCTCGGGAACCTCTACTCTCATGATAGGTACATCTGCACTGGAGCCTTAGGTCGACTGAGGAATGTTAAGTTGACCTACAGACTTTTGAGGCCACATTAGGCCTTTATTAAATCAACTTAAACACTTCCTTAAGTTGACTTAATAATACCACCTCTTAAGGTGGACTTAATGCTTAAGTCAACCTTATTAAGTCAACTTAAGCCAATGTAGATGGGGAAAGCCCTTAAGTTGACCTAATTGGCCTCCAGCTACCCACAACACAACACGCTTCCATTGACCTGGCACCTGCCAGTGTGGACATAGGCAGTCAACAGAAGTTTTCAATGTGGACTCTCTAAGTCAACTTAACAAGGTCCTCTTTAAGTCAACTTAAAGAGGACCTTGTTAATTAACAAAGCCTCCAGTGTAGACATACCTCATGGGGAAGAATGCTGGATTTGTCTCATAGGGTATGTCCACACATTTCTTTTATTTCGAATTAACCCTGGTTATTTTGAAATAAAAGAGATTAAGTCTACACAATGTATTCATATTTCAAAATGATGGGGTCCATCATTTCAAAATAAGAGCCATCATTTTGAAATAGCTTAAACCTACTTTAAATTGAAATGGCTGTTATTTTGAAATGGTTATTTTGAAATAATCATTATTTCAAAATAACATTTTTGCCCTTCTTCTTCCCAGGGTGCCTTCCTTTTCACTTATATTGGGCAGGGGCATGGTCCAGGGAGGGGGCCATGTTGCCACACCTCCCATGGTGCCCCTCTCCTAAAGCAAAATAGCAAGTCCTGTGTTTGGACATGCTATTTCACTTTGAGCTTTTCCCTTAATTTGAATCAACTTATTTCAAAATAAGGACTTTATTTCAAAATAACTTATTTAGAAATAACAATGCATGTGTGGACATAGCCATACTGTACTATTATATAGATGTCATAACCTTGCATGCAAGTAAAATCTAATTTGAATTATGTAAGCAGTGACAAAAGACTAGTTCCACTTATGTGTGCTGTTTATAGGTATTCATTCTAAGGGAAGGACCCTTACCTCCTGTGAACTGGCATAGTTCCACAGAAGACAAGTTAAGATTTTTATAGCAACTCGCCCTCTACCATAGATGGTAGCAGCTGGAGGGCATTAGGGAGCACTTGAATGTCCCACATTTCTGTGGATATGTATGGAATCTTATATAATAAACAACAACTAGTACTTTGTATGACTTTTTTTTTTTTTTGGATATGATATGCAATTAGAGGTCTAAAAATGTTGATTGTCCAGTTTTCTCTCAGTAGAGCCAACTTTTCATCTTTGGAGTTATCCTGCCCTTGTAGTTTAATAGAGCAATGAAGACATCCAGTGGCTGTTAAATTCATTGACAATTTTTTCCAGATTTGGTCCTGTATTTCATGAATTAGATTTCTTCTTGGTAAGCTTTTACATTAACATGGAGTTATTAACACTCTATCTTTAATAAATGCTGAATAAAATATTAGTCTTAATATCACTTTTGCTATGTTTACATCTAGAATTTTAGTTCAGACTTGCTAGTCTGAACTAAAATAGCCTGAGGTTAGTCCGAACAAACATCAGGCTTGTTCAGACTAACCATGGCTTTTTAGCTTGAACTAGCCACGCATCCTACTTCAAACTAACTTTTTAGTTCAAACTAGAGTGTGTGGTTAGTTCGAACTAACCGCTATCAGACCAGTTACGAGCTGTATAGGTTTTGCCCTATCTCCTCAGCAAGAATATTAGAGATTATAACCATGCACAAAGACATGTGCTGACAGCAAGAGATACCGTTCACACATACACTACTTTTTGATTGTATGTCTTCACTCACAACGGCAAAATCACTGCCATCAGCCCAACATTCTGGGTGTGATTATCAGCAAGCATGAACTCACTGTTCTGCTCCGTAAGTTGGCATGGGAAGTCCTATCCCCTAGAAAACATAGCTGAAAGCCGACCGCAAGCCATTTGTGGTCAGCTTTCAGCAGTGTGTCCCAGAAGCTTAGAAAGTCACCAGCAGATATGCAAGACATTTAATGTGCCTTGCATATCTGCCGGTCGACTGCTGCTGAAAGGCCCCTCAAGTGTAGACTAGGGCTTAGTGTCATTATATACCGTAGCTTTTTATATGTACTGATACTAACAGAGTTGTGTATGTGGGAATATTTCTTTCCTATATCACATATTTCCTTTTTCCCCATATGACAGATGCACATTGATCAGATATATTTTAAAAGATCTGGTAAAATGACAATTATTCTGCAAGACCATATTTATACTGGGAAAGAGATCTTTCAATAGGTGTTTCAAGTGAGTAGCTGATTGTGGTCAACAATAGGCTTGCATTAGGACTGATCGCAAGCAGCTAATACTTCCTTAAAGGATTAGAGCTTGTTTGTAAATTAACTAACATGTTTTTAAACCCACCCTCTTTCATAAGGATCAGTGTGGCTCAGGTGAGGACTTGAATTTATGATTATTAATTTCTATTCCACTAGTATCTAAAAGTGCCAAATTCAGATATGATCCCTGTTGTGCCAGGCATTGAACAAACATAAGACAGTCCTTGTTGCAAACAACATACAAGAAGGAGGGTGCCAGTGGTGCGGGACATGATAATATAAGCAGAATGATCTGAGTAGAAGGTGTCCATCTACTCTCTGCCTCTTTGAGGATCATGTGCCTTTGGGGAAGTAGGAAGGAAAAGTCATTTCTATTCTTCCCAGTATTCAAGGACTCCCATTTTGTCTCCTCTTATGCAGCCTGTAGCAGAAGTATGCTCTCCCATGTCATAGAGAAGGAGAATCTGGCCTGATATACAGGTTTCTTCTCTCCCAATTTTCTGGGTTAGAGGGAATGTGAATAATACATTAACTGCATAGCTGTCACATCTCAGTACTTCATTGTCATTCTCATCTCTGCTAGCTATGTCTGGATTTAAAAAAGCTCCAAATAATTTAAAAGCACCTAATAAGAAATATGATTTTATATAAGAGCTCTAAGGTTCTAAAGGAAAGTGAATTTGAGTGTGGGGGAAATGGGACTGACTATTTTCTCCTGTGATCTGTTCAGTTTAATTGGACAGCTGCTGCTCTGTGAAGGTTTCTATTTCTCTCTATTTCCCAGTTTCTCTGGGATGAGCGCAATGTCATTAACAGTTTGGTTGTCATTTTGTATTTTATTGTCATTCTTTTTCCTGGCAGTTTGGCTTGTGATTAATGAATTCCACTATATCTCAGAGAATAATATAGTCCTGGTCTTGTGGGAATATTCTACTTTTAAAGAAAAAAAAAAGTGGAGAATTTGGGACAACAATTACCTGATTCTATTTGTCTGTGAGTGACTGAGTATAAATAGTCTACAGTTTTTCTTTGAAGAAAAAATACATTAGATAGTTGCTGTTTCCAGGGTATGTTCTCTCCTTCTGTTTATTTGCTCATATATGTTACCAGTAGAAAAAAATGGGGTTTCATTTTTCTGATTTGTTTGGAAGATATACTGAGATGGACAAATAATTTGCAATGAAGAATGTGTTCATTCAGTTTCACCTCTGTTTGCAAATAGTTCCCAAAAAACTAATTTTCTCAGATTCTTTATTTGGAATAATTTCCTGAACAATTTCTATAAGTAATTCTTGATCTTGAACCTATTTGCATACAGTTACAGTATCCAAGGCTATGTCTATACTAGAGAGCTCAGTTAAGTTGACTGAACAAGGTCGACTTTAGGTCGACTTAAGAAAGTCGACTTAACAAAGTCTTCTTAAAGATTATGTCCACACTGGAGGGCTCTGTTAAGATGACTTTATTAAATTCACTTAACAAAGCCTACAGTATAGACACCCTATCTACAATGCATTAAGTTGACTTAATAAAGTCAACTTTAACCCTTAAGTCAACTTTGAGGGCTGGAGTTATTAAATCGATGTAAGCAAGTGCTTAAGCCAAATCAGTTGAAGCCCACTGTGGACATGGCTTTCCTTAAATTGCCTTAAGGAAGGTTAAGTTGACTTAAGGCTCCAGTGTACCACAGGATCCTAAGCTCAAGCTACAGCAATTAACTTTTGTAGAACATTGATGGTACTTACTCTTTTGTACCCTGAATGGATGAGCGCAATTCCCCAGTGTGCCAGGAGAACACTCCCCTTATCAAGATCCTGTGGCCTAGTGGCTGGAATGAGGAAGTATTCATCCTCACCACCCTCTTTGGGGCATGGTAGACTCCCAGGGTAGTCCTACATGAGTACCCTGAACACCAAGATTCTAGGTTGGAAGAGCATCACAATCTCCTTAGGTATTTTTTCCAAGAGAGGCTTAGGATCCTAACTCCAGGAGATGGTACACAGCTGTGAATTACAAGTGAAGATGGGTACCTCTCCTCAAATCTGCATTTAGATTTGCAGGGACTTAGGACACTTGTTCTTCTCAGGCTCTCCCCTTCACTAGTTTAAACAGCTGTCTGCTCAGTTTACTGGCTTTTGTGGATCCCTTTCTTAGGGGCCTAGTTCCTTGTAGATTTTATAGGCAGACAGAGCATCTAACCTGGAGCTATGGATTCTGGTAGGTGGCAAGGCATGAAATTAAGTATCTGTCAACACTTCAAATGGAAAATATAATTTCCAGCTAGAGGAGACATATCTGCTCTGGTTCTGGTCAAGTGAGCCCATGTAGCCATGGAAGCACAAGTGACCGGAGGCACTAGTCCCTCGAGAATGTACTCATCCATGACGCTACATACTATAGGAAGAGATAAAAGGTTAAATAGAAAAGACAAGTGCAAACAGTCAGACTGAGGCCTAATGCCTCATGAACCAAACCAAAAAGGTAAGCCTAGATAACAAGCTAAATTGAAAAGAGTCAGGCTAAGACAGTCTGACTTCACAGAAATTGGCAAGAAGCAAGCTACAGCTCCAAGAAAAGTGGGAAAGGACACTGAAAATATGAGGCATCCTGTTGGCCTACTGCCAAGGAGATAAAAAGAGATGCTTTGAACTATCTAGCCCAAGGGTATACATAATTACAGAATGACACTTGATGGCTGGAGATCTTCAGGGATGTGCGGACCTATCAAACTGATGGCTGGCATCAAAAAAGGGGCATGTGGACCAGTCAAGGTCAATTCAGACCCTAAAGAGGGCTGAGCCTAGAGGCCCGAGCATGGTATAAAAGTAGGAGCCCCAGAGCCTAGATATCATGCAGCTAAAGGGGGTGACAGAGAGTCCTCTCATTAGCTGGGCTGCTCCGTTGCCTTGAGAGTAAAAATGCTGCCAGCAGATCTGTTGAGACAGGTCACTTGCCATTGTGTTACATTGCAATAAAGCCTAGCCTGGCACTGTCATTTCTACAAAGATCTATGGTCATGTTGATTTCTTCAATTGTGAATGTTGCCTCAGTTTACCTTTTGTACACAAGGTATGCCTAGGCTCTAAATCAGCAAGCTAAGTCACTCCTCACTAGAGATTTGAGCCAAAGGTAACCTGAAGGAACACCTCAGCTTAGGATCACCAGGCTAACTCAGTTCCTGCTTAGAGATCCAAGCCAGGCTCTAGATCACAGAAATAATGGAGTCCCCACTTAGAGTTCTGAGCTAGGGGAAATCTTGAGGGAAAATGCATAAAGAGATACAGCCAAACAGACATCCATGCTGGACACAGAACAATGAAAATAAGAACACTTCTCCCCTGGCATACCACTCATATTTGAGGTGTCTAGTCCCTTCCACCATTTGCATCACCATGGCTACATCACACTATTAGTGTGCTAGCTTAACAAAGCTAGTGAAGATACATGCACTTGAGTTGAAATTTACAACTCCAGGTTGAACTATAGGTTTACCCTGAATCCCTGTTGTTGAATCTAGACCAGTGGTTCCCAATCTGAGGTCCGGGGGACCTCTGGGGGTCTGCAGACATGTTGCAGGAGGTCTGCAGAACCTCTCCCTACCACGGCCAGAATCCAGCTGCAGCCCTGATGCAACCTGCCAGGACTGCCTCTCCCCACCTGCGGCCGGATCCTGGCAAGGGGATGAGGCCACAGTGGCTCCCTGGGAGGGGCAAAGGCGGGGCCCAATAGATGCCATGGCTTGGCTCCCCAATGGCACGGGCCATGGTGGCAGTGGTGCTGCTTGCCAGCTGTCCCAGAGGCTTTGCCAGAGTGGCACAGGCCAGATTACATAAGTAGTCAGGGGGGCCACAAAGACTTTTATTGTTAAAAAGGATCCCCAGCCTGAAAAAGATTAGGAACCACTGATCTAGACCTCAGTTCAGAGTTGTGCAAACCTCCCCACTCCAACCCCACCACACCCAGTCAGATCCACAGTATCCACAGTGAAGGAGCAAGTAGCAGACAATTCTGGGTGTGGTAAGCTGACAAAAAAAAATGCATGCATAGGTCTCAGTTTATAAAAAATCCCACAAATTTTGTATTTTAAAAAAGCTACAAAAATCCAAATAAAAAAACCCTCCAATTAATTAAAAAAGGTAGGCAGAAAACCAAAATTGTTTACAATCAAACTTATGCTAAAATTCATCTATGATAGCCTTCTATTTTTTCTGCATTCATTATCACTTCTGGGAGAGAGTGAATGAACTAGATGTGACAAAAGCCAGTCTCAGTTAATATCCTACTGGAGGCTGATCATACCTTAGAAATAAACAAGAATGTGCTAAAGAAATGGCCACAAGATGGCATCACAGTTTGAGATTAGAAAAATGATCCCTTAAAGACCCTGACTGCTTCAACAGCAAATAGTTTCAGTTTTTTTTAAAAATACCTTAAAATTTTCTGTTGTAGCTTTAATTAAAAATCAGTGTTGTCAATTAGTGGCAGTTAACTCAAGTAATTAAAACAAAACAAACTAATCAGATTTTAAAATAGTCATGGTCATCAGTTTTAATCAGTAAAACAATAGAAAACTACCTAAATTTATTAATATATAAACATATATTAATGTTTTCTACAATTTCAGATATATTGATTTCAATTATGACACAGAATACAAAGTGTGCACTGTTCACAACAGTCTTTATAACAGTCTTCAAAGCAAAGTAAAACAAATTTCATGTTTTTTATTAGGAATGAAATGTTCCAGAATCTCTCTCCTCCTAATGCTCAGGGGATTTGGGTCAGTAAAGTCCATTAACATTAATGGAAGTTCAGAGTAAGTCTAATGAACACCAACAGGGGAACAAGCACTTCTGTGAAGATAAGCAAGGATGTTTTGTTTAACTAGCCAAACTATGCATTGTCCTTTAAAAAACAGGAAGACACAGCAATAGCATTTCATAAACATAAAACAAATTTACAGTTATTTTCCTGCATAATGAAATATAAATATAATCACCACATTGTTATAATTCAGAATAAAATATTTTTAAACTCTTATGAAATGCATAAGTGGCAGAAACAAGATGACTATTGCTTCCATAATCCAAGAATCCTAGGACCACATCCTAGACTGGAGTTAATTTATACTGAGACTCACCATCTGCAGCTCTGGCCCCCAGTTTCTGTTTGGCTAGTCAGCTTAACATACTTTCTCTTTTGAACTAATCCCAAAATTAAAAGTGTTCAACATCTGTAGGGGCAAATCAGAATGTAACACAAACCAGAAGTAAAATTATTATTCAGTCATTATACATTGTGGCATTTTTATTTTGAGAACTAGGTAATAAGTCTTTTATTGAACAAAAGGATAAACTTCAATTTGCACAATAAGAAAACAATATTTAAAATATACTCTACATCTCAGGATTTTAAAACAAATGTTCAGTCTCAGGGGCAAACAATCTCAAGGTTGTTGCTGTAATTAATACAGATGTTCAGTGCTGTGGTACACCAAATTCCTTAAAGTACGCAGTTGTGTGGTAGCTGTACCATAACTCCGGGGTAAGTGCTGAAGGCATCCCAACTGCTCTGTCCTATAGGCTCAAGTTTTGGGGGCTCCCAGTAAGCATTAAGACAAACAGCAAAAAGCAAAGTTCCAAAGGGGTAGCCGTGTTAGTCTAGTTCAGCAAAACAAACAAGGATTCCTGTGACTTTTAAAGACTAACAAATTTATTTACCGCATGAGCTTTCATGAGGGAAAATCCTACCTTGTCAGACGCTTTGAAGATGGGGAAACTTACAGAATGGGAGGACAATAAATGCAGGGAAGTGTATGTCATAGGATCAGGTCACACTGTAAGAGCAAATCAAAGCTTTGGTTTGTAATCCATTTGTTTAAGTACAGCTTCAAAGAGAAAGTGTAGAATTGGAATTCATATGGAGATCTGACACCTTTGCCTTAGGGTTAAACAGAGATCTTGGTCTTTTTTCTTATACAGTAAGTGATTTGACCTCACCTCCCTCCATGTGCTGTTCTCCACTATTTGAATCTAAACAACTGTTTTGCTTTGTTGTCATAGTCTGACATGATCCTATGACTTACACTTCCCTGCGTTTCTTTTCCTCACATTCTGTAAGTTCCCCATCTTCAAGCATCCAACAAAGTGAGATCTTCTCCCATGAAACCTCATGTGATAAATAAATGTGTTAGTCTTTAAAAGTGCCACAGGACTCCTTGTTTGTTTTGCTGTCCAGTGGAAGTTATGTGACTGATGTAATAACAGGGAGTTGAAAAGACTGTATTGAAAAGTGCAAGATGAATATGGTCTTCAGGGACAATAAGCGTCAGGTGGATTTCCTACTGATTCCCTAAAGAGAGTTCAGTGCAACTTCCTTAACATCCAGTTATGCAAACACCAAGCCTTTGAAACTACACTCCGAGAAGAGGTTTTTTGCGTGGTGATGACTGGTTACAAAAGCCAGAATCAAAGTCCTCAGCTGTCTAAAGAAATGACGTATCTTCCCAGTCTTCCTTCTGGATCTCGATCTCTGATTTGGTCTACACTACAGACCCATACTGATAGTGATTTAGGGCCTAGGCATACTCTGAGTGCAAGAGGTAAACTGAGGCAACATTCACAATTGAAGAAATCAACATGACCATAGATCTTTGTAGAAATGACAGTGCCAGGCTAGGCTTTATTGCAGTGTAACACAATGGCAAGTGACCTATCTAAACAGATCTCCTGGTAGCATTTTTGCTCTCAAGGCAACAGAGTAGCTCAGCTAATGTGAGGACTCTGTCGCCCCCTTTGGTTGCACAAAATCTAGGCTTTAGGCTTCCTACTTTTATACCATGCTTGGACCGACCTATAAGCTCAGCCCTCTTTAGGGTCTGAATTGACCTTGACTGGTCCACATACCTCTTTTTTGATGTCACCCATCAATATGATAGGACCACACATCCCTGAAGATCTCCATCCATCAACATGTCATTCTGCAATTATGTATACCCTTGCTCTGGATCATTCAAAGCATCTCTTTGTATCTCCTTGGCACAAAGCCAGCTGGATACTGTACCTTGGCATAACTACATCATTGAAAAATCCACACCTGTGAATGACATAGCTACAATGACCTAACCCCATGTGTAGACAGTGCTTTACTGGAGGGAGACTTTTCCCACCAACATAGCTACTTACTCTCAGGGAGGTGGATTAACTACACTGATGGATCCATTCTCTCATGGGTACAGAGCAGTTTCATTAACATGCTGCAGCTGCACTGATGCAGCATTTTAAGTGTAGATCTTCCCCCCCAGCAAGTAAAACTGTGTGGCTACATGGATAACCCATTTGCATGTTTTGAAGGACTAAAACTCACCAAAGTCCTTGGCTGAACTTGGGGCTGATGCGGTAAGCTTTTTAATACACATTTTGGATCCAACTTCCTGTCAGAGCACAGTGATCAACTTCCCAGGTTAATTCCCTGGGTTTAGTGAAGCAGTACCGCTGGCTCAGGGAATCCAATATGGATAGGGCCTGGTTCCTGCTCCATTCACTGCATACAGTCCAATCACCTCTGGCTACTTTCCTCTAGGAAACTGACCTCAGTCTCTCCTGGTCCTTGTCCATTCTGTCTTTCTCTCGCAGTCTCTGCTGTTCTTCCCTTGAGTCCTCATCCTGATCTGAAACCTAATTACTTCTCTCCTTATTCAAATACAGTAGGCCTACCAACTATGATCTTTGCTCCCTGATTTTTAATGTTTAATTTCCTTTCACTGCACAACTTTGCTAATTGCTATTTCAAAAGCAGTTCAGAACTCATTTTTCCTGAAGACTTTAGCTATCCTCTTCTTGAAAGGAATGCAAGAAACTTTTTTTCTTATTTCATACTTCTTCAAAGCATCTGATGAAGTGGGATTTTCCCCCATGAGAGCTCATGTGATAAATAAGTTTGTTAGTTTTTAAGTGCTACAGGACTCCTTGCTTCTTTTGCTGAACTAGACTAACACGGCTGCCCCTTTGTAACTTTACAATACTTGTGTAACTGCTGATGTCGTTTATTAGAAATGCACCAGTTACTTTCATCCCACCATGCTAACATGAATATGTCACATTTACAGGCAAGCTCCATGCCTGTCTACATTTTGGTCTTCTTAGCCATAGGTCTTCCACATTTACCTCTTTTGGGCTATGTCTACACTACAAAAGTTAGTTTGAATTAACAAAGTTGAACTAATAAGTTTGACCTTAATTTGAACTAAACCCGACCTTAGTAAGTCAAATTAACAAAGTGCACTAATTCAACTTAAACGTTAAGTTGAATTAGTGCACTTTAATTCAAACTAACTGCTCTAATTCAGTCATTTAGTTCAAATTGAGGCTTAAACCTGGTCCACACTGTCCTTAGTTCAAACTTAGAATCGAACTAAACCCTTAGCTCAAACTAAATGCAGGTGTTACTAATCTGAACTAAGCTTTCATTAGTTTGAATCAAGGAACTCCTTAATTCAAACTAGTGAATGTTTATGGTGGACAGGGACTAACTTAGTTCAAATTAAAGCTCCTTAATTTGAACTAATTTGCCAGTGTAAACGTACCCCAGCTGGAGCCGAATCTTGCAGTTTTACACCCTCAGAAAGGGCCCAGGTCTACAGTATGCTGTGCACCAACCATGGTTACTCAGCAAGCCCAGCAGACTCAGCAGGAAGAGACCTGAAGAGGTCATCTAGTGCATTCTTTTGTGCTGAGGCAGGTCAAAGTATACAACATGGATGTTCACCAAACCTGGTCTTACAAACCCTCAAAGATGGGATTCCAAAGCAAACATTGGTACATGTTCCAGTAGTTAACTATTCTTATAAAAAGGGTGTCCTAATGTCTACACTTGCAAATTAGTTCAAATTAAGGAGGCTTAATTCAAATTAACTTAGTTTCTTTCTACACTAGGCTTTCATTAGTTCAAATTAAGGAATTCCTTAATCCGAAATAATGAAAGCTTAGTTTAAACTAGTAAGACCTGACCTTTAGGTCCAAGTAAGCCTTTAGTTCAATCCTTAGTTTGAACTTGGCACAGTGCGGACATTTAAGTCCACTTTGTTAGTTCGAACTAAAAGTAGTTAGTTTAATTTAACAATGTGGGTTAAGTCAAATTAACTCTAATGTGACTTAGTCCACACTGTTAATTCAAACTGATAAGTTCAGTTGTAGTTTGAACTACATTTCAACTTATTAGTTTGAATGAACAAATTTGAGCTAAGTTTGGGAAACGTAGACATAGCCCTTATGTTTAACTTAAATCCCCTTTGCAGTAGATTAAGCCAATCACTTCTTGTCTTACCTTTGTTGAACAAATGATCACCATCAAGGGCATTGCAAGGCATGGGCCCATGGAGTCACAGCTCCAAATGTTCAGTAGAGTGCCCAGAGCTCAGTTCAACCACTGGTTGTAGCACTTCGCCCTGGCAGACTGGTGCAACCTGCCATGCCTGGGAGCTCAGCTGGGGTCACTTGGGTGGGGCCTTTTTAAATCTCCCACCTTGTAGTTCATCCACACATGTGGCCCAGGGTGGGAGAACAGGGTTAGAAATTTTAAACCAGCATAGCTCCAGCCAGGCAACCATGAGGGTAAGTACATCTGTGCCCTGCTGGGGCTCAGTGGGACCTCGGGGAACTATGTTGGGGCTCAGAGAGCCCAGGTCAGGGGGAGCTGCAGGCAGCATCCAGGCCCTGCAAAGGCTGGGGGAGCTGCCAATGTGGTCCAAGTAAGGGGCACCCCAGAGAAGTCGCAGGCAGGAGCAGGGCATGGGGAAGCCTATGCCCCAAAAGCTCGCGCGCGCGCGTGCGTGTGTCAATGCTCCTGATCACCATCCTCTTTATAACAGCTCTTAACATCCTTGATGACTGTTATTTGATTCCTCATTCTTTTTTTCTTAGAACTAACGTGCCTAGTATTTTTAACCTTTCCTCATAAGTCCAGTTTTCTAATCTTTTATCATTTAGGTGCTCTCCTCTGGACTTTCTCCAATTTGTCTGTGTCTTTCAGCATTGGCCCAAAACTGGACACAGTACTCCAGCTGAGGCCTTACTAATGCTGGCAATTACTTCCTGTGCCTGACATATAACATTCTGCTAATACATCCCAGAATATTAGCGTTTTTCCAAAGGTGTCACAATAGCTATGTCTACAGTGTCCAAGTTATTTTGAAATAGTTATTTAGGAATAACTATTTTGAATTTGTTTTGAAATAAGTATTTTGAAATAGCATTATTTCAAATTTATTATTTTGAACTAGGAGTCTGATGAAGACTCTCGATTTTGAATCAGGCAGGAGTTCTTCTTTCAAAACAGAGAGTCTTCACTAGACTTTCTTTTTCAAAATAAGGGAAGGCAGTGAAAAGTATATGGCCATTGTTTCAAAACAAGCCAGTTCCACAGCTCGGAATGGCTTTTTTCACAATAAGTGTTTTGAAAGAATTGCTCTTTTGAAATAAATGCAGGTTTAGTTATCAAAATAGTGCTTCATTATTTCAAAATAACTAAGCACTTATTTTGAAATGCCAAAATGCCTCCATGGACAGATAAAAAGGTTTTTTGAAATAAGCCTCCTTATTTTGAAAAAAACTTTTCAGTGTAGACATATCCATTGTTGGCTCTTATTAATGTCTTTTATCCCCCTAAATCAAGGGTGGCCATATTTCCTAAATTAAAAAATGAGACAGTCCAGGGCTTGCCTGAGCCATCCTTGTGTACAGGGCTCCCTCCAACTCTACAGCTATAGTTGACCTTCTGCTAAGCGCTGTGAAGCCCATGGCTGGGGCTGATTCCTGAGGCCTGGTCTCCAGCACTTCCCATCACCCCGCTCTGCCCCACAACATTTTTTGGCAAACTAGGCATTGGTTTGTTTGCGGTTGCCAACTGATGGCCAGTTGGGAAGAGTGAACAGGATAAATGCCCCTTTTTAATCAAAAAAGTGTCTAAGACAGGGCTTAAAAAGGGGAGTGTCTCAGCCAAAATGGGACATATAGTCACCCTACACAAATCTTTAACAGCAGGACTACTGCCTAGCCAGTTAGTCCTGATTTTGCTTTTGTGCGTTTGAGTTTTCCTTTCTGAGTGTAGTGCTTTGCACTTGTTTTTACTGAATTTCACTTGTTGATTTCAAACCAACTCTCCAATTTATCAAAGTTATTTTGAATTCTAATCCTCTGTGCCTACTTTCTCAACTTAGTGTCATCTGCAACTATTATAAACACAATCTTCACCAAATTATCCAAGTCATTAATAAAATATTGAATAGTAGGAGAGCCAGCGCAGACCCATGCAGGATCCCACTAGATGCATCTTCCCAGTCTGACAGTGAATCATAGATAAATACTTCTTTTCAACCTTTACCCATTTCCCTAGATTGCTTACTAACAGGGCCAGATTAAGGCAGGGGCTCTAGGGGCTGTAGTCCCAGACCCCAGGCTAACGGGAGGTCCTGCGACTCTTCAAAAATCTGACCCCAGCCAACTGGGCTTCCATGACTCAGGCTCACCTGGCCAGCCATTCTACTACCCCACCCCATGCCAGCCTGACAGTATTCCCAGAAAGGGAATCCCACCCCTGAAGCATTGCCACTGCACACAGTCAGCCTGTCCTGTCCCCCCACAAAGTTCTTAAAGCTGGCCTGCCTTATACAGGTGGTGGGTCTGCCATCCCAGGGCCCAGCACCAGAGCGCCTCCTCACCCCTAGGCTGGCTGCCACCACATTCAGGGGTAGGCCACAATAGTGGGTAGCTTCAGGCCTCCAGGAACCATGATCCTGCTCTGCTTACTAAAATAAAGATGTATTGTGTCCATTGCTTCCTTTCCAGCTGCTAGGTCAGGAACCCTGTTAAGAAGAAAAAGGTTAGTTTGTTCTTGACAAATCTATGTATCCTATTACTTATCACCCTATTATCCTCTAACTTTGGGAGCTTATGACCAGTGTTAATATAAGTGATTGGACAGTTTTCTTAAAATATAGTATTGTTTAATCTTAACAACAGGAACAAAAATATAAGAGGAAAAAGGATTTTAAAACAAAAGGGCTGCATTCATGTCTATCTTATCCTAAGCCCTCTTATTTTGTCATAGTGTGCCAGGCAAGTTTTGTTTCTTCAGACCCCCAGCAAAGCCCTTTTGTCTAAGTCAGTCTTTTCTCCATGAAAAGCCTTCAACAACTACCTTTCCATAGAGTGACTTTTCAACTGTTCGGTATCCTTTTAAGCTTTGGCCCCCAGCCTTCAAAAATTAAGTCTTCTAGCTGACTGATGGCTTGCAGTGGTAACTTCATAGCTAATAGCTCAAGCATGGTCTCATAACATATGTCTACAATGTGATAGAAAACCTCAACATCAACATCAAAAGCACAACATCAAGTCTTAGAGCCCAGCTTAGGCTCATGGGGCTCAGGGCTGTGGGGCTGCACAATTTTTGTGTAAATGTTTGGAGTTGCACTAGAACCTAGACCCTCCCCACACTTGACATTTTAGAGTTTGGTTTCCTGTCTGAGCCCAAACACCTGTATTACTGCTTTATAGGCTTTCAGCCCTATGAGCCCGAGTCAGCTTACTCAGGCAAAGTACAGCCATTCAGCTATTGCAGCGTAGACATATCCTTAATAACACCTTAGGATTTACTGTGTGGTTGCATATCTACAGCCATTGGCTATGTCTACACTGAAGGCTTAAGTCAATTTAAGCAGGCTTAAATCAACTTAAGCAACTCCCTGGCCACATTTGGAGTTCACTGAGTTAACGTAAGCACTTGCTAAAGTCGACTTAATAACTCCTGCCTTTAAAGTCAACTTTAAGGGTTAAGTCAACTTTATTAATTTGACTTAAAACAATGTATTAATTCAACATTAATGGACAAAGTTGACTTACGGCATTAGAGTCATTTAAGTCAGCTTTATAAAGCTGACTTGAGCCAGGGGACCCCTATAAAGTCAACTTTAAATGCATCCCCTGGTTTATGCCAACTTTATAAAGTCAACTTAAACAAATGGGGTCTCACTAAGTCAACTTAATAAAGTTGATTTTAAGTCAACCTTGTTAAGTCAATTTACCTGTGCCCTCTAGTGTAGACATAGCCATTGTGTTGCTTTTCTGCTAGTTTCCTAATAGCCCTGCTATTAAAGTAAACCTTACACAAAGGAAAGAGAAATTCTATAAAACTATGTATCAACAATTGATATATAAGTTTTTAAGAGCAAGTTAGACAAACATCAGTTAGGGATGGCTTAAGAGTCCTGCCATGAGTGCAGGGGATTGTACTCGATAACCTCTCATGGTTTCTTCCTGTTTCTATGATCCCCTCTCTCTCTCTCTCTAGATATATATATTTGACTCTTAAAGTGAAATATTAGTAATAACCATATATATATAAGGTGACTGGATAGCGTAGTGATTAAGAGCGCCGTAGTGGTTAAGAGCAATGCTCTCTGATATGGGAGACTGGGGTTCAAATCCCACTGGGTACCTGTCTACCTCCCCAGTAGGGATCCTTGGGCAAAAGACCCCCTAACGCCTCACCTGCCTACCTCAAATATGAGAGTGACATGAACTAGGAGAGTCATGCGGGCTCGGACGTCACCTGGACTAACAAGGTCTGTGCCAGATGTTGGGGAACCAGGACAATCTGATGATAAGTGGGCTACTGGAACAAACCATGCATGGATGAGAGAAGAGAACCTGGAACTGAGGGAATGCTACTACAACAGCAGACCTAATGAGAGGGGATGTATGAGGGGACTATGGATGGACAAAAAGACCTACATCCACACTAACTGAGAAACAGCTAGTTACCCAAAGCTTCAACAGAGTAAAGAGGCAGCTGCTCTCACAACTGGAGATAGACCAACTCCACATTACCTCCCAGACTCAAGAAGAAGCCCCAGAAGAACAACTGGAGGTGCAGCCACCACCTGATGGTGGAACTTCACTGCCACCCCCTCCATTACAGAGCACAGCAGCTGATATGAGGCATAAGATCATGGATAAACTAGCTACAGTCAACCCTCGAGACCGATTACCAAGGCTCGTTGGAGAAATACCATCAGATAGCATGCTAGAAGATGCCAATAGAGCCCTAATGACAATTCCTACTACCACCATCACTGAAACCAATGAACTGGTATACGCTACAGCCTCTGTAATCCTGGAGATGCTTGGCTACACAATCAAGAAGAACACCAGTACATACCCCCCCTGGAAAATGAGGTTGGAGGATAAGATCAAGGCAACCCGGAGAGAAGTTAGCCGGCTGGTGGAACTACAGAAGGGTGTAGAGATTAAGGATAAGACTCAGCTACTGAGAAAATACAAGGGCCTGACTCCAGCTGAAGCCCTAGAGACTGCTAAGCAAAGGCTCACAGCACTGGCCACCAGGCTAAGGTGATACACTAGAGAAGCAGAGGCCAAAAAGATAAATGCCCTGTTCTCCAAAGAACCATCCAAAGTGTACTCCATCCTGCAGTGCAACAACACAATAACAGCAGAACCACCAACAGCAGAAACTGAACAGTACTGGAAGAACATCTGGGAGAAAGAGAAGACTCATAACACCAGTGCAAAGTGGCTGCAGGACCTGAGAACAGACCACAGCAATCTCCCAGAACAGGAACCAGTCACCATCACAGTAGCCGACATCCAACAGCGGGTCAAGAACATGAAGAGCTGGACAAGCACCTGGCCCAGACATGATCCACACCTACTGGCTAAAGAAACTAACAGCAGTGCATGAACGCCTAGCAGCACAGATGAACCAGCTGCTAGCAGCAGGCTCCCACCCAGACTGGCTAACACAAGGAAGGACAGTGCTGATCATGAAAGACCCCCACAAGGGAACAGCACCATCCAACTACCGGCCAATAACCTGCCTCCCCACGACATGGAAAGTCCTATCAGGCATCCTAGCTGCCAAGCTACAGGACCACATGGGCCAGTACCTGAGCACAGCTCAGAAGGGCATTGGGAACAACACCAGAGGCTCAAAACACCAGCTGCTCATAGATAGAGCAATTGCCCAAGACTCAAGGTCTAGACAGACCAATCTGAGCACAGCCTGCATTGACTACAGGAAAGCCTACGACTCAATGCCGCACACATGGATCTGTGAATGTCTGGCGCTATACAAAGTCAACAGGACACTAAGGACCTTCCTCAAGAACTCAATGGGACTGTGGAAGACAACACTGGAAGTCAACTCAAGACAGCTTGCACAAGTGGCCATCAAGTGTGGCATATACCAAGGTGATGCGCTGTCCCCACTGCTGTTCTGCATTGGCTTGAACCCCCTTAGCCAGATAATCACAAGGACTGGATATGGATAAAAGTTCAAGAGTGGAACTACCATCAGCCACCTCCTCTACATGGATGACATCAAGCTGTACGCTAAGAATGAACGAGACATCGACTTGCTAATCTACCTGACATGGATCTACAGTGAGGATATTGGGATGTCATTTGGACTGGAGAAGTGTGGCCAGATGGTAGTAAAGAGAGGAAAGGTAGTCAAGACTGATGGGGTGGAACTACCAGCAGGCCACATAGCAGACATACAGACCAGCTACAAGTACCTTGGCATCCCACAGTCACATGGGACCCACAACGAGGAGGCAAGGAAGACAGCAACATCCAAGTACCACCAAAGGATAAGACAGGTCCTGAAGAGCCAACTCAATGGGAAGAACAAGATCCACGCCATCAACAGGTACGCCCTGCCAGTCATCAGATACCCTGCCGGTATATTGAGCTGGCCAAAGGAGGACATGGAGGCTGCCGATGTGAAGAGCCGGAAGCTCCTCACAATGTACGGAGGTTTCCACCCCAAGTCCAACACCCAGAGACTGTACGCCAGCCGGAAAGAAGGCGGGCAGGGTTTGGTGAGTGTCAAAGCCACTGTCCTGGATGAAACCCAGAACATCCAGGAGTACATCAGTAAGATGGCACCCAAAGATGAGCTGCTGAGAGAATGCCTGAGGCAGCAGCAGCAGACATGGGAGGAAGATCAAGCAGAAGAAGTGCCATGGCAAGACAAGACCCTGCATGGAATGTACCATCGACAGATAGCTGAGGTGGCTGACATTGGGAAATCCTACCAGTGGCTGGAAAAAGCTGGACTAAAAGACAGCACTGAGGCACTGATCATAGCAGCACAAGAACAGGCACTGAGCACCAGATCCATTGAAGCAGGGGTCTACCACACTAGACAGGACGCAAGGTGCAGACTGTGCAGAGAGGCCCCAGAGACAGTCCAACACATAGTGGCAGGATGTAAGATGCAGGCAGGAACCGCATACACGGAACGGCACAACCAAGTAGCTGGCATTGTATACAGGAACATCTGCACAGTGTATGGGCTAGACCCTCCCCAGACCAGATGGGAGATTCCACAGAAGGTCGTGGAGAATAACAGGTCTAAGATCCTGTGGGACTTCTAGATCCAGACGGACAGGCAGGTACTGGCCAATCAACCAGACATCGTGGTAATAGACAAGAACCAGAAGACAGCGGTGGTGATAGATGTAGCAGTGCCAAGTGACAGCAACATCAGGAAGAAGGAGTATGAGAAGCTGGAGAAGTACCAGGGCCTGAAAGAGGAACTAGAGCGGATGTGGAAAGTGAAGGCCAAAGTGGTCCAGGTGGTGGTAGGAGCACTCGGGGCTGTGACTCCTAAGCTGGGAGAGTGGCTCCAACAGATCCCAGGAACAACATCAGAGCTCTCTGTCCAGAAGAGTGCAGTGCTAGGAACAACTAAGATACTGCGCAGAACCCTCAAACTCCCAGGCCTCTGGTAGAGGACCCGAGGTTGAGGATGACACATACCACCCATAGGGGGTGAGAGAGGAATTTTTATATATGATTATTACTAATATTTCACTTTAAGAGTGGTGAGGTTTATATGAATATGCTATTGAATAATGACTTATAATAATGTCTTTGGAGACATTGAATTATCTTACATCTTCTACTTGTTTTTGCATTAATTTTTAAATAATTTACATGTAAATGAAAATGTTTAGTGTTTTAATCCTAATGTCCAAAATTTACAATTTGTATCATGCATTGTCATTTACAAAAAGTGATCTGTCAAGAGAACGCAGATAACTAAGTTATGCAATGCTTCAGAAAGTATTGATAGGTTAACTAAATTTGAAGTAGTTGCAAAGAACAGGGAACCTGCTGTAAACTTGCATGCTCAGGAATAGTTAACCATCATCACTCAGCAATATATTAATACTGAAAAGAAGATTACAATATAAATCTTATTTAGAGATTTAAATAAGATGTATAGAGTACAGGTTTGTGTGATGGCCCTTAGGCTATGTCTAAACCAGAGAATTACTTTGTATTAAAGAGCCTTAATTCAAACTAATTTGAACCTTGCCTAAACTAGGCTTTGCCTACTTCAAACTAAAAAAAATTTTAGGCAAAGCTTAGTTCGAACTAGTTAGTTTGGCTGGTGAGTTTGAACTAACTGCTAGTTCAAACTCATTTGCATACTTAGTTTGAACTAGCCCAATGTAGACATGCTATAAAGTTAGTTTGAACTAAAAAAAGCACGGCTAGTTCGAACTAAAGTTAGTTTAAACTAAAAAAATATGCGCTTAGCTTGAACTAACTTTTGATCTACTTAGTTCTGACTAACCAAGTCTGAATTAAGACTTTAGATGCAGACATAGCCTTAGGGTATGTCTACATTTGCAAGTTAGTTCGAATTAAGGAGGTTTAATTTGAACTAATTTATTAAGGGCATGCCCACATACATGTTTTAAATCTAAATAACACTCATTACTTCAATTTAAAAATGTTTATGTCCAGATGACATTTCCTTATTTTGAAATAAGGAGCTCCCTTATTTCGAAATAAGGAAAATCAGTTCAATATAACAAAACCTGGTTTGATATCGAAATGAGGGTCATTTCTAAACTCTGGTTTTGAAATAACCCCATCTGGCTCTGTTATATCGCTATGACACACATATCAATATAACACTTGACCTTCCTCCCAGGGTGCATGGCACACTGGAAGGAAGTCCCACCTGGCCTCAGCACCCTGGCCAGGGAGGGAGAGGAGCTGCAGGGGGAGACAGGGGGTAGGGGATCGGGGAGCCGGCTCTCCCCACTTCCCAGGCTTGCTGGCAGCTAGCGGGGCAGCCAGGTGGGGATCCAGCTAGCCCCATTTGCTGGGCTTCCGGCTACCATCTGGGTGGCGGGTTGGGGAGCCGGCTCACCCCCCTTGCTGGGCGTGCCGGCTACCTCCCGGGTGGCGGATCGGATTCAAGTAGAATCAATTTAACCAGATACATGTGGACATAGCCTAATTGTCTATCCCAGGTTTTCATTAGTCTGAATTAAGGAATTCCTTAATTTGAACTAATGAACGCTTAGTGAGACCTGCTGGTTAGTTCGAATTAAGCCCTTAATTTGATTTTTTAGTTTCAACTAAGGATGGTGTAGACTAAGATTATCCTTTAGTTTGAACGTAATAAATTCAAATTCAGGGGAGTTAGTTAGAATTAACAAAGTGGACTAATTCAACTTAATGTTAAGTCAAATAAATCCACTTTGTTAATTCAAACTAATAAGTTTGAGTTTAGTTAACAAATTAGAACTACCTTTTCCTAGTATAGACATAGCCTTAGAGGACAGGCTATGCATAAAGCATTAAGTTGCCCAGTGGGTATTTACTACCTTGTACATTAATTGGAAGTAAAAAGGGATGTCTGTGGTCTAAACACAACCTTTAGATCTATAATGTGACTATTAAGTCATTGGCTATAATTCATCCTTCATGAGAACAAGATGACCCTTAGTAAGGAATCCCATTGCATACTCAGATCTCCTTTATGCTATTACAGTTTATCAGGTTCAGTAATGGGGAAAAAAAAAAGTCGCTCATGAGTAAAAGTTATTTATGAATGCAAATTAATTTCTTCAAAATAAGCTTCTCAGAAATAAACCTTCTCTGTGAGGCATGCAAGGGCCATTTTTCATCTATGATTTATTTACACTAATCTAAAAATAAAACTATTCAATTCAGAGTCATTCACTGGTGTCTACCTTTGACACTAATGTAACTCTAGAGAAAAAAAGAATTTAAATGAAGTGCATTAACAGATCAAAGTATAATTTAGATTGCTTAAAGAATATTAAAGATATGTATTTTGCATTTTCTTATTTCTCCATTTCAGAACTGGGTTTATCAGTACTTATAATTTTTAATGATGAGGGTCCAGTCCTATAAGGCGACTTTAAAGGATCAGATCCTAATCTCTAAGGCTATGTCTACACTTAGGAAGGTTAGTTCAAATTAACTTAGTTTGAACTAATTAATTTGAACTAATAATGGGTAATTCACACTAACATGGCCCCACTAGAAACCCAAATCAAACTAGCATGTCCATGGACAGGACTTGCTAGTTTGATTTAGGAAGGGGGCATAATGGGAAGTAGGGCACCCACAGGCTCCTTACAAGGCCCCCCCCCGGTGGTAACATGGCCCACAAGGGGCCATGTTGCCACACCTCCCAGGGTGCCCTTCCCCTAAAACCCGAAATAGCAAGTCCACTGTTTGGACATGCTATTTCAGTTGGGGCTTTTCCCTTATTTCGAACTGACTTTTAGTTATTTTGAATTAAGTAATTTCAAAGTAAGGGCTTTATTTCAAAATGACTTGTTTCGAAATAACTTAGTTCGAAACAAGGCCCTACATGTGGGCATAGCCATAATGAAAGACTCATGAAGCAGCTACAGGGCAAGAATTAGTTGAAGATATTATGTAGCAAATTTAAAATAAATAAGTTTCAGAAGGTCATCTACACACAGATATTTTGCCAACAGAAACCAAGATAAAATTCATTAGCTAAATTATTTGTCATGATCTGTTTGCTTTGCTATATGAGTAAGGTGCACAGGCACAGGAACCAACAAAAAAAAAAAACCCTGAGAACTGGGGTGGAAATCTGTTAGAGAAGGGAAGCAACTCTTTTTTCTTTAGGGAAAGTGAATGAATTTTTGAAAGTATGTTCGTGTTTTGCTTGCTGGATTGTTTTCAGTTTGTGGAGGAGTATGCTGTGCCTTTGATCACAACAGAACCTTGTTTAGGAGGTGTGACTTGCCTAACCACAGACCTATGAAGGCAGTCAACTGCCCAGCACGGGAGCCAGCAAACAGATGAAAACAGAGGAGTTTGAGTAGTAGGCAGTGCTACCAGCAAGATGGCTGTGACTAATCAAGTGAGGAATCTGGATGAATCCAAGCAGAAACAACTAAGTTGTCTGTACACCTATACAAGGAACCTCAGTAACAAAATAGAGCACCTAGAACTACTGATGCAGGAAGTGAAACTTATTATTATGAGGATAACAAACATTGTGGAGTAATAGTCAGGACTGAAATACAGGCATTGAAGGGTATCTGCAGTTCAGGAAAGATGAGAGGAAAGGTAAATGGTATGGAACAGCATGCATATTAATGATGAAGTAAACTGAAGAAATTTTAGCTGATGGAATAAATAAAATGGAAACTGGGTAATAACCACGTTGGGGAAGAAAGGTAACAGAAGCTCCACTGGAATAGGGCTGAGTGTCTGCTGCAGACTCTCAGAACGTGATTTAGAAATAAATACTACCAAAAATTATAAGATTATGGAGACTTTAATTTCTCATATATCTTGCAAGAAAAGTGCTTCTAATAATGGTAAGATCCAGATTTTCCTGGTTATTATAGGTGATACATTTCTTCACTAAATAGTTACCAAACCAACAAAAGTAATGTCAGTTTTGGATTGGTAAGTAACATTGAGCTTATAGAAGAACTGGTTGTAGGGAACAATTTTAATTTGAATGATGATGAGTTAATTTAATTGAAACTAAATAGAAGGATAAACAAAAATACATTTGCAATTAGCTCTGTTGGTTTCAAAAGGGCAAACCTTACAAGGAAATTAACTGGGAGAGTAGATTGGACTGAAGAACTCAAGGATCTGAATGTGAAGAAGGTTTTGAATTATTTTAAGTCAAAGTAGCAGAGACTGTCTGAAGCCTGCATCACAAAAAAGGAGGAAAATTCATAGGGAATGGGTCTATACTAAATTGGACAAACAAGAATCTAAGACTGGTTATTAGGAGAAAGCAGAAAATCTGCAAGGAATAGAAGAAAGTATGGATCAACAAGGAATATTATCTCTTGGAGGTCAGAAAGTGAAGGGAAAAACTAAGAACTGTCAAAAGCCAAGCAGAGTTGGACCTTGCAAAGGAAATTAAAACCAGTAGTAAAAGTTTCTGTAGCCATATAGGTAAAACGAAAACAAGAAAGTAAGTGGGATCACTAATCTTTGAGTATGGAGTAGAGATTAAATATAATCTTGTCATGACACAACACCTAAATGCATACTTTGTCTGAACTTTTAATAAGGGGAATGAGGAGCTTGGGGGCACTGGCAAAGTGACTAATGGAAACAAGGACAGGGAAGTAGGAACTACCACATCTGGTGTGAACTCCAAAATGAAACATCTTATTGGAACCCAATCGTGGTCCCAGACAATCTCCATTCAAAAATCTTAAAGGAACTGTCATGTGAAATTGCAAGACCAAATAATAAGAATTTTTAATGAATCTATAAAGTCACAGCATATCCAGTGGCTGGAGAATTCCAAATACAGTACCTATGTTTAATAGAAGGTAAAAACAATAATAATAATAATAATAATCTGGAAGATTACAGGCCTGTTAGTTTGACTTCAGGAAAGATTTTAGAACAAATGTAGAAAGAAAGTAATGACCAACATAGATGTAAATGGTAACTGGGATAAAATTGTTTTTTAAAAAAGGTAGATCATGCCAGACCACTCTGACCTCTTTTTTGAGAAGATAACCAATCTAGACAAAGGAATTATAGTAGTTCTACTGTTCCTGGACTTCAGTAAAACAGTTGATATAGTTCTGTACAGTTAAATTGGAAAGGTGGGGATTAATTAAAGAATTGAAAAGGGGGTAAGGAACTGGTTAAACAGAAGACTACAGTGGATCATGCTGAAAGATGAACTGTTAGGCTGAAGGGAAGTTAACAGGGGAGTTCCTCAAGAATCAGTCTCAGGTCCAATCTTATTTAATATTTTTTATCAATGACCTTGGCACAAAAAGTGTGAATGCTAATAAAATTTACAGGAAAAAATATCATTTGGAGGTATTGCCAATACAGAGGAAGACCAAAATATTATATAAGAAAATACGATGACCCTGAAAACTGGAGAAATCAAAATAGGATGGCATTTATGTGCAAGGTATTTAGGGATTAACAACAAGAAATTTTGCTATTTATTAAGAATACAGCAATTAGAAAGACCGGAGTGTATTAGCTGATCGCATAATGACTATGAGCCACCAATGGGTATGTCCACATGTCTCTTTTATTTTGAAATAACACTGGTTATTTCAAAATAAAAAAAGATTAGGTCCACACAACATTTTCTTATTTTGAAATGACAGACTGTCATTTCGAAATAAGAACCATCATTTTGAAACAGCTTAAACCCAATTCATTTCGAAACGGCTGTTATTTTGAAATGGTTATTTCAAAATAACGCCATTTGGACATGTTGTTTTGAAACAACACCATTGTTTTGAAACAACATGTCCAAATGGTGTTATTTTGAAATAACCATTTTGAAATAACAGCCATTTCGATAGCAGGCTTTCCCTTAATTCAAATTAACTTATTTCGAAATAAGGACTTTATTTTGAAATAACTCATTTTGAAAGAACTTATTTCAAAATAATGATGTATGTGTAGACATAGCCAATGTGATGTGGCCATGGAAAGGACTAAGGGCTAGTCTATCTCTAAAACTTACAGTTGCACAGCTGTAGTGCTTGTGTAGCCACATTACATTGACAGGAGAGAGGTCTACCACTGGCATAATAAAACCTCCTAAATGAGATGCAGTAGCTATGTTGGTGGGAGACACTCTCCCACCAACATAGCATTGTACACACTAGTACCTATGTCAGCAAAACTTAAGTTGCTCAGAGGGGTGGTTTTTCCACAACCCTAAGCAATAAAAGTTTTGCCAGCATAATTTTGCCAGCATAAATGCTAGTGTAGACAAGCCTGATGCAATCCTAGGGCATGGTATTTCTTGTAAAGATAAGCAACTGTTATCAGACACTGGTGAGACATCATCTGGAGTACTGTGTGCAGTTCTGGTCAACCATGTTTAAGTAAGATTACTTCAAACTGGAAAACATTACTAAAATAAGCAGAGGAATAGAGAACCCACATTACAAGAGGAGACTTATGAAGTTTGGCTCACTTAGCCTAACAATATGAAGGAAGTAGAAAAGGATGATTGCTTTCAATAAATATATCAGAAATATAAATATAAGGGAGGGAGAAAAGTTATTTAAGTTAAGAGCTAGTGTTGGCACAAGAACCAATGGCAACAAATTATCCATCATAAAGTTTAGGCTAGAAATCAAAGATTTCTAAGCATCAGTGGAGTAAACCTCTGAAATAGTCCTCAAAGGGAATTAGTGGGTTCAGATTGCCACTCATTCCACTTTTATCTGTAGAGTCAGTTTTTTGGCTTCTGTGTCCAGGTGCCCAAACGGGGACTTGGCAATGTCTGGTTATGTTTTAATTGGACATAAAAAACGTGGTTACCATGGGGCAGGGAGAGGTGCAAGGTCATTAACCTCTGTCAGCCCCTGCTTTGCTGGGGCCACCTCCTACCTGCACAAAGGCTTCTTCTCAGACTCCTGTCTCAGCCTGGAACAAAGGGATCCCAGCTTGGAAGGGGTGAGAAGATCAAGGGACAGAGACTTTGGAGAATGAGGCAGAAAAGTGGCAGGACCTAGCAGAAGAGGCAGAGAAGGCACAGGGCCTCAAGGGAAGAGGTGGATTGGGAGTGAGGCCTTGGGGAGAAGAGGCAGGGCAGTAGGCAGGACTTCAAGTTCCAAGTGCTGGAACATGAGATGGATAGGGCTCAGGTTACTACAGAGATTTCTTTCTCAAATGTCTGTGGGTCTAATGGATGGTCATAGTTGGGGGCAGAAAAGGTTTTTCCTCCTTAATCAGATGGCCAAATATCTGGCATTCTTCTGCAGCATGAGGTATGTTTTAATTGCAGATTTAAATTAGAGTCAATGTTGATTCTCTGTAACTTGAAGTCTTTCAGTCATGATCTGAGGACTTTGGTGACTTAACCAGAGGTTAGGAGTAGGTAAGATTCTATGGTCTGTAATGTGCAGAAGATCAGAGTAGATAATTACAATGGTCCTTTCTGGCCTTAAAGTCTAAGGGTATGTCTATACTTGCAAGTTAGTCTGAATTAAGGACTTGCTTAAGTTGACTTAATAACTCCTGCCCTGTAACTTGACTTAAGCTTTTAAGTAGACTTTACAGGGCAGGAAGCCCTAGGCCCAGGCCCCTTCCCTACCCCAGTCCCGAACAGGATCCCAGCCCCCAGCCTCAGGCAGTAGGGGTTAAGAGCTGGCTCTTGCCACCCATGGCAAGGAGCTGGGAGCCTGATCTGACCCCTAGCCCATTGCTGCAGATGGTGGGGGCTAGAAGCAGGCTCCTGCCCTACATGGTAAGAGGTGCAGAGCCCAATCAGGCTCCAAGCTGCTTGCCACTATGAGCAGATGGCTCAGAGGCTAGTCAATTTCACAGACTACAAGCCTCCACCCCTTACTCTCAGCCCCTGCCACCTGCTGCAAGGGGCTGGGAGCCAGATCAGACTCCCATCCTTTTGCCGCAGGTGGCAGGAGCTGCCTGCACTTAACGGCAGCCCCCAGAGCTGAATCAGGCTCCTGGAGCCCAATTGGAACCGGGGGGTGGGGTGTAGCCTGAGATTTTTGCCATCTCATTAGTATCACGGAAAATCCTGATGGGATAGAGAAATGTATGGGAAGAAAATAGTGTAAGGCAATCTAGTAGAAATTTTTATGAAAAAATAAAGCTGACAAACAGCATAATATGTGATAATTAGTGGTAGAGAATTCATAAGTTGTCATTTGGAAATGTTTAAAATATAGAGTTGGTATGGCATTCAGCAAGTAAAATGGAGAGATCATAAGTTTAGCAGATTCCATAGGTATATCTCTTTCAGCAGATTCAATAGATATAGCTTTTGGGAAAAGTAGGTCAAGATGGAGGAAGATTTTGAACTTTTGAACTCACTCAGTCCCCATCCCCATCAAGTATTTTAAGGTGCCCACCCACTGTCAAAAGACCCATCAAAAGTGTTGATTTTTGATCAGGTGGCAGGTGAAATCACCCTTTTTCCAATTGGTGGAAATGAGATCACACCTTTGGATTGGTCAAGAGGGAGATGAGAGTGATAAGAGAATGAATAAAAGGCGATGCCCAGCAGTCAAACTTTGGAGATCTCTCCCACTCCTTACGGGGTTCCACTGGCCTCTGGCTATGTTCCCGCTGCACTAAGGAGTCTCACTCACACTCATCCCTAGAGAGAGTAATGTCTCTAGTGGAACTGGATGAGCTAAGTCGCGGGACTTACTCTCACAAGGGCGCTCTCCGATACAAGCTAAGTCGTGGGGCTTAGTCTCATAAGGGCATTCGCAAGACTTAGTCTCTGAGCTGGGTCTCCAGACTTAGTCTCAAAAGGGCACTCCGATCTTTCACTCTCATACACTCTCAGACAAGCAGCCAACCAAGTCCTGCGTATAGTCTGTGAGCAATGAACTGATACTTGTAAGCTCCAGCAGCTGCACCTGCAAGCCTTCGAGAACATTTCAAGCTGCTTTAAGTTCCAGTTTCCACAGCAACCACAGCAGAGCTGACCAGAGGGAGAAGAGCGAAGAGAGGAGAGAAGCCAGCAGAACCACAATCCAACAGAGACTGATTTCTTTTTCTTACAACTTTGGGGTAAGAAAAGGGTCCCAAGGAGGGGAGGAAAGTAGTAAGAACCTTAAGATTGTTAAACTGGTATAGTGCTGACAAGGGGCCCAATCCTCACCTAGTAATTTTAGGTTAATAAGTAAGCTATCAGAAAGAGTGAGACAAGAGACCCAGATTAGATTCCAAAGGAGTTATATTAAGAGTTGAGATCTCTCCATCCAGCAAGTGCCTGATCCCCACTTGCTGAATGTTCCTTCTGTATACCTAAGTATTGTCAATGTTTTAATTGTATAGAATAGTTTTAATGTGTGTTATTGTTGGGCTATCCGTGAGGGAAATAAGAATTATTTGTTAACCCTCAGAATAGGTATTTGTAATAAACCTTTCATTGTTTTTTCTGAGAAATCCTTGGTTTCAAGTCTTTTATTGATTCGAGTCTGTGCTTGATCAGCAGGCTGTAGCCATACTCACCACTCGGGGCTTTTGCCGAACTCTCGGGCACCGCGGCATTTGTCCGTTTGAGCGAAAAATGGTCCCACCCTTGTTGACCCAATAGGTCTAAATTTAAAAGTAGGACCCAGACTGCTGGACAGTCTATAAATTGGCAAATTAATCGGCAACAGGGAACGTTTGGAATAACTGTGATAGATTTTTCGGGGTAACGGGGGGGAGGTAGGGGGCAGGATGGCCCCAGATATGCCTGCACTATGTCCAGTGCAGACATACCCTGAAGCTGACTTAACAAAGTCAACTTAAAGTTAACCTTGTTAAGTCAACTTCCAAGGGCCACTCAACATAGACACAGCCAGCATTATTGGCACTGCTTCTTCTTATTGCTCCTGCCCTCCGTTATGCCTTTCTACATGGCTATACCCTCTTTTACTTGAAACTTTTCCTGTTAAGTATTAGAATGAGACACGGAGAACACCTGAGCATTTTCAAGCTGTCTCCCCTGAACTCCTAGGTTAAAAGTATTTGAATCAATTATGCAACTTCCATTCCAGAAGTTTCTTTCCCTCTCTACTCACATAAAGTCTATCCCATGAGAACAGTCCTGTGTCCATGAATGACACCCTGGGGTCAAACATCTTTAAGACCTGTGGATAACATCAGTGTATGAGCCATCTATTGATCATCATAATCTTGTCTCATCTTCACTTTCCTCCTCTAGGGACAGGAAGAATCCCACTTAAGATCTCCAGAGCCTCTACTTCTTTAAGCAGCTTCCCCAACCTGGAGTAATCTTGCTCATTTGTCCCAGAGAAGATCTAGCAGTATCATTTGTTCCATAAGAACAATCAGTGAATTCTTTCCTGCTCCCATTAGGATCCTCTTCAACTTCAGGTCCACATTCTGTATCTTGGCTCCTAGCAAACAGCACACCCTTTGTTTTCCAGATGAACTCTGTGACAGGCCTCTTTGTTTTTGTTAGTAGAGATTCCCTAATCATATAGACCTGCCTCTTTCTGGTTTTGATGAAGTTCTCAGGCCTTCCCCATTCTGTTCTTTCTGGCTGCAAGTTTTCTTATCTCATTTGCAGTCTTCTGAGATTTACCCTTTATCTACTTTAGGCTCTGGATTCTGGTGATTTCCATTGTTTCTTGGCCTTCTCTTATAGGACTAGCCACTCTTCTCTTCTTCCTTGGTCACCTATCTTATGTTACTAACTGCCACAGGTTAAAGTAAGCTGGAACACCCCAGAACAGCATTCTGGGGCCCACCATTTCTAGAGGCCAGCATTCTTGGGCTCCTAAATATAGAAAGGCACAGCAGAACGCTGGGATCTGCCATGTTCCCTGCAAGGGCTTGCTCAAGGGGCTGCAGGTGGGAATGGGAATGTGCCTGGCCACCCCTCCCCTGCTTTTCCAGCACCTGTGGTAGCCCAGCCCTGTCTGCTGGGCCCAGGCAGCGCATGTGGCCCGGACTAAGCCTTGCCATGCTTGTGCCCCCTCTCGCTGGCTGGCCAGTGCTGCAGCTGCAACCTCCATCTCCCCACCCTGGCCTGGCTTCTCAGCCACATCAGTGGCAGTGGCAACGGTGAGTCCCTGCACGTCCCTTCCCCACTCCACTGGAGCTGGACCCTCACATCCCATCCCACAGCAGGCAGGCCTGGCAAGACTCCCGGCAAGACACCTTTTGTGCCCTGTGGCAATCTAGAGCTGCCAGCTTGGGGAAAGGTGGGGGGCCCTTCGGGCCAAGCTGAAACTGCACCAGGCCCCCAAAGTTGGTCCCCAAAGACTCCGTCCTGAGGTTGGGAGAAAGCAGCCCAGTGGCCAGGTAAGGGGGCTGAGGGTGGTTAGGAACAGTTGGGCAGCTGCCAGAGAAAGGGTGCGGGGGTAGGTTGGGAAGAAGGGGTCAGGCTGACTGAGCAGGGGTGACTGGGAGAGCCAACAAGCAGGTTGGGGTGTGAAGAAGGGATAGGGATGGGGGGTTTGGAGAGGTGTGGAGAGGGTTGGGGGTGGAGTGGAGACCTGGGGGCAGGGAGCTTAGAGAATGGGGATGGGGGCTGAGGAGGACTTGGGGAAAGAGGGGTCTGATGTGGGCCCTAGTGGATGAGGTTGGGATGATGTGAATTTGAGGCTGTGCTTCATTTGTGAGGAAAGAGATGGGGGCTCAAAAAAGCCTATCTGGGCTGTAGCACACACATGCATGAAGGGGGCCCAGACAATATGGGAAGAGGGCCCAGATATTAGGGTGGTTCGGGGGCCCACCAAATTGTACTTTATCCACTCATGGCTGCCTCTCCCCTTCATTTTCTAATTCAGTGAACCTCTCTCTAAGGTCTTTCTCCTTCATTAACTGGTCTTTTCCGCTGCTTTGTTCTCACAGACACATGCTTCCACTGGCCACTTTCTTCATTCTCTAGTCTAATATCACAGTTCTCTGGTCATGCATGCTTCTACAAGCCTAAATGTTTCCCGTTAGCCTTCTTTCCCCTCCATCATCTGCTCAAATCCCTTTCAAAACTCAGCCATAGTTTCTTGATCCATCTCCAAAACTCAGATCTTCTCTTCCATAAGATCTTTCAAGTAGCACTTCATATAAATGAAGGACCTTATCAGGTATTCTGTCTAGAATAATGATCTACATCCTGTAGCCTCCACACTCAGTCATCTTCATTGTCTACCATTCGTTGGGCCACTACCACAGCTTCCCTCCTAGGCTTCTATCAAGAAGGCACACACACACACACACCCCGCTCAAACTCCTCTGGCTCCTAGCCTGCTCCTAGCCACCCCAGCCTGAACAGAGGGGCTGGGGGATGCAGAGGGGGAAAGCAGCCCCTTTGGTATTCCCTGGTCAGCTGGCAGAGAAAGAAGCCCACTGGGGGTTCCCTGCCCATTATTGCAAAATAAGCTGATTCTGCAGCTTGGAATGGCTTATTTCAAAATAATAATTTTGAAATAAGTCCTATTTCAAAATTAAAGCAGGTTTTGTTATTTTGAAATAGCACCTCATTATTTCTAAATAACAAAATGCTTATTTTGAAATAATAAAATGCTTGCACGGATAGGGAAAAGTTATTTTGAAATAAGCCTTCTTATTTAGGGGATGTCTACACTGGATGATCTGTTAAGTTGACTTAACCAGATGGTACATTTTGCTGAGTCACTATGCTTTGTGGTCTGAGTAGAAAGGCTCAGGAGAAGTAACTTGATTTAAAAAAAAAAAGAACTTGATTAAAAAAAAAATATGCCCCAAGATGAAAGTCAGAACTGAACTATGATATAGCTCTTATTAAAAGATTCAGTTTAGATATCAAATGAAAACAGATTCAATAGACACAAAATGAGGTCTGCTTTTCAAATGTAATTAATCACTTATGGTGGACATTTAAAAGAAATGATAGGTGTGCATGTCAAGGCTGTTCCCAACTCTGGAACTCTGAGTGCAGAAGGTGGGGGCCTCAACAGGCCTTAAAACCCACTGGCCTTAAAGCCTGATCTTAAAAGTCTCCAAGGCCTCCAATTCCTGGCCTTGGAGTGGTATCACTGCCACCACCCAAATGCAAAAAAGCCTCTTGAAAACACAGGAAGGTGCACTTGGGACTTCCTTCCTGTGAGGTACTTGCAATCACTTTATTCCTCTCTCAGGAAAGTGACTGAACTCCAGCTGCAATATGAGCTGGAACTGGAACAGAGTCCTCTCTAGTAGCTGCCTGTGCAGTCTCAGGCACCTGCACACAGACCTCTTGCCCTTCCAGGACACAGAACCAGAACTTACTTAAAAGGTAAAATCTTTAATTAAAAAGAACAGATAAAAAACACAGAGAGTTGCTTCTGTGGGAATTAACTTAAGTAGTTACAGGGAAGGTGGAGGGGATACATGTGCTCAGCACAGAGAAATCCAAAAACAAAGAAAATACCCTGACTGCATCTAAGTACACATTCCCTGTTCTACCCATCTTTAATAAATTTAACTTATCTTTGGTAAGGATGTTGCTGGATCCTTCCTCAGGCCCCTCTGGCCTCCTCCTGATCCTTCCAGGAGCTCTGCTGCATCCCAACAGGTACAGGCAAAGCTGCTGTTCCAATTCAAAAAGCTGTGCTTTGTTCCTATTGGATGTCCTGGGACTCCTGACCAGAGCATTAACCCCTTCCTCCCCAAGGTTTACTACAGTGTAAAATGCAAGTTCTTTATCATCTAGCAAAAGACAAGTGATATTATGAAATTGCATTTAAATGTGCTAGAGAGGATAGCTATTCATTGTTAACTTAAATATATATTTTTTCCAATACTGCACAATATGAATGCTAATAGCATATTGGGCTGCATTAGGAGGAGCTCTGTCAGCAAATTGAATGTAGTGATTCTCACTTTGTATTTGGCACTGGTGAAGCCACATTAGGATTATTGTGTCCAGTTTGGGCAAAGGCCAACAAAAATTATTAGGAGGCTGGAATACATGACTTATCATAGAATATTAGGGCTGGAAGGGGCCTCATGAGGTTATCTATTCCAACCCCCTGCTAAAAGCAGGATTACTCCAGCTAAATCACCCCAGCCAGGGTTTTATCCAACCAGGTCTTAAAAGTTTCCAAAGACAGATATTCCATCACCTCCCTATGCAACCCATTCCAGTGCTTCACCAACCTCCTAGTGAGAAAGTTTTTCCTAATATCCAATCTACACCTTCTGACCTACACCTTGAAACCACTGCTCCTTGTTCTGTCCTTTGTCACCACTGAGAATAGCCTAGCTCCCTCCTCCTTGGAGCACCCCTTCCAGTAGTTGAAGGTAGTTATAAAATCCCCCTTCAGTCTTCTGAAGACTAAGCAAATTTCTTCAGTCTCGCTTCATAAGTCAAATGCTCCAGCCCCCGTATCATTTTTGTTGCCTTGCACTGGACTCTAATTTGTCCACATCGTTTCTGTAGTGTGGGGCCCAAAAATGGACACAACATTCCAGATGTGGCCTCACCAGTGCCGAATAGAGGGGAATAATCACACCCTTTGATCTACTGGCAATGCTCTTACTGCTGCAGCCCAATATGTCATTCACTTTTTTGGTAACAAGGGTACACTGTTGATTCACATTCAGCTTCATATCCACCATATCCTCCACATCCTTTTCTACAGAGCTTCTATGGAGCTGGGCAGTCCTCACCCTGTAGCAGTATATGGGGTTTTCTCCACCCCTAATATGCCAGGTCCTCCTTTTTTGAAGACAGGCACTATATTTGCCTTTTTCTAATCATCTGGCGCCTCCTCCCTTCACCATGAGTTTTCAAAGATAATGGCTAGTGGCTCTGCAATCACAACGGCCAACTCCCTCAGCACCCTTGGATGCAGTTCATCTGGCCCCATAGACTTGTGCACAACCAACTTCTCTAAGTAATCCCTAATCTGAATTTCTATCACCAAGGGATGCTCTCCTTCTCTCCATTGTCTTACCAAGTTTAGTAGCCTGGGAGCTGATCCTGCCTGTGAAGACTGATATAAAGAAAGCAATGAGTACTTCAGCCTTTTCTGCATCATTTGCCACTAGGTTGCCTGCTCCATTCAGAAAAGGACCTACACCACCCCTGGTCCTTTTCATGTTACAGACATATTTAGAGTATCCCTTCCTGCTCTGGTTCAGATCCCTTGCTAACTGTCTTAGTCTGTGTACAGCAAAAACAATGAGAGTCCTGTGGTACCTTATAGACTAACAGATTTCTTCAGGCATAAGCTTTTGCGGGCTCCAACCCACTGCATCTGACAAAGTGAGTTGGAGCCCATGAAAGCTCATAGCAGAAGAAATCTGTTAGTCTATACGATGCCACAGGACTCTTGCCGGTCTTTCTAATTGCAACTCTTATTGCCCTTTGGTCTTCCTGATTTTATCCCTGCAGGCCCAAGCAACATCATTATACTCCTCCATCTGTCCAAGCTTCCGCTGCTTGTAAGCTTCCCTTTTGTGTTTCAGCTTACTGTAGAGTTCTCTGCTAAGCCACATTGGGTGCCTTCTATATTTGCTATTCTTTCTGCACATCTGAATATCTTCTTGTGCCCTTAGTAGGGTTTCTTTAAAGAACAGCCAGCTCCCTTGGACTCCTTTCCCCTTCATATTAGCCTCCCAGGGGACCCTGCCCATTATGAGGACGGGCTAAGTGAACTAGGCTTATTTAGTCTGCAAAAGAGAAGAATGAGGGGAGATTTGATAATAACCTTTAACTACCTGAAAGAGGGTTCCAGGGAGGATGGGGCTAGGCCATTCTCAGTAGTAAGTAGATGACAGAACTGAGAATAACAATCTCAAGTTGAAGTGTGGGGAGGTCAAGTTTGTATATTATGAAAAACTTTTTTACTAAGATGGTGGTGAAACATTGGAATGGGCTACATAGAGAGTTGGTGGAATATCTATCCTTAGAGGATTTTAAGACCCTGTTTGACAAAGACCAGGCTGGAATGATTTTGTTGGGGTTGGTCCTGCTTTAAGCAGGGGATTGTACTAAATTACTTCCTGAGGTCCCTTCGAACTCTAATCATCTATGATTGTATTATTTGTAAACTTTACCTCCTATTTAGACTGACTTTCAGGGCTAAGACATGTCCATTCTCAATAAAAGTTAAGATCTGTAATGTCAGGGTCCTGTTGGTGACATTTCAAAAAAAAAAAATCAGAAAAGTCTCATGAAAGCAGTTACTATGCATTAGTAACCAAAAGAGAAAGAGACCTAATTGGAAATGTGCAGTAGGCAGCCAGCAGATCAATTTGAAACAAATCTGTGTAAATAATAAACGCCAATCCAATAATAACACCTATATTTGATTATTAAGGAGAATATGCAGGAAATAACTGAGGGATCTTAAACAAGAAACTAATTCTAAGAATTGCTACATATTTAACTAGACTGTTAGCCAGATACGGTAGATCACTTAATTACAGATTTAGGACTTACTTTCACTGATGGCGGTGAATTTGCTGCCCTCAGATCAATCTCCCAGAAGTACTGATCTGGTCTGTCTAGACCCACTCAGCCAATCAGGAAGCCAGCACTAGTAGACCACCCCTTACAGAAGGAGTAGCCCTGATTTGGAAAAAAGGCATTTCCTCCAGCTTAGGCTACTGAAGGTCAGACGGTAATTTTAAGTATCTTGTGTACCTCCTTTTGATTGCTGCCAAAATCATGCAGCAGTATAGACCATATCTAGATGTCTGTGGTAACACAGCACAACCATGGTATGTATGACATTCTGAAGGATAAAATGCCTTTCAGTGAAATGAGAATATCCATTTTACAATACCTGCTTTTGTAAATCATCTTGTTAAATGATATTGGATCCTTAAGACTAAAAGGGGCAATATGAATGTGAATTGTTATCTGCATGTAAAATTCTAAATTCTGGCAGTTTAAATCTGACAAGCAAATTGCTAGTCTTTCTGCCCCCAACCTTTTGCCAGTGGTTTTGCTCCAGTGGCCAGTCCAGAAAATGGTACAATGGCTTATCTGTCAAAACAGGTTTTGTTTCATTATGAGGATGTGTTTCATTTAATTTTGTCTCTGGTCACTGCTTAAGGGACAGGTTGAAAGATACTGGGGTGCGTGCAGTCCATTTAGTGTTATTGATTTATGTAAAAAGTAATCTACATAAATAACTTGAAATTAGATTTATATTAAAAATGCACAGTAATATAGCACTTATGCTGTAAATTCTTCAAGTGATTTCTGATTATAAAATTTAAGAACTGAGCAGCAGCTTTTCTGTTTACTATCTTTTACATTTTTATAGCATGTATTTATTTTTAGTGATTTACATGAACAACTTGCTGTGTCATAAGGTGAACCAACACAGCATATGTAGTAATAGCAGAAATAGGAAATAAATAAAATTACTTCCTGTCCTAGCTTGCAGAGGTATGCTTTGTAGCATTTGAAGTTCTAAGTATAGGATTGGGTATCACGTATAGCCAGGTGGTCTGTCCGCAGCCTAGAAGAAAATTTATCATGAGTTTGTGCAGAAAAGTCACTTTATGAAGACTGAAAAAATTATTGATGGTAGTCCATATAAAAAAAGAAAACAGGGAAATAGTTTCTAGATTTAATTTACTAAACATTGGTCCAAACCTAATGCTAGATCAGAACTTCCTATCTCTCATCCTGAAAATATGTATTCAAGTGCTATATGTAAGGCTCAAATTAAGCACTGGAGGAAAAAATCTGATATTCCAGGATGAAAGGTCAAAGTTTTAATTTAGAAAATACTGTCACACTCCATCAATGTACTAATGAGCAATGTGGTAAAATGAAAAAGCTGAGACTTATCTGTTCAACAGCTGTGGCATCAGAAAGGAAGATAAGAAACACCTTTTTTCATTAATTTTGTACTCACAATGCTGTAATCAAATAAGGAGAATTTTCAATAACTCAGTTTTTTAAGGATTATATGATGTATAGTAATAAAATAAGACAGTCATATTAGAAAGTAAATTAGTATTATATATTGAATTGACTGGCATCAAATTGACTGTTAAATATGTGTGACAAATTACTCTCCTGTGTAAAGAGCTGCTCCTCCAACAGGAGTGCTATCTTTCCCCCTCCATACACCCCAAGTATGTGATTATTGACATAGTTAAATCAATGCTGAGGCCAAAGAAACATGAGGACCAGTACTGTTCAATGAGAATAAAGAGGATTTCCAAACTCCTAGGTTCAGATGCTGTCTGGGTTTCAGGGTTTGTTTATGATTATCTTTCATATTAATATTTGATATTTGCAATAATCCATATATGATATGCCATGTTTGGTACCAAGGGAAAGGTTGTAATCAGCTAGGAATGATTTTACGGTTTATAGGTAAGTGTCATACATGTATTAGAAGTTATGAATATGTTTGTTCTATTTGTATTCCAAATTATTTGATTTTAAGGCACTCCCAGACTGGGTGTATGCAAAATCATTGTCTTCTTAATGGCCCAATAAGGGAGTTCCCAGCTACAGTGGGCCATGGAAGAAACCTGCTCAGTGAGTCACCCAGACTGACCATGACTGACCTCCATTTTGATTTGGCAAGGACTCTGCAGAGCATGGCCAGAAGGAATAAAAGGCAGTGGCTCCATCTCCATTTTGTCTTCAGTCCTCAGTCTCTAATCTGGAACCAATACCCTTTCCTGGAACTATTTTGCTGCACTGAACAAAGGACTGAGACCCACCCAGGTGCTGAGTGCATACCAAACAAATTGGACTGATCTGCAAACTAAAAATTCTTCAAGAACTTGCTTTATATGAACCCTAAAACATTTGTACGTAGATGATTCACTTTGACCCTTTAGTCTCTCTTGTATTTTGTTTCTTTTCCTTTTATATTAAACCCTTAGTTGTAGTTACTAAAGGATTGGCTGGCTGTGTGGTATTTTGCGTAAGATCCAAGCCTATATTGTTCTGGATGATGTGGCTGGCCCTTTGGGGTCAGGAGAACCTATTTCTTTAAGCGACCCAGTGGCTAGGTGGGGACTGGAGGAGCTGTTTCTATTTTGTTATGCTTTGTGATGACCAGGGCGGGGAGTCAGAAGCATGGTTTTGTTATTGACTAGGAGACTGGTTTAAGTATTACCAGTCAGTGGTTTGTGGCTTTCACCCCTGGTTTGCAGCTTTCCCTGATTTTTCCACCTTCTGCAGGTTATCCTAAAAAGCCCAGGTCACATAAGCGACAAGCAGAAAGCATTTGTTGAATGGCAGAATGATGTCAAAGAAAGATATATTTAAGTAGCTAGACAGAAAAGCCCAGTATGAATTGAGGAGAATGTAGGATGAGTGGTGGGAGAGAAAAGTTGCAAAAGTTGATAAGTATGTGGTTATGAACAATATAAAGCTTTTTTTTCCCCCTGACTCTCTCAAAGCAGTCTACAGACCATCTAAATCTGGTGCAGTTCCCCTGAAGTCAGCAGGTGGCATAACCCTCATTCAAGGCAAAGCAGAAATCGTACAGAAATGGGCTGAATGCTTCAATAGTATGCTTAGACCAGGGGTCTCAAACACATGGCCTGTGGGCCGCATGTGGAAGTGTGAACATGAATGAAATACAGACCACACCACAAGGTTGTATATGGGGTACAGCATGTCACACCATCAAAAACAGTTTTAATCTCCATTATCTGAAGAGATTGTGAAAGCCATCAAACTGAACTCTGGCAAGGTGTCTGGAAAGGATGGTATTCCAGTGGAATTGTACAAAGTAGCAGGACCAAAAGTTATCAAGGTGTTTCACATGTGAAGCAGCATTTGGAAGAAGAAGAAATGCCATAAGACTTCAAAGATGCTATTATTATACCAATGTTCAAAACAAAGGGTACGTCTACACTATGGGTACCTCTACACTGTGTGTTTAAGTCGACTTAAGGGCCCTTAAGTCAACTTAAACAGAGCCTTGTCTACACTGCAGGGCAATAAAATCAACTTTAGGGTCCAGTAAAGTCGAATTTATAAGGTGCACTTATAAAGTCGACTTTACCGTTAAGTCAACTCTATTAAGTCGATTTAAGGCAATGTGGACTCACTAAGTCAACTTAATAAAGTTAACTTAGTGCAGTGGGGCCATTAAGTCAACTTTATAAAGTCAACTTAAGCCAGGGCACCCATTTAAAGTTGACTTTATAAAGTCGACTTAATGTAGTGTGGACTCACTAAGTCGACTTAATAAGGTCTACTTAAAGTCGACTTTAAGTAGACTTTATTAAGTTGACTGAATAAAGTCGACTTAGCTTTTACAATGTAGACGTAGCCAAAGGCAGCAAAGCTGACTGAAGAAACTGCAGGGGCATTTCTCCCCTGTATACAGAAGGGAAAACACTAGCCTAGAGTCTACTGAACAGACTTAATAAAGTTGATTTACCCAGTAATTTGAAGTTAAAGTTTTATTAGGTCAAATTAGTGTTTCTTTATTTCGAATTAAGGAAATGCTTAATTTGATTTCATAAAATACCAATGTGGCCAGGGAATAGGTTACGTCGAATTAAGCCTCCTTAATTTGACTTAACATAGTTTTAAAGACTAAGAAATTTATCACATGAGCTTTTGTGGGAGAAATCCTACTTCGTCAGACGTTTGAAAATGGAAAACTTAACAGGATGGGAGAGAAACCAGGGGAGACTGAGAAGTAGTTTGAGAGAAGTTTGTGAAACCAACATGGTTAAGAAAAGCTGTGTCACCTATGCCAGCCATGCTTCTGTCTCTGTATTTGGAGAGACAATCTAACCATATTTATCTCTACCCAGATCCTGGTGTGGATTTGCAGAGAGTGTAGCCCAGGGACGTCGCTGGTGCCTGGAACATGGGGCATGTGCCCCGAGTCCCAGTCTCAGTGCTTTAAATGTCTGGGGCAGCCCCTGCCTCTCCCGTCCCTGTCCCCAGCCAGGAACTCAGGCTGGGCTGCCTACAGTGGCACCTGCCTCTCCCGGCCCAGGCCCCCGGCCCGGCTGGGGATCCAGGGCCAGGGTGGTGGCGGCAGGAGCCTGAGGCCAGATCAGGGCTGCAGGGGTGGGGCCTGCAGCCAGGGCAAGTGCCCTGGGTCTTTCCTCAAGGCAGTGATGCTCCAGATGTGGCCCACATTTCCCACTCACAGAAAACTATAGACTGGAGGGATCATCCAGTGTGAAAGGTGTCTTCTGGTGGAATCTCTCAGCAAACAAGTAGAAAAGCCAGATTTAAAAGTGTCTGAATTGTTTAAATACAATCAATGGCTAGTTAGAATTACACATTCTCTTATTTCCAGAGATCCTCATAACAGTCAGTAAGCTTGACAAGGGAAATGGGGCCTCCCAAATGGGAGGAGTCTCCAACCCATTACTTTACTTTAATAACCTTTTGCATACAAGCTAGAGAGCTGCTTCAAGTCTTTGTTGGTAATGTTATCTAAAACATTTGTCCGATCAATAGTCACACAGGCCTAAATTCAAATATGGCCTACGTTCATCATCTTCAGACCAAGACCAGGGACGATAAGTAACGTGCTTCAGACAACAGAAAGACTCTGAGTCAAAGGCAAGTTAGAATTTAAGGTCTGCATTCAGACCAGTAGACAGGCTCTTATTTGTACACGTTTGGAATCTTTGTCCAAATTTTGAACACAAACGAATAAGTTAAAATTTCACCAGATGTAAAATTTCACCTGAGGTTTCCGCTTTTCTCTCCTTCTACCCAGAAAACCTACCTGATCCACCTCTCAATTAAAAATAAAGTTTGTGGAGGGATTTGTTCTGCCTCAGCTCTTACTTGCATGCTGGTCTCCACAGAGTCTTTAAGTGAAGCGTTATATACACAGTACAGTCAGATCCTGTAGAACAGAGGCCAATGCCTGATCTTTTTATTCTTTCAGATGGACTTTCAGAGCTTTTCATTCATTTCTGCTGGAAGTATCATTGCTACAATATGGGGTCTTTGAGAAAGTTCCAGGATCTTGTTAAAGGGAAAAATGGGATACATGGGGCTCAGAACAATGAAGAATGAAACATGTACCATTTAATAGAAATGTTTGAGTGCATGTAAACAAGTTCTCCTAGGGACAGAAAAGGTATCTGCACAGTGATTTTAGTTATAACTTATTTTAATTTCTTTGCAGCACATAGTAAGTAGCATATTGATGGGAGATGAGGTAATTATGATGCCCCAGTGGACATTTAGGGACAACACAAATTGCTTTTCTGTTAAGGAAGCCTGCTCATACCCATGCATTCAACCACTTGATTTACATGAATGTAAAAAGTTATTCAGTTGTAGCACAATCTGTTATTTTTTGCATGGCTCGTGCTTGAAAATAAAAATTGTATCTGAATAAATGGTTCGTGGTAGGTCCTTAGATATGATTCACAGAACACTAGGCACCAAATTTCCTTTCCTGCTTTTGTTCCCTCCCCCAAATCTCTGTTCTTTTCTTTGCCTTATCCCTGTTTATATCAGAAAGTTGCATCAGTTTAACTGAACTGATGTGGTATACAGGGAACAGAAACCCCCCTCAACCCCCCATGCTGGGGGCTGCTACTCCCAAGGCAGGAGTTCCCAGGAAGCATAGAATCAGTTCTTACACTTCTCCTCCCTCAGCCCCTTGTGCACACAATGTATCAAGGATGGAAAATGCATGTGGGGATTGAGAAGAGTATGTGGAGAAAGTGCTAAAGCAATCCCCTGCTAGTGAATGCTTCCTTGCCTGTAAAAAGCCGTAGCCTGCTGGCACAGATTAAAGAAACATCTAGGCTGCTGTAATTAGTGAATGGTGTTAAGGCCAGGGAGTTATGACCAGCTCAGTGACAACACCTCCTTCCCTCTGCTTCAAGCATAAGTAAAGAATCTGGATCAATAATTACAATACAGATGGGATGTCTCTTAAAATGCACGTTGAGTAGGTCACCTTAATACACTAAATCACAGAGTAAGCTCTGAGTGAACACTGCAGTATTGTCAGAATGTTTCAGGACCAGAAGAGAACAGCTTGGAAGTATTTGGGGAACAGGATGGAAAGACCTCGGTGAACGCTAATGAGGAAACTCTCTCAAATGTACAAGGAAATAATCTACCAGATACAGGCAAGACAAGCAAAAGGAACACAAGACAAAACTTTTGGGCTAAGTATAGGAAACAGGAGAGCAATAGGAAGATGAGCTGGTCTTAGAGTTATTAAAGCACACAATATGTAAGTTAACAGATAAACTCAGAATGCAGAAGATCAGTAATGATACAGTAAAAAACCATCACGAGTGCACACTCTAATATCAATCAAGATAAAGGCTTTAAATTGATATCTATCATTTTGATTCTGCCTTACTTATTAATACATACATTCTGACAGGAAAGTTTAATGTCACAGGCTTTGGAAGTAGATATTTGTTTTGCTTCGGCAAGTTCAGAGTAAGAAATTTCCATGGCAGTATTTATATGTTAGGATACACCTTTGTTTTGATTGGAAGGTTATTTAGCAGCAGTAGGCCATTATTTTGTTACAGTACAGTGAGTTCTGAACTAATGCAAAGGGACCTAACATATGGAGCAAGTCCAGCTGATTAGTAATTCACAATTACTTCTGCTGCTACTACTGGAACAAAATAATTACCAATTATATTAATTTAAGTCAAACCCATTACATATAAGTGAAAGGACAGTGTGTCTCCAGATAAATTATAACAGAATGATATTTTACCTAGTCCACATAAAATCACAGAAAAAAAAAGAACTGTGGAAAATAATAATATCAGAAAAATAAGTTCTCCAACTGCAGAATATTAGAAATTACACCAGTGAGGAAATTTCACTTCTGAGAATTGTAAATGGTTGACATTTTTGAAAGTGAACTGGAAAGCTTCTTGAGCTGATGGACATGCCAATATATCTGGGGAATAACATTATTAAACAGCTGAAATGTCAGTCATGAATCAGAGGTCATATTAAAGATGTAAAACACACAGGAATCAAGAGTGCATGTAGGTGAGCAGAAAGTCATTCTTCTGCTCTTACCACAGTTCATTGATAAACTGTTCCATGAATATGAAGAAAGTGACTATCCTGGGTAATTCAGGCAACGATTCCTCAGAATTTTGGGCCAAATACAAGGCCCAAATTAATTCAGTAGAAAGACTCCCATTAATTTCAGTTGGCTTTGGATCAGGTCTCTAATTTCTATCAGTTCTTCACATACAGGAATAAATGAGATGTCTATCATAGCATTCTCAAAGCAACAGGATGTCTTTGGGATACTGTGAACTGCCTTTATTTAACCACTACTGACAATACCTGGCATCGCCCAGGGAATATATAGTAAAAGGTGTGATGAATGAACTACGTCAACTGCATTAACACAGCACATTTTATTGAAAAATACTTTTTTCTTATATAGTACTTTAAGAAATTATCATAGCAAGTGATGTGCTTACAAAATGCATTGAGGTTTAACTCATTTTTGGATAACAAAAGGGTGTGGTGAATGAACTACATAAATTACTTACACATAACATATTTTATTGGAAATACTTTTTCTTTTGTCATATTGCTTTAAGAATTTAACGTAGCTAGTGCTGTGCTTACAACACGCATTTACATGTAACATTGCCTGATAATAAACAATTTTTTGTTGTTTTTCTTCCTTGAACAAGAACACACAAATTTTTCCCCATTGCAGCTGTTGAAGTAGCAATGTATAGTTGACCATGACTGAAGCAGGCAAACCTCAAATCTACTCCAGCAACTTTGAATTTTTGTCCTTGTGATTTGCTGATAGGCATGGCAAATGCTAGGTGGAGGAGGAACTGTAATTTTTTGAATTCAAATGGAATATGTGTAGGTATCATTGTTATTCTTGGTATTAGTATGTCTTGCTATTACTCTGACATTCTTAACAGATGAGTCCAGCAAATGCATATGATGAGGTGCTACTAAAAGCTAATTATCAGTTCGCCCACCTGGGGCTTTAGGAAAGCTGCGTTCAGGATATAACCAACCCAGTTATTTAAGTTAGAAAATCAGTAGTAGCCATTCAAAATTTTGTGTCTGTAGCTCTTACCATTTTGGAGCTCTTTCTGGACAAATAAACAAACTTTCTAAAATATTTATAAGATTATATTAACAGTGTAATTCATGCAATTGGATTAGTATTTATTATTTCTTACTGCAATAGCATCCAGAGGTGCAATGAATAACTGATATCAGGCCCTCTTTGTACTAAGCATCCTATAAACACAAGCAATCTTTGCATCAAAGGGCTTAGTCAAAATAGGCCAGGCAAAGAGAGGAGGAAAATAAAGAAAGGCTCAGAAAGGCGAAGGCTCAGATCCTTCAAAATACTTAGGTGCCTAAGTCAACCATTTAGGTTACACATTTTCAAAGCTGCCACTCAAGTGTTGCCTAACTCAATAGGCACAAAAAATCTCCCAAACATCTATATTTCCATCAGTTAGCATTCACTAAGATGACTAAGCTCTGACAGTGCCCCACAACTAATGAGCTACTCAGAGCTCTAACTTATGCTGAAGTTATAAAACAACAAGGAGTTGTGTGGCACTTTAAGACGAACAGATTTATTTTTTGAAGTTATAAAAGCCTGTAAGTAGGATTCGCAGATTAAGCAGGGAAATGCTTATCTCATCAGTGATACCTGATCCTGTAGGTATGCTCTAAACCTGATACCTCTCAGAACCTGCAGCATAAGTGCAAGAAATAAGGTTGGATACACAGCGTAGTTAGACAAAAAGGGAGTATGGAGCAACAAGAGAAAATAGTCTAGAAGGGAAAAATATGATCTTGAAGGAAGAAGTAGAGCTACACAAGAAAACTGCTTTGATCAGAAAAGAGATATTATTTTAAAGTTTATATATCATCTTTTGTCTCAAACAGCTTTGCAAATTATTGGTGACATTCTCCCACTTGATAGAACCATGTGACTCCTATTGACACTAAGCCACTAGAATGAATCTAAGATAACTAGCTAACCATGTTTTCCCAGGAGCCATTTATGCTTCATTTATATTGAGACCATATAACATTGTACACATTTTAAAGCTTTCTTTTTCATTGTTTATCTTTGTTATAAGGTGTTTCAAAGCAAGTTACAGGTTCTGCTTTCCTTTGAAGAAAGAGAATGCCAACAGCAAAACTGTTATACTTTAATATATTCACCTACTTACAGCTATATTCTCACCTGTTGCCATAATATGACTGGCACAACTAAGAAATGTAAGGAACTAAAGGCTGTTCAAAGTCTGGTCCCAGTGGAGCTTACAGCAGCTTCAGGGATGCTCTAAATTATTTCTGACTGCTCAGAGCCTTAAGGACCCATTCTGCAGCCAGAGATTTCCAGAGCATGACTGAAACAGCTGTTCAGTGTGAGCTGCTAATCAGCGTGGTGACACTGAATGGAAATTACTAAGGAGCCAATTAAGTCAGTTCTGCAAATTTTCCCTGCTAGCATGGCATAAAGCAGCAGGGCTAGACCATAACCTTAGAAAAGCTAAAACTTTTGGAGAATAATGTCACTGGTGTAATTCCATTGATTTTTATAAATTCACTATTGATTTATTTCAGTGTAATTGGAAACAAAATTAGACACTATAACTTTAAAGGAATGCTGTCATAGTTGGCAGGTTCAGTACAGGTAAAATATATAAATGACAAGAGTAGGTGCAGTGCTATGAAGGCTATACAGTCCATCTAATTAAGGTTTCCAATTTAAAAAGAAAATATGAAACAGAAAAAACTGGTAGACAATATACTGTCTAGAACAATTCCATTGGCAGATGGAAAACTCCATATTCCTCCTAAAGAGCAAACCAGAAAGATGTTCAATTGGACTAAATACTATTCCTATGAAAAAATGTAATGTTAGGTTGATGAACTCCTTGCCTATCAACTAAAAATCACATCCAGTTTAGAACTAGTATAAGGCACCAAGCTATCAAAGCAAGCAACAGAATAATTTGATGTTACCATACTCTCTCTAAATAGATTATCACCTCTATTATAAAGGGATTCTTAACTAAGCATGGCCAAACTGGCTCTGGAGCCACATGTAGCTCTTGAATGAAAAAGTGCAGCTTGTGGAAGAAAACCAGAGCAAAGCAGCCCCAGCCTAGTAGTTTTAAACCTGTGTAGGTAGGCCTAGTTTTCATGGTAGCTTTAAGTAATTATTAGAATCTGACGTTAGTATGGTCAATATATTTGCCCTCTTTTTACAATAAAATAAAAGCATGCAATGAATTTTAAACTTCGTAATTTTGGAGTAGGTAAAATATAGCTGTATGCCATAGTGTGACTCTCAAAGATTTAATAATCAACTTATGTGGCTCTTGAGTTCCATAAGTTTGGCCACCCTTTATAACCATACTTACCCTGTCACTTTGGATGCTGATACATGAGCAGGGGCTAATGTAAGGGAGAGTGCACCAGACGCCATTCCGGGGCCCACCATTTTTAGGGGCCAGCATTCCGGGGCCTCTAAAAATAAAATAATGGGATGGAATGCAGAGTTCTGGTGCATTCCAATTTACTACCCCTGCAGTAGTTTTGAAAACTCAGAGCCTGGGGGGAAGCTCCCTTCCAGGCAGAAAACTGTGTGCAGCAGCTGCGGCCCCCACCTGGCCAGAAGAAACAGTCTTCTGGCCAATAGGGAGCTTCCCCCAGGCTGGGAGTTTTTAAAACTCCCACCCTAAGCATGCTCAGGGCATGCTTGGGGTGGGGGAGCCCCGCCTATGGCATGGCCGCTCCACTCCAGCAGCCAGGTGAGAGGACCCAGAGGTGGGCCTGGGCCAGGCCTGGAGGAGGAGCAGGTGGCAGGCCTGCAGCAACCACGTATGGCTGGGGTCGGGGTCAGGGCAGGGGATGGGGCTGGGGCTAGGAGCACAGAGCCAAGGCTGCTACAAATCCACAGGCACTGGGGAAGCAAGGTAGACCAGGACTGGGGCTGGGGCTGGGGCTGGGGCTGGGGCTGGGGCTGGCACGGAGAACAGCAGGGCAGACTTGCATGCTGGGCTGGCCCTGTTTGGGGTCCCAGAGCTCTCCGCAGCCACAGAAGGGCACTGGTGGGGCAAGTGGCCCAGTGTTCCCTTCGTGAATAGCCCCAGACCCACTGCCCCAGCTCCCCACCTCCTGCTCCAACTCAGCCTTCTCAGCCCCCATCTCCTGCCCTGGACACCTTCACCACCTCCACCTCTTGTCCCTGCCACCACCCACCCACCTACTGCCACCACCTACCTCTTCTCTGCCCCATCGCCTGCCCATGCCCCCATTCCTCACCCTGACACCTCCTGCCTCCTGTCCTCTCCTTCTCTGCCCCCATTTTCTGCCCCTGCCCCCAGCCACCCCTTTAATCCCCCCCACCTCCTGTCCCTGCTCCATTCTTCCTCATCCCTCCCTTCACATCCCATGCCCTCATTCTACCTAGGCTGGGGCCTGCACATGCATGAAGGGACCCTCACAATACAGGAAGGGGGCCCAGAGATTAGGAGGGTTCCAGGTCCTGTCAAATTATACTTTAACCACTGTACATGAGGTCTGTTTGATAGCCCGGTCAATGTGAATCTGAATACTAGTAGTAAACAAAGCCCCAGTCCTAGACAAATATTTAATTGATTTATGAAAATCTTCAAGCAGTAATTGTTGTGACCTTAAATTAGGTAATAATTACAGGAATCTCTCTTAAATTCATTTCCTTTCTGGGCACAAGCAAATACTGAAGAACAAAAATATAATTAAACCTTTATAAAAGGCTATCTCTGCCAGACAATCTTCTATCTGAAAATATCCCCTGACATATTAAGCACACGTTTGTTCAACTGTTAATATTAGACTACTTTTATCAACATCTTGAATAGTCTGTTTAGACAGGATTCACTGTCCAAAAGGCCTCTATTCAACATAATTGCAATTCATTACTTTATCTACTTACAAAATGTTGATCATATAGTGAATCATTAATATAGAGGGCTTGAATAAATATGATTAAAACTAGTATTTTTGGCAATAATTTGCCATACTTTTTCAAGTATTACCATTCTTAATATGTATGGACTAATCACCCCAAACCAGGAACATGTATTCATGGATTATCTGAAAAATTCCTCTCAGAGCAATGTGACACACAGCTCCATGGCACTGGGCACCCTGGTCTGTGAAGCCTTGAAGGTAGACCAAATATTTTATATAATATTTAATTTACATATATCTGGAAGATGAAAGGAGGTAATCACTAGAAGCCAGAATGGATTTACTAAGAATAAACCATGCCAAACCAACTTGGTTTCCTTCTTTGACAGGGTAACTGGTTTGGTGAATAGAGAGAACGTGGTAACCATAAACATACTTAGATTTCACCAAGGCTTTTGAGACAGTTCCACATGACATTCTGATAAGTAAGCTGGAGAAATACAAGCTTGGCTGAACTGCCATTAAATGGCACATGATTGGTTAAATAACCACAAACAAAGAGTAACTATACATGGAAATTTCCAAAGGGGTAGCTGTGTTAGTCTGTGTACTGCAAAAACAATGAGAGTCCTGTGGCATCTTATAGACTAACAGATTTCTTTGGGCATAAGCTTTCATGGGGTCCAACCCACTTTTCCAGATGCATCTGACAAAGTGGGTTGGAACCCATGAGAGCTCATGCCAAAGAAATCTGTTAGTTTATAAGGTGCCACAGGACTCTCATTATTCATGGAAAGAGGTCAAATTATAGGGAACTCTTGAGTTGGGTTCCACAGAGAACTGCTTTCTGTCTAGTATTGTTTAATGACCTGGATGTAGGAATTGTGAGCATACTGACTACATTTGTAGATGACACAGAACTAGGACAGTTACCAACACTTCGGAGCATATAGCTAAAATTCAGAGGGAGATTGATAAATTGGAGAACTGGGCTATGGACAACAAAATGAAATTCAACAAAGACAAATACAATGTCTATTCTTAGGGAAAATGTACAAACACAGAAAGGGGGATAACGGACTCGGCAACAGCACTGCTGAAAAGGATCTGGGAGTTGTGATGAATCACAAACTAAGCCTGAGCCAGCAATTCAATGCAGCTGGGGGGGAAAAGAAAGGGAAAGAAGAGGTAAAAAAGAAAAGCAAATGCAATTTTAGGTTGCATTAACAGAGGCATAGCATGCAAGTCACAGGAGGTGATAGTACTGATGTACTCAGCTGCTGGTTAGACCTCATCTGTAGAACTATTTCCAGTTTTGCTTAACAATGTATAAAACAGGATGTAGAGAAACTAGAAAGGATACAGAGGTGAGTGACAATGATAATTAAAGGGATGGAATGCAAGTCATATGAGCAAAGGCTGAAGTAACTGAATATGTTTACTTTGGAAAAGAAGAGATTAAGAGTGAATATGATAGTGGTCTTCAAATACTTGAAAGGCTGCTATAATAAAGATGGAAAAAATGTTGTGGTGTCTTGCCACAGAGGGCAGGACAAGGAGCAAGAAGATTTAGTTTAAATATCAGGAAAACTTCCTAACTATAAGAACAGTAGAACAATGGAGCAGACTGCCTAGGGGTCATAAAAGCTTCTTCACTGGACATTTTTAAATGAGGCAACAAATCCTACATCTTGGAGGGATTAGACTAGATGATCCTTTCATTCTCTTCTAATCCTATAATTCTAATCAGATACATGGAGATGCAGTTCTGCCTCTGAGAAATCATCAGTTGAGATACTTCCACAGAGTAGGAAAAACAAAGCACACTATGTCACTAAAGAAAAATAGGCATTATGACTAAATAAAACCATCTTTTTTTGCAGAGCAAGGGATATAAAATTGATGTGGCACATATATAAATGGCTTGAAAACTGGCTAATTGATGGTTCTCAAGATGTTTTGCTAAGTGAAGAATTATCATCAAGCCTGTGTGTATCCAGTGAGTCCCCAAAAGACTCAGTTCTTTGCCCTATGCCATTTAATATTTTTATCAATGACCAGGAAGAAAAATTCATAACTGATAAAATTTGCAGCCCCTGGTGTTCAAGGTTGTGAAGATGTTTGGAGCCATGAGGAGGGCTGGGGGGGGGGGGTCCTCAGGAGCACCATGGGCCTCCTTTGGGCCACGCAGCAATTTGTGAATGATCCCAAAGGCCATGAGGAAGTCATGGGAGATGCAGGCCCTGAGGTAGGCTGTGGCATCCCACTTCCAGTTCCCCTTACCCTCTTTCAAAATGGCCCTCATGGCCTGGAGGACCAGGTGGAAGTCTCCAAAGCCCTGCTGGGTGAGCTGCATGCAGTTCCTGGCTCCATGAGTGTCAGCCAGGAGTGCATGCAGCTCATCCCTCAGCACCAGGGGGTCTGGGGCAAAAGTGCCCTGGCCATCCTCTGGTCGGGTTCCCATAATGGTCTCCTTGCCTGTTGGGAAGGATAGACAGGGCACGGAGCCCCATCTCTGCGTTGATGATGTTGGCACTGCATTGTCCCACCTGGCCCCTAGCACTAGGGGAAAAGGTGGCAGAGGGAGGGTAGCAGCCCCAGGAAAAGTGAAAGCTACAAAAACCAACCCCTGGGAGTCAGCAGCAAGAACTGGAGAGGGCACAACCCCGGGGGTAGCAACAATAGGGGAGAGGGCAGTGATTAGGGTCGGACATCAGCAAGTGGGGCGGTAGGGACTATATTGGGGACTAGGGCATTATCGGGGTGGGAATGGGGTTGGGATTAGGGGTGAGGATAGGGTCCCTAGTCATCGAACCACCCAGGTGTGGCTCTCCTTGACCACGCATGGGGTTTGTTTGGATGGGATTAAGGGGTGGGTCCACACCAACCCTGTGCATGGAGGTGGAATGAGGCTGGATATCCATGGCTGCAGCGTCAGGCGGGGGGGGGGTGGCAGGCTCAGGTAAGGTAAGGGGCAACTGTGCTCCCAGGAATGACTCCCCAGGGCTCGGCTGTTCTGAACTGTCCATCACCTCGAGAGATTTGGTGGCCGCAAATGAGATGTTGAGCGCAGCTGGGCAGGTGAAGCATTCTGGGGCTGTCCTGGGGGTAAAAGCAGGGGCAGTGGGCAGAGGTTGGGCCTGTGGGGAGGGAGGGGGCGGCAAAAGCAGGTTGCCACCCAAATCGAGGCTTATTGGAATGGGATCGTCCTCCCCTGGAATAAGCAGCGTAAGATCCAGGGCCTCGATCTCTGCAAAGATGGAGCCCAACCCGCCCCCTGCTGACTAGGCACCATTACACCCAACACCAGGGCAGGATGCGCAGGTGACATAGGCAGCTCAGGGGCAGTGGTGGGGGCTCCATCCTCAGTCTCCATTGGAGGGGAGTCTAAGAGGGCCTCCAGCAGGGAGGCAGTGCTGTCCCCCTGCACTGCTACCTCCATCTCCTCAGCCAGGTTCTTCTTCTGGAACTCCCCCCACTTCCCACAAAGTAGGGAGGTGAGGGGAAGAGAGGACAGACAGACAGCAACAGCAGCAGCAGCAGCAGCAGGAGCTGCAGGAACAGGGGAGAAGGTAACAGAAACAGCAGAGATGGTGGGAGCAGGTCCAGGTCCAGGTCCAGGAGCAGGTCAGGGTGTGTCCTTCCCTTTCTCTGCCTTCAGAAGGCAGTGGTCCTATTGAAGAACCAGGTGGGGTGGGCGGGCACAAACCCGCCCACTTCTAAAACCCCTCCCCCAGCCTAAGAGGAGGTGGCACTGGACAGTTCTTCAAATGATTTTGGGGGACAACTAAAGAAATAACAAGGATGGGTGTGAGGGTCACAGGTTCAAAACTAGGGCTTCACAAGGGGACACCGAGCAGAGAACCCCAGACAGCGCCCTCTGCTCCCAGAAGGTGTCAAGAGAGCCAGTGGATGCCGCCCAGAGGAACTCTGCCCGGAGACGTGCAAGGACAAGGGACTGGAAATAGCCCCCCACAGTTGCAGGCCTCTTTCCTAGCCAACCTCCTCTCCATGGTCTTGTAGATGGCAGTCTTGGCATAAGCCAGGAGGAGGTTGGTGAGGAGGTCCCGCGACTTTGTGGGGCCACGGATAGGGAGCGCATATAAGAGCAGGTGTTGGGAAAAGTGCAACCAGAACCTCAATAAGAGGTTTTGGAAGAGCCAAAAGAGGGGCTGCAACCTGGCTCACTCTAGATAGGCATACTTCTTCTTCTCACCGCAGAAGGGGCAGGTATCAGGACAATGGGTGAACTGTGCCAAGTACACGACCGTGTGACCCGGGCCTCCTGGAATAACCTTCTGAAAGTGCCAAAATCAGGACAGTCTGCAAAACCAGGGGCCTAACCCCCAAACCACTGATGGGTGGTACTTAAACCAGTCTCCCAGTCAGTAACAAAACATGCTTCTGATTCCTCATGCTGGTCATCACCAAGCTTAACAAAATAGAAGCTGCCCTCTTACTGCACATCAGTTCCTATGGTCCCCTCTAGCCTCTGGGTCTCTTAAAGAAATAGGTTCTCCTGACCCCAAATTGTCAGCCACATCACCAGAACAATATAGGCTTAGTTCTTACCCAAAATACTGCACTGCCAGTCAATCCTTTAGTAACTACAACTAAGGGTTTAATATAAAAAGAAAACAAACAAAATATGAGACATATTAAAAGGTCAAAGTGTAACATATATATACAAATGGTTCAGAGTCCATAGAAAACAAATCCTCGAGGATTTGCAGATTAGTTCCACTCCTCTGGTGTGCACCCAGCAGCAGCAGCAGCAGCAGGAGCTGTGTGGGTCTCAGTCCTTTGTTCAGTCCCAGGAGAATAGTTCCAGAGGGAGGTGATGGTTGCAGACAGACTGAAGACTGAAGAATAAAGACAAAATGGAGATGGATCATGGGGCATGGGGTAGGGGTGGCTGGGGGGGGGAGGCTCATGGGGCTGGGTTCCGATCAAAAGATCCAGAGGGCCAGGAGTGGGAGGGGGGCGAAGAGTACCCTTTCGCAGGACCTGCTCGAGGTAGGCCCAAGCAGTGGGAGGCAGAGATGCCTTCACCAACTGGTGTAGGCGCCGGGGGGTGCAAGGGGCGGAGAGCCCCGTGTGCTGAGCCAGTGCTTGGGGATCTGTCCAGTCCTCCCGGGCATAGTCCAGGAGGTCTCCCACCCTGGTGATGCCTGCCAGGACCAGCCTCCACCTCAGAGGGGGCCTCTGCCACCTGCACACCGAGATGGAGGTTGTGTAACAGGGGCTCCACGAAGACGTCCTCTCCCTTGGTGGTTGCAACACACCTGCAGGCCATGATGAGCCTCCAGGTCTAGAGGAGGTCCTGGCAGAAGGCTAGCAGCTCAGAGAGGTCTTGCGGACCACCTCTCAGGTCAAGATAAAAGAGCTGCCAGTCGTATCAGGGCGCTCAGTAGTGGCGGAGGAAGGTGGATGCCAAGTGGCTCCATTCAGGACTACTTGCACCATAAAGGAGTCTCTGCAAGGCCTGGAGGCAGAAGGCATGGACCTGGCTGTAGACACAGCACAGACCATGCCCTCCCTCCTCCAGGGACAGGCTCAGGATCCCCGTGCAGACCCAATGCAGTCCTGGCCAGAAGAACTTCAGAACCATTTTCTGGAGGTTGGCCAGGAAAATCGGGGATGGAGCCAGGGTGTTGAGTCGGTGCCAGAGCATGGACAAGATGAGCTGATCGATGATCAGCGCCTGACCCGAAGGGAGAGGCACTGCAGCAGTCCTATCCGCCTCTGCAACCAGTCAATGACCCTCTCCTCCAATTCATGCCAGTTCTCATCCAGGGAGGGATGGGTGGCAGAGAGATAAATGCCAAGATAGAGCAGTAGATCCATGCTCCATTGAATGGCCTGAAGTGCGGGTGGGAGGGAGCTTGCTGGCCACCTAGCTCCTACCATCAGGCCAGAGCTCTTTACCCAGTTGACCCAGGCGGAGGAGGTTGCAGAGTAGATGGTCTGGCAAGCCTCCAGCTGTGCCAGGTCACCCGGGTCCTGGACCACGAGGAGCACGTCGGCGGTATACGCCAACATGACCAGCCACAGCTCCAGCTCATGGAGCACCAACTCCGTCAACCTCTGACAGAGGAGACAGAGGACGGGCTCTATGGCCAGAGCATACAGCTGGCACGACAGCGGACAGCCCTGACGCACTCACTGCCTGAAGCTGACTGGTTTGGTCAGGGTCCAGTTGAGCTTGACCAGACACTCCACTACAGTGTCTGGAGTAACCCCACAAAGCAGGGTCTGAAGCCAAACTCCTGCAGGGTGCCCAGGAGGTACCTGTGGTCCACCCTGTTGAATGCTTTCACCTGGTTCAGGGCCAGGAGGGCGAACGACAGACCATCCCTACACCCGAGCTCCAAGAGATCCTGGACCATGTACAGGTTGCTGAAGATGGACTGGCTCAGGGTGGAGTAGGTCTGGTCGGGGTGGATCATGTCCTGCAGCACGGACCCCAAGCACAGCAAGATGGCCTTGGCTACTATTTTACAGTCTGTGCAGAGGAGTGAGAGGGGACGCCAGTTCCGAAGGTTGCAGGGGGTCCCTCTTCTTGGGCAGCAGGGCCAAGGTGGCACGCTGGCAAGAGAGGGGGAGCTCCCCGTTCCCCTCGGACTCAGCCCAGATGATGGCCAGGTCCGGGCCAAGGACCGCCCAGAATGCACAGTAGAACTCCACGGTCAGCCCGTCCATGCCTGGGCATTTGTTGGTGGGCATACAACGGAGGGCTTCCGTGAACTCGGCCAGAGTGAGAGGAAGCTTCAGTCGTTCCCGGTCGCCCCTGCTAAACCCAGGGAGTTCATTCCAGAGCACCCTGCAGGTGTTGGCTTCGGTCGGATCCAGGGAGAAAAGGCTGGCATAGAAGGCCCTGGCCCTTCCACGCATCTTCTCTGGATCTGTGAAGAAGATGCCATCCTGGGCAATGAGGCAGATGACATGTTTTTTGGCCACCCCTCCATTTCTTCAGCGCATAGAAGGAGCAGGAGCTGCGATTCATCTTCCAAAGGAGATGGATGTGGGATCGAACAAAGGCTCCCTAGGCCTGAAGGTCCTCTAGGACCTGGAGCTCCTCCCACTTCTGGCATGCTCCGCAGAGGGACTGATCCTCAGGGCTGGTGGCCAAACGCCTCTCCAACTCTAAAACCTCCTGTTCCACCCGCTCTATCGCTGGATCCCTCCACTGGCTGTCCCTCAAGTGTAGTCATGGCAGAAGAGCCAGGCACCCACCTTTCTCACATCCCACCAACACCGTGTCGAGGGAAAGGCAGGCCTGTGCCCCTCCCCCCCCAGGCCAGCCAGAACTCCCAGAAGGATGCCATGAAGCCCACATCCTCCAGCAGGCTGTTCTTGAAGTGCCAGTAGGCCGGTCCCGACCTCTCCACCGAGACAGAGGCTGTCGCTGTCACGGTCACTAGATGGTGATCTGAAAAGGGGGCCAGCCTAATGCTGGAGGAGTGGGTCTGTGTCAGATGGCGTTCAGATAAATAGATACGATCCAACTGGGAGTGGGACAACTGATGGTCCTCCACCTGGACATAGATGAAAGTCACCTCATCATCTGAGTGGTGGTCACGCCAGACGTCCACCAGGGAGTGATGGTCTCCCATCTCCCTGAGGATGCCTGCAGTGGTCTGGTGCTGCTCGGTCCCTGAGTGGTCCCGGTCCTAGAGGCTGATATTAAAATCCCCACTCAGGACCAGGCACTCCTGAGGATCTAAGGTGCCGAGGAAGACGGCCATCTGCTGGAAGAAGGGCATGTACTACGGGCCCGATGTCGGGGTGTAGACATTGACCAAGTTCAATGCCAGCCCCTCCATACCTACCCTGAGGTGCAGGAGGTGGCCTGGAACAACTTTGGTGATCCCCCCCAGCACCTCGGGCTGTAGGTCGGGGGGAGAACAAGGTGGCCACTCCACCAGAACGGGTGGAAAGGTGACTCAAAAACACCCCATTCTCCCATTCCAGCTGCCAGCTGGCCTCAGCGGCTGGATCTGTGTGGGTCTCCTGCAGGAAAACCACAGAGTAGCCCCCCTTCCAAAGGAAGGAGAGCATCTGGGTCCTGTGGAGACCCGTCCTACAGCTCCTGGAGTTCAAGGTTATGATGATGATTGGAGCCATGGGAAGAGCTGGGGGGGATCCTGAGGAGTGGCAGGAACATCATGGGCCTCCTTTGGGCCACACAACAATCTGTGACTGACCCCAAAGTCCATGAGGGACTCACGGAAGGTGAGGGCCCTCTGGTAGGCTGTGGCATCCTGCCTCCCGGTCCCTTTTCCTTCCTTGAGAATGGCCCTCATGGCCTGGAGAACGAGGTAGAAATCTCCCCAGCACTGCAGGGCGAGATGCACATGGTTCCTTGCTCCACAAGGGTCAGCCAGGAATGCGAGTAACTCATCCCTCAGCACCAGGGGATCCAGGGCAGAACGGCCCCACCTGTCCTCCAGTCGGGTTCCCATAATGGCCCTGCTGCGTGTCGGGAAGGACAGACACGGCACGGAGCCCTGTTGTGGGGCCAATGATGTTGGCGCTGCATTATCCAGCCTGGCCTCTGGCACGAAGGGGAAAGGTGGCAGAGGGAGGGTAGCAGCCCCAGGGACAGAGGGAGCCACGAATACCACCCCCCAGGAATTGGTAGATGGAAAGGGGAAGGACACAATCTGGGGGGGCAACAGCAATAGGGGATGGGGCTCAGGAAGGACTTGGGGTAACATCTAAGGGGGGGATTGGAACAGGGTCAGGAGCAACATTGATGGAAGCAGGGGGCGGGGTGGGAGATGGGATAGGGGCCACGGCGGTCGAACCAGCAGGGCGCAGCTCTCCTTGACTGGGCATGGGATTTTCTAAAAATGAATCAGGGAGGGGATCCGTGCTGACGCTGGGCATGGAAGTTGATGTTGACTGGTTTTCCACATCCTCAGCGTCAGACACAGGGGAAAAGACAAATGAGGGAAGGAACAGCTGTCCCACTGGGGATGGCACTCCAGGGCCCGGCTGCTTGGGGCTGGCAGTCACCTTGAAAGGCTCGGCAGCTGCAGCTAGGGTACCCACAGGAGCCAGGCAGGTGGAGGAATGCAGGGGTGTCACCAAGATAAGAGCAGGCACAGCAGACAGAGGTTGGGACTCAGATTGGGCCTGGGGCAAGGGAAGGGGTTGCAAAAGATTATACCCACCCAGATCAAGGCCCTCTGGCAGAGGGTCATCCTCCCTTGGGGCTACAAGGTCAGATCCAGGGCCTCAATCTCAGCCAAGATGGAGCCTACATCCCCCCTGCCTCAGTTGATGGTGGTGCAGCAGATAGAGGGGGGTCTGAGAGAGTATTTGAGGGGTGGGGGGGCACTGAACAGACTGGAAGGCAGAGCGGAAGGTGGGAAGCCCTCCAGCCACTGGGGGCTAGGGAATAAAGGGGGGGGGGGATAGGGGCTAGGCAATGGGAAGGAGGAGCTGCTACTGCTGGGTGGCCAGGAAGGCAGCAGCTGGGAGTGGTGGTGGCAGTGTTAAGTTTCACAGTCTCTTGGAAGCTCATTCCCAGCTGCAAGCAGTAAAGTCTCAGTCTTTAGAGGCCTCCCCTTGGTGGTTGTGTCTTCTTGCAGAGGCAGGAGGCTCCAGGTGGCAACAGGCACAGCAGCAGCAGGGACCTGCTGGCTGGCAGGAGAGGTGATCCTTAATGGTGATGTCTTCTTCTTCCATAGCTCTCCCCCTCTCCCTACAGAGCAGGGGGGTGGGAGGAAGAGAGGCCAGCCAGCAGCAATAACAGCAGCAGCAGCAGCAGCAGGAACAGTGGAGGAGGTTGCAGAAATAGCAGAGGTAGTGGTGGGAACAGGTCCAGGTCCAGGAGCAGGTCAGGGAGTGTCCTTCCCCTTCCACTTCTAGAGGAGAGTGGTCCTGTTGAAGAAGCAGGGTGGTGGGTGGGCGCAAGCTCACCCACTTCTAAAACCCCTCTCCCAGCCTAAGGGGAGGTGGCACTGAACTAGTCTTCGAATAATTACGGGGGAAAACTAAAGAAATAACAGGAACAGGTGTGAGGGTCACAGGTTCAAAACTAGGGTTTCAGAAGGGAACACTGAACAGAGAACCCAGGACAGCGCCCACTGCTCCCTCAGGCTCTAGGTCAGGGGAAAACAGGGTGGCCACGCCGCCAGAGCGGGTGGACAGATGGCTTAGATACACCCCGTTCCCCCACTCCAGCTGCCAACTGGCCTTGGCAGCTGGATCCGTATGGGTGTCCTGCAGGAAAACCATAGAGTACTCCCCTCCTGAAGGAAGGAGAGAACCTGGGTCCTGCACAAACCCAACCTACAGCCTCTGGCATTTGGAGTTGCGAAGTTGACAGATGCCATGAGGAGGGCTGGGGGGGATCCTCAGAGGTGACGGGAATGCCAGCAGCCTCCGTTGGGCCACACAGCAATCCGTGACTGACCCCAAAGGTCATGTGGGAGTCATGGAAGCTGTGGGTCCTTTGGTAGGCCACAGCATCCCGCCTCCCAGTCCCTTTGCCCTCCTTCAGTATGGCCCTAATGGCCTGGAGGACAAGATGGAAGTTTCCCCAGTGCTGCAGGGCGTGCTGCACCCGGCTCCTGGCTCCACGAGTTTTGGCCAGGAACACACGCAGTTCTTCCTGCAGCACCATGGGATCTGGGGTTGTAGGCTCCCGGTCGTCCTCCGGTCAGGCCCCAGTATTGCCCTGCAGTCAGCCGTGATAGAAAGACAGGGTGCAGAGCCCTGTCTCGGCGCCGATGTTGTGGACACCATATCACCTGGCTGAACCCCCAGAACAAGGAAGGGTGGCAGTGGAGGGAAGACAGCAGCCCCAGGGACAGAGGGAACCACAAATGCCGTCCTTGGGGGAATCCATAAATAGAAAGGGGAAGGAGATGATCCCGGGGGCGGCAGCAATAAGGGATGGGGCCAGGGTAGGAGTGGGGAGGACATCTAAGGTGGAGGTGGGAACAGGGTCAGGAACAACAGTGATGGAAACAGGGGGAGGGGTAGAAGTTGGGACAGGGCCCCAGTGGTTGAACCACCAAGGTGCGGCTCCCCTTGACCGGGCATGGGATTTTCTAGAAAGGAGTGAGGAGTGGGATCCGTGCCAATGCTGGGCATGGGAGTTGAATTTGGCTGGTTTTCCACCTCCTCAGCGTCAGACACAGGGGAAAGGACAAGTGAGGGAAGGGGCAGCTGTCCCACTGGGGACAACACCCCGGGATCCAGCTGCTTGGGGCTGGCCATCACCTTGAAAGGCTCGGCGGCCGCCGCTGGAATACCCACAGCAGCCGGGCAGGTAGAGCAACCCGGGGGTGTCCCCAGGATAAGAGCAGGGACAGCAGACAGAGGTTGGGATTTGGGTTGGGTCTGGGGCAAGGGAGGGGGTGGCGAGGAATTATTGCCACCCAGATCGAGGCCCACTGGTAGAGGGTCGTCCTCCCTTGGGTCTACCAAGGTCAGACCCAGGGCCTCAATCTCAGCAAAGATGGAGCCTAAGTCTCCCTCTGCCTCAGTTATTGGTGGTGTAGTAGGTTCAGGGGAGACGGGGCGGCTCCATCCGCAGCCCCTCCAGGAAGGGAATCAACAGGGACATCCTGTAAGGGGGCAGTGCTGCTCCCCCCCATCTCCTCGGCTGGAGCCTCCTGCTGAACCTCAACAGAGGACACAGCAAGCGGCTCAGCATCAATAGTGTTGTTGTTGGTATTGGTGGTATCAGCCCCCCGCAATGACTTCCGGGGGGCCTCCTCCCCATCTAATGTGCTGGGGAGGGACAGAGCCTTCTTTTGCTTGCTGTGCTTCCTCTGGGGGAGAGTCCCTTAAGGTGGTGTCTGAGGGCCGACCAGCGGGAGTGGGAATAGGCGGCAAGGATGAAGGCTCTCGGGGAAAAGGAAACAGGGGAGGGCCATCAAGGGGATGGGAACCTTCCCCCTGGAGTGCGGCCTCTCCCATAGCTGGGGCCACCACGGCTGCTGCCCTCTCCTCTCTGGGCCCCGTCCCAGATGGTTCAGTAGAGGTGGCGATGGGGCCCTGCCGCTCCTCTGGGCATGGTGGGGCAGTTATCCCCACGTCCCAAGAGGCAGTGGCAGCTGTGCTCTTTAATGGAGGAGGAGAGGCAGCATTAGGGGCCTGGCGGTTGGGGTTGCCAGCGGCAATGTTCCCTCTAAGGTTTGACGGCTTGTGTGCAAAATTTTCAACCCGTGTGCAAAACTTTTTCTGAATAAAATTTTTGTGCAACTTCACATGATGGAAATTATTGAAAAATATAGAACAATGAAAAATTAATGTTATTTAAATTGTTTTTATTAATAATTTGAATGTATTCTATGCTTATTTAACATTTTGTCTCATCAGTTCTTCAATCCTGTTTGTCTGCCTTTGTCGGCTTTCCAAAATGTATAAACACATAAAAAAGTTAAAATTAAAGCAATTAACTTGCCTCTCATTTTTCATTTTGCACAGCAGCCCATTTTACAATTTTAAAAAAATGGTCCTAAATTGTTCCTAGCCAGTTCAAATGTGACCCTTTACTTGTTTTACTTAATTGGTCACTATTACTAATCTTGATCACAGTATACTTTATTCCTTCATTTTATTAGTGTTTGCTATATATTTTTTCCCCAGTTTAACCCTTCCCTAAGGAGCAACAGGCCAAAAGGTAAAAAAAAACCAACCCAGGGCTTGACCCTGTGATTACAAATCTGTTATTCTACCAACTGAGCTACAGGCATTCCATATATAAAAATTTCTAGGCATAAAGGATAACTGTGTACTCCACTGCCCCTTGATCCCATCCCCCCCAAACTGCTCTTTATTCCATGTGTGCATCTGTGCAGCAAACTCTTAACATCAGGATCGTGGGTTCCAGCACTGTGCCCCCCCAGTCTACTTATCAGAAGTAAAAGGCTGGACAATCACCTGTTTTTGGAATGCCTGAGGGAGGAAGGACATGAAGGTAAAAAGGAGCCCTTGGATAGCTAGCAACTCCCCCCCCCACCAGCCAATCCTCAGTGGGGCTTCAGGCCTGTCCCCCTGCCCATCTTCAGCTGCTCTCCCACCCTGCCCCCTCCGCCAGTTGATCCTTGGCCATGGTTAAGGCCTGTCCCCCCCACCCCTTATTCAATCCTCAACCACTTTGCCAGACTAGGGTTACCGGGTACCAAAGCATGGAAAGGAGGACAGGGGAGTACAAAAAGGAGGATGTTGGAGGACACATATGCATCTGGGACTCCACCTGGGCCCCCTTCATCCACCCAGCCAATGCTCCCCCCCAAATGCTTGCCCCATTGATCACCCAACTCCAGGGAAATCTGTCTAGCCCCTAGTTACAGCATGAGATTAATTGCAAGAACAGAGGCTCAAGAATATCAAATGAATGGCTTAAGTATTTTTCCTCTTCACATTAAAGTAACTGTAAAGCCAACCACTTTAAGGAGTCACAAAACTAAGTATTGAATGTTTATATCAAGGTGCAAGGAGAATCACACTGCAGAACTCCTATCCAGACTGATGTTTTTACATTGTGAGTTGCAAACGGAAGCACACCTCTAATAAATTTAATGTAGTAATTATGGACAAGATTAAAATCAGTTTTAACACACTAAGTTCCTTCACAGAATTCCCTCATTGTTTGACACACAGAGGGATGGGCCCTTGACTACATGAAGCCTAACAGAATTTGAGTTGTTGGCTTCTAAAGGAAAAGTAATCTCTGTCAGCAGTATTCTCCCCATGACTTGAAATTAGGGGTGTGGTGAAGGGGGATGTTTGGGGGGGGGGTATAGGAGGTGCTCACTCATTTGCTCTAACACTGTTACTAGCCAACAACTGGGGGGTACAGGCGGAGTGTACAGAAATCCCTGTCTAGCCTCAGTTTTGAGCCTCACTGTGCAGTATTTTTAAAAAATCACAGACAAGCTCTTTAGATTTTATACACTCAGGAAAGGAGAAATGAGAAAAAATGACATCTGCTGGTTTTTATGTACAGACCTACCTGAAACATAACCTTTTACCTAAAATGCAAATGTCTGGAAACATCATATCCTACTATGTCTGCCATAAACCACAGATGGATATATATCTATTTTATGACCATTGACATTTTGTTTGCTTTTATGTGAAATACACATCAAATGCGGTGGGGAGGGGTATGAAGTAGAAGTTTGTGACTATCAAATGCTCCACCCAAGAGGACAGCACCTATTCTTGAATGCAATGATCAGTTTTTTCCTAAATATAACAAAATAAAAATAACCATAGAGTATATAGGCAAAAGCAAGCTGCTTGTTTTCTATGATTTGATAAACTAACAAAGGGACAAATATTGCAATCCTTACTCCATCAAATTTCCCACTGACTTCATTTAAAGCATAGGATCAGGCCCAGCCCAGCAGCTACTTTAGAATGGATAATACTTTCATATCTGTGTATCTTACTAAAATTTAAGGACACATCTATAGTGGACTAATCTCTTCTTGGAAAGGAGAAACAAACTGAAAAAAAAAATCACACTGGGAAAAGGAAAATCTTACAGATTCAAAGCTCCTCACAACCAAAAGTGAACTTTGTTGGCCCTCTAAACAAAAGATTTGTTGTCAAAAGCCAAAGTTCATTAGCAGGAATAAAGATCTGGCTTAGCCTAGCCCTTAGAGAAAGAAACCTCCCCAGAAACTAAGCAAAGCAGGAAGCAAAGAAGGAGTCACAGGTTTCTCTCTGGGCACTTCAGAGATCCATCAAGGTGAAGAAAAGCCCCAACCCCACCAAAAAATAAGATCAAACCTCCCCCAAAATCAAGTGCAGGGAAAGGGGAGAGGACCTGAGCTGGAACCTGGAAAGAAGCCCGGGGTGAGGAGCCAAAGCAACAAAGCGAAACCAGGTGTAGCACTGCAGCTGGAATGCCTGGAGCAGGGAGGAGGGCAGGGCAAAGAGGAGCAATCTTAAAGCGATACACCACTCCTCCGTTTCTTGGCTGAGCCTCAGCCGCTCCGTTGGGCTGTCCCAGCCAGTCCTGCCCCTCCCCGTGCGCGGGGACTGGAAACCCCTGCGCGGGGAGGGGTTTCTTATGTGCGTGGCCGCGCAGCCGCGCACCTTAGAGGGAACAGTGGCCAGCGGTGGTATGGCCGGCGCCCGTTATGGCCTCGGGGGGCCCAGCTGCTCCCTCTTCATGCCAGGCCAGGGGACAGTCCCTCTGGACGTGCCCTGTGGCCCTACAGCGGAAGCACCAAGACTCCCCCAAGGAATAAAAGATTTTACAATGGGCCCCTTGATGGGGCACCAAGAAGGACTGCTTTAATGCCACCCCATCATGCGCCCCCACTGGCTGCAGTTGGATTTGCACTTGCCCGTGGAAGGACAAGATTTGATGGAGGGTGGGGTCCTTACAGCCAAGTGGGAGAGGGCTGATGACCGAGATCGGCTTCCCCAGGGTGGAAAGGAGGGGAAGGAGGGCGGCATTGGGAAGGAAGGGAGGCACAGAAGTGAGGACCACTTGTACGCCCAGGTCCTCCAAGGGTTCCACTGGAACGTGGACGCCCCCCACCGCCAGGCCCCTGATAACCACCTCCTGCGCTGTGGCATCCAAAGCTAGGAAGAACACCATCTTTTCATACATTTTTGAGGCCGCCACAGTGGCCGAGGGCCCCACCACCCTCACCATCACCTGCATGTAAGTTTCCACGTGGGGCGAGGCAGCCACCAGGAGGCAATGGACATTATGTCTCCTGGTCAAAGAGGGGAAGGGGCCCCTGCCCCCTGAGGTCGTATTCAAGGAGGCGGTGCGGTCTGATGGTATGGTGGTGTGTGGATGGGTGGCAGCTGCCTGGGCATATGATCTGGGGGCAGAAGAACCCCCAGAACTGGTGGAGGGAATGGCAGTGTAAGAAGGGGCTGTGCCCGATGGTGGGGCTGTGGAAGCAGCAGGACCCTTGCTCACCTTTTTCCTCTTGCTTTTTTTTTACTGGCTGAGGACGTCAGGGAAATAGTAGTGGAGGTTCCTCCCATGCCTGCCGCTGCAGGTGCCCTAGTGGAGGCACCAGAGGTGGTAGGAGTGGCAGCAGTGGTCAAGGGGGCAGCTACAGGGATGGAGGGAGGAACAGGCTCTGGCAGAGGACCAGGGGAGACTGAGACCATCTCCATGTTCCTGGAAAGGAACTAATAGGAGGGGATACTTGGAGTGGGTAGACTGGGATAAGGAACAACAGTGGGGAGGGGAACCAGGCAATGGGAGAAGGGTGGACGAGGAGTAGACTATATAGGAGTTAAGGGAAGGCAAATCACTCCTCCCTGCTAGGCTGCAGGCAAGGGAGGATAGTGCCAAGGGTAGGGGGATAGGGAACTTTAGGGCAGGAGGGAACCAGCTCCTCTGGCTGCACTGGGTGGGATGGGTCAATAGACTACCGGGGGTGCAGTGCGCAAAGGGGAGCACAAAAGATTAGGGGTGCATGTAGCCTGGCCAACCCTGGCTGGGGGTGAGTGCTGCAGGGGTGGGGCCACTAACCATCCAGGGTGGGGTGGGGAGGCAGTGAGGGCTGATCAGGGGGGGCAGGGGAACCAAAAACAAACTTTCAGGACTGGGGTGGGGCAGAAAACTAAAACAAACTCAAGGATTGGGGATGATCTGGGGGGGAGTCTTTGAGGGGTGGGGAGCACTGAACCGGCTGGAGGGCAGAAAAAGGGGTGGGAAGCCCTCCAGCCACTGGGGGTGGGGGAAAAAAGGGTGGGATATAGAAGGGTTTCTGTAATGCAATGCTTCCTTGAACACTAACAGATTTCTGCTGGGCTTCATCTAAGTCCCGATTTAACTCTGAGACAATTGGCATGACCAACAGACCAGTATTTGGAGACAGCTTTTCCTTTACCAGACAAACTGCCCTTTTGCCTGGGCGAGCTGCTGTTCCTTACAGTTTTAGAGCTAGAGACATTTTCTTCTTTGTTACAACATTCCCAGTTAATCACAGTCATCTTAGCACCATACACCCATTTTCCATCAATTTTCCTGTTGATTTCAGGTAACACAGAAAATTTACATCAATTTTTTACCTACAGCTGAGCTCTAACCTCAGTACCGCCATTCACAGCCACAATATCATTTGCAATTCGAATGTCTGCCGGGAGACACTCCCGAACTCCCACCACCATGTCACCCTGGAAATCTTCCCACTCCAAATGGATCTTAGCTAAAGGGACCTTTGTCACATATTCAGAAAGTGCCACGAGGGTCACATCCTGACCTGGCAGGTAGTCCTCCTCCCAAACCAATTCCCTTTTAACCAGGGTGATTTCTGAGGCGGAATCCCTCCACCCAGTATACATAATCCCTCTGACTCTGGCCACCTTCATAAATTCCTGATTGCCCCTCCAGGTCTCCATCTCCCTAACCCTGGTGAGGTTCCCTTTGTTTCCCCCTTCAGGGAACACTACAGTGGTTGCATTGACATATGCCACGGGCATAAGTGGAGAGTCTGACACAGTGCCAGCATCCCCTTCTGTGTCTAGAATGATAGCATTTGAATGGATATTATTCGGGGGGGATGCTGACCTTAAAGCATTCCCGCTCCCCTGGTTGGGGCAATTTGCCCTTATGTGGTCTGCCCCCCCACACCAGTAACACAAAGCTGGCTTTCCCCCTGGGGAAGAGTTCTTAGTCTCTGTGGTAACATAAGTCTTCCTAGCCAAGCTTGGGCTAATTCTATTCTTGGGCCCATCCTCCCTCCTAGCCTGTGAGGGGTGGGTGCTGCTTTTACCTTGAGGCTTGTACCTGTCCTGGTTCCTGTTCTGAATGAAATCATCAGCAATTTCAGCTGCCTCCAAAATGGTATTGGGCTTCTTATTGAGCACAGCTGCCTTGATATAGTGGGGAGCTATGTCCAGGAGCTGCTCCCTGGCAAACAAATCAACCACCTTGTCATAACTACCATGAGCCCCCGTCCCCATGATCCTTTTCTCCAAATACCTCAGATCTTGTGAGCAATTTCCATATAGGTAACATTATCAGATTGTTTATAATTTCTAAATTTTAACCAGTATGATTCAGAAGTAATTTAAAACCTTCACAATACAGTTTCTTTAAACTTTCCATAATGTAATGCATCACTTAGTTCCATATTATTAAATACCTCTCTGGCCCTCTCCGATAGTCTGGTGAGGAGAACAGGCATTCTCTTCGCATCAGGGATTTTATGGACTTCACACAGTCTTTCAAAGGTATATAAAAATCCCTCAATATCTTCGTCATCTTTGGGAGGGGGACAAATTCCTTCCCCCTTCTTAATGGAGGAAGTCGAGGAACTCTCAGGTGAAGGCAGATCCTTCTTCCCATCCTAGATCTGGAGTCGGATCTGGGCCAGCTCCATTTGCCTTTGGTGAGTTCTTTCCTCAGGGCTTCTTTCAGCTGTAACTGCTTGTGCTCCAGCTCCTGCTTTTTCTGCAGTTCCAACAAGCAGAGCTCCATCAGGCCCCTCTCCCTCTGAAGGTGCTGGTCCTTGCCTGTGTCTGGCTGCTTGTTCTCTTCTGCATCAGTCACAGCCATGGCTGGCTCAGGCAGGGCTCGTGTTCTCTGATCATAGTCCATAACCAGATCTCTCAACTTCTGCTTTGAGACATTGCCCTTAATGGTTATTTCTCTTTCCTTACACAACTGTCTGAGCTCTCTTGCGCTTCTATCTTTCTATGATTGCCACTTGCTCATTATGACCACTTTAACCTTCAATTCTCTCAGTATCAAATATTAAATTTAGGAATAGTGTGGGGTCCTGATCCAACACCCAAATGTTCTGGTTTTCCAGATCCTGCCAAGACTACGCCAATGTGACCCAGGCCTCCTGGGATAACCTTCTGAATGTGCCAAAATCAGGGCAAGCTGCAAAAACCAGGGGGCAACCCCCTAAACCATTGATGGGTGGTACTTAAACCAGTCTCCCAGTCAGTAACAAAACATGCTTCTGACTAACCAATCTGGTCATCACCAAGCATAATAAAGTAGAACCAGCCCCCTTTCTGCACATCAGATCCTAAGGTCCCCTCTAGCCACTGGGTCTCCTTAAGAAATAGGGTCTCCTGACCCCAGAGGGCCAGCCACATCACCCAGAACAACATAGGCTTGACTCTTACCCAAAATACCACGCTGCCAGCCAATCCTCTAGTAACTACAACTAAAGGTTTAATATAAAAAGAAAACAAGCTACATATGAGATATGTTAAAGGGTCAAAGTGAATCACATACATACAAATGATTTAGAGTCCATAGAAAGCAAATCCTTGAAGATCTTGTAGTTTGCAGATTAGTCCCACTCCTCTGGTGTGCACTGAGCAGCAGCAGCAGCTGGGTGGGTCTCAGTCCTTTGTTCAGTCCCAGAAGAATAGTTCCAGAGGCAGGTGTTGGTTGCAGATAGACCAGAGACTGAAGACTAAAGACAAAATGGAGAATGGGCGATGGCCTTTTATCTCAGAGTCCTTGCCAGATCAAAATGGAGGAGGTCCTCCCCCTCGGTGGGTGCAACAGACCTGGAGGCTGCAATGAACCTCCAGGTCTGGAGGAGGTCTTGGTAGAAAGCCAGCAGCTTGGAGAGGTCTCGTGGCCCACCTCTCAGGTCAAGATAAAAGAGCTCCCAGTCTTTACAAATGCATAATAAACCGCAAAGCATTCGTCCTGTCCTGGGATATTTTATGAAAATGTATTTTGAGCAACAGTTGAGTGCTATCACTCTAACCATTCTTTTTCCAAAATTAATCTAGTTTCAAAATCAAGGTAAAATGTGTTATTTAATCCCTAATCCTCTAACAGGATTTGTAAGGATGAACTCCTCCATGGTATCCCTGTGGGGTATCAAAAAACTGTTAAAACTGGGACCTATCTGGACAGAGATTATCACAGTCTAAATCCTGGTTGATTTTGGCCAGCTGTCTTATAATATTAGAGTAAATTTTATATATATACTTTTCTTACAGGTTACCATTTCTCCAATTTAAATAGTCATAAATCATTTTAAATTATCTAGTCAGTGGACATAAAAGGAGTCAGTTTTAACAAGAAAACACCATGCACAATTATTTTTCTCTGAAAAACTTATTTTCCAATGGGAATTTTCATTTGATAGTTTTGTTTCTGTAAATAATGTGTAAATAAGTAATCAGTTGTGATATGCCTTAAAGAAGGCTGCCATTCAACCAAGAGATAGCCTCACATGATCTACTCTGACAAATTCAAGGTCTTAGTCTTTATTTGCAAGCCACATGAAGACCTGAGACCAGGATATCTAAAAGATTTTCTACAGCTTCAGGACAAAATGCACCATTGATAATTACATTCCTCTGGCACAATAGAATGTTCAGCAATAAGCTTGTGTGTGCAGGAGATGCAACTTTCTCTGGGGGCCATTCAAAACTGTGTAATTAATTCCCCCCACAAAACTAAAGACCTTCACAAACCTCATCACCTTTCTCTCCAAGTGCAAGGCAAATTTCTTTATCCTTGCCTTACCTGATATAAACATATAGCAATAGGTATGTTATATAACAGGAGTGACCAAACTGTGACTCGTGAGCCACATGCGGCTCTTCAAAGAAAAAGTGAGCCTCGCAGAAGAGTATGGCAGGGAAGGGCAGCATGGTGGCAGACAGTGGGGAGAAGTGTGCAATGGTTGGTGCTGGCAGGAAGGCGGTGTCATGGTAAGAGAGGGCAGGGAAGTGGCAACAGGTGTGTGGGGGGAGCACAGCATGAACAGGGAAGCCATGACATGGTTAGATTTTTCTCATAGGCCCTAATGAAGTTTACTCATTGTTAAAATAAAATCGTGTTTTACAAGTCCTAAACATGGCATGGAATACTAAGAAACAAAATACAGAGGAGAAAAGTTTAAAACTGAATGTAGATTACTTTCAATTTTTGACACAACTTACTGCTGTGAAGCATTGTATTCCACAATGAAATTCTTTAAATCAAAACATTGTGCAATACTTAGAGATTAGCACCTGAGAGAGCTTTTATGTACTGCATTGACAAGTTAATCCCCAGATTTTAAAAAACTTGCCACTAGCCTGCGGTGTTCTACATACAGTTCTACATACAGCAACAGCTAAGTTTTTACTGTACAAGCCTCGTTTTCATGGTAACCTTAAGTAATTATTAGAATCTGACATTAGTAGGATCAATATTTGCCCTGTTTTTACAATAAAATTAAAGTGCACAACGAATGTTAAACTTAGTAATTTTGGACTAGGTAAAAGTGTGTGGTTATATGCCTCAGTGTAGCTGTCAATGGTTTAATAATCGACTTGTGAGGCTCTTGAGTTCCATAAATTTGGCCACCCCTGTTATATAACAACAATAACCCTACTAAAAAAAAAAAAGATATTCCATCTGCTTCTTACTCTGCGGAGAAGAGGAAAGAAAAAAAACATGTTTCAAATGTGTAGTCACCTTGCTTAACACACTACTAGAAGGTGCATGGACATTTGGTGATGAATATGGTGTAAAAACTTATATGGAGTAGAATGTGAGTGACTTCAAGTAACTGAGAGAAAATGAAAATGACTTGATGATTTTTTAAAAAATAAATCTGGAATTAAGGTGTACATTTTTAATGGTGAGAGTAAAGCCTGAGATTTTTGCCATCTTTTTAGTATCACAGAAAAACCTTGACTGAATAAGGACACATATGGGTAGAAAATAGTGTAAGGCAATCTAACAGGAATTCTATGTGAAAATAAAGCTGGAAACAGCATAATATGTAATAATTAGTGGTAAAGAATTCATAAACCATCATTTATCAATGTTTAAAACAAGCTGGTATTCAAAAGGCATTCAGCAAGTGAAAATGGAGAGATTATAGGGTTAGCAGATTCCATAGGTATATTTCTATCAGCAGATTCAACAGATATACTTTTTGGAAAAGTAGGTCAAGATGGAGGAAGATTTTGAACTTTTGAACTCACTCAGTCCCCCTCCCATCAAGGATTCTAAGGTGTCCACCCCTGTCAAAGGACCCATCAAAAGTATTGATTTTTGATCAGGTGGCAGGTGAAATCACCCTTTTTCCAATTGGGTGGAGATGAAATCACACCTTTGAGATTGGTCAAGGAGAAGATGGGAGTGACCGAAGAGCGAATAAAAGGTGCTGCACAGAGCAGAACTTTGGAGATCTTTCCCACTCCTTACTGGGTTCCACTGGCCTCTGGCTATGTTCCTGCTGCACTAAGGAGTCTCACTCACACTCACCCCTAGAGAGAGTGACAACGTCTCTAGTGGGAGCCTAGGAGCTGGGTCTTTGGACTTAGTCTCTGAAAGGCATGGGGTTGGATCTCTGAGCGGTGACTCAGGATTCAATCCTTGAGCTGGGTTTTTGGACTCAGTCTCAGAAGGGCTTCCAATAAAACTCACAAGTGAACAGCTAACTGAGTCCTGTGTATAGCTTGTGGGCAATGAACTGATACTTTGTAACTCTGGTCTCTGAGCAACTGCACCTGCAAGCATTGAGCTGTACCTGAGTTCCAGTTTCCATGGCAACCAGAGCTGAGCTGAGCTGAGAGACTAAGAAAGAAAGTTCCAGCCTGCAGCTGCCAGCATCCAGAGAGACAACACTCCACCCTCTCCCAAGGAAAAAGAGACTCTGCCTCTTCCTCTTCAATTTTTGGGGTAAGAAAAGGGTCCCAAGGAGGGGAGGAACATTAGTAGAGAGCCTCAAAGATTTTTAAATTATTTTAGTACTGCCAGGAGGCTTAAGTTTTACCATGTAACTGTATGATTATAAGTAAACTACTTAGAAAGAGTGAGGCAAGAAGCCAGATTAAGATCTAAAGCAGTAATAGTAAGAGTTGAGATCTCTCCATCCAGCAAGTGCCTGATCCCCACTTGCTGAATGTTCTTTTTGTGTACCCTAATGTTGTTTTTCATGTTGTAATTGTATAGAATATGTGATAAGGACAGGGCTGAGGGGTATAGAAGGGTGCATCAGGGCAGGTATGTGAGCCCTAGACTGGTGAAGGCTGTTTTCCCTGATTGCAAATAAAAGGCCTCTGCAGGCTAATTACAGACAGCTGCACCCAGTCAAGGGCTACCCCAGGCCTATAAAGGCTGCTTCCACTAGAAGAAGGCGGGGGGGAAGGGGAAGCTGAGGCTGTTGTTTCAGTTTGGATGCTCCCCAGGCAGAGGAGGAGACTGTTTGTTTCTCCTCAGCCTTAACCAGAGATAGAGATAGAGACAAGCAGCTGGTCCTTCCACTGCTCTGAAGGCTCTTTAAGCTGGGACCCAGGGCCAGGGAAGGAAGAGAGTACCAGAAAGACTGCGAAAGCCAGGGATCTTCCTGGATGGGGGCTGACTGAACTGTGACCAGTACCACTTGGGGAGAAGACTTGAACTGTTGAGCCAGGCCTCACACACCTCTTCCCTCCAGAAGGGGGGGTGACCTTGCCACAAATAGTTTTAATGTGTTATATTATTGTTGAGCTATCCATGAAAGAAGCAAAAGTTCCTTGTCAGTTTTCCAGAATAGATATTACAATAAATCTGATTTTTGCCTTTGACAAATCATTGGCTTTAAGTCTCTTATTGCTTCTGGTCTGTGCTTGATCGGCGGGCTGTAGCCATATCCTCCACTCGGGACATTTATCCCGGGCGCTGGTATTTGTCCGTTTAGGTGAAAAATGGTCCCCCCTCGTTGCCCCCGAGGGTTTCTAAATTAAACTTCAGACTGTGGGCCGGTCTGGGGATTAGTAAATTGATCAATTTGATTTTCTGGGGTAACAAGAGTAATTAACCATTCTGACCATTTTCCAAGGGTCATGATTGATTCTGCATTGCTACCAAATCAACATAGATGCTCTAGAAATTATTTTGGAGATCATAGAATCATAGGGTTGGAAGGGACCCCACAAGGTCATCTAGTCCAACCCCCTGCCAAAAAAAGCAGGACCACTCCCATTAGATCATCCCAGTCAGTGTTTTGTCCAGCTGGGACTTGAACACCTCCAGAGATGGAGATTCCACCACCTCCCTAGGCAACTTATTCCAATGCTTCACCACTCGCCTAGTAAGGAAGTTTTTCCTAATATCTAGCCTGGACCGCCCCAGCTGTAACTTGAAACCATTGCTTCTCGTTCTGCCCTCTGTTACTACCGAGAACAGTCGAGCTCCCTCCTCCTTGGAGCAACCCTTCAAGTAGTTGAAGGTTGCTATCAAATCCCCCCTCAGTCTTCTCTTCTGCAGGCTAAATAAGCCTAGTTCCTTCAGTCTTTCTTCATAGGGCTTGTGCTCCAGCCCTTTGATCATTTTGGTTGCCCTCCTCTGGACTCTCTCTAATTTGTCCATGTCCTTTTTGTAGTGGGGAGCCCAAAACTGGACACAGTATTCCAGATGTGGCCTCACTAGTGCAGAATAGAGGGGAATGATCACATCCCTCGATCTGCTGGTAACACTTCTTCTGATGCAGCCCAGTATGCCATTGGCCTTTTTGGCAGCAAGAGCACACTGCTGACTCATATCCAGCTTCCCATCCACCATGACTCCCAGGTCCTTTTCTCCAGTGCTGCTATTTAGCTGATCACTCCCCAGCCTGTAGCAGTACATGGGGTTTTTTCATCCCAAGTGCAGGATTTTACACTTATCCTTGTTGAACCTCATGAGATTCCTCCTGGCCCACTGCTCCAGTTTGTCTAGGTCTCCCTGAATCCTGTCTCTGCCCTCTAGGGTGTCTACTGTTCCCCCCAGTTTGGTATCATCTGCAAACTTACTAAGTGTGCAATCTATCCCATCATCCAGATCATTAATGAAAACATTGAACAGAACTGGCCCCAGGACCGACCCCTGGGGCACACCACTCGTTACTGCCTGCCAACTTGACATGGAGCCATTGATTCCTACACGCTGAAACCGTTGTTCTAGCCAGTTTTCTATCCACCTTACAGTCCATGCATCTAACCCATACTTCCTTAATTTGCCTGCTGTGGGAAACCGTATCAAAAGCCTTGCTAAAGTCAAGGTATATCACATCAACGGCTCTTCCCGCACCCACAAATCCAGTCATCTCATCATAGAAGGCGATGAGGTTGGTCAGGCATGATTTACCCTTGGTAAATCCATGCTGACTGTTCCTGATTACTCTATTTTCCTCCAAGTGTTTCAGGATGGATTCTTTGAGAAGCTGCTCCATGATTTTTCCAGGGATTGAGGTGAGGCTGACAGGTCTGTAATTCCCTGGATCGTCCTTTTTGCCTTTCTTGAAGATAGGTACTATATTTGCTTTTTTCCAGTCCTCTGGCACCTCCCCCGTTCGCCACGAGTTTTCAAAGATAATGGCCAACGGTACTGCTATCTCATCAGCCAGCTCCCTCAGCACCCTCGGATGCAGTTCATCCGGCCCCATGGACTTGTGCACATCTAGTTTCTTTAAGCAGTCCCTAACCTGACCTTCTGTCACCAAGGGCCTCTCTTCTTCTCCCCAGTCCCCCGTACCTAGTGTAGTGGGCTGGGAGCTGACCTTGCTTGTGAAAACTGAACTAAAAAAAGCATTGAGCACTTCAGCTTTTTCCTCATCCTCTGTCACGAGGATGCCTGCCCCATTCAGTAAGGGACCTACACCATCCCTGATCCTCTTCTTGTTATTGATATACTTGTAGAACCCCTTCCTGTTATCCTTCACATCCCTTGCTAGTCGCAACTCCATTTGTCCTTTGGCCTTTCTGATTTTATCCCTGCAGTCCCGAGCAATGTCTTTATATGCCTCCTTAGTCATCTGTCCCAGCTTCCACTTCCTGTAAGCGTCCTTTTTATGCTTCAGCTCAGTGCAGAGCTCTCTGTTAAGCCACAGTGGGCGCCTTCCACATTTGCTGTGCTTTCTCCTTATCGGAATTGTATCTTCCTGTGCCCTTAGCAGGGTTTCTTTAAAATGCACCCAACTCTCTTGGACACCTTTCCCCTTCAGATCAGCCTCCCAAGGGATCCTGCCCATCAGTTCCCTGAGGGGGACAAAATCTGCTTTTCTGAAGTCCAGGGTCTGTGTTTTGCTTCTTTCCTTCTTTCCTTTAATCATCAACTTGAACTCAATCATTTCATGGTCACTGCTACCCAGGCTGCCATTCACTTCTACTTCCCTGATAAATTCTTCTCTATTTGTGAGCAGCAGATCGAGAGGCGCAAGGCCCCTCGTTGGTTGCTCCAGCATTTGTACCAGGAAGTTGTCCTCAACACTCTCCAGAAACTTCCTGGATTGCCTGTGCACTGCTGTATTGGCCTTCCAGCAGATGTCAGGGTAATTGAAGTCCCCCATGAGAACCAGGGCCTGTGCTCTAGAAACTTCTGTTAGTTGTACACAGAATGCCTCATCCACCTCCTCCTTCTGATCTGGTGGTCTGTAGCAGACACCTACCACAACATCCCCCTTGTTGCTCTCCCCTCTAAACTTAACCCACAGACTTTCAACTGGCTTGTTTCCACTTTCATAATGGAGCTCTGAGCAGTCATAGAGCTCCTTTACATATAGTGCTACTCCTCCCCCTTTCCTTCCCTGCCTGTCCTTCCTGAACAGTCTATACCCATCTATTGCAGAGCTCCAGTCATGCAAACTATTCCACCACGTCTCTGTTATCCCAATCATGTCATAGTTCTTTGTCTGCGCTAGTGCTACCAATTCCTCCTGCTTGTTTCCCAGGCTCCTTGCATTTGTGTATAGGCACCTAAGATACCCAGCTGATTGCCCTACTTTCCCATTTTGACATTCAATTCTATTGTATCTACCTCCCTGGATTTTCTTTTGGTGTTGACCTCCCCCACCTGCCTCAGGCATTAGGGCTTCATTAGAGCATCTAAGAAAGTTATTTGATTCCCCCCGCATGTTCCAATTATCCTCTCTTCTATCCCTGTAGTTACAGTCCCAGCACCCCCCAAGTTCTATGCCTTGTGTTATACAGGAGGTCATGTTAGATCAGTGGTTCCCAACCTTTTCAAGTATGAAGATCCATTTTAATGTCAAAATTTTGTGGACCCCCAAGTGATAATTGTTGTTATTGGGGACTGACTGCAGGCAGCAGTGCTGCAGAGAGGCAGTGGAGGCCCTGGCCCCTGCCTGCTTCCAAGGGGTGGGGACATATCTAGGATGCGGCTGCTCACAGCAAGGAAACACAGTTCATTTAGAGCAGAGGTGTTAAACTCATTCAATGTGGGGGGGTCACATTGGAAGGCAGGACACCTGGCCATGTGGCTGCATGGGGTTCCTGGGCTTTTCCCCTTCCATGTTCAGAGCCACCCAGGCTCCCCTTTCCCCTCCCCAATCCAACAGAATTTCCCACACCTTCCCTTTCCCCCTGCCCTGTGGGCCTTGCTTCCCCACCCTGGCTCCCAGACCTCCCCTTCCCCTTCCCTTCCCATTTCCCTTACTCCCTGATGTCAGGCAAAAAAAATCATTCTCAGTCACAGCCGGCCAGACTGGGCTCCTGCCTCTCCCTTTCCCAGCCCACTCCTTGTCAGTCATTCAGAATGCTGGCCTTAGGTTGACTCTGTCCTGGGTGACCTTTGACTGACTTCTTGCTGTGTGGGCCCCAATCACCTTTTCCTTTTTTATTTGTCATTTGCGTAATGGCTGTCAATCAAATTAGCATGCTGAGTGACTGATAGAGCTAGTCTGACCCATAAACAAATAAGGCTGTGGCTTAGGGCACCACTGCCTTAGAAACACTGCGCAGGGGGCAGGGCAGACTAGCACAGAAGTCAAACTCATGCTCCCGCCCCTCCATGAGCCAGCCACTCTGTCCCCAGAGGCAGAGCAGGCCAGCCCATGGGGCAAAGCAGACCACCCCATGGGGCGGACTCTGCTTTCTTGGCCTGCTCTGCCCTTGGGCCGCTGTTCTTCTGGCTTGCCCTGGCCAAAAGGGGTGAGGCACAAAAGCAAAAGCTGACTTGGGGCACCACAGCCCCCTGAGCTAGCCCTGCTGACTGACAATGAACAGTTGGGATGGGGGGTTAGTATGATGGTTCTCCAGAGCCAGCTTAGCCTGCTGTGTCTCTGACTGGTTGACAGACCATAGCAGAGCTGAGCCAGGATTGGCTGGACTCCATCCTTTGCTCTCCTGCGCAGTGACTCTGGTCACATGAGTGAGTCAGAAGCATGCCTACACCTGCTGTGGTGAGGGCCTGTCTTTGGAGTTCACTTTTGCAGACAGCTTCCAGGCACAGCCCAGGCAGCAGCTCCGTGGGCCAGATCAGCACCCTTGGTGGGCTGGATCCACCCCTTCAGGCTTTAACTTTGACAGTCCTGATTTACAGCCCTCTCCAACATGGATCACTGGCTGGCAGTGGCTGGGGCCCAATCTATTCACAGACCCCTTGCAATAACTCTGCAGACTCCTGGGGTCCCTGTAACACATGTTGGGACCCAGTGTGCTAGATGATCAGAATGATCACTTCTGGCCTTTGAATCTATGAAAACCCCAGACCCAGAATTATCTAAACCGGTATTTCACCTCATAAATACTATAACAAGTTTTCATGCAGTGGTTCAAGGACCAAAAAATCTGCTTCAGAACCGTGCTTTGGAATCTAAACTTTCATTTTAAAAAAGGGAAGTCTTTAGCTCCTGTAGTGGAGAAGAAAACCTGAACTTATGTGAATCAGGCATCTCTGAAATGACAGCTCTGACAGTTGTGGGCAGCTCCCATTACTAGCTATGAAACCTAAATGATAATTTAAATGGCAACCTTGTTAATTGTTTCACACCCAGTTCTTCTAAACAGAAACATCTAACTAATGAGCTTATCCCACAGTTCCCACATGTCCTCCCACAGCTTATGAAGTAACAAAAATCTGAACTGGTTCCATCCCAATTGCCAAAACCTCTAGTCCTCTTCTGGAAGCCCTACAAAATGCAGCCAACTGTTTTCAATCTAAAAATCTGAAGTGTAAAGATAATTAGATATTCATTTGAGAATAACATGAAATAAAGTTAATTTTGTAACATATTAAATGGCACAAAGAATGCTGCACCGATTATTTAGATGCATTTTTCTTAAAAAGATATTTGATTTTTTTAATTCATCTTTAGTTTCTGCAGAACAACCTGTGTATGATCTTCTTCAGTACAGCATGTCTGAATCCTTGCAACAGAATATAGGTTAAACCTGTCACGATATACAACAGTCTTTATTCAGAAGTTCCCAAATTATGGGTCACAACTTCCAATAGGGTCATGCCATCAGCAGATGGGTTGTAGTGATCCTGATTGTATCAAGGATGCATTTTGCTCTGCACACCGTGACCTCACACGTGCAGTGAATGTGAGATCATATGCAAAGTACACCATTTTGCTCTATGAAATGGCATATTCAGTGGTTAAAGAATAATTTGATGGGCCCTGAAACCTTCCTAATCTCTGGGCCCTGTTTCTGTATGGTCTGGGCACCCTTAATGCATGTGTGGGCCCCAGCTCAGACAGGCATTTGCAACCACTTCTCAGTACCATATGCATTGGTTATTGCCCCATAAAAATATTTATAAGTTTATATGGAAATTATGTCTATAGCAATTATTGTCACAAACTAGCAGACATTGCATAACACAATAAGTATTGTGATTAACAACGTGATAATTAAATAAAATGTGATATGTAATGACTGAACCCAATGCAAAGCATAAGCAGAAACAATTAAGACAAACAAACACAAAACTGAATGTATTGCTAGCAGCAAAACAAAGATATGCAAATACCTATTAATATCAACATAAGTACATTTTTGGTTGACGCTAACCTCAATCAAAACAGTTTATAAAATCAGTTAATATTTTTCCATTGTTTGCCACATTGATTTCATTGCTGCACTTTCATCTTGACAGCCAGTCTTTCTTTAGAGACCCTAAGTCCTAGTTGCTGCTCTCCATTTTAAAAGTAACCATGATGCTGATGTTGATGAATTAGAAGGAATCCAGTGGAGGGCAATGAAAATGATTGGGGGAGGCTGGGGCACATGACTTACAAGGAGAGTCTGATGGAACTGGGCTTATTTAGTCTGCAAAAGAGAAGAATGAGAGGGGATTTAATAGCAACCTTCAGCTACTTAAAGGGGTTCTCCAAAGAGGAGGGAGCTAGGCTGTTCTGAGTAGTAACAGAAGACAAAACAAGGAGCAATGGTTTCAAGATGCAGCTGGGGCGGTTACGGTTGCATATTAGGAAATACATTCTCACTAGGATGGTGGTGAAGCATTGGAATTGGTTATCTAAGGAGATGGTAGAATCTTCATGTTTGGAAACATGTAAGGCCCAGTTAGACAAAACCCTGGCTGGGATGATTTAGTGGGAGTGGTCCTGCTTTAAGCAGGGGATTGGACTAGATGACATTAAGATGTCCCTTCCAACCTTATGCTTCTATTATTCTATGATTTGACATAAGTTCCCACAATGCAAATGGAAGCCTGTCAGATTTGTGGGGGCCCAGGAACAGTGTTCTTAGGTTATCCCACATACTTTGACCTCTGCTCCACTCAAAATCTTTCTTCCTGCCAAGGCACAATGAAACTACTTCATTTCTGCTGCTGAGGGCTTTCCACAGTTGTGGAGAAGAGGACAGAAATAGTCCCAATGGACAACACACTTTAAACCCACATGCAAATATAGATTTAAAAGTATCTGCTTCATGCATGTGTTTATGCCAAAGCTAAGTAACTTTAACCATAATTAACAATTTTCCATAGTTAAGCTGCTACTTGTCCATGCTGAAAAATGCTAGTTTTCAATTATGACATGATGACTTAAGCTAACACCTGAACTTCCAGAAGAATGTAAATGGGTAGAAATCAATAACTAAAGTGACAGTTGAAATATCACTGAAATTAAAAGGGGTGGGAAGGGAAGTTAGGTGGGGGGGAGAATGGATGATGTTTTGACATGCCAGAAATAGAAGTAAATATGCTCTTTGAAAACTGGGAAATCAAACTTTCCTCTAAATGTTCATTTCCAGCCACCACAATTTGTGATATATTAGATTGCACAACTGTCCATGTTTCTTCAACCAAGCAATGCTTCCTTGGCACATATATAGGTCTAATGAGAGTAAGTGCTAGATTTGGATCAGTGTAATTTTGGTTCCTGTCATTAGGAAGCAATTTTATAGGTATGGCCGGGGTCTCTCTCTTTCTTTTTAAAGAAGTTTTTGATTCATATCACTCCCTGCTGCCCCACCAAGCCATCCCCACTGACTCTCCCAGACCTTCCCTGCTGCCCGCCAGCTTCCCAATTGCCCATGCCTTCCCCGCCGGCCTGCCAGCTCCCCAATTACCCCGAGACCCTTCCCTGCTGCCTTCTGGCTCCCTGAGTCCCCAACTGCCGGGGCGCCTTCCCTGCTTGACTTCCCTGACCCGCCCATCGACTGGCTTCCCAATCCCTTGGGTCTATTCCCCAGCCCTTTCCTCACCAGCTCTTCCCCTCCCAGCTCCGTGACTCCCCACCCCTTCCTCATCCATGCACTGGCTCCCCACCCCCACCATTTCCCTGTTCATGCGCCGGCTCTCCAACACCCCTGCCCATTCCCTGTCCACACGCCAGCTCCCCAACCGCTAAACCCTTCCCCATCCATGTGCCAGCTCCCTGACCCTCCCCACCCCTTCCCCATTCACATTCCGGTTCCCTGATCACAGGGTCCCTTCCCCCACCTGGCCAGAGCTGCAGGGGAATCCAGATGAGTAACTCCCTGGCCTGGCTTCTCCTGCCCTGAGCAGTCAGGGCGGGGCAGAACATGCATTCTGCCTGATTTTTCTATTTTTCACAACCTCAGAACATTGGCCCTGAAACTTCTGGGCTTCAGAATGACGTTCTGGGGTGTTCCAGCATACTTTAACCCCTGGGCATACTCCACACAGCATGATTTCTCACACACCATACATATGAAGTCAAGCTGGTTGGAAAATGCTCTTTTGTATAGCAAAATAAAAGCCTTCATGAAGTGTGACCTCACCTTTACAGTATGTGCAGGGTCACACTATGCAAGGGATGTCATTTTGCTCTTCAAAATGGAGTCTTCCGTACTGTCCAGACCCCAATGAAAATAATTAATTAAACTGAGTTTGTGCTAGCAAAATGTTTAGGAGCACCCTCTTCAACTTTAACTCACATTAATTTTGCTTTTTAATTTAAGAAATGACATAATGAGGTAATGCCAATGAATAGTTAAAGTGCTATAAACTGTGTATACACACTAGACTAACAAGATTGCTTCATCAAGTAATTTTCACTGTGGATGGTACCATGGCCAAGTGGACGAAGCAGTAAGCATCAGAAAAATGTGAGGTCTAGTCCCAGCATTGCTGTTGACCTGCTGTGTGAACTTAGGAGAGTTAAGACAGCTAAGGGAAAAAGATAAATTATCTGTTTTGGTGAGACTAAGTTTTCGGGGCAGGAGCTCTCTCTCACTGTGTGTGGTGCCTGGTATAACAGGACCCCAGTCACATCTGGGGTCTTTTGCTGGTACTTTAAAATTAAATTATAGTGCCCTTATAATACAAATACATAATAATATTGTAAAAATGAGGATATACACACACCCTTGAGATTTTAGATAATGATAAAGGCAGAAGACAAATCATAAACGGTCACTATATGCATTTTCCAGAAAATGACAAAAATCAATGAAATATTGATCATAGCTTTTCACTTGCTTGTCTTCATTGTGGTGCTGATAGCTGATTGATGTACACCCATTTAGGTCTACTTCACAACTTCTTCCACTTAGCCAGACACACACAATTTGACATTTCAAGACATGTAAATACATCAGCACTTGAGTGTTCATATTCCAGCCACCTGAAGAATTATTCCACCCCTTAAATGTAAATTCACCATGGACAAGCATCTGTTTAACCACATTTAACTAACTGATGAATCTAGCGGCACTTAGCCCCTCAGACTAACATCTGCTCCAACATGCATGGGTGTTGAACATGTTAGAAAGAGGTAATCAAGGCAGTGATGAATTGCAATGACCTGAATCCCTTGTTAACAGGTTTGTCAGAATTTTCTGTACATTTTCCATTAAATGCATTATGGGCCAGACTATATTTTTAGGTACAATATTGTATTGTTTTCCATTAGTTAGGGAAGTACAAATATAAATACTGATTTTTTTATTCTTATTCCAGAATACCCTATAAAGGACTCATTTTCCTTTTGCACTATTATAACGCCAGTGTAACTCCATTGAAATCAGTGGAATTATACTAGTTTGAGTCACACATGAACTAGGTCTAATACATTTTTCAATAGTGTAAGGACTGTAGAAAAAAAAAAAAGAAAGGTCGCATTTGTAAATCCTATGTAATGCATTAGTTACAAACATCATCCTGTACAGACTTTGTAAAGAATTATCAAGTCAAATTCAAATTCTCATGTTTTACCCAAAAGGCAGTCATGATCTGGGCCCAAGATAGCAAAATGATTGCCACAAGCTCCAGGAAGAGTATTGTGATCCACAATTCTACTCCTCAGATACAATAGGACTTTCCACTGTAAAACCTGTCAACACATACAGCTTTTGCAGGGCATGTCTGCACTAAAAACTCAAGTCAACCTATGTTAATTTGACATGGTTCATGTCCACACTGCCTGTTCTTCTGTCAGTGGTCTAAGTCCTCATCAGAAGAGCTTCCACTGACTTAAAAGTGCCAGTATGGTGGGCTGAGAGCCTAGGCTTTCAGCTCCATGTATATAGCTCCTTCTAGGAGCCTGGTGTGGTGTTTTGGACTACCTAGGGTCATTGGAGTTGTCATAGTGATAAATGGGAGGGTCGTTTAGGTGCTAGGGAAACCTGTCTGTTGGTCCTCTCTCTCTCAGTTCTCTTTCAATAAAGATTCCTTACACAGCTCTGAATATGCTGCCTCTCCTTATTGGATTATAATTTCCCCTAAAACTCCACATCTGGCGACAGATGATGGGATTTGTGATGGAGTTGGCTATCCTCAACAATCCTGGCAACTTTGGAAAACCAGAATGCAATGTAAGAAGCAAAACTTTATTTTAGTGCTTGCATGGGGGTTGGGTTGTAGCTGTGAAAGTTGATCTGTTTGCCTAAGGGCTAGCTGGCTATTCTGAAAGCTGATCTGCCTGTTGTTAAGTACAAGGAAGAGATAAGGCTGGCTGGCTATTCTGAAAGCTGATCTGCCTGCTGTTAAGTGAAGACACAAACAATAACCACAAGAGGGCATCATGGCTTTATTTACTACAACCCTTGAAGCATATGATCATTCAGCAGATTCGTGGCAGACATATACAGCCCGATTTCAAAATTTTGTAATAGCAAATGACATAACTAATGAGAAGAAGGTAGCAGTTTTTCTAACGGTCATTGGAGTTAAGACTTATAATTTGTTATGTGATTTGCTTTATCCGGAGAAGCCAGAACAGAAACCTTATGGGGACCTAGTGGAAGTTCTGGGAGCACATTTTCCCCCAAAGCCACTAGTAATTGCAGAGAGTTATAGGTTCTACCAAAGGAACCAAGGTGAAGGTGAATCAGTTGTACAGTTTGTAGCAGCTCTGCGGAAGCTGGCAGTACGCTGTGACTTCAAGAACATGTTAGAGGAAATGCTGCATGACAGGCTGGTTTGTGGCCTGCACAGTGAATCAACACGGAAACGCCTATTGACTGAAGGTGAACTCACCTTGCAGAAGGCTGTGGAAATTGCAGTCTCCGTGGAACGCGTCACCCAAGGCATGCAACAGATCGGAGTCAGTGTCGGCAAAGTATCCCTACAATCTGTCCCCAGGGCACCAGGGAGACAAGAATGTTACCGGTGTGGGAAGCAGGACCACCTCGCATCAGAGTGCCGGTTTAAAGAACTACTGTGTCGACAATGTGGTAAGAGAGGGCACATTGAACGTGCCTGCAAACAAAGGGAGGGTGAGCCACACAGAAGAGGCAGACCTGAGAAAAATGGGCCGTTGGTTTGGCGGACTAAGAGGGAAATTCTGCATGCAGTAGAGCAGAATACATGTGATCATAGTGATACCCAATTGGAAGAGGAAGATTCCCTCCATGTTTTGTCTATAACAGCTGGCCCATGTAAATTCTGGGTAACACCTGTGTTGGAAGGCAAACCTATATGCACGGAACTGGACACTGGTGCAGCAGTTTCTTTAGTTTCTAACATTGTGTATGAGAAGGACTTTAGATATCTGCCACTTAAGCCGACAGTAGTTGTTTTGAAGACATATACTGGAGAGACTGTTCCCCTGTTGGGTACTATTGATGTGAAAGTTGAACTCAATGGACAGACCACAAAACTACCACTGTTTGTGATGAAGGGGAATTACCCAGCCCTAATGGGAAGATCTTGGATCAGGAAAATCCAACTCAAGTGCATCAATTGACTGAAGAAGAAATGAATCTAGCAGCGGTACTAACGAAACATGCTGCTGTTTTCGGTGAAGACATAGGCAGCATGAAGGGAATCACTGTGAAATTAAATATAAAGCCTGATTGCCAACCAAAATGTTTGAAGGCCAGGATGGTGCCATTTGCCATCAGACCCAAGGTGGAAGAAAACTTGGAGTGGTTAGTCAAGGAGGGAGTCTCAGTGCCAGTTACTCACAGCCAGTGGGCAACAGCCATTGTCCCAATAGTGAAGAAGGATGGCTCCATTCGGATTTGTGGAGATTTCAAGGTCACTGTCAACCCAGTGTTATGTGCAGAACAATATCCTCTTTCCTGCTTTGAGGACATCTTTGCATGTTTGGCTGGAGGACAAAAATTTAGCAAGACTGATTTGAGTCAAGCGTACTTACAGATGCATGTTGAAGAAGAATCTCAAGAATTGTTGACAATCATAACACATAAGGGGTTGTACAGATACTGTCATTTACCTTTCGGCATTACTTCAGCCCCAGCTTTGTTCCAAAGGGCAATGGATCAGATTTTGAGTGGTTTATCAGGAGTACAGTGCTATCTGGATGACATCCTGGTCACGGGCAAAAATGAGGAAGAACACCTTACAAACTTGGATGCTACTCTGCAAAGACTGGAAGAGTATGGTCTCCATGTTCACAGAGACAAATGTAAGTTTTTCCAGCCCTCAGTTGAATATTTAGGACATATAATTGATGCTGATGGTCTCCATAAGTCTCTGGCCAAGGTTAAAGCCATCGTGGAGGCTCCGCTACCTCAGAAAGTAAGCCAACTTCGATCTTTTTTAGGGTTATTAAACTATTATGGCAAGTTTATTCCACAATTAGTGATGCTCCTGAAACCCCTACATGAGCTTCTGGGGCCGAAAAAGGCCTGGAACTGGACTGAAGCCTGTGATGTTGCATTTAATGACGCTAAACGCTCACTGGTAAACTCTAAGGTTCTGACACATTTTGACCCATCTTTGCCCCTACAGTTGGCTTGTGATACCTCTTCTTATGGAGCTGGGGCTGTATTGTCACATATTATGCCTTCTGGTGAAGAGAGGCCTATTGCTTTTGCTTCACGCTCCTTGACCAAGGCAGAAACTAACTATGCCCAAATTGAACGCGAAGCACTGGGCATTGTTTTTGGTGTTCAGAAATTTCACCAGTACCTGTGGGGAAAGAAGTTCACACTTCTCACTGACCATCGACCCCTGACATCAATTTTGGGGCCACACACAGAGGCATCCCACCTTTGGCTGCTAGTCGGATGCAACGATGGGCATTGATACTTTCTGGATACACATATGAAATCAAGTATAGGCAGTCCTCTTTGCATTGCAGTGCTGATGGTTTTTCAAGGCAACCCTTACTGGTACACCGTCAGGATCAGGGTCAGGAAGGAATCTTTTATTTTGAACAGGTGGAAAACACACCTGTCACGGCTACTCAAGTGAAGAAAGCAACACGGGTTGACCCAGTTATGGATTTCGTGATGCATGGAACGTTCGTACCTGACTCTCAGGTCTCTCCTGACCTCCGCCCCTATGTGTCTAGGAGGACAGAGTTATCAACCCAATCGGGGTGTTTGTTGTGGGGTATGCGTGTCATTATCCCACCTTCACTAAGACCATGTTTGTTGGAACAGCTCCATTCAAGTCACTGTGGCATAGTGCGCATGAAAGAAATTGCACGGAGCTATTTCTGGTGGCCGAGCTTAGACAGGGCCATTGAAGAAACGTCTAGAGCTTGTACCTCATGCCAGAGCATCCGGAACGCACCTCAGTTGGCACCTCTTCACCCATGGGAATGGCCCAAAAGGCCATGGCAACATATCTATGTTGATTTTGCTGGCCCATTTGAAGGATGTATGTTTTTAATTGCTGTGGATGCCCATTCAAAATGGCCAGAAGTCTCTGTAATGCAGTCCACTACCACGGAAACCACTATTCAGACCCTGCGTGGCTTTTTTAGTCATTATGGTCTTTCAGAACAGCTGGTGAGTGACAACAGACCACAGTTCATTTCTCAGGATTTTGAAACTTTTATGAAGGCCAATGGAATACATCACATCAGGTCAGCACCGTATCATCCTTCCACCAATGGACTTGCTGAAAGGTTCGTACAGACTATGAAGCAAGCTCTAAAATCTGCAAAGGGATGTTCACCTCTTCAAAAGCATCTGGACAACTTCTTGTTGTCCTACAGAAACACTCCACAGGCTACAACTAAGGCATCTCCAGCTTTTCTTATGATGGGACAGCAGTTGCGCTCTTGCTTTGATTTATTGAAACCACGAGACACACGGCAAGTGGTTCGATGCCAACAGCAGGACCAGGTCAGCAGACATTCACCAAGAACAAAGGACTGCACCTTCAGTATTGGACAGCCAGTTCTCGCTCGAAACTATGCTTCATGAGCTAAATGGGTCCCAGCAACAGTCATTGCCCAGACAGGACCTGTTTCCTACTCTGTCCAGACAGCGAGTGGCCTAGTTTGGCGATGGCATGTAGATCAGTTGCTTCTCCGTAATATCCATCCAGAAGATGCATCTCCAGCAGACATATCTGACTTCACCCTTACTGATGATACAACATCAGAGCATGAAACTACTGTTTCTGTCTTTCCTGTTCCAGCCATCCCTTCAACGCCTTCAGCCTCCCTGGACCAACCGGATACAACATCCTCTCCAGTTCCGGCTACTTCCCCCATACCTGTGGTCACACCACCACCAATACCACCTTGTGGTGTGGGCACACCAGAAGTTTGCCATAATCCACCTCGAGACAGAAGGCCTCCTAATTGGCTGGATCTTTAGCTAGTGGTGACCCCCTCTTCATGGGGCAGAATAATTCCCCAGGAGTTCACTGGAGATGGGGTGGTCTACCCTCAACTCCTAGTTTAGTTCTTATTCTTTTGGGGGGGGAGGGCTTTTTCATTAGAGGGGGAGGAATATGTGGTGTTTTGGACTACCTAGGGTCATTGGGGTTGTCATAGTGATAAATGGGAGGGTCATTTAGGTGCTAGGGAAACCTGTCTGTCGGTCCTCTCTCTCTGTTCTCTTTCAGTAAAGACTCCTTACACAGCTCTGAATATGCTGCCTCTCCTTATTGGATTATAATTTCCCCTAAAACTCCACATCTGGGTACTGTCCCAAGCCTCTGGGCTCCTTGCTCCCCATTCTACTGCCTGACTCACTACTGTCCACTCAAGTGCAAAATTGTATTGCATCAACTTTGCATTCTCTAACAAACACATAGCAGCATGTCCATTTTTAAAAACTGTAAACAAAACAAACCCCCCCATCAAAACATCACATCTCATTGCATAGATATTTTTGTCACTGGAGAGAGGATAGGAGAACAACAAAACAAGTGACAGAAATTTGTCACATTGTACTTAACACCCTCTTAGGGACTAGTGATGAGGGGCATACAAGAATCCATGTAACATACAATAATGCTATCTAGTTGAAATTGTTTGGTCTGGAGGACTCTTTAAATCAATTCTATTCTAATTCACTAACTCCCTGCTGACTCTCTCAACCTTCCTATTACTTCTTGATAGTGAGTGGCATACTATTAAATGAGCTGTTTCTGTTTACTTAACTTGGGAAGCTAAGCCTGGAATTATGCTAACAGTAATGTAGCCTTATTCCTATACACCTTGGAGCAGAGACAGAAACCTGGTTCTTTCAGCTCTCTGCCCCAGCCAATAGGCTCTTTTATTAGATTCACATGACACAGGGGCATGTGACGCTGCTCTAAATCAGGCAGAGTTGAAATATGAACACAGATCTCCTACCTCTTCAGTGAATGCTTTATCTGGTGGGGTATAAGGGTAGGGGAGTGGAAATTTCTCCTAATTATTTTTTGCAAGAGATAACATAGGTTAAGGGCCTAATTCCAAGAGAGCTCATAGTTGTGAATTCCAAGCAGAGAGAAGTTCCTTCTGTGACCCAGGCCTCCTGGGATAACCTTCTGAATGTGCCAAAATCAGGGCAAGCTGCCAAACCACGGGCCAAATCCCCAAACCACTGATGGGTGGTACTTAAACCAGCCCCCCAGTCAGTAACAAAACATGCTCCTGATTCCCCCACTCTGGTCATCACCGAGCATAACAAAATAGAAGCAGCCCCCTTACTGCACATCAGTTCCTAAGGTCCCCTCTAGCCACTGGGTTTCTTTACGAAATAGGTTCTCCTGACCCCAAAGGGCCAGCCACATCACCCAAAACAATATAGGCTTGGCTCTTACCCAAAATACCACACTGCCAGCCAACCCTTTAGTAACTACAACTAAAGGTTTAATATAAAAAGAAAACAAGCTACATATGAGATATTAAAAGGTCAAAGTGAATCACATACATACAAATGATTTAGAGTCCATAGAAAACAAATTCTTGAAGATCCTGCAGTTTGCAGATTAGTCCCACTCCTCTGGTATGCACCTAGAAGCAGCAGCAGCTGGGTGGGTCTCAGTCTTTTGTTCAGTCCCAGAAGAATAGTTCCAGAGGCAGGTGTGGGTTGCAGATAGACCAGAGACTAGAGACTAAAGACAAAGTGGAGAATGGGTGATGGCCTTTTATCTCAGAGTCCTTGTCAGATCAAAATGGAGGTGGGCCACATGGTCAGTCTAGGTAACTGGTCAAACAGGTTTCCTCTTGGGTCCTCTGTAGTTGGGAGTCCCCTCCTGATGGGCCATCAATATGACAATAGTTTGCATACACCCAGTCTGGGATTGCTTTAGCTCAAACAACTTGGGACACACATAAAAACAAATAGATTTCTAATCTCCAGTACAGGCATGATACCTACATACAAATCATATAATCATTCCTAGCAAATTACAGCCTTTCTATTGATACCAAACATGACATATCACATATGGATAAATGTAAATATGAAATATCAATATGAAAAACAATCATACACAGTCCCCTAGACCCAGACAGCGTAACACATTCCACTAGGTGCCTAACTCTTTATGAGAGGGGATGACTTAGGATCTATCCATCTCCCCCCTCAGTGGATAGTTAGCATGTTGCCTACTCAGTGCACTGGCTTTTGTGAACTATGTTTTTAAGCATCTGTCTCTCCTGCATCCTAAAGAAAGCTTGGGAACCTCACTTGGGCCTGAGGATTCCATTAGGCAATTGGGTGCCCAACAGTTAAATTCAATGTTGCACACCTAAATTTACTTTCTGGATCCAGTCATAAGCTCCTTCAGTCCCTCATTGCAATACATGCTTTCCATACGCCAAACCATTCTTCTAGGTCTTTTTGAATCCTCTCCAATTTTTCACCCTTTTAATCATGGTATTCAAAAAGTTATCTCATCAGTGCCATATATAGAGAGGTAAGACACATCCCTACTGTGATTCAGTCTTCCCCTGTTTATGCATTCAGGGATCATGTTAGCCCTATTGGCTACAGCTTTGTGCAGGTAGCTTGTGTTCAGCTGGTTTGCCAGCAAGACCCTAAAGACCTATTCAAAATCCCTGCTTCCCTGGATACATTCTCCTATTTTATAAGCATAATCTGTATTCTTTATTCCTAGTTGTGTAATTTTGCATTTGGCAATATTAGGTAAAGCAGGCATAGAGAGGTAAAACCTCATAGCTTATTTACTTATTTAGCATTTTGAATAATTCATTCCTGAATAGAGGTAGCATCTGAAAAGGGTTGTGATAAACAGGCATGTACAGAATCTGAAGCAGTTTGGGTCTGATCCAAAGCCCACAGAAGTCAACTGAAAGATTCCCATTGATTTCAATGGCTGATGGATCAACTTACAATTCAAATATTTCTTCATATTCACAACAAAATAAATGAGATTAGAAAAAAACTTCCAGTGATAAACAATATTTATTATAATATTAGAATCATAAGAGATTAGGGTTTGAAGAGCCCTCAAAAGGCTGTTTAGTTCAATCCCCTGCTCAAAGCAGAATCAACCTCAACTAATCATTCCAGCCAGGGATTTGTCAAGCCAGCCTTAAAAACCTCTAAGGATGGAGATTTCTCCACCTCCTTATGTGGTGTACTTATAGCATATAACTTTCCTTCTCAGTTTTTGGAAAATCTTAAATGCCTTTGTTTGAATTACTTTGTGAGGAGGTAAATCAAGATAATACCAAGGAAAGAGTCAAATCAAGTGATTTAATATATCTTTATGAATCAAAGAACATTAGCCAATTTCTAAAATTAATGTAAATAATTCATTTTTTAATTTTGGTACAGGGCACTCTGATGAGGCTCTCTGAAAAAAACACCAGAGGAAAATTTATCACTAGCAATGAGGTCTAATATAAAACACTTGGGCAAGGATTAGGCATCTATTTGCTTATACAAGAAGGCCCATGAGTATTGATATATTTTTTCTGCCCTTCACCTTTAAACTAATTAACAAATGTAGTAATGGCACTGAAGAAGTGAGCATGTTCTGAGTACAATACTGGGCTAAATTCTGGGAACCAAGAGTGCTACAGATTAAGAGTCCCCCATAAGAACAGTGTTTAGGAGAATACGTATGAGGAGGGCACTCAATCAGCTGACGTGTTTTCTATACAGCACATCTTCTACCTCCAATGTTACAGATATGAGAGTGTCATCTTTCTTTTGAGGTATTATTTCTTCCAAGGAAGGCTTTTCTGCTTCTTTGCAATATTGAGAAATTTAGAAGCACAGTACTCCTTTCTCAGCAGGCTTTGCTGTTCTGAAAAGCTTAGCCCTAGCTTTGCTGTCAATCAATACATAGCAAAGGCATTCAGAAGGGACTACAAAATAGATAATGTGCAACTTAGCTGGCCATTTGGTATGCACAATGAATCAAGTATGTTTTATTCAAGCAGGGTAAATCTGATAATGCTATTCAGAGATTACTAATGCCTGTCAAACAATTTTAACTCAAATTCTAAATCTTTCAGAAATAAAAGTATAGTTGAGTGGCAGTTTCACTGAAAAAAACAAACAAACCCTTGGTTTCAGAGAAAAATACCATTTGGATGGCATGTCATACGCTTGTTGCCAGCCCAAAGATTTGTTCATTTGTTTTCTGATGAGGAGATGGGGCAGAGACAGGTGGGGGCCACAAGTTTGGCTACAATCTGGTCATCCAGTTAGTTATCCCAGCATAAATACAATATGGTTTTGACCCTTTGTCTCTCAATTGCTTTTTTATTTTCCAACGAAGTAAGTAAAAGGGTCTGTCCAAAAATATTCCAACAATGCCCACTACATCTTTTTCTCATCATTAAAAGAAGATTGAAATCATAGGAGCAGCTCTTATTGTACCTGTCATATAGAAGGAGGGATATATAGGAGAGTGCTGTTTATCTAACTGAGAAATAGGAGGGCGAAAACTAAGTGATTTGGATGTTTGAGGAAATATACTTTGAGGGGGAAAGAAAGACCAAAGTGATAAATAATTAAAATGCAAATTGTGGGTGAAGTTTTCAAGAAACCTTTATCAATGTTTAATGTTGCCAACCTTTATGATTTTATCATAGGTCCTCCAAATCTCTGGAGTTTTCCTTAACCCTTCACCTCCTAGAATCATGAGATTGTAAGAGAATTCTCAGATCTGTCTTTTTTTTTTTTTTAAGTAAGTTTCTAACTGTCATGGCTGTAGAGAAATGCTGAGAACACATGAGACCTAATAGCTCAAAACACCACATAGCAAATAAAGGGATCTAAACATCATTATTTAAAAAATTCATGATTTTTAACTCAAACTCATGATTTTGGGGGCTTGACTCATGATTTTAGAATACTTGGCAGTGCTGGAGTGAGTGGCAGAGAGTTCCAGATTTGTTGTTAGCAATAATCAGTATTTGCATGATAGCAGCATGTAGAGCTTGGATCCCACTATGCGAGGAACTGTGCAAACAAACAAACGAGATGGCCCCTATCCAGCCGAATTTACAGTCTAAGCTCCTGTACAAGTATAAACAGATTCAACAACCTTGCACAAGAAATCACACCAAGAAGTAGCACTATGGAGTATGTCTATATGGGAGCTGGAAGTGTAATTTCCAGCTTACATCAACATGTGTGGGCTAGTTCTAATCAAGTATGTGTGCTAAAAATAGAAAATGTAATTGCAGTAGTGTGAATGTTTAGCTACCTGAGCACATACCATGGGTATCAGGTGGAATGACATTTAGAAAGCCTGTCTGTCCTGCTACTCACACTGCCACAGCTTCCCCCAACATGGGGCCCCCTTGGAGTCCCATCCCACCCCATGGAGGCCGGGCCTCTCCCCCCCGTCTCTTGGGGGGGCAGCCCTGGGGCCAAAGGGTGCTTCCGCTCCAGCCAGTCTGTGCATGGCACAGCAAGGGAACCCCAAATGCAGTGCCCCAGGGCCATGGAGGGCTGCGACCAGACTGGAGCAAAGTAGGCCACGGTTGGCCGGTCCCTGCCCCAGGGTGGAACAAGTAGCAGGGTTCCCTTGCTGCCCTGCCCTTCCCTCGGGGAAGGAATAGCCAGCCCAGGGGTAAGGTGGAACACAAAGCCAGCCCAGCCTCTGCCTCCAGGGCTCCAGCCTTCCCCTCCCTTTTGGCCAGGACCAAGGACTTAAGTCCCTAAAGCCCCTCTGATAATCAGGTCGTTGCCACAGCTAGATTTCTAATTTTAGTGCACTAGTTCAATCACAACTAACACAGGTACGTCTACCTACAGTGTAAATTACACCTCCAGCTATCCTGTAGGCATACGTTACTACTATATTTCTAAAAAATGAAACCACTTGTTAGAAACTGTCTTCACAGTGAGTGTATGAAACACTATCAGAAATAGTTATCAAGAAATGAAAGAAAAAATAATGGTAACTGAACAGTCTGTGAAATTTGCTGTCTTTGCATCAGCAGGCTCAGAGCGTACTTAGCCAAGCTTTCTAGCAGCACTAACGATTGATAGCTAATCTATTAAAGCCATGCCATTAGATGTTAAGACCAGCTATTACACTGGAGAACTAGAAGGCAGTCAACACCACACCTATATTTCAACTAGGTGCTGCGAATCATTATTATACCGTGACTTTTGTTGGTACTAATAAAAGAAGTTGGAAAAAAAAAATAAGAACTATAACACATCCAAATGAGCAGAATGGCACATGACTGAAAGACTCAAGCTTCCACTATTAACACAGGGCATCCAACTACAGTGGAGAAAGTCAATTGTGCTACTAGAGATTGTTAACTAATTATGCTTTCCACAGTTAGACATTCCACAATGGTAGAACACCTATAAACCACTAGGTGCAACACCGTCAAAACATTCTCAAAAATGGACTTTAGCCCTTAGCTTTATCTTAGTTCCTCCTGTGCCACTGGCACATCAGGTATCCAGTTCACTGGTTACTGTCTCTTGCTGGTCATTCCCAGGTGATGCCAGAACAGTTAACATCTCCTGCCAGTTTTTCTTCACCTTCCTTACTTTCTCATTCCTTACTCAAGTTTTTAATTCAATGTTTGTTTAGGACGTCTCCCAACTTCTGTAGAGTGTACATGTTCCAGTCCCCTGAGCTTTCTTTTCTTAATGATATTTTCTAACATGTTCAGCTCTGTCAGTTCCTTTATTCTCACATTCATTAGTTTGTCTCTCCCCGGGAATGTATAACATCTTTGACAGCCACCTGTGATAGACAGCCTCCAATCTTTTAATTAGGCTTTTGTTTTTGGTCAAGTCTCTGTTTCATAGAACAGCATACTCAGTACAATCACATGGTATAATCTAACCTTTAGTTTGGAATGCCTTTAGACCTGTGATAAAAATAGAATATGATTTTGTTAATTTCTTTTTCTGTTTCTCAAGGAATTTTCTGCCCATTTTGCCAGACTCAACTGTGCATGTGCTAAACACATTTTGAGAACTTTGGGGCATACAACTAGAAGATTCTGTGACTTCCACACACATGTATTAAAATTTACTAATTGTATGTGCAGGTGATGGTGCTCAAAGAAGAGTTAAAGTGTTCACTTTTTAAAAGTATTGTAATAAATAAAGATGGGTAGAAATCAATACAGAAAGTACTTCTACTGTAATTTTTATATCCCCCACTATCATATAAAATGTAATGACTACATGACTATGCTAGACTTTTATTTTACTCCCCTGTGGTAAATACATTTGTTTTAATTAATGTTCACATTTCTTGCTTTATAATTTAGTTGAATATAGATACAAAAGGGGGATGCACAGATCAATACATCATCTCAAATTAATTTATAATCTCTGCCTGTAATTGACTTTCAAATGTTCCCACTGTTGTCAATTTCTATAGTTCTTTCTGTTTTAATCCACTTTTAATATGAAATAGCACTCCATTAATTTTAAGTGTTATGTCTTTGCTGTGGATTTAGTTACTATGTCAGAGCAAATATAAGCTAATATTTTATCACTGCAAATAAAACTAAAATCTTGTTTAATGCAGCAATATGGTTCCAAATTAAACAGAGAAAAATAGAGAAATTTCCAACCATGACTTGGCTCCTGGCATAGAGATATCTGAAGTAGTGAAAGAAAATTCTTATGGTCCTGAGTGAAATCTGGTCCCATGGAAGTTAATGGCAAAACTCACACTGATCTCAATAAGGCAAAGATTTGACCCATGCAGTTCATCTTCCTGTGAATCTAATATTTTATATTACTCTTATGCTGTTAGTCTTCCACCTCACTATATTCCAATGTACATAACTTTATTCATTTATTTTAAGGTTTCCAGACTCCACAAACAAATATTGTAAAAACCAAGAAAATAAGCAGTTAAATCATTCAACATTTCATCTATAATTCATTCCTCCATTCCTCATATTAACTTTATCTTCTTTCCTACAACTAATAGCCCACATATATTCCCAGTCTTCCTGGGAGGACATGAATAAAAGAGAAGAGGGCAATGAGTTGATGGTAGGGCTCTAGAGCTTCACTAAGGAAACATTACCAGCTGATTTGCCAGGTGTCTGCTACCTACCATTTTGCAGCACCACTGGAGAGTTTAACTTGTGAGCCCTGCTGGACAGTCTGGCTCTCCAGGCTCTTCTTCACCTTCCTATCCTACCCAATATGCACATACTTCTCTAACTCCATTCCAACCCAAACATTATTTTTCTTAATTTTCCCCCTCTGTTCTTATGAGGGTTCATTTTCATAATCTTTTGTTGCAGTGGAACAAAACTGATGTTATCACAGCTATGGTGTGTCATAGGCTATGTTCACACACAGGGAGTTATTTCGATACAAGCTGTTTCAAAACAACTTGTATCGAAATAATGCCTTATTTTGAAATAACTTATTTTGAAACAACAAAAAGTTACTTCGAAATAAGGAAAAAAGCGGGAATCGAAATAGCATGTTCACACTGTGGGCTTGCTATTTCGATTCAGGGGCAGGGCACCATGGGAGTTGTGGCAACATGGCCGCCTCACTGGGCCATGTTGGCAGCCATGTTGCCAGCCAGGCATGCCCGGGCAGGAATTTCCTGTTCCCCAGGGTGCTGAGCATCCTGGGAGGAAGGTCAGACAGTTGTTTCAAAACAACCGTTGTTTTGAAACAACGTTCCAATGGGATTGTTTTGAAACAACTCGTTTTGAAACAACGTTGTTTCATAACCAAATGGGGTTTAAGTTGTTTCGACACAACGGTACGTCGTGTGAATATGGCGTTTCATATTTCGAAACAATCTCTGTTGTTTCAAAATAAGACTGCTGTGTGAACACACCCATAGTGTTTGTTGAATTAAATGGCATGACTTAGGCTATGTCCACACACAAGCTCTTGTTTCGAAACAAGCCATTTCGAAAAAAGCTGTTTCGAAATAAAGGCCACAGGCAGGGGCTTCCCCTGCCCCACTGCTGCTTCTGCAGGGGGCTTTCCCTGCCCCCCGCTGCTTCTGCAGGGGGCGGGGGGCTTCCCCTTCCCCCCCGCCACTTTGGCTGCAGGCGGAGGGCTTCCCCTGCCCCCCCGCCACTCCTGCTGGGGGTGGGGGGGGAGGGGAAGCCCTGTGCAGAAGCAGTGGGGGGGCAGGGGGTGCCTCTCAGCCCCGGCAGGAGCAGCAGGGGGCCTTGAGGGGGGCACCAGGTAACCCCAGGGGCGGGGCACCCCGGGCTTGCGGGCAGCCCCAGCGGTGGGGTAAGCCACCCCTGGAGTGGTCACCCCACGGGGGCTACAGTCCCCCTGACCAGGCTGCAGGGCCAGCAGCTCCCCCGCAGCCTGGGCAGGGGGCAGATCCCTGGGGGTGCCCCAGCCGGCTTCCTCCCGCTTCCCCTTGCCGGGGGTAGGGGGGGCGAAAGGGGCTGAGGCACCCATCCCCCCCTGCTCCCAGCAAGGGGAAGCAGGGGGGAAGCTGCCTGGGGCACCCTCAGACCCCTAGAAGGAAGGTCTTTGTTATTTTGCACCCTGGGAGGAAGGTCTTTGTTATTTTGAAACAATCCTTGTTTCGAAATAACATGTCCAAATGGCTTATTTCGAAACAGCTGGTTTCAAAATAACCGTCCTTTCAAAAACAAAGTGGTTTAAGCTGTTTTGAAAGGAGGGCTCTTGTTTCGAAACGAGGAGTTCCCTTCTTTCGAAACAAGAAAACATCGTGTGGACATAGAGACTTTGATTCTGAAACAACCAGTGGGGTCCCATCATTTTGAAATAACGAAACATCATTTGGACATTCCTGGCTTTATTTTAAAACAATGGCTGTTGCTTCAAAATAAAATCCTGGTGTGAACACGGCCGAAATGAGTAGGGAACTTATAGGTTTATTATGCATAAACATTTTAATTATCTGGAATATAAAAATCCACATCTACTGTTTGCTTTTAGAGTGGTTTTAAAAAAGTTAAAAAACCATTAAAGTGATAAAATTATTTGCTCTGATGCTATTAGATACATTATAATGATATTTTGATAGCCATCTCCATAGCAGAAAATACGTACAGATTTGGTACAGCAGAGCGTTTTAAGAACTCTAAAATTCATAAAATGTAAAAGCATATAATTTGAATAATTTACAGGATATGCATTTAAAATTTCCAAAAAGAGATGCAGCAGGAGTCAATTTTCAGTTGTTTCAACTTTTGCTAGAACATGGCTTAAATAAAAAAATAATTAAGAAAAAACCCGTAAGTATAAACTAAGATGACTTGATGTCAAAGTAGGTCCAACTAAGAAAAAATGATTTATAAACTCACATATCAGATATCAAGCATCTGATTCTAACTGCAATATAGAGAAAAGACACTTAAGAGTATTTCTGTTGGACATAAGATATTCAGTAATCAGGACTTGCAATGAGTGCTGTCATTTTATTTTTAGCTCATATTTACTATATCTCTTCAGCCAAGTACTTATTTTCCTCAAGTAGCTAGAAATCTTAGCTTTTGCACATCATTCAAATTGTACAGAATGATAGAAGATAAAATGGAATGCCTTTGAAGGTAGTAGATATATGAGTGGTTTCCTGCAGTTATTCACATAAACAAAACCACCTTAAACCCATAAATGTGCCAAAAGAAAAAGAAATTAGAATTATAGCCCTTCCTCTTCTTCTCCTTTTTCTTTGTATTACCATGGTACCTAAGATCCTTAGACATGGATCTGGATCCCATTGTGCTAGGCACTGTAGCCTATAGATACACAGAACAAAAGCACAATCCCTACACACACACACACACCCCAATTTACAATTTAGCTATAAGGCAAGATATAGCAGATGGGTATGGACAGACAGGGGGGGGACTACAAGGAAGCAATGAGACTTGCCTTACCTCCTCCCCTACTCACAATGCGGACTGGGAAAAAACTCCAAAGAGGAGTCAGCCAAAGACTCCAGCTGTGTGGCACAGAAGTAGTCAATGGATACCTCGGGTCCTTTGGACAATTTTCTAGTTATTTTTTACTGGAGTTTCTCTGCAATTTGTCAATTAGCTGTTTGCTACAACCCTCCCTTTTCCCTTCTTCTCTTCCCTCCTCTTGACTAGTCAGAGTTAGCCTATACTAGAAGTACTCTCTCTCTTTGGCATACTTAACCCACTACCATGAGAGACAGAAGTTATGTCCACAGGATAGCATTTCCCACCAATATAGTGCCAGTATGGACAGTACTTTGGTCAGTTAACTTGTGTTACTCAGGAAGCTGGTTTATTTGTTGATGTTTTTCTACCCCACTTATGGCACTTCAACTCGTATGCCATGAAGACTTTATTGCTCTTCATTTTCTTAATTGAATTATGAGCCTTCTTAAGCACTGGTGGATTGCTGAGAGTTTCCCAGACTAAGTGGTGAGGGATGGAATTGATAGCATCATCAGTCATGTGCAGATCATATCCAGTTGAGTCCTTAATATACAGATGGTAGTTGAATTTATGTTTGTGGATGAAATATCTCAAAGATAGGTTTACAAGGAGAAGAGAAGACAACCAAATTTGAATCCCTTTCCCTAGAAAGTTAGAGGGAAGAGGGTTTTTTGAAGGATATACTAAAAAGTTAGTGAGTTAGGTGGAGAACCAGGAAAGGACCAAGTCATGGAAGCTAAGGAAAGACAAGAATTCAAGAAGAGGAGTATGGCTGAGAGTGTCAAAAGGTAGCTGAGAGGTAAAGGAGGATCAGGAAGGAGTATTTTCTCTGAGATTTGGCTTGGAAGAGGTCATTAGAGACTTTTGCAAGAGTGGTTTCTCTGGAGTGCAAAGGATGATAGCTAGAGTTAAAAGGTCTAGGATGAAATGGAGAAGAGTAATTCCATACAGTGATTGTAGACTCAATTAACGAGCTTAGAGATGAAAGTGAGAAGGGTGGTAGAACAAATGGAGTTGCTAGTGGTATCAAATACATATTTGGTTTTTTTTAAATGAGAAATAATAAAGCACGTTTGTATTGGGAGGGTGTGAAATGCTGTACCCTATATGCACCCTTGTAACGTGAACTGCATATCTTTCCTGTTCACCCTTAAAACGTACTGTGTATGGGCTAATGCAAAGGATATAATGTAAAGTGGCTTTGGAATGCTCATGGCTTGCTCTACAATATTGTTATGGTAGCATGTTTCCTACAACATCCTACATGCGTACAGATGCACAACTACCTCGTTATGTGCCCACATATATCTCACCTGACTCAGGCGAAGGCAGACAAACAGCTGTGTTCACACACTCAGAAGAGGCATACATACAAGCATGGCCAGCCCAAGGTTTTCTGGCACCCTAGGTGCCTGTGATTTTGGTGCCCCCTGGTGGTGGCGTGGGCCACATGGGCTGGGTATTGGGCTGAGTGGCAGGCCAGGCCAGGTGGTAGGCTGAGCTCAGTGGCAGGACACAAGGTATTCTGAGCAACACCAAACAGAAGGCCAGGCTGAGCAAAGGGCCGGGCTTGGTGGCAGGACATGCAGCTGGCCCACTTGGTAGACTGAGCTGGACCAAGCTGGTAAACTGGGCTGGGCCAGGCTGAGTGGTGGGCTGCGGCACCCCTGGCCAAGCAGCTGGCCAGGTGGCAGGCCAGAAGAGGGGCCTGTTCTCCCCCTCAGCCAGGGCCATCCCTAGGGCATTGAGGGATGCAGGATAAATCAGCAGAGGCTGGATCTGCACTCCTGCCACTCCAGAGAGCCAGTCACTCTGTTCTCAGGGATGGAGCAGGCTGGTCTGGGGGCTGGGCTCTGTTCTCCTGCCCTACCTCTCAGTCGGCCCTCCCCACCCCCAGGATGAAACAGCTGGCCCAGGGGAGGGGTGGGAGAGCAGAGCCTGGCCTCTGGGCTGGCCTACGCCACCCCTGGACAGGCTATTCCCTGCCGTAGAGGTGGAGTGAGCCGGTCCAGAGCAGAAGCCGGCTCCATGCTGCTGGCCACCCCCATATCTTTGGCTCTGATCCGAAGACAGTGAGGAGGGCAGGGACACCAGGACCATGGGGGTCAGCGGCGTGGGCCCCATGCTGCCCTGCTTGCAGCAGGACTGTGCGGGGTCCATAGCACCCTCTATTGTTTGGTTCCCTAGGCGACTGCATAGGTCACCTCTATGGTAGGATCAGCCCTGCATAGAAGAACAATGCAGATTAAGCACCTTCAATCAAGAGGGAAAGATCATGACATGAAGAATCACCTGACCACAAAAGGAGGTGAGGGGCGCTGAAAAAGAAAAGAAAAACAGACACTTTGAACTGCACAGGGCTCTCCCCATGGATTCCCTCTTCTAAGCAACTTCAAGGACTGACACCTACCCACAGTGCAGAGTCTAGGTAAAGATCATCATAGCTAAGCCTACATGGTAAACTGAACATAGACTATAACAATAATCTTAGTTTAGAATGCAAACTCCTCTTTCATTTGATTGTGATATCTCCTTGAATGAATTATTTGAACTTATGTTTGTTTTATCTGCAGCAGTGCAGATGTTGGAAGTAGAATGAGTGTATAGAGGCCACCAATGTTCCCTCTAAGCTGATAATGCAGCTGGGGAAGTTATGTTGTTCACTGAGTAGCAATTTGTGACACATGGTGCTGCTTGGGCAACAGTTTTTTTGGCGCCAGACGCATCATTATGCCTAAGTATCTTAAGTCAAAATAAATTCATAATGTTGTCTTTTTGTTGGAACGTTGATAAAAATGTTAAACTGAAATGCTGTAGTTTTATTAATTTACTAAACAAATGTGAGCCAATGACACTTGTTGCCTATCTAGCCTCTACTATTAGCTACACCTCACGGTTTTTGTTGCCTGTCTTTGTCATGTTTCCAGAAGGAAACATCAACCAGCAATATTGCCAAGATCCAAAGGGGTAGCTGTTTTAATCTAGTTCAGTAACAAACAAACAAACAAACAAAAACAAACAAAAAAACCCTGAGTTCTGTGGTACTGAAAGGCTAACAAATTTATTTATTGCTCCCATGAAAGCTAATGCAATATATAAATTTGTTAGCCTTTAAGTGCCACAGAACTCCTTGTTTGTTTTACAGCAATATTGCATCAGTCTTGGCTTCATTAATTTGTATTTTAAAATGCTCTGCATGGCACTAAATGATTCTCATCTGCCTGGCATTTCACATGTCTCATGCCAGAGAGAAGAACTCTTTTTACCTTAAGAAATCTTTTCTACAGTGTTCTGAAGAAAGCCAAAATAAAAAATGGACCTCGTTAAATAAAATTTAAACTGCACTTATTTTTTTAAAATTTATTTGCACAGGTTGTAATATTTTTTGAAAGATCTGTCAGAACTTTTGTATATTACATATTTCATATATTAAAGCCTTTTAGCAAGTGAAAAGAAAAGCATTCACCCTTGGAAGAGATGCTACATCTTTCGATATACTTTAGTTTGCTTAGCATCTTTCATGGTAAGTTTCTTTCCAGAGTTCTATACAAATATTTCTGCTTTAGTGTAACTTCAGGAGCTAACTATTGTTTCCTGGGTTTCTTATTCAGAAACTGCAACTACAGAAAAACAAACAAGGAGTCCAGTGGCACTTTTAAAGACTCCCATGAAAGCTCATGCAATAAATTTGTTAGTCTCTAAAAGTGCCACCGGACTCCTTGTTTGTTTCGCGGATCTCAACTAAGCTACCCTATTGGAACTTGCAGTGAGAGAGGTGTCTGTGTGCCTGCTACTACCGTGTCCTGTATCATTATCAGGCTGTCAAAACATCAGCTGGGCTGCTCCAGTCATAGGAGGCAGAAATCCACATAGACATTTTTCCAGAAACTGTCCTGGATAGGTAAAGGGTTAAGTTGCCTCACAGCTCCTAGCGTGTTAGTTATTGCAGCCCAGCATCAGCCTTCCCTGGGTTGGAGGGATAGCACGTGTAAGAAAAGGAGTCTGCCTGTGAGGAAGCTGTTGTTGAAAGGCAGTTTGGAGGGTGAGGGAGGAAGAGGCAGGCTGACAGGACGCTGGCTAGTCCCAACAATAGCACAGCCCTTGGAAGGATAATGCAATGCCAGGGGTGGTTAATTTTCACCAGAGGGGGCTGGAGCAACAGCAAATGAGGAGATCATTCTGTTGCTCAGAAGCCCGGGCTGGCTGGCTGCCTTTTAAAGGGGATTCCCTGTGATCTGCCTCCAGCTTTCTCTGCTGACAGCCTCCCCCCCAGGAGCTCCCTTTCCCCCTTACCTGGCCTACAGAGCTGCTGCTACTGGGCCATACCAGAGGCTGTTCCCTGAGCATACTCAGGGTGGGACTCAGGAGTTTCAAAAAGTCCCAGCTTGTGGGAAGCTCTCTGCCACCAGCAGTGCAGGGAAGGCAGTGTTCCCTGTGCAGGGCAGGGAGAGGGCTGCAATCCCCCCCCCCCCCCCAAGCTTATAGGGAACATTGAGCCCAACTAAGACCAAAGTTGGTGCATATCAATTTCTTTGTTTAATTGATAGAAAAGTGGAAGTGAGCGTGCAAGGCCCAGTGGGAGCGTACTGAACCTTGCAAGATGAAAGTTCCCAGAACTGGGTCTAGGAGTGGGGATGTTTGCTGGGGACCCATCCCATGAGTGGCAAGTAAGAGCACTCTTTCACTGTATGAGGGTGTTACTTGTTAGCTCTGTGTTCTTGAGGAATCAGAGCATAGTATCCAGCCTGTGCCTCCCTCCCTCCACACATCCCCCAACCTCTGCTTGAACTGAAAACCAAAAACAGCAGGAAATGGGAGACATCCTTATCTACCCATATCCAAAAGCCATCAGCACAGTAAATGGAGCTTCATTTGCATTGACTATGGAGAGCCAGGCTCCAAAGCAGGAGCTGCACTGAACTCTGGGATTGAAGAAGCAGGGAAGCATTGCCTGATGGGGGATCTCACACCAACCTGAACAAACTCAGCAATTATCAGACCATTCTAGTCACAGACATGATAATTGATACCCAAAATACTGAGGCTGCCTGACTGTATTGTGAGCTTCTCTGAACCATTACACCCAGCCAGGAATGTGTGTTGGCCACATAAACAAGTCCTTATAAAAAACCTTTACCCACATCCAACAGTAGTGCAGTGGTGTGTGTGTAGTGTGTGTCCTGTGCAAGTCCTGACTGGATCCTGTCTGAATCCTGTGGGAGTCTGGATTGAGTCCTGAGTCCTGATGCTTGGATCTAAAGCTGTATCATTTCCACTGGGATTTGGCTTTTCTTCCTTGCTGATTGCTGTGGGAGCTTGGTTTCCATCCAGCCTCTGACCCTGATCTGCACAACCTGGAAACCTTTCTGCTACACAGATTGGTGAGACCTCCCCCCCTCCAACTTCTCCCCCCCCCCCAGCCTCTCTCCCTCTTTTTTAATTATGACTCTCTCTCTAGGCCTGGTACAGTAGAATCTAGGTAATATTGTAGCTGGGTGTTCTTCTTTCCTTGTATGTTTATCAGTGCTGTAACTGGGTATTTTGAGGTATTCTTCTCTCTTTTGTTATTATTATTGCAAGTTTTATATACCTAGCAATAAAATGCCTTTTGTTATTAAGCCAGTTTCCAGACTTTTTTAAGAGATCATTCCCTCTCCTTTGTGGTCTTGGTTTCTTTCTATCACTTTCCAGCAATGCTTCTATTACCTAGCCAAAGATCCCTGTAATGCCCACAACCCTGTAAGGTTGCTCATTGATAGGGATAGTAGCCTGATTGACTCCAGGGGCATATAAGGGTGACAGCTGACAACTGCTTTTTCGACCCAGCCTGATTGAGTCCAGGGGCATATAAGGGTAGCAGCAGAGAAGTGCTGTGTGACCCAGCCTACTGAGTTCAGGGACACATAAGGGGTCAGCTGAGAGTGCTGATAGACCCGGTCCGCTCAGACGCACCTATGTAGAAACACAAGTCACCCAAGCAGCACACTAATAGAAGTACCATCTTCCCCACAGAGAAAGCAACCCTAATAAATGAGCATACCCCAAGTTGGTGGGCAAAGTTGGTAACAAGGGTCTGACTAATACAAGGGAGGCTGTGCGTGAGCTGTCCTAGGAGTGGGGATTCACACAGTAAGGCAAGGTATGTTGGGGCCCTGGAATGAAGAATTGGGGAGGCACAACTGCATACCACTCCAGATTGCAGGAGGGGAACATCACAGAAAAGAGTCAGAGAACAATGAGAAATTAAGGGGAAAAGTAAGGGAGAAGATGGGATGGAGTCCACAGAGAAAATGGAGGAGAGCAGGTGAGAAACTTCTACATAATATGGAAGGGAGAGCAGAGTGCTGTAGGAGGGGAAGGGATGACAAGTTACTTGGAGGGGGAAAGCCTTCTCAAATTTTGTCATTTTTCTCTTGAAAGAAATCAGCAAGATCCTGTGCAGAGAGGAGTGGAGGCAGGACAGGAGAGAATTTGGAGTGAATCAAGATGGTGAAAATGCAGCTGATTGTCTCCATGTGGCACTCATTGCAGGAATGAATCTTAACTCTTGAAAACTTGGACTTATGGGATGCAGTAGAATAGATGATGGAGCACCACTTCCAGAGGGGTAGCTGTGCTAGTACATTTCAGCAAAACAAATAAGAAGTCTGTGGCTAATGTGATAAATTTGTTAGTCTTTAAAAGTACCACAAGACTCCATCTTTTTTTGTTATTGACTATAAAATCCCTGTAACTGTGTATATAGAAATTCATCAACACTGCTCACATTTTTTAAACATGTATTGTGTGAATTTTATTAGGCAGATAAAGTAATGTTCAAGGTGTCCAGAATGATGAAAATACAAATTTATGTAACTGTCAAATGGTGAAATTGGCCTAATTATATTAATTTCTCTAATAGCCATAAATAGGGCCTAAAATATGTCATCTTCTTCAAATCTTTCTTATACATCTTTTTGGTTGCATAATTATTGCAATTTTGTCAATGAGTACCTTTTAAATATATGCTATACCCATACTACCATCTTTAGCATATGCTGTTACTGTACAGTAGAACTAGATAGTGACCGTAAAGAAATTTTGCTCATCATTTTATTCCATTATATTACAACTACCTGCAGCAAAAATTAAATAAATAGTTTTGGAACTTCAACATGCAATAGAAGAAACTTTCATAAAATGTTTGGGTAACATTATTTTAAAAAAAGTCTCATAAATGTTATGAACAAGAGGCCAGATTTTTAAAAGTCCTGAACCACCTAAAGATTCAGGTAGACACTTATGTGCTTTTGAAAAACTCTCCAAGCATCTATAATAGCACTTCTTATATAAATTTTAACTGGGCATAATGAGTTGCTCTGAATACCTGGATGGTCTGTCATGCCACTATTTGGTCCCTGGGTAGTGGGCGGGCTTGTGGTAAAGACCCTCCCTCAGCCCAAGGGAGGAGTCACTGGTCCCAGGGATCAACTGATTACAGGGGACAACATAATCAAAACAGGAACAGGTGTGAAGGGTCAAAGGAACAAATGCAGGGAACTGGAGGGGCTAATGGAGCAGAGAACCCCAGACAATACCCACTGCTCCCAGAAAGTATCTAGGGAGTCAGTGGATGCTGCCCAGAGGAACTCTGCTCGGATACGTGACCAGACTAAGGAACGGAAATAGGCCCCACAGTCACAGGATACCCCTGTGGCCAACCTCTCCTTTCTGGTGTTAGAGATGGTGACTTTGGCCAGCGCCAGGAGATTGACCAGGAGGTCCCGCGACTTTGAGCTGCCACGGATGAGGTGTGCGTAAATAAACAAGTGAGGGGAAAAGTGCAGCCAGAACCTCAATAAGAGGTTCTGGAGGAGCCAGAAAAGGGGCTGCAACCTGGCACACTTGAGATAGACATGTGCCAGGGTCTCCCTCATGCTTCAAAAATAACAAGTGTCGGGGTGAGGGGTGAACCACGCCAGGTATGTGTCCGTACTGATGACTCCATGCAGGAGCCAACAACTGATATCCCTGGTGGGCCGTGGTGTCAGGGTGGAATAAAGGCTGGCCCACCGGGGGTCCTTGCCCTCCAGGGGTGGTACGAGGTCCAGCCATTTGGTATTGGGCAGGACCCGAGGGCAAAGAAGTGGATGGTGTGCTGCATGAGCGTGTACAGATGGTCTTTGGGCAGGGTTCTAAAGGGAACCGGCTGCAGATCTAGCAGTTGGCTTGGCGTGTAGGGAGGGGGTGCCCAGGGTGGCCTATGGGGCTGAGGCCCAATCAAAATGTCCAGAGGGCCGGGGATGAGGGGGAGTGAGGAGTACCCTCTCGCAGGACCTTCTTGAGGTAAAACTGAGCCGCTGGGGGCAAGGCCGCCTTCACCTCCTGGAGTAGGTGCCAAGGTGTTCAGAGGGTGGAGAGCCCCATGCGCTGTGCTAGCGCATGGGGATCCACCCAGTCCCCCCAGGTGTAGTCCAGGAGGTCTCTGACACTGGTGATGTCTTCCAGGACCAGCCTCTGTTGCATTAAGGGGGCCTCCTCCACCTCCACTTGAAGCTGGGGGTTGTGTAGCAGGGGCTCCACAAGAAGGTTCCCCCTTCGGTGACTGCAACAGACCTGGAGGCCGAGACAAGCCTCCAGGTCCAAAGGAGGTCCTGGTAGAAGGCCAGCAGTTCAGAGAGGTCTCATGGAAGACCTCTTGGGTGGATGTAAAAGAGCTGCTGGTCATAGTGGAGCCCCCAGAAATGGCAGAGGAAGGTGTGTGCCAGATGGCTCCATGCCAGACTACCTCCACCATAAAAGAGTCTCTGCCGGGCCTGGAGGTGGAAGACATGGACCCAGCTGCGAATGCAGCACAGGCCCTGTCCTTCTTCCTTCAGGGGGAGGCTCAGAATCCCTGCAGAGACCCAGTGCAGTCCTGGCCCAAAGAACTCCAGAATTGTCTTCTGGAGGTTGGTGGTCTGTCATGATAGGCTCAAAAAGGCCAAACAACTTTGCAAATACATGGCCCAGATCTGACATTTAAAGACATATTATAGAAAAACACATTGGCAGTGAGGATCATTCCTTATAAATAAAATAGAGCGTAGATATCCAAGAGTATTGCTGGTAGTTATTTGATGATGCTTACATTTATCTAGTTAGAGGTTAGCACAGTAGATATTCTGTTTTCCTGTTAGTGGTCTATTTGATTAAGAGGTAAAGAAAAAATATGAACATCTAGATGGACCTTTGCTGTAACAATGTAAACTATCTGTTAAGTCTGCTAATGCAACTAATTACCCGTGGTGCCTAGAATGTGAAGTTCCAAAGGGGCAGCCGTGTTAGTCTAGTTCAGCAAAAAAAGCAAGGAGTCGTGTGGCACTTAATGACTAACAGATTTATTTATCGCATGAGCTTTTGTGGGAGCAGATCCCACTTTGTCAGATGCTTTGAAGATGGGGGAACTTACAGAATGGGATGAAGATAAATGCAGGGGAGTGTAAGACATGGGATCAGGTCATTGCTGTTACTTTATGACCTGATCCCATGTCTTACACTCCCCTGCATTTATCAAGAAGTTTTAAGTAACTTATCTCTTTACTAGACCCATTGGCTAACTGAGACCACTGACTGAAATGCAGTAAAAGGCACTGAGTATATTTTGTTTTAGCTTCTTGATAACCAGTGTGAGGGAACAGTAGCATTGTTTGTGGGTGGTTGGGGAAGTCTGATTTCAGTGTCTCACCTAGTACTGGGAGAATCTGTTTTCCCTTTGCAGCCTCCCTTGCAGGGGCAAAGTTAATCCCTGCTTTCTGGCCAGGCTCTTTAATCTTCAGGGTGGGCCCAGCCAGTCTTCTTCCAGTCACATGACTGGAAGCTTCCTGTTGATGCTCCAGTTAGCAAGCCTGGCAACTGGAGTATCAGGAGGAGAAGGGAGAGAGGGAGCCAGCCTGGCTGTTCTTCTACCTGCAGTGCTGCTACTCATGGCCACCTGCTACCATGGTATCAGGCTCATGCTGCTGGCAGTGGCTGCAGTTGGTGGGTGGACCTGCTGGCCAACCTGGGGCACTGCCTACCCAGGCCTAACCATAGCTACGCCCCTGCTGCCTTTACCTTGGCATTTTCAGGTAGTTACCCCAGGCAAAGATGAGTTAATTGGGCATAATGAGTTGCTCTGAATCCCTTGGGGCTGGTTTAGTATGTAATTTATTTGATGGGCAGGGGGATGAAAGGGTGCATAATAGAGTCTTCCTTTTGCCTATATTTTTTAATGGCTAGACAATATGCATGTTGGTGATTACTGTAGCACTTAGGAACACTAGTCCAAACACAAAACATAATGACAATTCCTACCTCCAAAAGCTTACAAGACAAGAGAGAACAGATGAATAAACAGGGATTAAAGTAGGCCAGAATACACTGAAATGGCATTCCAGGGCACACTATTTTTAGGGGCTCAGTGTTCCAGGGTCCCTAAAAATAGAAAATGGAGCTGGAACACTGAGTCCCAGGGCTCACCATTTAAAAATAGAGGTCCCAGGAACACAGCATTCTGGCTTCATTTTCTATTTTTAGGGGCCCTCGATGCTGAGCCTCTAAAAATAGCAGGCTCCAGAATGGCATTCCACTGCGTTCTAGAGGCAGGGGAGCTGCCCTGGCCTGGGCTGAGACTCCAGCCTAAGCATGCTCTGACTGAGCATGCTCAGAGCCTCTGAGTATGGTCAGTCAGAGCAGGTTCAGGCTGGAGTTGCTCTGCAGTGCATGGTGGCCAGATAAGGGAGTCCTGGGGGGGGGTGCTTTGGGGTAGTATTCTCCCCAAGACTTAAATGGGGGAGTATAAAGGGAGATTTGGGGGGGCACAGGGGGTGCTCACTAATTTGGTATAACACTGTTACTAGCTGACAACTGGGGGGGCTGTTGGGAAATTCAGAGTGGGTGTAGGGGGTATTAGGGAAATCCCTGGTTCAGGTACAGGTGAGCTGGCCCAGCAGGGAAAGGGCATGGGAAAGGAGTCGGCCTGGGGCAGCGGGGGAAGATCATGTAGCACGGCAGGGGATTGGGGGAGGGTTCGGGGACCACCAACAAGACAGGAGCGAGGAGGCAGTAGTGGGGTAGCAGGTAGGTATATGGGGGCAGCAGCTGGGGTGGTTGGTCAGATGTGTTGTGGACAGTAACTGCAGTGGAGGTAGGCATGTGGGTGAAGTAGCTGGTGTGGGGTAGGCATGTGGAGGGCAGGCGTTTGGAGGTTAATAGATGGGGTGCATGATGGGGGCCCACACTGGCACGGGGGTGGATGCTAATTTAGGAGGGTTCCTGGGCCTGCCAAATTATACCTTAACCCCTGTGACTAAGGACAGACTGATGGGAGAGTTCAAGGAAACGTTATTGGTCAGCGTGATTGCCAGGGTGGTATAACTATTGCAAAGTTTTGTGTAGGTATCATTGGAATAGAGAAGAGTGAGTTGAAGGAGGGTAATAAGTTATTTTTGTGGCTATTCACAAGGAGCTTCTCCCAAGCACATGGGGGCAGCATGGAGAAAGCACAAGTGGACAAGGGAGATTAACATTGTGGGCAAGATTTGAATGAATGAGAAATCACAGGTAGGGTGGGGATAGGCTGATGTTTAATGTAATAGAGAAGAGAACCAGGAGAAGGAAGCAAAGAGAAGGTTGACATGAGCAGAGCAACAACTAGCAGAATGATCTTTGACACAGCATTCTGAGAGATGTGAATGAAGCAAGATTGTGTTATGAAGGTCAGAGAGAAGAATGCTGCAGTAATTGAGAAGTGACATGATGAAAGATGGGAGAAGAGTTTTAGCTGTGTGTGTATGTATAAATAGGAAAGGCTGTATCTTAGAGAGGTTATGCAGAAAGATTTGAGGTTTAGATATAGCCTGGGTGTGACGACTTAGGGAGAAGATAACACCCAGGTTACAGGACTGAATTACAGGCAAGATGGCAGTGTTGTTCACACTGTTTGAAAAAATGTGCCAAGAATGTATCCTATTAGGTATATTGTCTTTTTCTAAAAGGTAAATAGAGCATAATAAATTAGTTTGGTGCTCTCAGCCTTGTTCTTAATGTACTGCATTTCACAAGCAGGACTCCTCCTGCCCACAACAATCCTCCCAATCTGTTCTCAGGAACAAAAGAATGTTTTTCCTTCCTAAGGTAAAAAAGGGCTTGTTACAGGTTTCATTTCTTCAAAGGTCTGGGTCTCTTCCTCCCCAATCCCTTCCTTTTTGTACTGGTACATAAAACAAATGGGCCTGCTTACCTTAGCCATTTCCTGCCTGCTCCCTGAATCCTACCAAAAGCACAAAGGAGGGTTTCTGAGTAGGACTTCTCAGATGGCTCCAGCCCCAGCATGCAGATGGCTTTTGAAAAACATATGTGGACTATATCCCCTTTTAAAAAGATGCCCATATTATTAAAGACATAAGCTCAATATGTTATAATTAGCAGTGTTGGGAATTTCAGAAAAGCTACCAAAGAAGAAATGAAGATGGAGACATAGCAGGGCACCAGTGCAGTGTGCTGCACTGCTCGCTCCCTTTTCTTTTCTCTCATAAAGCCAACCAGAGACCCTCAATTCTATAACCACTGGTGAAAATTTATTTACAAAAGTTGTACTCCCACCAGCTTTTTTTTCATACACAGCTTGCTCTCTTAGTAGTTAGCACCAGGAGAGACTCACCCCCCACACAGCTTCCACTCTCCCAGCTCTCTTTTTTCTGCTGCCTTCATTTCACTCCTTTATACAGCCCTAGGCTAATTGGGCTGGCAGCTGCCTCTAATTATCTAATTAGATGCTGGTTTTCCGGACAGCTCCTATTTACCTCCCTAAATGAAAGCTGGTGTGACGGGCCTGACTCAGCAGTCGTTGTGTAACCCATGTGCATAAAAAGGTGCAATCTCTTTAAGGGGTCCCTTATGGCTGGGTTATGTTGCTAGGCAGAGTTTGCAGCCTAGAAACCAGAACCTTCTGGTAAGAGGGTATGGGAGCACATTGAACATGCTCCCCAAGTTTTATTGTTATGCTGGAATTACATGCTCAGGGAGAAGCCTGAGAAGAGCAGCCTGGAGAGGAGCAAACAGAGAGAGCTGCAGAGTCCATGTGCTCAGGGACTGAGTGAAAGGAGCTGCGTGAGAGTGGACTGCAGCATGTTTTCTCCCTGTTTTGGACAGTTTTGCAGGGGAGTTGTCTGCAATAGAACTGAGAGCAGGATGGCCAGTGACTTGATTGTGTGGTGCTGGCTACACAAGAGGAAGAAAGAACTGCATGGCATTCGTCTGAAGATTCCTGCAGCCAGAGGAGATGAGGATGGCTTCTGTTTTGCATTTAAGCCTCAAGGACTTAAAAGACTGCAACTGAGATAAAGGTGACTCCACCTGAATATTGGGACTCTTGGGTTTCCTACTGTTTTGTTTAAATTTATCATGTTTTCTTAGGATAAGGTCTGTTTAGTAAGTTAATAAAGTTCGTTGTTATGTTTATGCTGAGTGGTAGTTTAATGTGGGATGGGAACTCTGAGAAGTCTTTATTGTGAGTCCTGAACAGACTGGATCCTGGCTCTCCAGCTGCTTTCTGCAGGGGTTTCTCTGTTAGGCACTGGAGAGGGGCAAGTGAATGCATTCAAGCCCACCCTAGCAGGTTACACTTGCTCAGTCCCCTGTCACAGAAAGTTTCTGTTCAGGTTTTTTAGGCACCCAACTCAGACAGAAAGTCATTTGGAGAGGAGCACAAAATTTCTTCACTTTTATTTTATTCCACTCTGCTGGACTGAAACATTTATGGGATGATGTGGGGAACCTGGTGCTACCTCTATACCTAACATGTCCTTGTTTGTTTTGCTGAACTAGACTAACATGATTACCCCCAAGGAAAAAAAAATGTTTCAGGCATTCCAAAAGAATTCATTGTTGTCCATGAGAACAGTTTCATTAAGTAAGTTCATGTTCTTCTACAGCATTTTACAGAGAGGAAAAGCGAGAGAAACTCACTACACTCATCTACAAATAAATTTAGAAAATTCTTCAAAGTATGCACAAGCTTCTTTGAATCAAGGCAGTCCCTCAGGATCAGGCAATGAAACTCCAAAAGACTGCAGGAAGAGCCAGCTGCCTGTCAGGAAGAACAAGTGCCAGCCTGTAAAGTGCATGTGCAGCATTACTGCTGTCTCACAATTATAAGTAGACTAATTTTCTGAGTTTGGTCGTTATTTTTCAGATCTAGCTTGAATGAGCACACAGAAGTGGGTATAGACCTAGCTATGACAGCAGTAATAATGGTGCCTTCGGCAAGTCTTTATTCTTGGTTATTTCATAACATTAGTAATTTCGTTTGGTTTTAGTGAAAAGTGTTTCAGACTGGATAAATTCAAAGGCAATTCTTGCCCCAGTGCTATCCCATAAGCAGTCCCACAATCTTGTTCCGCCTACTGCTGGGCTGGAACAGAGCTTATAACCACTCTACACCCCACACACGGAAATCTGTGACCAAAGGAGCCACATAATCAAGGATCGACTGCTCATGTTCAGCTCATACTCCAGCCCATCCCCAGCCACCCAGAAGCCCAGCTCCACGAGGAACAGGAATTCTCCTCTGCTCTGCCTGCCTCATACATCAAAACCATGACTGCTCCTTCATGCTTGCAGGCTTAAACTGCTCCAGTAACGCCATGTGAATTTCACCTTAAATGATTAAATGAAATGTGAAAAGTTTCCAGTTTGAAAGATACAACACATCTTTTGCTAAGTTGCCCATAATATATTAAGGCTGAATGTAATTAGAATGAACAATTAATTTTTAATTCAGGATTATCTCAAGGCAACAGTGCAGATATGAAGACACCAGCCAATTTTCAGCCATTAATGGCAATAACTGACTTTTTCATGACCTTGATTTGCAATCAGTTTTTCTTTGAATTTCAAATCTAGTCAGACTCCTATTTTCTTATACAGTCATTTAGCTTACAGCACCACTCCATCTCCTATTTTCTTAGAACTGGGCATACTCAAAGGCCAATATTTCTTCTGTCTCTCAAGGATAGCAGAAGCCTCACAAGAGGATGAAAAATAGATGATAAAACATAATTAAATTCTTAAGTGTGATATATTTTCTGACTTTTGAGTGTTTGGTCATGTGACCTTAATATTCTCTTAACATAGTTTCTATATGGAATTTCATAAGTGCCAATTTGTATCAACCATTTGGTGAAAATTCTTAGTGCCATAGAGCATGCAATGGGCAGAACCCTACATCACTGTTAATGGATGAACCTCGCTGCTTAAGTCTAATACTTTCTGTGAGCTGGATGGATAGCTGTGTCGAAGTACACCTCCTGCAAGTCAAGAGCCACAAACCAATCCTAAGCTTGAAGAGAAGGAATCATGGAGGAAATATCACCATCTTGATCCTGAAACAGTGTATGTACTCAATGAGTGTATCTACACTGGAGCTATAAGTCGACTTCACCTGGCTTAAGTCCACCAAAGCAGCTCCATGTCCAAGTCTAGAACTTATTAAGTTGACTTAAGCACTTGCTTAAGCCGACGTAATAAAACCGGCCCTGAAATTTGACTTAAACTCTGGGGGACTGATCCAGCTCCGGGGGCCCAGTCCAGCCCCACCCACTGCCAGCAAGTGTCTGGGAGCCAGATCTGGCCCCTGCCGTTGCTGCGTGTGCCAAAAGGCTGGGAGTCGGCTCCTGCTGATCCAGCCCCTAGCCCCTTGCTGCAGGTCACTTGCTGTATTCAAATAATTCTTCCTTCCCTGGTATTTATCCTTCTGATGTATTTATAGAGGCCAGTCATAGCCCCATGGCCTTTTTTTGAGCTAAACAAGCCAAGCTCCTTCAGTCTGCTCTCATAAGGCAGGTTTTCCATTCTGCAGATCATCCTTGTAGCCCTTCTCTGCACCTGTTCCAGTTCCCTCTTTTAAACATGTGGGACCAGAACTGCATGCAGTATGCCAGATGGGGTCTCACCAGTGCCTTGTATAGCAGCACTAACACCTCCCTATCTCTGCTTGAAATACTTTTTTTGATGCAGCCTCGGGCTGCATTAGCTTTTTTCAGTCACATTGCATTGGCAGCTCATAATCATCCTGTGATCAAACAGTACTCCCAGGTCCTTCTTCTCCTCTGTCCGTTCCAACTGATGTGTTCCCAACTTATAGGAAAAATTCTTATTATTTGTCCCTGAATGCATGACCTCACACTTCCCATTATTAAATTTTATCATATTCCTAATACTTCAGTTTACAAGGTCATCCAGATCTTTCTGTACGATATTCTAATCCTTTTCTGTATTGGCAACATCTCCCAACTTTGTGTCATCTGTAAACTTAATTAGCACATTCCCACTTTTTGTGCTAAGGTCAGTATCAAAAAGGTTAAATAAGATTTGTCCCAAGAAGGATTCCACTAGTAACCTCCTTCAGCTTGACAAGTCACCCTTCAATATGACTGCTGTAACTTCCTCTTTAACCAGTTCCTTAGCCACCTCACTATATTCATATTAATCCCCATCTTTTGTAACTTAACTAATAATTCCCTCTGTGGAACTATATCAAATGTCTTGCTGAAATCTAAATAGATGAGGTCCACTGCATTCTCTTTATCTACAAAATCTGTTATCCTCTCAAAAAAGGAAATTAAGTTGGTCTGGCATGATCTACGTTTTGTAAAGCCATGCTGCATTTTATCCCAGTTTCCATTAACCTCGACATCCTTAAGTACTCTCTCCTTCAAATTTTTTTCCAAGACCTTACATATTACCAAGCTCAAACTAACAGGCCTGTAGTTACCTGGAACCCTAGCTCGAAAATAGAAACTATATTAGTGATTCTCCAGTCATATAGTACAACCCCTGAGTCTACAGATTCATCAAAATCCTTGTTAATGGGCTAGCAATTTCATGTCCCAGTTCCTTTAATATCCTCTGATGGAGATTATCCAGGTCTCCTGATGTAGTCCCATCAAGCAGCGCGGGTTTGGCTTCCACCTCGGATATGGTAATTTCCACTTCTGTGTCCTCATTCCCGTTAGCTACCCTAACTCTATCTCCAAGCTCATCATCACCATCATTAAAAACAGAGGAAAAGTAATATTTAGGTGGTCAGCCATGCCTAGATTATCCTTGACCTCCACCCCACCCTCAGTATTTAGTGGTCCCACTTCTTCCTTCTTTGTTTTCGTCCTATTTATATGTCTAAAGAACCTTTTATTATTGGCTTTAATTCCCTTCACTAGGTCCAGCTTTGCTTGACTTTTTCCCTTTTTTACTTTATCTCTAGATGTTCTGACCTCCAAGGGATAGCTTTTCTCACTGACCCCTCCCATCTTTCACTCCTTGTAGGCTCTGTGCTTCCCCCAGTCACCTGTCCTAGATGCTTACTCATTCAGCTTGGTCTATAGCTCTTGCCTATGAATTTTTCCCCTTTCCTCAGAATGCAGGCTTCCAATAGTTCCTGCAACTTTGACTTGAAGCGATTCCAAGCCTCTTTCTCCTCTGTGTCTTGGGAGCTTTGCACGATATTGGGATCTTGGTATGATATTATATGGTATTATATTATGTTTCGTGATCTTGGGATCTTGGCATGATATTGTGACTGGGATGTGAAATCTGTGTGCACTGTCTTCATTGTGGCTGGGGGCACTGTGGCTTACAGTATGAAGGGAGAACGCAGGGTAGTTTTGAAATATTTCAGTGAATGCGAAGAACTCCTTGTTCTCTCACTGAACAACTCTAAACTTTCAAAGGGCAACTCTTTGATAGTGGTCTGTACAACATTTGGAGCCATGATGCTTTTTGACTGATCATCACAGTGGCCATAAACCAGGCTGCAAAGTCAAGCACTATCTTGGCCACCAGCTGGCCTCCCTAAATTTTATCTCTAAGTTGCTCTTTGTTGTCATGATTGAGCTTTGCAAATGTAACCCTTCTGCCAGGTGGAGTTGATAGAAACAAGGGCAGGGTTCAATACCTAGAGGTGTCTCTTAACACTACAAAACAGAACGAGCTCAAGCATCCACCCAGAAATCAGAGAAAACTTAACACCATCCCCAGCTACCCCTCAGAGGCAATGATCCCCCACTCACAAACTCTGAGTATTTAAAAAAAAAAACAAAAAAAAAAACCCACCTTTTATTAAAAGGAAAAAGGAACCCAGCATTAATTTGTTTCGAAACAATGGCGTTGTTTGGAAACAACTTAAACCCCCTGTGGGGACGAAACAACATTGTTTCAAAATGATTGTTTTGAAACAATGCCGTCCGAACATGTTGTTTCAAAACAACGGTGACTTGTTTCAAAATAACTGTTGCCTGAACCTGCTATTTCGCTTTGAGCTTTTTTCCTTAATTTGAATTAACAAACTGTTAATTCGAATTAAGTTATTTCGAAATAAGGTGTTATTTCGATACAAGTTGTTTCGAAACAACCGTATCGAAATAACCCCCTGTGTGTGAACACAGCCTTTGACATTCAGCTGCACAGTTTCCTATACTTTGACGTAGAATGACTCTTCCTCATTTTTACAGTGCCTGCCTCCAACTCATTAGAACTAACAGACACAGATGGCTCTGCAGAAGTGTTTCTGGTATACTATCTACAAAAGCTGGTTTGGAAAGGGAACAAGCTGTTTATTGCTGAATATGATATAACATGTTGATAGTGGTGAATCAATTAGTGTTTTTTTTCCTTTGCTATATGACAAAGTGCTATTTACTGCCAAACAGTAAAATGATTAAGTAGAAAATTTGGAATGTATTTTTTCAGGTGACCAGAGAGAGCATTCCTTTTCATAATCATCTAGAGTTGCCAGAAAGCAATCCAAGTTTATGATATCACAGGCTGAGATGCTCATCATCTGATCTGCTGTGAGAAATACATAATGCACTTGCTGTACTTAATCTGGATGATTTGCTATATTCTGCACTTTAGTGGCCAGATCATTATAGAATATTTAGGTATTTTCCCTCTGCCTCTATTCTAAGTATATTAGGGCTTTTTCTCTCTTTATTTAGGACTACATTTTTATGACTATGCTCTTTTCATCCAAAGAGCACTGACCTTAATGGAAAATTCAGTGAATTTTGGTTCACACCTCAAATGTTTGTCTTTTTCCTGACAAATTAGCATTTCTCCCCTACAGGGTTTAATGTTGTTGTTTCCTATTAGCCTTACTTTATTTTTCTCAATTCTCTTTTTTATAGTTTAATCACTGCAGCACCTACTATTTGCATAGGAGAAGTATAGTTCAGGTTCCTTCAATACCTGTATCTTTGGTGCTCAGCATTATGTAGTGAAGAATAACTGCATGAAATCCTGAATTCAGCTTATCAGGTTTGTGATATCAGTTTCTTTTGGCATTCTGACTGTCTTTGCTTTGTGGATCCCATTCATATACTACATTCTTAAATGACTGGAATAATTTCATCAATACATCAAAGATCTACGGTTTTCTTCATGAGAGAGTGTAAAATGCAAATATATATGTAAATATTTATTTTACTGAACATATAGAAATAAACCTTAATTATGATCTTTCTTTTGTACCACACCTGCAATTTTGTTATCTTCCTGTTCTGGCAGAATGAATAATAACTCCAGTTAATAGCTTGATCTCCATTGTACTCCATGGCTATATCTACACTACAGAGCTTGGTTAAGCCCGCTTAATAAGGTCAAGCCAGCTTAAAGTAGACCTTATTAACTCAGCTTAGAGTGTCCACACTCAAAGTGCCAGGAGACTGCCCATGTCCACACTGGCAACTCCTAGGTTGCCCTAGGAATGGTGCATTGTGGGTACCTGGCCCACAGTGCACCACAGCAGACGTGGCCTTCTCTCCTGGCCACTCTTTTAGTACAGGAAGTGAGTGACCACACCACCCTCCATACTGTGTGTGGCAGCAGGTAGCCCAGCCATGTGCCAGCGCAGCATCCCACACCCTCCCTGTGTTGCCCAGACTCCTGCAGCTCTGGAACAGGTGCTGCAGGGCAACAGCAGTTGTTAATATTCAAACACCAGGAAACAGCACATAGAGGAAGGTGAAGTCAAATCACCAGTTGTAATGGGAAAAAAAATCCATAGTCAGGATTTACTCCTGCTTTTACACAATCTAATCTAAAAGAAATAGCAAATTTCTTTCTTTCTTTCTTTCTTTCTTTCTTTCTTTCTTTCTTTCTTTCTGTGCTGTTTCCCAGTCTTTAAATCTTAACAACTGCTTTGATTTGCTGTTAGAGTGTGACCTGATCCTATGTCTTACACTCCCCTGCATTAATTTCCTGCCATTCTGTAAATTCCTCCATCTTCAAACTGTCTGATGAAGTGGGATTTTCTCCCATGAACGCTCATCTAATAATAAATTTGTTAGTCTTAAACAGTGCTTCCAGAATCCTTTTTTTTCCCAACAATATGGGGGAGTCCTCTGAGAAGGGGAGACACACAGGATTGGGCAGAGAGGAGGGGTGGCACCCAGGGTTGAGCTGAGAAGGGCAAGTGGGGACATGCAAGTTTGGGCAGAGAAGGAGAGACACTTAGAGTTGGGCTGAGAAGGGTAAGGGGATAGACAGGCAGGGTAGGGTTGAGAAGGGGGAAACACCCAGGGTCGGGCTCAGAATGGAGGAGATGCCGGGGTTGGGCTGAGAACTGGGGAGATGCCGGAGTTGGGCTGAGAACGGAGATGCCAGATCAGTCAGGGAACATGGGGAGTTTGGCTGTGTTGTGCACAGGTAGCTGTGTTATGCCTTCTAGCTAGCCCCCATCCCCATGTTTTCTGTGGTTAGGAGGTCAAGTAAGTCGACTTAAGGCAACTCCCTGTCCATATTGCCTTGAGTTGACTTAATAAAGTTGACTTTACTGTAAAATCGACTTTATAAATGGAAGTTATAAAGTCAACTTTAGTGATGGGGAAAGTTGACTGTATTACCCTACATTGTAGGCAGTGCTTTGTTTAAGTTGACTTAAGGGCCCTTAAATTGACTTAAACACACAGTGTAGACACTTTCTTCAATACATATTCTGTTTGTCTTCATTGCATCTTCAAGCTTGAAGCTGATGAAACGAACCATCACTATCTCACAAAGTGGGTTGCAGCCCACAAATGCTTATGCCCAAAGAAATTTGTTAGTCTTTAAGGTGAGACAGGACTCTCATTTTTCCAAACATTGCTAAAACCCAAGCAGAATTTTTGATGCCATGTTTCAGCAGAGGCTTTAAAAGTAGCAACAAACAAGAGACCCACATAATTTATTAATTAAATTGGTATGGAAGAATATAGGATTAATCATTAGTATTTTGTTCTGTATAGAAGTCAGCCAAGAAGAATCAGAATATTTACAAATGTAGCTATAGTTTTTCATAAAAAATGTTCAGAGAACTAAGAGCTATAATCATTCTTTATACAGCACCAAAACTGTACATAGTTCCTGGTCCTGATCCAAAGCTAACTGAAGCCAATGTGAGTCTGTTTGTTTATTTGAACATGCTCTTGATCTAGTTTGCAGGATTGAAGAAGACAGATGAATGGGCATTACATTAACTAAAATAGAAGATAAATTATATTTATGTAATGCTGTGGTAATAAGTCTTGACAAAAGGGGACTAAAGGCAACACGTACAAAGCAGACAGTGGCTATAATTAATTCACAATCCATTGGTCGGGACAATCTCAATCAAACTGGGAGTAATATTCTTCTAAATGTTACATTATAAAGATGGTTTGAAGGATGGTTACATTGATCTTGATTTGTTGGTTTAAAGGCCTGTTTTTCATGGCTTAAGGTTATCTGGACAAAGACATTTTTACATTCCTTGTCTTATTTTAAAATTGTTTTCCTTTAGTGGAAAAAAATCACAAAACTTTTGTTGTTGCTATCAACAAGCCTTGATTGTTTAGGGGGGGGAAAAAAAAGCTTTTTTAAAAGAACATAAGGAGCTCGCCACTATATAGGGCATGTCTAAACTGAAAAGTTTTTTTGAAATAAGGAGGCTTATTTTGAAAAAAACTTCTTATCTGTCCATGCAGGCATTTTCTTATTTTGAAATATTTGCTTCACTATTTCAAAAAAATGAGGAGCTATTTCAAAATAACTAAACCTGCTTTTATTTTGAAAGAGCAATTCTTTTGAAATAGTTATTTTGAAAAAAAGCCATTCCAAGCCATGGACTTGGGTTTTTTGTTTTTTTTTTGAAATAATTGTCCTATATTTTTCCCTGCCTTCCCCTATTTCAAAATAGAGAGTCTAGTGAAATAATAATTCCTACTTTATTTTGTAATAAAGAGTCTTCACTAGACTCCTCTTTTGAAATAATATATTTGAAATAATGCTATTTCAAAATAATTATTTTGAAACAAATTTGAAATAGTTATTTTGAAATAACTATTTCCAAATATCTTTGGCAGTGTAGACATAGCCATATATAGTAACTTCAGTCAACACTCTTTTTTAAAAAAAGTATTTTAATATAATTTCCATTCAGATGTTATGGGTGATGATTAAAATTCTAGACCAACTACAAAGAGACTAAAACATTAAATACTTACAGTGGTGACACATGAGGCTCAAAACAGGTTCTAAGGCTTATCTAAGAACCCTACCTACCCACTGTCCACATATGAAAATCTGAGTGCTCCTAGAAGGTGACAAGGGCTGGAAAGGCTATATGGACTAAGTAATTGTCCCAAATGACATCCTATAAAAGTGGAAGTGTACCAGCTAGTGTGAAAAGCCAGCTCCATTTTATCAACGATCCCCTCTTCCACCACTGTGGTAAAAAAGGCATTAAGGATTTAAAAATGAACGTCTTAACTGTGCCATTAATGTTCACTTGCATGTTTTTTTGTGACAAAACACTCAGTGAGTAGTGATCAATTACTCACATGTGTGAAACTGCTCAGTATGATCTCAGCACAGTCATCTCCAGCACTGGACAGAATTCCTTCAGTTTCTGTTTGTTACACAAACTTCTGTTTTGATTCTCTTCTTATACATACGTAGAGGGTTAGTATTAGAACAAATCAGTCTTTTCCAGCTTTTCGGTTACTTTAGTTTTTCTTGGTCTCACAAACATGATTGCTATGTAATTTCTTACATTTGCGTGACACTAACGATGATTACTCTGAAACAATAAGGAGTCCTCTCACACTCTTCAAGGCTAGCAAACTTTTTTAATGCATAAGCTTTCAAGGGTATAATCCCACTTCATCAGATGCATAAAATGGAAACTGCAGGAAGTTATTTACAGAGCAGGCTGAGTTATAAGACACTGTTTTAGTCTGTTTTAGCAAATCAGATAGGTTGTTTGATTCAAGCAGTATCCATGTAGCCTTAAAGAACAATTGATGAGAAAGTATTAATGTTAAAAGAGGGAAAATTACTTGTTATAATGAGCTATCCCTTCATGTCTCTATTCATACCAATATGATGAAATCAAATTTGTATATAAATTCCAGTTCTGCAGTTTCATGTTCAAGTCTGGCTTTGAATACTTTCATGTCTGTTAAAGAATGTCCAGGGAGGTTGAACTGCTCCCCTACTGTTTTCTGAATGTTTGATGTCTGATTTGCATCCATTTATTTTTTGATGTCTTATTTGTGTCCATTTATTCTTTTGCAAAGAGAAAGTCCAGTTTGGCAAATGTATAAGGCAGAGGGGCACTGCTGGCACATGATGGTATATATCACATTAGTGGATGTGCAGATGAATGTATCGCTGTTAGAGTGGCTGATTTGATTAGGTCCTATCAGCATGTCACTTGAGTAGGTACCTGGGCAGACCTGGCAATGGGGTTTGTTGCAGGGATAGGATCCTGGGTTAGTGTTTCTGTTGTATGGTGTTTAGCTGCTGGTGAGTATTTGTTTAAGGTTGGAGGTTCACTGTAGGCAAGGACTGGCCTACCTCCCAGGGCTTGAGAGAGTGAGGGATCATCTTATGTGACAAGCTGTGAATCTTAAGGAATGAACTGTTTCTGTGCAAAAAAAATATATGGACACAAATCAGGCATCAAGGATGGGAACATTAAAAAAACAGTAGGTGAACATTTTACTCTCCCTGGATATTCTTTAATAGACATGAAAGTTACAGTACTTCAGAAAAACAAAATTCAAAACCAGACTTGAATGTGAAGCTACTGAGCTGGAATTCATATGGAAATGTGACACCGCCACTTTGGGTCTGAATAGAACCTTTGAATTCCTGGCTTGTTATAACAGATAATTTGTCCCTCTTCTAACATTAGGACCTTCTCATCTATTCTGAAGGATCTACAGCCCATCTTGCAAGATAAGCCTCACTCTTTCAGGCCTATTGTTCTTTAAAGGCCACATAGACGCTGTTTGAATCAATACAACTTGTTTCATTTGCTAAAACAAACTAAAACACTACCTTGTGACTCAGTCTCCTTTGCATGTAACATACTACAGTTTTCATTTTATGCATCTGATGAAGTGGGATTATACCCACTAAAGCCTATGCATTAAATAAATTTATTAGTCTTTAAGGTTATGTCTTTACTATGGGCATAAGTCAACTTAAGGAGGCTGAGGTCGACATAAGCAAAGCTCTGGCCACATTTAGAGTTCATTAAGTTGACTTAAGGGCTTCCTTATTTCGACTTAATAACTCCTTCCCTTATATTCAACTTTAAGAGTTAAGTTGAGTTTAATAAGTCAACTTAACACAATGTGGCCATTAAAGTCGACTTAACAAAGTCGACTTAGTGCAGTGGGTCATTTAAGTTGACTTCATAAGGTCTACTTAAGCCAGGGAACCCATTTAAAGTAGACTTTAAGTAGACCTTTTTAAGTCGACTTAACTGATCCCTGTAGCGTAGACATAGCCTAAGAGTGCCACAGGACTCCTTGTTTGTTGTGTTGAAATAGACTAACATGGACTATGTCTACACTATAAGGCTCAGTTAAGATGACTTAATAAGGTCTACTTAAAGTCAGCTTTAAGTACACCTTATTAAGTTGACTTAGTGAGGCCACATTGCATTAAGTCAACTTTATAAAGTCGATTTAAGCCAGAGGACCTATTTAAAGTCAACTTAATAAAGTTGACTTTAAATGGGTCCCCTGGCTTAAGTCAACTTTATAAAGTCATCTTAAATGGTCCACTACACTAAGTCAACTTTATTAAGTTGACTTTAATGGACACATTGTGTTAAGTTGACTTAATAAAGTCAACTTAACCCTTAAACAATGTTCCCCCTAATTTTTCATAGTCTGTGTGCACAAAAAATTTCATTTGTGCAAATTTTCAGAACCGGTATCCAAATTTGTGCACCCGCCAGTGAGTGTGTTCAAACTTGTGAGTGCAATGAAGCATATGATACAAATAATATCTAAATTTTAGTTTGATATGGTGATGGAAATGATTTTATAAGTTACAAAACCTTATTTGAAACATGCTGTTTGAAACTGCCTTCTTAAAGTAGCACAAAAATATTAGCACTGTTGAAGTTTTTGTGCGTGCTTTGTTTTGTCGTGTGCACAGGCTTCACAACCTCTGTGCATGCACACACGTGCACAGCTTAGAGGGAACTTAGCCCTTAAAGTCAACTTTAAGAACAGGAGTTACTAAGTTGACTTAAGGAAGCCTTTAGGTCAACTTAATGAACTCCAAATATGGCCAGGCTTTGCATAAGTCGACTTCAGCTTCCTTAAAGTCAACTTGAACCCATGGTGTAGACCAATGTTTCCCAACCAGTGTGCCATGGCACACAGGTGTGCCATCAGATGTGTCACAAAATTTTTTGGAAAACTGCTCAAAGAGCTCTGGATTGGCTCACTGGCTCATGAATATTAATAAGTTCATTTGGAAACTGTATTGTGGTGTGCCTCAAATTAATTAAAGGTAACAACGTGTGCCATGGCAGAGGAAATTTTGGGAACCACTGAGGTAGACATACCCATGTCTATTCTTCTGGATCTTGTCACCATTATTATTCCGCAGTTTCTTACACATACACCATTCTATTTATGCATAAACTGTTAAATGTTATCAGACCCAATGCTTAAAATTCACAACAGGCTTTTGTCAGGCTAAAATGTGCCTTCCCTGCCGACAACATCACACAACTCAGAAGGTCAGGCACATAACCGTGCATTTGGATTTATGACAATGTACTTTGATGCAACATACCTGTCGCATCTTGTACACTAAAATGTACTTTAGAAAAAAACAGAGTCTGTTTTCTCACTGAAGTGCGAGCATGATAGGGGGTTAGTTGTCTATTTTATTTTACTCCACATTTATGAAAGCTATAAAAGGGAAGCAGTACCATAGAAATCTTACAGTGGTCACTCTACACCCCATGCTCAAACACGCAACTACACATAGAAAATTATCAAGGATTCCTGTAGCACTTAAAGACTAAATGCCATAGGACTCCTTGCTTGTTTTGCTGAACTAGACCCACACAGCTACCCCTTTGGAATGTACAAAATTGTTACCCTCTAATCAGTCATGAACTTTTATCTAACCTATTTGTTCTCCACACTTTTCGAACACTGACCATTTGGCACTGACTTAATTATGTCCCTGGTGCCACACTCCTCTTTCACCTCCATTCTTCTGTTTTGCAGAGCTATCTGCATCCAATATGAATTCATATCAAATCCAATTAAAAGCACATGAGTTCCAGATTCCTTTCCTCCTTTTCATTAGTAGCCTGCTTCAAAGCAAATAAATGGAAAGACACTCTCTCCTCCCCTACCCTCTAGTATCTGTGGCCTTTGGATTGGGCCCTTGAACAACCACACTATACATCCAATCATATGCTGGTGCATTATGTGTATACACACACACACACATACACACACTTCACAGCAGTAGACTGTACATTACACCAGTAAAATATGCATGGATTAGATTAGATATCTCATATGCTAAGGTCAAACTTTATCAATGTTGTTAGTAGCATCAGCAACAACATAGATATAGATATAGATATAGATATATAACTTATAGAGAAGGATATGCAACTATATGATTCTGTCATTTTAATTAAATTTTATAGTGTAACTTGTAGCATATGCATCTCAACAATTAATGAGATACTAAAATATAGTCACAGATAATTCATTTACAATGAGAACACAAAGCATATCAGATGGAAGGGTTCTTAGATCACACATCCAGAATGAAAAAAATGTGTTAATCTAATGTGATCTCCTGTGTAACATAGGCCATAACCCAAGATGCAAACAGAGAAACGGTTTGTGTTATGCATTGCAAATATTTTGACTATTCTGATTTTCCATGAATTATTGAGTCAAGACATAGGAAGAAGTGCAGTAGTATTAAGAAAGTATATAAAGATAGTGAGAAAATTGCCAGAACTATTTTCTGTATTAGTCCATGCTATTTTCCTAGTCATAGTATATTTCCAGTACATCTCCTGGAGCATGTCAAACATTATATTGGCTGAAATTTAAAAAGTCAGTTTCTCGAAGTTATGTTCCTCTTAGTATATATTTAACACTTTTACTTTATTTTATTTAACACCTCAATCATACTCTCCTGTCTTCTAAGCAGTACAGCTCTTCTCTGCAAATGACAGATTTTATAGAGTGGGTGAGGTAAGGGAAAGATGGTTCCACCCTTGACTCAGTCTCTTCCCACCCCTGATGGCAAAATGACAAGACCCTCACAGACTTTTTATGCAGATGTTCATATTATTAATATTTCCCATCTTTCATGTATTCTTTGATCACCACTGTAATAGTTAGCAATAATGCTTGCCAGACTGTCATTAGGCACCAGAGTCAACACCACACTGAACTGAAGAGAAGTGGTTTTCATCACTCCTACAACTCTTGTTTCAAGATGTGTGAAGCCTCATGGAGACAACACTTTATGAGCTTACATTTGGAAGATTTTAAGCTATCTCAGTAAAAAAAATATGGAGGCTTAATCCCCCACCCCAACCTCTACTTCTCATTCCAAACAAAAATATATTGTAAAATCTGGAACATATTATGTAATCACAAGGAAAGTGAATGGCTCACTGAGGTGATCACAATACACTGTTCTCCAAATGATCTCCAGCTCCTCATCTGTTAGTATAAAATAGCTACAGTGCCCTCACCTGAAATCCTGCATGTTCCTAGGGCACTTAGAATTAGTTAGTAAACACCTATTTTTTCTAGCAGGACAATGATTACAATGAATTTTCCTTGAAATGCTGTAACAGAAGGTCAGTTAAGGTATAAAGTAATTGGATAGTTAATTAGCTAATTCTTCTTTCACTGGTGTTGGACAGTTTATGGCTTAGATTCCTAGGCCATGTCTACCCTACGACTTATGTCGGCTAATTTTTTTATTGTTCAGGGGTATGAAAAAGAAAGCCTCCTGAATTACTTAAATTTTGCCAGTCTAAGTGCTCATGTGCACAGTGCTATGTCAGCGGGAAATACACTCCTGCCAGCATAGCTCCTCTCGCTTGTTGAGGTAGTTGCATCATGTTGATAGGAGAGCTCTCTCCACCTGGCATAACATGACTATGCAAGCACTCTTACGGCCACACAGCTGTACCGGTACATCTGTGCTACTATACACTGATAATAGTAGACATGGCATTAGTGCACCTCCAAGCCATAGTAACAGAGAACTATTTCATATTTGTCACACTCTCCTCAGACAACTGTGTGTAATTAAGCTGCGTAGTGATGATTGCACTACATGATTGTTCTAATTTATTCCATTCTCATGCATTTTAGTGCCGGGGTATTTCTAAGAAAGAAAGTATAACAATAAGAGAGCATTATCTGTGAAGCATAATTAAAATTAATCAGCTTCCCATGCAGCAGCAACAGCGTTGCCCCGCAGCTCACAGAAGTTGTGCAGGAACACACACACGCTGATGACTTTCAGCATTGTCCTCTCCGCAAGGTGGTGGCATGTAAGAGGCACCTGCAGCATGCCTTCAGGTGGCCAAATGCCCGCTCGACCACCTGGTGGCAGTGGCTCACCCAGCGGGTGAAAAGCTGCCGGTGGGGATCGAGGGACCCTGCGTATGGCCACATGAGCCATGGGCGGAGGGGATAGACCACGTCTGCAACAATGAGGGCGGGCACCTCAGCTCCCCCAACATTGATGTTATGTGGGGGGAAGAAGGTGCCCGCTTCCATGCCCCGGTACAGGGCAGAGTTACGGAGGACCCTGGCATCAAGGGCTCTCCCTGGCCATCCCACATAAGTATTGAAAAATGCCCTGGTGGTCCACAAGGGCCTGCAGGATCATAGAGTAGTACCCCTTGCATGGGGACGTTGCTGGCCTGGGGAGGGACCCCTGGAAGCGGCTGCAGGAGGCTGGGCCCCACATCCCTGGCCAGGCATGGGGCCGCCGCGGCCACCAGCAGCTGGGCTCCAGATCTCCGGCCCAATTGGGCTGGAGATCTGGGGCACCGGTGCTGGTGCTCAGGGCACGTGCCCTGGGGTACCCAGCACCAGTGATGCCAATGCCCTTGCGATTTCTGTATTCAACGATTCTATGCTCTGGGGCTCGCACAAGCATGTGTGTGGTGTCCAGGATTCCCACACAATTGGGAAAGCCCAGTGTGGCCATGCTGGCAATGGTGTCCTGCAGCTCCCCTTGTGTGACCAGATGTCACAGCAGAATCCTGTTGATGGCGCTGGTGACCTCTAACAGAATGTTCCCAGTGGTGGACCTCCCTATTCTGAAAAGGTGCGCCACAGACCTGTACAACTCCGGAGTGGCCATCTTCCACAGAGCAATGGCCACTCTTTTCTCAACAGGGATAGCAAGTCTCATGGTGGTGTCCCTTCGGCGCAGGAGCGGGGCAAGTTCTGCAACCAGGTGGTTGAAGCTCCCCCTGCTCATGCGGAAATTTCTGCACCACTGCTCGTCACCCCAGGTTCTGAGCACTATCTGCTTCTACCAGTCTGGGCTGGTCTCCCAGGCCCAGACCTGGCGAGGCACAGAAGGGGGCAGGGGAACTAGGTCTGCTCTGCGGCCCAGATGGATGAGAGCCTGGAGCACAGGCTGGGCACCATCAGGGTCTGCAAGCAAAGTGTCCCACATCAGCAGGACACTCTGCAGGTGAGCAGAGGATCTATCTGCTGCACTGCACTGGCTAGGCAGCTGGGCAGAGTCCATGTCTGCGTTTTGCAGTGCACTGCTAACCAGAATGGACAGGGAAGTGAGGTTGGTGCCAGCTTTTATAGGATTGGCTGGCAACATGGCTGCCAACATAGCCCAGTGAGGGGGCTATGTTGCTACACCTCCTATGGTGCCCTTCCCCTAAAGCGAAATAGCAAGTCCTGTGTTTGGACATGCTATTTCGACTGGGCTTTTCCCTTATTTTGATTGCACTTTTTCTTATTTCAATTTAACTTGTTTTGAAATAAGGGCTTTATTTTGAAACGACTTGTTTTGAAATAACTTATTTCAAAAGAATGGACTGCATGTGGACATAGCCCAAGACTTCAAAGAGAAACAGCTGAACTGGAATTAAGATGCAAATTAAATTCTGTGAAAGCAGGATTGAATAGAGACTATGGGTTCTTTTCCCATTACAAAAGGTAATTTGACTTCAGGCTTCCCAGGGTTTGAACCTAACAACTGCTCTGATTTGCTGTTACTGTATAACCTGATCCTATTTTTTACACCCCCTTGCATTTACTTTCATTCCATTCTGCAAGTTCATCCATCTTTGAAGCATCTGATGAAGTGGGATTTTCTCCCACGAAAGCTCAGGCAAAAAATAAATCTGTTAGTCTTTAAGTGCCACACGACTCCTTGTTTTATTTACTCAGGTTTGGGCCATCTGCCCCTCTGTGAAGCCAGATCTGACTGGTGCTATGAACCCATGTACTAGGTCACAATGAGATTAGCTCAAATTTTGCCTGGATGGCTGGGCAACCAGGCTAGCCTGAATGGCATTGAAAACCCATGGCAAAGGTCCCAACACCCAAGCATGAAGCTGGGCCAAGCTCCTTACAGCAGATGCCATCACTGCAGGGTGAGTGTGGGGCTGGCTTGCTCTCCAATCCATTCTATCCTACTCCCAGAGCCTATTCTTCACACCAGGTCAGGATTAGAGTTATGTTGCCGGGGCAGGGCAGTATATTTAATGGTGGGTCACCAAAAGAGGCAAAATATATGGCTGGTGGGTCAATTTAGTGAAAATTTTGGGAGCCACTGAGCTAGGCCACTCACCTGTGAGGTGGGAGTCCCAAGTTAAAGGCCTTACTCTAATGAATGTTCACAGCCAAAGTTAAATTTAACAGAAATTCAAGCATTTAAAAAGACATGGAAATACACAGTTAGGGCACCAAGGAATCTTAACTCTGTTCTGTCACAGACAATTCAACCTTTCCATACAATTTAAACTCACTAAAATCCTATGCATAATCCTGTGTGCAGGTGAGGAAGGGTCACTTTTTTTCTTTGACCCACATACCCATCTTGGTGGACAAAGCAATCATTTTTATATCAACATAAGCTTTATCTCTATCCTATGTTTATATCCTAATGTGGGAAAAATGGGAAAATCTAATGTATCATTAAAAATCAGTTTAATCTGGGTCTATAAACACTGCATACCTTAATTATAAATTACACATTTTATATGATGTCACTGCTAGGAAGATTTTTACACTTTCTTGCATTCTCCTTGCACATATTTTCCAAAATTTGGTCTCTTGTACCTGCTTTCATTCTCCTGACCGCTTTTCTCAAATTTCCTTTCCTTCCTGTATCTCCTCCCTTTACTGCACTTCAAAACCCTCCACAGTTCCCTCTCTCTCCTGCAACCCCCTGAATTCACCTGCATACATACACATACTGTAATTTCCCTCAGCATCCCAGTCTACCTATGGAATAGATCAAGTTCAATAGGCAGATCTTGAAAAGATATTTCCACTAATGATAATTTATTGTTATTTTTTCATAACGAACTTTATCTGCCATGAAGAATTCTCCCCTTTAAAAAGGGCCATAATCTTCCATTGTTTAAAAGGGGACCGAGATCACATTTGGATTCAAGGAAGATGGTGCAGCTCAGGGCTGTTAGGAAGCAAAGATGCTCAGTTCCACTGAGAACTATAAGAGAGCAAGAAATGGCCTCCAACTGACAATAACTGTGGGTTTAGTCCCATTGGCTATGTTCACATGTAAACTGTTATTTTGAAATGGGTTATTTTGAAACAAAGTCCTTATTTAGAAATAAGTTAATTCAAATTAAGAAAATGTTAATTTGAATTAAGGGAAAAGCTCAAAGTGAGATAGCATGTCCAACGACAGGACTTGCTATTTCGCTTTAGGAGAGGGGCACCATCGGAAGTGTGGCAACATGGCCCCCTCCCTGGGCCATGCCCCTACCCAATAAAGGCTAAAAGTAAGGCACCCTGGGAAGGAGATGGGCAAAAGTGTTATTTTGAAATAATGGTTATTTTGAAATCACATGTCCAAACGGCATTGTTTTGAAACAATTGTTTCGAAACAACGGCTATTTTGATTTCATGGGAGGTTTTACTGTTTCAAACCAACAGCCATTATTTTGAAACAATGGGTCCCATTATTTTGAAATAATGGAACATCGTATGGACATAAGAAATTTTATTTCAAAATAATGGCTATTGTTTCAAAATAAAACTCTTGTCTGAACACAGCCATTGAGAATAATGGGAGAATGGAAACCATTTTCACAGAATCATAAGAAAGTACAGCTGGATAAGATGTCATCAAGTCCAGCTCCTTCCACTGAAGGAGGAGCAAACAAACCTAGATCAGATCTTTCAGGTATTTGTTTGACTTGATCTTAAAAACCTCCAGTGATGGGGATTCCACAACCTCCATTGGAAATCTATACCAGAATTTAACTACCCTTAAAGTCATAAAGTTCTTCCTAAAATAGAACCTAAATCTCCCTGACTGCAGATTAAGCCAGTTATTTATTTATTCTACCTTCAGAAGACATGAAAAACAATTGGTCACTGTTTTCTTTGTAATAATCTTCAACATATTTGAAGATTGCTGCCAGGTCCTACATAATTCTTTTTCTGAAGAATAAACATGCTGATATTTTATAACTTTCCCTAATCAATCAGATTTTCTAAAACTTTGATCATTTTTGTTTCTGCTCCTCCTCACTTTGTCCACATCTTTCCTAAAAAGTAGCACCCGGAATTGGATTTATTCTCAGCTGATACCTCACCAGCACTGGGTAAAGAACACTTGTTTCCTGTGTTTTATGTACAATACACATACTAACACATCTCAGAATTATATTAGCCTTCTTTGCAACTACATCACATTGATGACTCATATTCAGTTTGTGGTAACCATATCTCCCAGATTTTTTTCAGCAGCACTACCACCTAGCCAGATATTTCCTATTTTGTAGCTGTGAATTTCATTTTTCTTTCCTATGTGAAGTACTTTTCACTTGTTTTTACTGAACTTCATCTTGTTCATTTGAAAGCAACTCTCCAGTTTCTCAAGGTCATTTTGAATTCTAATGCTCTGCTCCAAAGTGTTAGCAACTCCTCCCAGGTTGTAGTTATCCACAACTTTTATAAGCATATACTCCATTCCATTTTCTACATTATTCATGAAAATGTTGAATAGAACCAGACCCAGAAAAGAACCCTTTGGATACCAAGAGATATCTCTCTCATTTTGACAGAATACCACTGATATCATCTAACACATTATTGGGCTAGAGGGAGGTTACTAGTGGAGTTCCTCAGGACCAGTCTTGGGAGCAATTTTATTCAACATTTTTATTAATGACATTGAAATTAAAAGTAGGAATGTACTAGTAAAATCTGTGGAAGACATGAAATTGGGAAGTAAGCTGAAACAGACAAGAATTAGAATAACATAAAGAGATTTGGATGAGCTTGAAAACTGTAGTAATAAAAATAAGATGAAATTTAAAAGTGCAAAGTGCAAGGTAATGCACTTCAGGACTAACAACAACAATTTGTGGTATAAACTGGAAAGTTATCAGTCGAAAGTGAGAAAGGAGGAGAAAGACCTGGATCTATTAGTTGATCAAAGAATGACTGTGAGCCATGACAGTGATGCAGCTATGAAAAAGGCTGATGCAACCCTAGGATGCCTCTGGTGAGAAATTTCCAGTAAAAACATTTAACTGTTAGTACTATTATATTATAATAGGTAAGGAAGTGTCTATACCATTATACAAGACACTGTTGAAACCTCATATGGAATACTGTATGCAATTCTGCTATCCCGTGTTTAAGAAACATGAATCCAAACTGGAACAGGCACAGAAAAGGGCTACTATAATGATTCAATAAATGAAAAACTTGTCTTATGAAAGGAGACTCAAAGAGCTTGGCTCTGTTTAGCCTAATCAAAAGAAGGCTGAGGGGAGGTATGATGCTATCTATAAATACATCAAAAAGATCAATACCAAGGACAGAGAGTAATAATTTAAGCTAAGCATCAGTGTGGATACAAAAATAAATGGATTTAAACTGGTCACCAACAAGTTTAGCCTTTCAAGGGGAGCAGTGGTAGCAAAAGACTAACTGCCTTCAAGATTGAGCTTGATTAATTTATGGAGGGGATGGTATGATGAGACTGCTTGTGTAGCCAATCTGCAACCGCTACCAACAAATATCTCCAACTGCCAGTGATGGGACTCTAGATGAGGAGGGCTCTGAGTTACTAGGGAGCATTCTTTTCCCAGATGTCTGGCTGGTGGGACTTGCCCACACACTCAGCATCTAAATGATAGCCATATTTGGCTCGGAAAGGAATTTTCCACCAGTTAACCTTGCACAGACCTGAATGGGGCGGGGGGGCCGGAGATGTTGGCTTCCTGTACAGCATGGCACAGTGGTCACTTGCAGGTTGTAAATGGTGGATTGTCTGTAACTTGAAATCTTTCAATCATGATTTGAGGACTTCGGAAATTCATCCAGAGATTATGGGTCTATTACAGGAGTCGGGAGGTTAGCTTATGTGGCCTGTGGCAATGTGCAGGATATCAGACAAAATGATCATGTCAGTTCCTTCTAGCCTTAAATTCTGTGGCTATGTCTACATTGCAGATCATTTTTAAAAAAAGTATTTCAAAATAAATTCAGAACAATTATACCAAGATTACTTTTTTTCAAAAATGGTATATCAGGAAAAGAGTCTGGGGATGGCTCTTTGTGTCAAAAAAAACCATGGCTTTTTTTTGTCCTGAAAAAGAAAGTCCACACTGGATTTTCTTTTTTTAAACAAAGAAAGCCAATGGAAGGGATAGGCAGGCTTTTCGAAAAAAGCCATTGCTGCATCTGGCGATGGCTTTTTTCAAAAAAGCTTTCTTGAAAAAGGCTTTTTTTTTCCAAAAGTTAGCCAGGTTTAGCGTTCTCAAAAAAGCATTTTGGCATTTCGAGATACTGGAGTGTTTTTTCAAAAAAGATAAACCCGGCCTTTTCTTTTGAAGAAGCAGCACAGTCAGTTATGAAGATCACAGAAACATAATCATTAATCTTAAAAATATTATATCCTATACACAAAATTTCTGTGACTATTAACTATATGGCAAATTTGAAAGATCTCTGCTATTCTCTTTCTGAGATAATTGGGGCAAATTAAAGTCTGGCAGGGGTGTTAAATTTCTTTGAAGGCCCATTTTAATTAATTTTAATTTCTAAAATTAATTATGAACCAATTTACTTGTAAATTCTCAGAAAATTCATTCTGTACTCAAAATGTAAATGATGTTATTTTGAGATGGGTATACTGTATTTTTCATACCTAACAATGAGACCGAATTTGTTTTAAGTGCAAAATTCAGCTCAGCCTTAACTAAGAAGCCACTATAAAAAGCGTTGGCTGGAATAGTTTATTTGGTCCTGCTTGGAGCTTGGCATTGGACTAGATGACCTGAGGTCTCGTCCAACTTTAGTCTTCTGTCATTGTATGATACTATAATACATTCTATGATACTGATGCCTCCATTAAAAATACAAGTTATGTGTCTGCTAAATAAGTGCATGCTTTAAACTACCAAGGAGCAGTTTAAACCTGTGAATACTTCTTATTCTGCATACTTCAATTAAAGTGTACTTTCTCAAAATAGAAAGAATATGCAAAATGTTCTACATTAAGCAGTGTTTATATATTTTCAGCTGAAATGAATTTTTTTTTACTAGAAGTGATATGAATTGTCATTACCAGCTTTATCTAAAATCTTTATTTCTTGTCAGTCAACAGAGCTAAATTATTGCATTGTTAGCCAAAGCATGAACAACTTGCCTGCAAGTGTTAAATTCTTCTTAAAGAAAATTCTGACCATGAACTTGAAGGAAGGCACTGAACTCCAGGAACCGCATTATGGTTTCTACTAGAGAACAACCTAAGAGCTTACCAGTTGCTAATATTTACAGATCATTTATTAAAATTGAGTGTGAAATGATAAATGTCTTATTGTTACTTTTCATTTTGCGGAGAGCTGCCAACAAATGCTGAAATTTACTAATGATGCGAAAGGTTCTCTTCTGACACTGATGTTCTTCCCCATTCCTCATTATCCAATAGATGCATACATACTTTTTTCCTTGGGATTGAACTTCTCACTGTAAACCTTGTTTAAAAAAAAAAAAAAAAAGAACGAAAAAGAAAAAAAAGCCCTACCAGCATCCAGCGCTCTGCTCTAGGTTATATTGTCTCTGCAAGCTAATGAGATCAGACAACTGTTATGATGTCATTACCTATCCTACACAAAGAAGATTCTCTTTCATTAGGGACTAATTTAAATGTAAATTAGGAGTGTTAGTATAATGTTTCAGAAATAGCGGGATTTGCTGACCTGATTTTAGTCTCAGGTGGTAGATGCAGGCAGTACATTACAGAAAGATTCCCAAGTTTCATTTGTTCCTATCCCACTATCCCCTGCTACTCATCCATGTGGATGATACTGATATGGTCAGGCATGACCCTGAGCACATCAGCACTAACTACGGAGCTCTGGGAGCAAGGGTGAAGGAATTGGGGACACAGGTGGTATTCTTGTCCATCCTACCAGTTGAAGATAAGGGCACAGGGGACATGTTCATCCTAGAGATAAATGCATGTCTCTGCAGATGGTGCCCGTACGAGAGTTTGAGTTTCTTTGACCATGGGATGTTCAGGGAACAAGGATTGATGGCATCCTCCTAACCAAGAAGAGGAACCTAATCAAGAAGAGGAAGTGCATTTTCATACACTGACTCCCCAACCTAGTGAGGAGGACTTTAAACTAGATTCAAAGGGGTCAAATGACAAAAGCCCAAAATAGATACATCAAAACCTAAGAACAAACATACTGGGTCATACCAATGATTCATCTAGCCCAGTATCTGTCTTACTACAGTGATCAATGCTGGGTGCTTCAGAGACAATGAATAAAATAGGTAACCATCAAATGATCCATCCTGTTGGGCATTCCCAGTCTTTGGAAAACAAAAATCCCTACCTTTCCTGCCTAATAAATATAGATAGACTTATCCTCCATGAGCTTACCTAGTTCTTTTTTGAATCCTGTTATAGTCTTGGCCCTCACAACATCCTCTGGCTAGGAGTTCTACAGGTGGACTGTGTGCTGTATGAAGAAACTCTTTCTTTTGTTCGTTTTAAATCTGCTGCCTATTAATTTCATTTGGTGACCCCTGGTTTTTGTGTAATGAGAAGGAATAAATAACACTACCTTATATGCATGATGGGGCAACCAGACCCACCCTTAGTATTTAAGATGTGGGTATACCACGGATTTACAAAGAAGCAATACAATATTTTCTGTCTTACTATCTAGCCCTTTCATAATGACACTCAGTATTCTGTTAGCTTTTTTAATTTTTGCTGCACATTAAGCAGATGTTTTCAGAGAACTGTTCACAATGACTCCATAATATCTTTCCTGAGTGATAACAGCTAATTTAGACCCCATCATTGTATATGTATAATTGGGACTATATATTCTCCAATATTCACTACTTTGCATTTATCAACATTGAATTTCATCAATGTGAGAAAATTTTCATGTTGTGAGATAATAATGCATGCTGCATTCAGTACAATAAATTGGATGCCCCCCCCTGTTGCTAGACTTCTGTCCGCATTCTCTTTTGACTCCTGCTACTCTTGTTTTTCTTATTGCTTATTTTTATGGAGGGGAGGGTTATTGTCTATAGTTTACAGAATTATAGTGAAGTGTATCTACACCATCCCACAGAATCTCACACTCCCTCTCTAAACTCCCTTGCAAAACTACCTTGCTTACTGCCACTAGGAGCATCCTGCCACATCCCTTAGCAGTGGGTTTTTAAACCATGGTTCTCCATGAGTAGTCTCACCCTCTGGTTAAAGGTTAGTCGATGCTAAAGATCTTGGCAATCAAAGCCTTGCTAAGAAAATTTCAACCGCTCTGATTTGCTGTTACTGTATGACCTGATCCTATGTTTTACACCCCCTTGCATTTAGTTTCATTCCTTTCTGTAAGTTCACCCATCTTCAAAGCATCTGAGGAAGTGGGATCTTCTCCCACAAAATCTCATGCAAAAAATAAATCTGTTAGTCTTAAAGTGCCACACAACTCCTTGTTGTTTTTTTACTGGACTAGACTAACATGGCTATCTCTTTTGAAATTTCAACCTCGCCTATTATAAAATGAAAGGTATTCAGCAAATCCTGCAAGGATCAGCACATGGTCCCCCAAACAAACAAACCACCTGATATACTTCAGTCGTGCAGCAGGCAAACCTCATACACATACAGTACAGACAACAAACTCACCCCAAAGATGATATGGTAGCTCTTACAAAACCCAGAGAGCTCCCTTGCAAAACACCCCCATTAACTGCCCCTGTTCACTAGCTAGGTTAAAAGATGACCTTAGAAGATGGCTAAATGCTGGTGGAAGAGGTAGAAAAAGGAAAATTACAAAAAGAGGGATAATGGGGAAAGCAGCTTAACATTACAGATGTCTATACATAAATACAAGCAGCAGTGGGAATAAATAGAATGAACAAGAAGTACATAAACCAAATTATGACTTAAATGCTATCAGTGAAACTTGGAAGAATAAATCTCATGACCCTGCTCACATCCCATCCTCCACTGTGGTGAAGAAAGATAACACAGCACTACAGACAATGGATGAGGTGGAAGAGGAGATGCCATGCACACCTGAGGCTGGGAGGATCACATCCACCACAGCTAGGATGAAATGAAGGGTTGTGGTGTTTGGGGACTCACTTCTGAGGTGGATGGAGGCACCCATCTGTCACCCTGACAAGACCTCTTGGGAGGTATGCTGCCTGCTGGGTGCCCATGTCCAAGTCGTTATGGAGGGATTGTTGAGAATCATCTGCCCCTCTGACTACTACTCCATGCTACTCATCCATGTGGGAACCAATATGCTGTGACAGGTCATCCTTGGAAGATCAAAGGTGACTACAGGGCTCTGAGAGCATGGGTGAAGGAGTTCGGAGCACAGATGGTGTTCTCCTCGATTCTTCCTGTCAAGGGTAGGGGGCCTGAGCAGAGACAGATGCATCCTGGAGGTGAACACCTGGCTGTGAAGATGGTATCATCAGGAGGGCTTTGGCTTCCTCAGCAATGGGGTGCTGTTCCAGGAAGAAGGACTGCTAGGCAGGGATGGACTGCATCTGTTGAGGAAGGGGAAGAGCATATTTGGATGCAGACTGGCTGACCAAAAGAGGAGGACTTTAAACTAGGTTTGAAGGGGGAAGGAGACCAAAGCCCAAAGGTAAGTGACAAAGTGGGAGACCAGGGGAAGGTATGGAACTTGGGGGGTGCTGGGACTATAAAACCAATGATAAAAGAGATGGTAGCTGGAACATGAGTGGAGAATCAAATAATTGTCTTAGATGTTCTAATAAAGCCTAATACCTGAGGCAAGTGGGGGAGGAAAATGCAAGGAGGTAGATGCAATAGAATTGAAAATTGACATGGGAAAGTAGGGCAATCAGCCTGGTATCTTAGGTGCCTGTACATGAATGTGAGGAGCCTGGGAAACAAGTAGAAAGAATTGGTAGTAGTGGCACAGACAAGGAACTATGATATAATTGGAATAATGGAGACATGGTGTGGTAGTTTGCATGACTGGAGTTCTGCCATGGATGGGTATAAATTGTTCAGGAAGGATAGGCAGGGATGAAGAGGGGAAGGAGTAGCGCTACATGTAAAAGAGTTTTATGACTGCTCAGAGCTCCATTATGGAAGTGGAAATGAGCCAGTTGAAAGTCTGTGGGTTAAGTTTAGAGGGGAGGGCAACAAGGGGGATGTCATGGTGGGTGTCTGCTATAAACCTGCAGACCGGAAGGAGGAAGTAAATGAGGCAGAAGTTTTGAGATCACAGGCCCTGGTTCTCATGGGAGACTTCAGTTACCCTGACATCTGCTGGGAGGCCAATACAGCAGTGTACAGGCAATCCAGGAAGTTTTTGGAGAGTGTTGAGGACAACTTCCTGGTACAAATGCTGGAGGAACCAACTAGGGGCCTTGCACCTCTCAACCTGCTGCTCACAAGCAGAGAAGAATTGATCAGAGAAGGAGAAGTTAATGGCAACCTGGCCAGCAGTGACCATAAGATGGTAGAATTTAAGATGCTGATCAACAGAAAAAGGAAAGAAGCAAAACACAGACCCTGGACTTCAGAAAAGCAGATTTTGGCTCCTTCAGGGAACTGATGGGCAGGATCCCTTGGGAGGCCTATCTGAAGGGGAAAGGCATCCAAGAGAGCTGGCTGTATTTTAAAGAAACCCTGCTAAGGGCACAGGAAGATACCATTCGGATGAGCAGAAAGAACAGCAAATGTGGAAGGCACCCACCATGGCTTAACAGAGAACTCTGCACTGAGCTAAAGCATAAAAAGGAAGTTTACAGGAAGTGGAAGCTTGGACAGATGACTAAGGAGGCATATAAAGATATTGCTTGGGAGTGCAGGGGTAAAATCAGAAAGGCCAACTGGAGTTGTGGCTAGCAAGGTATGTGAAGGATAACAGGAAGGTGTTCTACAAGTATGTCAGTAACAAGAAGAGGATGAGGGATGGTGTAGGTCCCTTACTGAATAGCGCAGGTATCCTCATGATGGAGGATGAGGAAAAAGCTGAAGTGCTCAATGCTTTTTTTACTTCAATTCTCACAAGCAGGACCAGCTCCCAGCCCACTACACTGGGTATGGCAGATTGGAGAGAAGAAGAGAGGCCCTTGATGACAGAAGGTAAGGTTAGGGACTACCTAAAGAAGCTGGATGTCCACAAGTCCATAGGACCAGACAACCTGCATCTGAGGGTGCTGAGGGAGTTGGCCGATGAGGTAGCAGTACTGCTGGCCATTATCTTTGAAAACTCATGGTGAACAGAAAAGGTTCCAGAGGACTGAATAAAAGCAAATACAGTGCCTATCTTCAAGAAAGGGAAAAAGGAAGATCCGGGGAATTACAGACCTGGCGGCCTCACCTCAATCCCTGGAAAAATCATGGAGCAGGTTTTCAAGGAATCCATCCTGAAACATTTGGAGGAAAAGAGTGATCAGGAACTGTGAGCATGGATTCATCACGGGTAAATCATGCCTGACCAACCTCATCGCCTTCTATGATGAGATAACTGGATTTGTGGATGTGGGTAGAGCCGTTGATGTGATATACCTCGACTTTAGCAAGACTTTTGATATGGTTTCCCACAGCATTCTCATCGGCAAGTTAAGGAAGTATGGGTTGGATGTGTGGACTGTAAGGTGGATAGAGAACTGGCTAGATCAACCTTTTCAGTGTGTAGGAATCAATGGCTCCATGTCTAGTTGGCAACCAGTAATGAGTGGTGTGCCCCAGGGGTCAGTCCTGGGGCTGGTTCTGTTCAAGAATTTCATTAATGATCTGGATGATGGGATAGATTGAACACTCAGTAAGTTTGCAGATGACACCAAGCTGAGGGGAACAGTAGACATGCTGGAGGACAGGGACAGGATTCAGGGAGACCTAGACAAATTGGAGCATTGGGCCATTAGAAATCTCATGAGGTTCAACAAGGACAAGTGCAAAGTCCTGCACTTGGGACAGAAAAACCCCATGCACTGCTACAGGCTGGGGAGTGATCAGCTAAATAGCAGCACTGGAGAAAAGGACCTGGGGGTCATGGTGGATGGGAAGCTGGATATGAGTCAGCAGTGTGCGCTTGCTGCCAAAAAGGCAAATGGCATACTGGGCTGCATTAGAAGTGTTGCCAGCAGATGGAGGGATGTGATCATTCCCCTCTATTCTGCACTGGTGAGGCCACATCGGGAATACTGTGCCCAGTTTTGGGCTCCCCACTACAAAAAGGACATGGGCAAATTAGAAAGAGTCCAGTGGAGGGCAACAAAAATGATCAAGAGTCTGAAGCACAAGACCTATGAAGAAAGACTGAAGGAACTAGGCTTATTTAGTTTGCAGAAGAGAAGACTGATAATGTATTTGATAGCAGCCTTCAACTACTTGAAGGGATACTCCAAGGAGGATGGAGCTTGGCTGTTCTCAGTAGTAGCAGAGGACAGAACAAGGAGCACTGGTTTCAAATTGCAGCTGGGAAGGTCAAGTCTGGATGTTAGGAAAAAGTTTCTTACTAGGTGAGTGGTGAAGCATTGGAATGGGCTACCTAGGGAGGTGGTAGAATCTCCATCTTTGGAGATGTTTAAAGCTTGGCTGGAGAAAACCCTGGCTGGGAGTTGTCCTGCTTTTTTGGCAGGGGTTTGGACTAGATGACCTCATGGGGTCCCTTCCATCCCTATGATTCTATGATTTTATGACTGCAACATTGGTATACAGGATTATAGCATGTTCAGAAAGGACAGGAAGGGGAAAAATAAAGACTGTGTTGAATAATACATCAAAAATATATACACTTGAAGTCCAGAAGAAAGTGAGAGTCAAGCAAGATGAAAGTTAGTGAGTGAAGGTAAAAGGGGAGGGGGGACAAGAATAATATCATGGTTGGAGTCTACTATACACAGCAAATCAGGAAAAGGAGGTAGATGATTAATTTCTAGGAAGAATAACAGAAATATCCAAAATACAAAACTGGATAATAATGGAGGACTTAAATGACTCAGACATCTTTTGGAAGAGTAATACAGCAAAATACAAAGAATCTAATAAGTTCCTGAAATGTAAGGAGGACACCTAGCTGTTTCAGAAGGTGGAGAAGTAGCTGGGGGGATAGACAGCTTACATGTGATTTTGACTACCAGGAAGGAAATTGGTTGAGAATCTGAAGGTTGAAAGCTGTTTGAGTGAAAGTGATCATGAAATGATAGATGTTGTGAGTCTAAGGAACATGAGCAGTGAAAGCAACAGAATAAAGAAAATGAACTTCATAAAAAGAGACTTTAATAAACTCAGAAAACTAATAGGTAAGGTCCCATAGAAAGAAAATTTAGGGGAAAAATGAGCTCAGGAGAGATAGCAGTTTCTCAAAGGTGCAATACAAACGGCACAGCAGCAAGGTATCCCAATGTGAAGGAAAGACAAGAATAGTAAGAGGCCAATATGACTCCATCAGGAGCTCTGGTAATTGACCTTTCTGACTGGAAGAAAAGGAAGATGTAACAGTCCAATCTCATTAAATATGACAATGTCCATGGTATACAGGTGCCAAATACAGTGGAAGGGTCTGATCTTCCAATCATGCATGTAAGTAATTTTATATATGTCAGTAATCCCACTGAGATTAGTAGGACTTCTCGGCTATGTTCACACACAGGGGGTTATTTTGATACAAGTTGTTTCAATACAAATTGTATCAAAATAACTCCTTATTTCAAAATAAGTTAATTCGAATTAAGGAAAAAAGCAAGAATCGAAATAGCAAGTTCAGACAACAGTTATTTCTAAACAAGTCACCGTTGTTTCGAAACAACATGTTCAGATGGCATTGTTTCAAAACAATCATTTTGAAACAACGTTGTTTCATCCCCAAATGGGGTTTAAGTTGTTTTGAAACGGCATTGTTTTGAAACAATGGAACCCGTTGTTTTGAAACAACAGTGCGTCGTGTGAACATGGCCTTTCTTATTTTGAAACAACCTCTGTTGTTTCGAAATAAGACTGCTGTGTGAACACACCCCTCCTGTCTGCGTCTGTAGGACCAGCCCTGAAAATCAGTTTCCCTTCTGGGTCTTTCACACACAGCTACACAATGATCAGAACATCCCATTTGCTTTCAACGGCCACGATTCCTCCTAGGCATTTGTCCCAGTTCCCTCATAGCTGCAGCTGTATTTGTGGGCTGGGACTGAGATGAACTGCTTTGCCCTTATCTTAACAGGAGTTACACATTTGCAAAGCATGTTGCAAAAGGGAAGACTTCCAGCTGGTTTTGTTCAATAGGTTTTGTCCGTGTTTCTGAGCTGATGGGGTGAGGGATAATAAATATATATATATAGTGCACATTACAGAAGCAGGCAGCTTTATGGGGAGGAGTCGAGCATCAAGAATGAATGATCATCAGATGCTGCTGCTACAGCAGCTGTAGTAAGTGTTAGCTTGCTATGCTCTCAGGCAGCACTGTAGATGAGGGTCTTAGCCTTCCTTATCAGTCTAAGCAGAGCTTTGCTTTCCTTCTACATTGACCGAGTATTCAATGAGCTGGCACTTTCCTTTCAGCCAGGAAGATGAGAGAAGCATGAAGTAGGGAAAGCAAATGTCATCCAGAAAATGATCATGCTACAAGGTCTTTTGATTATTTATTTTGTGGGGAGCTGCAGGCAATGAAAACAAAACCAGTCGATTGAGGTAACAGAATAATACAGAGATGGGAAACTTTAAATTTCTGGATACCCCACCAGGAGACTATGTTGCTTGTGTGCTTTGATCCTCTTGGATGTTTCTTCTCATTCATTTGTTCTAATTCCAGTATGGTGACCCGCACATCATAGACTATGGCAATTCTCAGGAATAATTTCTCTGAATAAGGTAGGTGTAACAGTGCATTTGTTTTCCATTTGCTGTATACTGATGAGGGAGTATATGGAATTGTTTAGGTTTGATCCTTTCCTTAATTAAAATGGCATCATATCTACTACAAAATACTGTAATATAGGGAGGTTAAGCCTAAAGTTTTGTCAGTTTTTTAGACTTTTATCTCAGTTTGGTAAATTTATGAGTGCAGGGTATAAGGATGTTTTAAAATTCCTTCTCAGCTTTCTAGCTTAATAGTTATTCTTAGTAGAAAGTTACAGAAATCAGTAAAGATTGAAGGAGGTTGGTTTTAAATTGGAATGGTAAGAGTTAGTATCTCATAATGCAGGGACGTTTTAGGGAAGTATGCTGGAAGTGAATTAAGATATGACTTTTTAGCATGTAGATCTGTTACCTTATGTAAAATATATGGAAAAATTAGAAACTTTTTGGAAAGAGCTAACTGTGTAGCTCAAAAGGACTCAGATTTTTTAAAAATGAGAAAAAAATCTTCTTCTATTAATTTCAACATGATATGAGATGTGTTTGAATGACCTTTTCTGATTAAATCCTTAATGGTAAAATCGCCTGATATCATTAAAAAAGGAGTTAGTACTTTGAGACTTCAGCAGGAAAAAATTAAATGTAGCATTTTAAACAGGTTCTTGTACTGTACAGCTGTTAATCATTAAGAGCCCAATTAACAATATGACAAGAGTTATCATCATATGTAAAAAACTGTCTGCACCATGATGGCTATTTTACTAATTAATCACATCTCTATTTTGATATGAGAGTGGCCTATAAAGCAAAAGATTTCCCAGGTGCTCTTCCTTAATGTACTTTCACCAGCACTATAGAAATAAATATCTGCTCTCTTGTCAGCTATAAGGCATTTGCAGATTTCCTGAGATGTACTCTATTTAAATTTGGATATGTAAGGGTTGCTTTCACTGGAAGTTATTTAAACATATTACATAAAAGAAAAAAAAAAGCAACTGTTTGTACAATTTAATTAAAATGTTGTGAATCAATAAAAATTATCTTAGACAAATATTGAAAGCAATGTCCATTATTTTCAGGTTCTATTACTTATATATTATAAAATTAACCTGTGCAAAAAGAGGTTAATAAGCAACAAACTGCCTTGCAAGCTCATAATTCTTATTTCACAAGGGAAATCTTTTTAACAGCAAAAAGTAGCAATAATGGTTATGGAAAGATTTCTATGGTTATGTTAGCAACAGTAAGAAGGTCAGAGATATTCTGGGGATAAGGAAGGCAACTGAGTGACAGATGAGGAAAAAGCTGAAGTTCTCAGTGTTTTATTTCCCTCCATCTTCACAGACAAGGTCAGCTCCCAGATTACTGCACTGACCAACATAGAATGGGGAGGAGGTAAGCAGCACTCAGTGCTGAAAGAACTGATTCAGAACTATTCTGACGGGCTGGGACCGTACAAGTCTATTGGACTGGATGCAATGCATTCAGGGATGCTGAAGGGCTTGTCTTGTGATTGCAGAGCCGTTAGCCATTATCTTTGAAAACTCATAGGCTGTGTTCACACAGCCTCCTTATTTCGAAACAACAGAGGTTGTTTCGAAATAAGGTTTCAGCTGTTCACACGATGCACGGTTGTTTCGGAACAATGGAAGCCGTTGTTCCAAAACAACCACGTTGTTTCGAAACAAGTAAAACCTAGTCCGTGGGCGAAACAACGTTGTTTCGCAACGGTTGTTTCGAAACAACGCCGTGCGAACGTGTTGTTTCGGAACAAGATGTTCCGAAACAACAGTTCAAGGCGTGCCCCCTCAGCACCCTGGCCAGGGGACACCCCTCAGCACCCTGGCTAGGGTGCTGAGGGGTGTCCCCTGGCCAGCGCCTGCACAGCCGGGCTGCAGGCACCGGCGGGGTTCAGCGCTGGGCAGCGCTGAGCGCCGGGGGTGCCTTCAGCCCCCTGCGGAAGTGAAATAGCAAGTTCACAGTATGAACCTGCCATTTCATTTCTTGCCTTTTTCCCTTATTTTGAATTAACATTTTGTTAATTTGAAATAAGTTGTTTCAAAATAAGCGTTATTTCGATATACGGTTGTTGCGAAACAACCATATCGAAATAACCGGCTGTGTGAGAACACAGCCATAGGGTACCTCTACAATGGAGCCTTAGGTTGACTTAGGGAAGGATAAGTCATCCTATAGACTCCTGCAGCCACAATGGGGTTTTATTAAATGAACTTAAGCACTTCCTTAGGTCGACTTAATAACACTACCTCTTAAGGTTCACTTAATGAGTAAGTCAACCTTATTAAGTCAACTTAAGCCAATGTAGATGGGAAAAACCTTTAAGTTGACCTAACTGGCCTCCAGGCCACCTCCCAGAGTTGCTGGCCACCGGGGACAGCTATCCACAATGCACCAGTCCTCTGTCAACCTGGCACCTGCCAGTGCGGATGCCGTCAATCAACAGGAGTTCTCAGTGTGGACTCTCTAAGTCAACTTAACAAGGTCAGCTTTAAGTCGACTTAAAGTTGACCATGTTAGGTTGACTTAACAGAGCCTTCAGTGTAGACATATCCATAAAGAATCAGGGAGGCCCCAGATGATTGGGAATAAACAGATATAGTACATATCTTCAAAGGTGGGAACATGGATCCAGGAAACTACAGACTGTTCAGCCTCACCTCAGGCCCCAGAAACATCATAAAGCAGGTCCTCAAGGAATCCATTTTTAGGAACTTGGAGGAAAGGAAGGTGATTAGGAATCATCAGCATAGATTCACAATGGCACATCATACCTGACCAACCTAATTACTATCTATAATAAGATGACTAGCTGTATGGATGCAAGGAAAGCAGTAGATATGATATACATTGACTTTAGGTTTTAAAAAGCACAAAGGTGGATGCTGCTAAACCTTTAAATGACATTGAATTTGTGTCCTTCAGGCCTACTGTGTGGGTCTACTGCCATGGCAGGTGGGGACCAGGATACAGGAGAGAAATATGGTGAGCAGAGCATAACCCAAAGGAGAGGTATAGGCAGGGCCACATCCTTTTTCGAGAGATTCGCCACAAGTAGTCCCCTGGGACTGAAATAGCCTCTGCAAAGTACCTCCTATGTAGACTAGAAAGTAATTTCTTTCTCCTGTGCACTTTATTCTGCATCCAGTACTTTGTTCTCCTTGTGGCTCAATATCTGAGTGATGAGAAAAGTTCTCATATCCAGCAAGTATTATTGTAAAATATTGTGATAACACCATAAGTGTATACAGAAGTTTATATAACATCCCCAGCCTCAATAGCTAGAGATGGGTAATTCTAAACAATGGTATTTAGCCTGAAAAGTCAAACCATCTTTGATCTATTCACCATACTACAGCTGACAGCTGTGGATGAAAGTGAACAACATGTTAGTTGTGGTTTACACAGGTCTTTGATAATGAGCAGCTCAACTGAGTCTCCTACTCTAGTACCTGAATTTCCTTTAGAATTGCTCGTGTCAAGCAAACAGTCCTCTACTCATCTTTTCCCTCTCTTTTACCATGCATTAACTAATTCCATTAGCACCTCAAAATACTCATGATTGTTCAGTCATGAAAGCACAAGAACGACTGAGCATTAATGGAAGCCACTTCTGATGCTGAGCATTACTGTTTGCTTTCTCTGAAGAGAAGACATAGGCTATGTCTACACAGCACTTTTATTTCGAAATAACACTGGTTATTTCAAAATAAAAGATATTTGGTCCACATGACATTTTCTTATTTCGAAAGGACAGATCCTGTCCTTTTGAAATAAGAACCGTCATTTCGAAACAGGTTAAACCCTGATTGTTTCGAAATGGCTGTTATTTCGAAATGGTTAATTCGAAATAAGGCCGTTTGGACATGTTGTTTCAAAACAACACCATTGTTTTGAAACAACTGTTTTGAAATAACATGTCCAAAAGGCCTTATTTCAAAATAACCATTTCGAAATAACAGCCATTTTGATTGCAGGCTTTCCCTTAATTCGAATTAACTTATTTCTAAATAAGGACTGTCCTCTGACCCCACTGAGGAATACCAAAAGGAATTACAACGCCTACTCAAGAAACTCCCTAAGACAGCACAAGAATGTATAGAGACAGAAACACCACCAGAACCACGTCCAGGGATGTTCTATCTACTACCCAAAATCCATAAAAAAGGAAACCCTGGACGCCCCATCATCTCAGGCATTGGCACTCTTACTGCCGGCCTATCTGGCTATGTGGGCTCCCTCCTCAGACCCTATGTTATCAACATCCCCAGCTATCTTCAAGACACCACGGACTTCCTGAGGAAAATACAGTCCATTGGAGAACTTCCAGAAAACACCATTCTGGCCACTATGGATGTAGAAGCTCTTTACACCAACATCCCACACAAGGATGGATTACAAGCTATTAGAAGAACCATCCCAGATGATGACAAAGCGCAGCTCGTGACTGAACTTTGCGACTTTGTACTCACCCACAACCACTTCAGATTTGAGGATCATTTATATCTCCAAATCAGTGGCACTGCTATGGGCACCCGCATGGCCCCACAATATGCCAACATCTTTATGGGCGACTTAGAACAACGTTTCCTCAAGTCTCATCCCAAGACACCTCTTCTTTACCTGCGCTACATCGATGACATCTTTATCATCTGGACACACGGCAGGGATGCTCTTGAAGATTTTCACAGAGATTTCAATAATTTCCACGACACCATCAAATTGAGCCTGGAACACTCCACACAGGAGATCCACTTTCTTGACACTACAGTACAAATCAGGGATAGACATATCACCACCACCCTATACCGAAAACCTACTGATTGGTATAGTTACCTACATCCTTTGAGCTTCCATCCTAAACACACCACACGATCCATTGTCTACAGCCAAGCCCTAAGATATAACCGCATCTGCTCTGATCCCTCAGACAGAGACAGACATCTTGAGGATCTCTATCAAGCATTCTTGAAACTACAGTACCCACCTGGGGAAGTAAGAAAACAAATTGAGAGAGCTAGATGGGTTCCCCGAAGTCATTTACTACAGGAGAGACCCAAGAAAGATAGCAACAGAACACCACTAGTCACCACATACGATCTTCAAGTCAGACCTCTGCAAAAGATCATTAAGGACCTACAGCCTATTCTAAAAGATGATCCCTCTCTCTCTCAAGCATTAGGAGACAGACCACTCCTTGCTTATAGGCAGCCCCCTAATCTTAAACAGATACTCACCAACAACTACAGATCTAACAAGAACATTGAAGCAGGCACACACCCTTGCAAAAAACCACGCTGCCAAGTCTGCCCACATATCTACACAACAGACACCATCATAGGTCCTAATCAAGCCTGCTACTCCATCAAAGGCTCATTTACCTGCTCATCTACTAATGTGGTCTATGCCATCATGTGCAAGAAATGCCCCAACACCTTATATATTGGACAAACAGGATGATCGCTCCGTAAGAGACTGAATGAGCACAGAGCTGATATCAGAAATCAAAGAACAAAGAAACCAGCTGCTGAGCACTTCCATCTTCCTAATCACTCGATGATGGATTTGTTAACGACTGTCGTTAGAGATGTACCTGGGACATCAAGACTCCAAAGAGAAACAGCTGAACTCGAATTAATATGCAAGCTAAATTCTGTGAAAGCAGGACTCAATCGAGATTATGGGTTCTTTTCACATTACAAAGGGTAATTTGACTTCAGGCTTCCCATTCTTTAAGCCTGTAAACTGCTCTGATTTGCTGTTACTTTATGACCTGATCCTATGTTTTACACCCCCTTGCATTTAGTTTCATTCCTTTCTGTAAGTTCACCCATCTTCGAAGCATCTGAGGAAGTGGGATCGTCTCCCACGAAAGCTCATGCAAAAAAATAAATCTGTTAGTCTTAAAGTGCCACACAACTGCTTGTTGTTTTTTTGAAAATCTAACAACCAAGCAAGAAAGATTGACATCATTTGCAAACTGGAGGTAGGATAGCATGTTTCAATGAAGAAAGTACTGGACACAGAGACATGGACTTAGTCTCAGGTTTACCAGAGACCTGTTCTGTGTCCTTCAGCAAGTAATATATTAATCCTTTCCCTGCTTCGGTTTCCTCACTGATTAAATAAGAATATTTGCTAGCCCTTGTAAAAGTGCTTTGAGAGCTACTGTGCAGAAGTGCTACATGCACTGAAGGCATTAAGTGTTATTTTGACTTAGTCCTCAGGGCATGTCTGATTGCAGTAGATTTCTGGATTTTACAATTTTATACTGTCTTTAGACAAGTTACCATGAAATGATAGATACATGACCTCTATATGACATGGATTTCTGAACAAATGTCCCAGAGATAGATTGTTTTCTTTCTTTCCTCCGTGACATTTAAAATGGATTAAAATGTAACCGTTGCTTGCAAAAGTCATTGTTTTATTGTTTGAGTTACACAAGACAGAGCAACAGTGAAAAATGTAATTTCAGGAAATGAACAGTTTTACATATCACCAGTCATAGAATCATAGAATTCTGAGGTTGAAAGGGACCTCATGACGTCATCTTCTAGTCCAACCCCCTGCTAAAAGCAGGACCACTCTCACTAAATCAAAACCCAACCAGGGTTTTGTCTGACTGTGCCTTAAATGTTTCCAGTGATGGAGATTCCACCACTTCACCCATCCCAATGCTTCACCACCCTCCTAGTGAGAAAGTGTTTCCTAATATCCAATCTCGACCACCCCAGCTGCAGCTTGAAACCACAGCTCCTTGTTCTGTCCTCTGTTATTATTGAGAACAGCCTAGCTCTCTCCTCTTTGGAGCACCCCTTCAAGTAGTTAAAAGTTGCTATCAAATCCCCCCTCAGTCTTCATAGAATCATAGAATCATAGGGTTGGAAGGGACCCCACAAGGTCATCTAGTCCAACCCCCTGCCAAAAAAAGCAGGACCACTCCCATTAGATCATCCCAGTCAGTGTTTTGTCCAGCTGGGCCTTGAACACCTCCAGAGATGGAGATTCCACCACCTCCCTAGGCAGCTTATTCCAATGCTTCACCACTCGCCTAGTAAGGAAGTTTTTCCTAATATCCAGCCTGGACCGCCCCAGCTGTAACTTGAAACCATTGCTTCTCGTTCTGCCCTCTGTTACTACCGAGAACAGTCGAGCTCCCTCCTCCTTGGAGCAACCCTTCAAGTAGTTGAAGGTTGCTATCAAATCCCCCCTCAGTCTTCTCTTCTGCAGGCTAAATAAGCCTAGTTCCTTCAGTCTTTCTTCATAGGGCTTGTGCTCCAGCCCTTTGATCATTTTGGTTGCCCTCCTCTGGACTCTCTCTAATTTGTCCATGTCCTTTTTGTAGTGGGGAGCCCAAAACTGGACACAGTATTCCAGATGTGGCCTCACTAGTGCAGAATAGAGGGGAATGATCACATCCCTCGATCTGCTGGTAACACTTCTTCTGATGCAGCCCAGTATGCCATTGGCCTTTTTGGCAGCAAGAGCACACTGCTGACTCATATCCAGCTTCCCATCCACCATGACTCCCAGGTCCTTTTCTCCAGTGCTGCTATTTAGCTGATCACTCCCCAGCCTGTAGCAGTACATGGGGTTTTTTCGTCCCAAGTGCAGGATTTTACACTTATCCTTGTTGAACCTCATGAGATTCCTCTTGGCCCACTGCTCCAGTTTGTCTAGGTCTCCCTGAATCCTGTCTCTGCCCTCTAGGGTGTCTACCGTTCCCCCCAGTTTGGTATCATCTGCAAGTCTTCTCTTCTGCAAACTAAATAAGCCTAGTTCTCTCCTCATAGGTCATGTGCCCTAAACCTCTAATAAATTTTGTTGCCCTCCGCTGGAGTCTTTCTAATTTGTCAACTTCCTTGCTGTAGTGCAGAGCCCAAAACTGGACACAGGATTCCAGATGTGGCCTCACCAGTGCTGAATAGAGGGAAATAATCACATCCCTTGATCTACTGGCAACATTCCTACTGATGCAGCCCAATATGCCACTAGCTTTTTTGGCAACAAGAGCACAGTGTTGGCTTATATGAAGCTTCCCATCCACCATAACACCCAGGTTCTTTCCTACAGTGCTGCTACTTAGCCAATCAGTCACCAGCCTGTAGCAGTACATGGGATTTTTCCATCCTAAGGGCAGGACTTTGCAGTTGTCCTTGCTGAACCTCATCAGATTTCATTTGGCCCAATGCTCCAATTTGTCTAGGTCTCTCTGAAACTTATCCCTGCCCTCCAGTGTATCTACTATTCCCCCCAGCTTGGTGTCATCCATGAATTTACTGGGCGTGCAACCTATCCCATCATCTAGATCATTAATGAAGATGTTGAACAGAACCGGCCCCAGGACCGACCCCTGGGGCATTCCACTAGTTACTAGTTGCCAACTAGACATTGAACCATTGATCCCTTGCCATTGAGTCTGATGATCTAGCCAGCTTTCTATCCACCTTCCAGTCCATTCATCCAAGCCATACTTTGTTAACTTGCTGACAAGAATGCTGTGAGAAACCATATCGAAAGCTTTGCTAAATTCCACTCAAAAGCTTTTATGATGCCCTTCACAGATTCAAATTACTTGGTTCCAGAAACTTTACCATACTGTGTTAAATATCCCTCTGTGCCTGATCATCAGGCATTCAGCACATTGTGGCAAAATTACTTGAGTATAAAAACTTCATTTTTAAAGGCAACCTAACAACGTGCTTGTAATTCCATACTGATAAACATCACATACTAACAAATGCCATCATAAAAACCATTGAGTATGACTTTTCCTGAACTTTTGAAGTTTTAGGCTTTCAAAGTCAGCCATTACAATACAAAATAAGGCCTCAGCGTTGCACATCTCTACATGTATGTTTTACTTTAAATACATGCATATATTTGGAAGACTGAGGTTCTCGCAAGTGCATGAATAACTCACTCTGTCATTATCTATCAATTCCCACCTACATCAAAAAGAAACTAAACTCCACCACATTTTCCTGAATGTTTGTGATGAAAGTCCATGTTTAAAAGGGATGAATTCATTGTCCTGCTTAGCTTCATTTATCAGTTATCCACTTACTTGTATCCCTCCATACGGCTGAATGTTTGAGTGTATTTGTTTACAAAAGAATAACTGGGAACAAGCATGTTAACAGCATACTTCAAACTACATTGAGCCAGTCAGAGGATGGGTAGCAGAAGGGTCGTGAGCAGAGCCAAGTTATTTAATTCTCATTCTGACTCACCACATGCTGACTAGGAGGCTTTTGGTTTTTCAGTTGAATGGAAAACAGTTTTCCTGTCCAATGCACATTTTTTAGATTTTACATTTTTTTTTTGTCCTAAATTGGGAGAAAAAGCTGTAATCTCAAAATGTTATGCAAACCAAAGTCGGAAAATATTTTTGATCGAGTCATTTGAACCATTGTGTTTTGATAATGTCAAACTATTTTATTTCAATTTTGATTTTTTTATGTACTATTTCTATTTTTGCTACAAAATAGCTGCAATTTCTAAACAAACATGTCATTTAGGAAATGTCAAAACAGGATGGCCAGGCCCCCTCTGGCACCAAGATCCAGCCCAGCACAGCTGGCAGGTCTACTGGGAGGCACTGGGGTCAGTGTCACTGAGTGCCACCTTTCCCCATTCCCATTCTGGCCACTGAGATGGAGAAATAGGCTCTGTCTCTGGGACAGGGACCCCATAAAAGTGGGGAAGGGACTGTGGCCACTTAATCCAGCCCTGCCCAGGGAATTGCTCTGCTGACCGCTATGCTATCTCTGGTGGAGCATCGCCCATCCTTTGTCTGTTCCTGACTCTCCCCACAGTCACAGTATCAGCTTCACATCATAGCCTTCTGACTGTGTTTCAGCTTCTGCTCCTCCCCCTTCTGGGGTGTGGAAAGGGAGATGGAGTTCAACAGTCGTTATCCACTTATGGCAGTGGCCATGGCAATACAGAGTTTGGCCCTAACTTCAGGGCCCAGCAGCTGCTCCTCCCCTGGAGTCAGCCACTGGTCTATCCAGGGTGCTGGCCTCCCTCATCCTGCTGGCCAGCCAGTCTTCTTCCTCTGAACTCCTGAGGATAGCTACCCACCCCTCTGGCTAGCTGCCCTTCTTTTATGGACTTTCTGGGCACCAGCTGATTTCAGGTAACCTTAGAGAGGAAGGGGTTAACACCTTAGTCAGTGAGTCCCAGGAGAACCAATACAAACAAAGTACAGGTTTTTGAATTGGAGCAGCAGCCCTGCCTGTTCCTGTTTGGTGGCAGCAGAGCTTCTGGAAGGATCAGGATGAAGCCAGGGAGAAAGATCTGGAAGATCCAGCAAATTTGTCCTCAAGATATGCTCAAGTCTGTAACTGACCATGTGTGTGTAGAACAGGGAATGTTTAGCTAGAGATAGTCAGGTTATTTCTTTGTTTTGATTCATTTTTGGATTCCTCTGTGCTGAGGACATATACCCTCTCCCACTATCCTGTAACTATCTATGTTAAATGCCAGAGAAACAATTCTGTGTCTCTTAACTGTTCTTTTGAATTAAAGAATTTACATGTTCAAAATAAGCTCTGGTTCTCTGTCCTAAAAGGCAAGAGGTTTTGTGTGCATCTGCCTCAAACTGTACAGCCAGCTACTAAAGGGGATTTGGTCCCATTTCCAGCTGATATCACAGCTGGGGTTCAATCACTCTCCTGAGGGAGAAAGAAAAGCGATGGAGGCTACCTCACAGGAAGGAATTCCCAAGTGCATCTTCCTGGGTTTTCAGGAGGTTTTTGTTCTTGGGTGGTAGCAGCAATACTACTCCAAGGCCAGGGAATTGGTAGCCTTAGAGAGTTTAAGATCAGGCTTTAGGGCCAATGGATTTTATAGCCTTTTGCAGGACCCCACCTTCTGCATGCAAAGTGCCAGAGTGGGAAAAGAGCCTTGACAGGAACTATTTTACAGATGCAGGCTGCTGTAGTGAGTGAATGGCCTGGACCCTGGACTATAGTTCCACCTAACAGAACATAGGCATTGGGGTTAACGAGAAAACAATAAGGCCAGTGGAACATTTCCAATGGCTAAAATTAGACAAGTTTTTATTTTACAACATCCACAATGCTTGACTAGATACAAGTTAAATAACCTATTTAGCAACTAAGTCTTGACAAAGGCAGCTGAAAAAACAGGAATTGTAACTGATATCCAACATGGGATCATAGCAACACATAAATGCCATAGCTGGCTTCTTCATACATAAATCAGTAGTGGCAAGGTGGGATTTAATAAGAGAACTATTTGATTAAGCTGCCACCAAATCCTTATTCAGTTTGTACAAATTACAGGAGAAAGAAGCTAATCTCCTTGCTCCCTTTTTCTTGCTGTAAATGTGTGGTATGTTATTGAAGGTAAATCAGAGTTAGGCCGAACTCTTCCATATAATGCTCCCTTACGGCCATAATTAATCACTTATAAGGGCAAGGAGAATTTAAAAATCTAAATATATTCTCCTCTCTAATCTATGAGATAATTAAAAACTAACAGGAACACTGTTTGTCAGGGAATATTTGCAAGCACGAAACTAGACAAACTATTAGGCAGTAAGAGTAAACACTTTACTCTAATTTAGATTCATTAATGTGTCTCTGAGAAGCCTCATAAACTCTCTTTAAACTCTCCACGTTTAACCTAGTGTAGAGCAGCAAGATGGCCTCTCTCGGAGATAGACAGCTAGGGTTCATCCAACCCTAGGGGGACAGCCTGTCCATCAGGCCGGAAGCCAGGGGGTGGGATGTCCCTCTGCTCCCTTCTCAGACACTGCCCAACCACTACCCAGCCAAGAATCTCCCCACAACCCAGAATACTGCCACCCTGCTGGCTCTGCCAGGCCCCCAGGATGTTGCAGAGGGGCCCTGGAGCCTACCGCTGGGTGACTACCTGGAGGAAAATGACGACGAGAAACCTGAACTGGTATTTCCAGGGGCAAGGGCAGGAAGCGGCCCAGTGGGCTTGGACCACTGACTTGCACCAATTGAGCCACAAACTGGGCTAGCATGTTACAGTTGGGACCTTGTGGGCCCGGTGACAGACCCCTCTACTGCCGATAGGACCCTGGGCTGGGACACAGTGGAGTCGGTTCGGCCTGTGGCCCCCTGCCTCTTGACTCCTGGAGCATTTCCAGAAGCTATTCCTCACATCGTGTCTCGTCCCCCACCTTCCTCCATCACAGTCCCCCAGAAACAGTTTTCATCTACCTGTGTGCCCCACACTAGGGGCCAGAGACAGTGTCCTTTACCTGCCAACCCCAGCTAAGGGAATGGGCGGCTTGAAAAGAGAGAGACCCAGGCACCTCTATCAGGAGGCTCGAGGTGACTGTCCTACACCTAGATAAACCACTGATGGGTCACTCTCTGATAATGTGGCTCACAGACCAGGAAGAAGTCCCTAACCTTGAAGTATAACTAAGGAGTCAACTAGAGACTCCAGTTTTTTGCTTGTCCAGGCTCTCTCTGAATATGAAAGCACCTCACATCAAATCATTTCTGAGATGAAGCCACTACAGGAGTGTCTGCACTGAAGTTGAAAACCTGCAACTGACCCCTGCCAGGTCACTCTGGGTCACAGGCATCAGGTTTGGGGGCTTTTAAGTGTAGTGTATACATTCAGGCTTAGGCTGGCACCCCAGCTTTATGATGCTGTGAGGTAGAAGAGTGCCAGAGCTCAGGTTGCAGCCTAAGCACAAATGCTTTCACCACAGTTAAGCAATTCCTTAGTCTGAGACCAATGAGCCTGAGTCAGCTGGCATAGGCTCCTTGGCTATGTCTACACTTCCAATTTACTTCAAATTAAGGGGCTTAATTCAAAGTAAATTGGCCCCAGTCTACTTTAGCCTTTCCTCAGTTCACACTAAGAAATTAGTTCGAACTAGTAAATACCAGTGCCTAGTTCAGACTATGCACTTAGGTTGAGAATTAGTTCGAACTAAGTGCAATGTAGATTCAAACTAACCCTTTTTTTGAACTTACGGCAGTTAGTGCAAACTAACAACATGGACTAGTTTGAAGTAACATGAGTTCAAGCTAGTCCACATTATTAGTTCAAAGTAATAAGTTCAAGGTTAGTTCACGCCAGGAGTGATGTGGGCCCAGGGAAAGACCCAGGGCCCAGGCCCTGTGTGCCCCCCCCATCTCAATCCTGATTTGGGGCCTGGGCCTGATCCTCCCCAGTGGGCTCCTGCTGTGAGCAGCCCAGCCCCAGACTCTGGGTTAGGGATGGGGATGGTGAAGACAGCCACCACTGCGGGCAGCCCAGCCCTGGACCTCTGGCCAGGGACAGGGCCAGAGAATGCAGCTGCCATTGTGAGCAGCTTGGCAGCAGACCTGGGGCACTGGAGCTGGGACTCAGGGCTCAAGACCCCTAAGCCCAGTGCCAACGATGCCACTGGTATGAACTAACTTTTGCTAGTGGGGACATAGCCCTTGGACATATAATTGCAGCATAGATATACCCTGAGACATTCTAGAGTGCAATCCAGACCACTCAAGGGCTGTGTTCACACAGCCCTCTTATTTCGAAACAACAGAGGTTGTTTCGAAATAAGATTTAGGCTGTTCACACGACGCACGGTTGTTTCGAAACAACGGGTCCCGTTGTTTCGAAACAAGTTAAAGCCCATGTGGGGACGAAACAACATTGTTTCGAAATGATTGTTTCGAAACAACGCCGTGCGAACATGTTGTTTCAAAACAACAGTGACTTGTTTCGAAATAACTGTTGCCTGAACCTGCTATTTCACTTTGAGCTTCTATCCTTAATTTGAATTAACAAACTGTTAATTCGAATTAAGTTATTTCGAAATAAGGTGTTATTTCGATACAAGTTGTTTCAAAACAACCATATCAAAATAACCCCCTGTGTGTGAACACAGCCAAGGGCTGTGTCTTCTTGGGTGACTATACAGGGATTGAAAAATTGGGATGGGGGTGGGAGATAATAGGTGCCCGTGTAAGGCAAAACCCTGAATATTCAGGTTGTCGCTATAAAAATCAAGACATCTAGCCACCCTAGTGCAACCTCTGCCCTGTAAATATTGGTTCCTCACAATGCTCTGCTGCTGTAACTCCCACCTGAGGTACTCATAAACAGCTAAACTAGACAGTGTGCAAATAACACCCTGAGTGTCTGTGTACAACTGTAGTCTGCTAGCCACACTTCAGTCATACTCTACCTTTCATCAGTTTCTTCTTTCAGGGTGACCTCAAACACTCCCAGTCCCAGATATCCCAAAAAATGTGTATTCAGCATTATCTATCCCTGTCCTTGACAGTTCAGATACATTAGGTTTGTTTTCCCTCTATGGGTATCAGTATGCAAAAGTTTGCTGCTATATATGAAGTTACCCACATAGCTCAGTTTAGAGACACCATTCGATTCATTTTAATTAAAAAGATAAAACAACTTTATTTAAGTACAGGGCAAGAAGATTTTAAGTGAGTACAAATATAAGGCATTAAAGTTGGAAACAGTTACAAGAGAAATCAAGACAAAATGCTTTCTACTGCTAAAATTTAACAAACAGCTTTTGTTCAAAATCAAATTCTTACCACATCCTTTCAGAAACAGGGATGAACAAATTTAAGGTCGGGATCTGTCTGCAAGTCAAATAAAGCAAGAGTTGAATAGGGAGAGATATGTTGGGATGTTTTGGCCTCCCACTTTACAGTACAGTCCCCCTTTGAAATCCATTTTCCTGAGCCCTACCCCTAGATAAAGTTCATTCCTGCTATGAAAACCTAGACAAACCATCTCATGCTGAAAACAGTTTTATGCTGTTGTTTTGCTAAGAAGCAGATACATTTGTTTCTTCCCCTCTTCTTTGCTAAAGAATGGTTGGTAGATAAATGCTTATCAACTTTGATGATACTGGACTAGAGGCACCAGCTTGTCCTTTGTCTTTAAGAAACTGGTTTACCCACATGAGTCTGGTAAACACATTTCAGAACCAGCTTCAGATTATATTTATAACTTTACACATAATGTTGCCACACACATTTCATCATGATACTATTAATGAGGGATTTATTAGTTTTCAAATGGAACCTCACAATGCATATTTTGTACAAAGATCATTACAACACCATATAGGGTGTGAATACAGGGGTTCATTCCATCAGAGTCACACACACTCTATCAGTGAAATTCACAGTCCCCAAATCACTTTATGTGACATTTGCCAGTGTCCTGAACAATGACTGAAATTTCATTTCTCATTTCTAGGCAATTTCATCCTATTCCCCCCATGATTATCACAGGCATTTGAGATATATTCCATCACATTAAATCTTTAAAAGGTTTAAATTAAAGTTGTTTTCATGGAATCACCGACCTGAAATCCCAAATGACAGGTTTCATAGTCATCAAGGTCAGAGTCATGAAAAACACATTGTCAGTTGGCCCTAAGCCATACATGCAAGCACTTTAGAAATAAATGAGAAGAGAGAAATGGGCTAGAAAATGTTTAAGATCCGAGGAACCAGCACAATATGGAGGGAGAAAAAGACAGTAGAAGTAACCAAAATATTAATAGAATTTCCTTTAAATAAGTAATTTAAATAATAGCAGTGGGGAAAATTCCAGTGTTAAAAAAAAGTAGTAATATTACAAGGTGTTTTGCTATAAAAGGAAAAAGGAGATTCCAGAGAACAGTAGTTCAACAGTTTACTGTTTTAGTTTTCTCTGTGAAGCTAATGACTACTAATGAAAAGAGGAAAGAATGAAACAGAAAACAAAGGAACTGAAAGATTTCAGGGAGCCCAGCCTTGCAGCAAATAATCTGCTCAATTCCATGTTTCAAAAGAAAGTACCAAACTCTCTGCGGAGGGATGGGATAAAGTAACATATGCAAGGTAGGTTACAGCAAAACAAAAAAAAGTCAGCAAACTATTTCGGATTATGTCTGTTAGTTATGTCTCTGACTTTCTCATGTAACAGTGATAAAAGATTACAGGAAAAGACTTTCTTCTAATGCTCAATAAGGAATTTTATTGGAATAAGTTATTATCTCCCCACCCTTCTGCTTTACCACATAGCTTCTGTCTAGAACTTTCCTCAGGCTCCTTCCTCCTCATTTTCCTCAAAAAAGTGTAGTATAAACAAACAAAAAACAGACCCTGGCAAATCTCTAGCCCTCATAAACTTTCTTTTTCTATCTTTAACAAAATTAATATTTAACAACAAGTTACAGATTTTATAACCCAAAGGTTAACCAAACATTCTCTATTTGGGCTTACTTTTAGCAAAGGTGAATCTGTTTTATTTAGGTTCTTATACTGCATCCAGCGCCACAGCATCTACCCTCTTCCCATAAACTAAAATGTCAGCCATAAAGGTTATGTCTACAGTGGCAATTCAGGTCAAATTAAGGAGGCTTAATTTGAACTAAATTAGCCTCTGTCTACACTAGACTTTCACTGGTCAAATTAAGAAATTCTTTACTTCTACTTAATAAAAGCTTAATCTGAACTATTAAGAACTGCCTGTTAGTTCAAACTAAGCCTTAATTCAACTCTTTAGTTCAAACTAAGGATAGTATAGACCTGGATTAACTCTTTATTCAACTTTATTAAGGTCGAATTAAGGGCAGTTAGGTCAAATTAACAAAGTAGACTTAGTTGATTTAACTCTAAATCGACTTAGTTCACTTTGTTAATTCGACTTAATAAGGCTGAGTTTAGTTCAAATTAAAGTTGAAGTTATTAGTCTGAATTAACAAATCTGATCAAACTTTTTCTAGTGTTATAGACTCATAGGGTGTGTTCACACAGCATTCTTATTTAGAAACAACGAGGTTGTTTCGAAATAAGAATTGCCATGGCCACACGACACACGGCCATTTTGAAACAAGGAAACCCCTTGTTTTGAAATGGCAGCCGTTCTTTCGGAACGGCTTAAACCTGCTTTCCCGTCAAAACAGCTAGTTTCGAAACAACGCCAACGGGACGTGCTGTTTCAAAACAATGGCTGTTTCAAAACAGCATTTGACCCTTCCTCCCTGGGAGGAAGGGCTGCCCCTCAGCACCCTGGCCAGGGTGCTGAGGGGTGTCCCTTGGCCAGCAGAGGGGGACCGCAGACACCCATGGGGTGAAGCGCAGCAGTGCCTCATCCCGCGGGTGTCTGCAGGGGGCTGCAGGCACTCTCGGGGTGAAGTGGAGCGGCGCCTCACCCCGTGGGTGTCTGCAGGGGGGAACTGCAGGCAAAGGT
>ML681979.1:47649096-47715528 GCA_007922195.1 Podocnemis expansa | reverse complement strand
GCGGGGTCCAGGGCGCCTGGCTCAGCCTGCTGCTGCAGGGGCCGGGGTGAGCAGGGCTCCGGGATTCCCCAGCGCCCCGTTCCTGCCGGGGGTGGGGGACCGGCCCCGCCCCCAGCAGGAGCGGGGCACCGGGGAATCCTGGGCGGTGCTCACCCCGGCCTCTGCAGCGGCGGCTGAGCCGGGCGCCCCGGACCCCGCAGTGGGCTTTGGGGGCAGCCTGGGGGGGGGTGCAGCACCCAGCTGCCCGGCTCTCCACCCTTGCCTGCAGTCCCCCCCTGCAGACACCCACAGGGTGAGGCGCCGCTCCACTTCACCCCACAGGTGCCTGCAGCCCCTGCAGACCCCCGCGGGGTGAGGCGCGTGGCTGCACTTCACCCTGCGGGTGTCTGCAGCCCCTGCAGACACCTGCGGGGTTTGGCTTGTGGCTGCGCCTCACCCCGTGTGTGCCTGCAGTCCCCTCCCCAAGCTAAATAGTATGTCCACAGTGTGGACATGCTGTTTCGCTCCCTTATTTCCAAGACATCTTTTTTGTCTTTGGATATAAGGTGTTTCAAAATAACCATTTATTTCAAAACAGCTTGTTTCAAAACCTCTTGTTTCAAAACAAGCCCTTTGTGTATGAACATAGCCATAGACTCTAAGGTCAGAAGGGACCAATATGATCATCTAGTCTGACCTCCTGCACAGTGCAGGCCACAAAACCTCACCGACCCATTCCTACAATGAACCTCAAACCCATAACTGAGCTATTAAAGTCCTCAAATCATGATTTAAAGACTTTAATACAGAGAATCAACCAGCAAGTGAGCCATGCCCAATGCTACAGAGGAAGGCAAAAAAAAAACCGAGCACCCAAGCCAATCTGCCCTGGGGGAAAATTCCTTCCCGACCCCAAATATGGCAATCAGTTAAACTCTGAGTATGAGGGCAAGTCCACAACGGCCAGTCAAGAAGAACTTCTCTGTAATAGTGTTGATATAGCCATATATTTTCTGTTGTTATAAGTTTGCAGGATCTGGCTTGTTTTCCTTTGGGAGAGTTTTGATACACTGAAATTGTAAATGGAAGCAAGAAAAGCAATGTCTTCTGAATAGCAGTATAGAAATTGTCAGTTTGGCACTGTCAAGGTGAAATGGAAGTTGCTGGAATCCAGAACATGGGTCTAGTCAGAAGAAGATTGTTGCACAATTAACTTGGAGATTAAATCTTCCAATGTGGGAAGCATATACCTTTTTTCAGTAAGCTTACATGTCCATATATTTGCAGAACAATCACCATATGTGTACACCACTCCATCTGTTCTTTAATTACACAACTCTATTTGTCCTATGTACTCTTACACAGCCCTCTTTCTCTTGCCCACTGCCTCCCTCATTTTGGAAATCAGTAAGAATGGCAACTTGTGACCTGAGCTGAGTTCATAATATATTGTATATACTCATGTATAAGCCAAGAATTTTGTGCCTTGAAATCCACTTTGATAAAAGCACTCAGCTTGTCCATGGGTCAGTAAGCTGGAGTGTTGTAAATAGAAAAAAATCCAGCACTGCGGCAGGGAGCAGCCCCAGCCCAGGCTAGGAGTTTTGAACTCCACCCCCCCCAAGCATGCTCAGAGCATCCTCTGGACGGGACACCCAGAAAGTGGCATGGCCTCTCGAGCAGTCAGGTAAGGAGGCCCCACGTTGCAGGTCAGCCTAGGAGACAGGGCCAGCACTAGGGTTGCCAGCGCCACCCTGCAACCTATCAATGGGTGCCCTCCCCCCTCCCCTCCCCAGGCAGGGCTGTCCCCGGGGGGTTGAGCAGCCCCAGGCAAATGAGCCCTCAGCAGGGCCCTCCCATCCACCTACACTGGGGGGCAGGGCCGGCCGGCCCAGGGGAGGGGCAGACCCTTGCACTGCCCCCCCATGATGGGGACCAGAGAGTGGCCAAAAGGGCTGTCAGTGCAACTCCGATTATCTGCCCACCCATCACACATGCTACTCTGGGCTCCAGTGCCAGAGCAACTGGGGGGGAGGCAGCATGGCCGGGGTGGGGGAGGAAAGAGTGATACCAGCGTTGTGCTGCCTCCCACCCCCTCCCCCTGCTCCCACACTGGAGCCCAGAGCAGCGCATGTGGTGGGCGGATCAGCAGCACTGCACCAGCTGCCCTTTTAGCCACTCCCCGGTCCCTGGCATGGGAGTGGGGGGGGGGGCAGTGAGGCTGTGTGAGGCCCCCCAAGGCATGGGGCCCTGGGCCGCTGCCTGGGTCACCCTACCCTAGGGTTGGCCCTGCCCCCCAGCACTTGGGGACAGGGATGGCCAGCCGAGGGGAGGGGTCGGCCCTTGCGCCAGCTGGCTAATGCTGGCAGGGACCGGGTGAGCCAGCCAAAAGGGTGCCCGGCTCAGCATTGCTGGTCTGCCCCCCCCCACCATGGGTGCTACTCTTGGCTCTGCATGGGAGCAGCAGGGAGGGGGCTGGAGGCAGTGCGGCCAGGCAGGTAGAAGCGATGCCAGCTCCACGCTGCTTCCCGCCCCCTCCATGCTGCTTGGACACAGAGCCAAGAGCAGCACCAGTGGCGGGGGGAGCGGCAGACTGGCAGCACTGAATGGGGTGCCCTTTTGGCTGGTTCTCCCAGTGCCCACTGGCATGGGATGGCCAGGCCAGGGATGCTTCCACTGCACTGCAGGGCATTTGGGCACCTCTCAAATGGTGGCATCCTACTGTGGTGCTTACCACCTTGCGCTGGCCCTCCTGGGGGACCCAGCATCAGGGCAGGGCAGGGGGATTAGGGAAGAGGGTCGGGGACATGTGGGAAGCTGGTGGCAAGGCAGGGGGAACTGGATAAGTCCCTAGCTGTTGCAGTTAGGGAACAGGGCTTACTGGCTCACAGCTCCTGCTGCTTGTAGGCTGCAGCAGGAACCATCTCCAACTTCGAGCCTCCTGGAACTGGCTTGAACCCAGAGCCCGTTTCTGCTGCTGCTCACAAGAAGTAGGAGGCTCAGAGACAGCTCTGATTGCTTCTGGGAAGGGCAGGAACCAGCTTTGGCTTCAAGCCTGATTTTGAACCTCAATTTATACATGGGTCATGCATTTTTTTAGGTTTCTGGGGTTCAAAACCGAGGGTCAGCTTATGTGCAGATTGGCTTATACATGAGTATATACTGTACTTTCTTTAAATCACGTAATTTTCTCTGATCACTGTCCCAGCTTCCTCAGCGTGGTGTTCAAGATGATAAAGGCACAGTTTTGCCTTTGCACTATAACCTAATGAGGGACATGCACACAGTTGATCACTGAGTCACAAACCACTAACTATGAATATGTATACATTAGAGACTTAAGTCAACATAAGTGCTTGCTTAAGTCAATTTAAGCAACTCCACGGCTACATTTGGAGTTCATTAAGTTGACTTAAGCACTTGTTTAAGTCAGCTTAATAACTCCAGCCCCTAAAGTTGACTTAATCATTAAGTCGACTTTATGAAGTTGACTTAAGTCAATGTAGCCACAGTTTTGGCTTATGTTCACTTAATTGGCCTCCGGGCCATCTTCCATGCTCCTTTGGCCACCAGAAAGAGCCTGTCCTGGCCAATCAGGGCAGGGCAAAACCCTGGACAATGACAGGGCAGGAGGAAGCCCTGCCCACCCTGCTCCACAGAGCTGGCTGGGTCTGCCATCCTACAATCATGGACAGAGACAGTCAGCAGAAGAAGGGGGCCACAGCATAGACCCATGAGGAGATTTTGGATTTCCTGGCCATCTGGGGGGGATGACACTGTACGCTTCTGACTGTGGCACAGCCAATGCAACCAGGAGGTGTACAACACCATAACCCAGGGCCCAGCAGAAAAGTGGCATAGCCGGGATACCCAGCAAGTGCTGGTCAAAATCAAGGACCTCCAGCAGAGGTACAAAAAGGCCAGGAGGCCATGCGCCACTTGGGAGCAGGCACCACCAGCTGCCACTATTACAGGGAGCTACATGCCTTCCTGGAGTGGGAAGATGACACCCTGCTGGCCCACGCCTTTGAGTCCACCGAGCCCCACTCCCTTGATGATGACCAGGAGGAGGGCTCAGTGGATGAGATTGTGGACCTGGGTTCGTGACAGTTACTAGGATGCTTAGCCTTCAGTGCTGTCACTGAGGAAGTGGGCCTTCAGCATGTCCCTGATCAGCACCTCTCACCATTGCGCCTGCTGCGTCTACGGCAGGCTGTCATTGGCCAGCTCGAACTCCGCAATGATTCTTTCAGCCTCAGCCTAGCAGATGTGGGGGACCCATTCCCCTCACAGCTCACAGAGGCTGTGCAGCACAGAGCAGGTGCTGACGACCTCTGGGATGATGGTCTCACTGAGCCACAGGTAGGTCAGGATGGCCCTCCACTGTGCATTCAGCCAGCTGAAGGCATGCTGAATGACCATCCAGCAGCTGTTGAACCTCTGATTGTAGAGGGTCCTGCTGTCATCCAGGTTGGCCATGTAGGGCTTCATCAGGGATGACAGCAAGGGGTAGGTGCCATCCCCCAGGATGATGATGGGCATCTGTGCATCCCTGAGGGTGATGTTGTACTGAGGGAGGAAGGTGCCCATCTGCATGTACTGGTAGAGGCCAGAGTTCCGCAGGACATGGACATCATGTGTGTTCCTTGCTCAGCCCATATAGATGTTTGTGAAGAGCCCTTGGTGGTTCACAAGGGACTTCAGGACTGCCAAGTGGTACCCCTTCCTATTTAGGGAGGCTGCAGACTGGTGGTCCAGGGCTTGGATGGGGATGTGGGTGCCATCCATGATGCCCCCACAGTTCAGGACCACGAGTCCAGTGAAGCTGTCCAGGATGTCCTGCAAGTTGACCAGGGTAACAAGGCATCCAAGTAGGACCCTGTTGATGGCCCTGCAGACCTATCCCAGGATGGCCCCCGTGGTGGACTTGCTGATCCCAAATTTGTGGGCAACAGAGCAGAAGTCTGGGGTTGCCAGCTCCCAGAGCACAATGGCCACTTGCTTGTCCACAGGCAGGGGGGATCAGATCCAGGTGTCAGCACGCTGCAGACCCTGGGTGAGCTCGGTGACCAGCTTCCTCATCCTGAAGTTCTGCAGCCACTGGTCATCATCCCAATCAGTGCTAATTTCCCATGAGAGATGCGCTGGGGCACAGAGAGCACCATGAGCATGCCAGATCACAGATTCAACAGGCGATTCAACCTGCTGAGGCCTGCCCCCATGTTGGCAGTTGCCCTGTGGCACCTGTTATGCATCCAGAGAAGTCTGGCCAAAACATAGCTGATGTTGAGCACCCCGCTGGCAGATTGCTGAAGGGTGTTGGGGTCCACGACCTCCTCAGGCTCTGTCTTACCAGACGCATGGGCAGGGTGCTTTGGTCACTTACTGTTTTATAAGAGTGGCAAGGGGAAGGGGCAGTACTTCTCTGGTGCACTTTGGGCCAGCTATCCACAAAGCACCACTCCTAGGTTGACCTAGCCCCTGCCAGCGTGCAAGCATTTTGAATGTGAACTCTCTATGTTGACTTAACAAGGTCAACTGAAAGTCAACTTAACTGAGTTCTTTATTGTAGACATAGCCTATATGACTTCCTCTCCCCAGAACTGTTCTTCTGTGTTGAGAAAATGCTCTGATGCCACTGCAAATAGGCTTCTGTGCATAGAGAAGAGGACAGGATTTGCCACTAGGATCAAAAATTCAGTGCTCTAATATTATCTTGGATTTTTATGTATTTTGGCTTTCATTATACTTGCTCAGCTTTGGTCCTTTTCTAGTGTTTGGATGGAACCAAGATGTGTCAAGGACTGTGCCAAAGCTCCTGTGTCACTTGGCCAATAAACCTTATTTTTATCCATTTTACCACAACTGATAAAATGCCATTTTGTCCTCAGGGTGAAGGGTAAAAAAACCTTACATTTACAGATTTGTTACTTGACACTGGACATAGATGCTTTGATTATGCATTAGTTTTATGGCTCATCTAGCCATTTTTAAAATGAACATACAATCCGACTTAAGAATCCTGGACATAGAACAGACTTTTTTTAAACTTGAGATTACAAAGAGAAGCTGGAAAACTTGAACTCTATTTTTTTTATTATTATTTCCACTTTCTGATTCAATATTTTAAATAATATGTCCTGCATTTTGAAAAAAAATCCTCAGAAAATGAAGAGCTTCCTTGTTCCCCTGTTGATGTTTATAGGCAATTTAGTGCTGTCAAAGGGATAGATTAAACAAACGAGTTTCCTTTCTGCTATCTTCTTTCAAGTATTGTTACATGAAACTACAGTAGATACAAAATTTTTAGACAGACAGAAAGTGATTTTCAAATTGACTGTGTCTCTTTAAATATTCAATGCCCAGTTTTGCTGGCATATTGGCACATAGCAACCCTCTTATGATTTCAGTAGAAACACTAGATCAGGGGTCTGCAACCTGTGGCCCTGGGGCCACATATGACTCTTTGGCTACTCCCTTGTGGCCCAAGCTCAATGTTATCCATCCATCTCTTCTTCTGCCTCTCTTTCCATTATCATGTCTGTTCTCTTCAGGTGGAACGATGTCTGTACTCACAAGTAAATAGGTAAAGAATTCCGAATGGATTATGTAATTCATAAAGCGTATCTATTTGACCACTGTAACATCAACAATTTAAAGCTGAATCCAGTCAGCCTTCCTTCTTCCTCTTCAATATTGTCTGCATGACCTGGTCCTTTTGGAGGAACCCTTCCAGCTTTACAGGTGATAAGGAATGGCAGTGAAATGCTTCCCCCCGAAAACTGAAAACTGGCAAAAGGCTATGTTGATTTTCCAAAAACAGAGGAATTTTAATTTTCCAGTCAGAGACATTTTACCCTATCTTAGTGAAATAAAATGTTTTATTATGCATGCAGTGTGCACTAATGTAGTGTGGCATGAGTAATTCATGTCTCCAACAGGAAGGTGTTATTCTAATAATGAATCCAATTGAATATAAATTCTTTAGAGAGTGGACGCATACTTCATAGTAGGAATTTTTGCTGGTTCTTTTTTATTTTTATTTTATTGAAAATGTTTCCCACAATCTACAGAAAACTAGTTTCTTAGTACAGACTGCCATTATAAATTATACTGAAGCACTACCTAGAGGCCCAAGCATCCTGGGCAGCAGGGAGCCGGCTCCCGCCTGTGCTGCTGGGGCTGTAGGCTGCCCCAGGGTCCATTCCTCGCTGGCCCACCAGCTGTTTTTGGGGCTGTTTTCCCCTGCCTGGATCTCCAAGGTGAGAGCCAGGCAGGAGATTGGGTGGTAACATGGCCCTGTCAGGGGGCCATGTTGCCACACCTCCCATGCTTCCCCTCTGCTAAATCGAAATAGCATGTCCACACTCAGGGCATGCTATTTCAATTTGAGTGCTCCCCTTAATTCGAATTAACTTATTTCAAAATAACATTTAACTTGTGGACACAGCCAAAGTGGCACTCAGAGGTAGCAAGTTATAAAGTAACTAGCTGTAACCCGTCAAAAATGATGGGGAAAATAATGGTTTCTTCCCTGAGTGAGCGCCACATATAACTGTCTGAAAAGTTAGCATGAAATACTGGAAACAGCTGAAAGCTCTGAAGGGGAGCAGGGGCAGCAGATGGGGGCAGAGAAGGGCTGGATGAGTGCAGGGGGTAGGGTGCAACCACTCGTCAGTGCCATGTGCATTGGAGGGATAAGGAAGGAGGGGGTTAGAGTACATGGCAGAAATGAAGTGAGGGGTGCGGGGTAGGGGCATGTGGGAAAGAATGAGGGAATGGGATTTGAAGGGAGCAATGAGGAACAATGGAGGTGGAGGCTTCGAAGAGGTGGCTGGGGGCAGGGACAGGAGATGGGGGCAGTGAAGAGGAGGGCTGAGGCCATGATGTATCAGGATGGTAAAGGAGGCCATGGGCAACAGATGGGGTCAGAGAAGGAGTGGGTGGTGGCAGGAGGTGGGGGTGGTGAAGAGGGGCATGGGCAGGAGAAGAGGGCAGAGAAGGGGTGGGTGGACCATGCAGATGGTGAGCTGGTGTTACGTGTTGGACCATCAGCAGGAGAGATAGCAGGTTGTTTTGTTGTTTTCTTCCACTGAGTGGACATTTTGTTACCTTTTCCCATTAGCATTTTGTACTCACGCACAGTACCTTTCCTCAGGAGCCCACAGGCTCTCAAAAGCTTTAAATGAGTAAATCTTTGCTATCAACTTTCTTTTACAATGGGGTACAACTGAGGCACAGAGTGAGGTGAAGTGGCCATGTGACAGGTCATAGTAATGTCAGAGGTGACTGGCGGGTGGCTGGGTGTACCATGCAGCAGGCTATTGTGATGTCAGAGGTGACTCAACCTATTGCTTCTTGTTCTATCCTTGGGAGCAATTGGTTGAGTCACCTCTGACATCACAATGACCTGTCACATGCTACACTTCACATCACACACACATGTATGCACACACATAGTGAATTAGTATAGTAGATAAGCAGTGTGTATGAGAATGAGCAATGACACTAGGCACAACTCACTTCTGATACCCACAGACTTAGGCTGATGTAAATGACAAAGCACAAACCATGTAACTGCAGCATATTATTTTTATAGTATGTTGCCCCACCGCATAATAGCTTAAGGACACTCCTCTGCTTCCATTTGCTTCTGCGTTGCCAACAAGCTACAATATTTAGAGATGGAAGATTGGGACAGCGTGAAAGAGAAATAATTGTTCCATCCTAGAAACAGCTATAGGGTAAGGCAAGAGACATCAATTAAGCTAAGTAAACAAAGAGAGAAATGGCAGAAAAGGCACGAGAGTGACATTGCACTAAGGTGAATTCTAGCAATATCTCCTCTGTTGGCATCAACACTCTTTGGAAGCTACAGAATAATATATATCAAAGCCTCTCTTATTAATCACAAACAATTAAACACACCTTGCCATTACATAAAAATCATTATACTTAATCTTGTCTGTAATATTACAATAAGATGGTCTTTCCTATGGAGTTAATTATATGCTTGTCTGTGCAATGATAAATTTCCTGTCAATACACTGGGAATTATGACCAAAATAGTACACATCAACAGCTCTTGAATAGCTAGGTGAATACTTCCAAACAAATATCCGTATGTTTCCAGAAGACAAGAGGGGCACATAGCATCTTGTACTGAACCATCAGTCTGAAAATGAAGATATTGGATAGCCAGAAATCATAACGATATTGTCTATTTTTACTTTGGTTTTTCAGTGATTTGATTATATTTGGTATGAGACTGCATCTAGATGTGCTACTTAAAATCAAATTTCTAGGCCTCGGATAAGACTGTACTGACCTGTTTTCATAAACTATAAGAATCTGAATATGTTAAGATATGCATTAGAACAACAGACTATTCCATGCATTTCATGCATTAAGACAACAAAAAATCCTAAATCTGTTGATGAAATCATCTAGGGACCAGATTCTACCACACTTTTTCCACACTGAGTGAAACAGATGTGTTTGTGACTGTAACAGCGCTATTGGGAGCTGCTGAACTGCAAGATAAATTAATCCTGTTTTTCCATCACAACATGGCCAATAAAATTAGTGATTAAAGTTGGCATTGATCTGTCAAGCACCAAAGCATCCAATTTTCCTTATACACTACCTATGGTTACATTTAAGAGCTGAATACATGACAGAGAGAGAGAGAACAAGAAACATAATTGATGACTCACAAGGTAGGAAAAGAGGGGGAGAAATCAAATATAGCAGGCTCATTGGCTTTGTGATGCTCCATAGCCAAAATTTTTAAACATGGGAATCTAAACTTATGTCATTAAACTCCTGTTTTATGCATCCAAATAGTCGACTGAGCATTTAAGTGTGAAGTCTGTTGGCACCTACAGAGTTCAACTTGTAATAATCCCATATGAATTGTAGCTCTCCCAAACTTTCAACAAATACAAGGTAGATGAAAAGTAATATGATTTATTATTTTTAAAATCTCATGATTTAAGTCAATCTCATGACTTTTTGAGGAGCTATTGTACAGTGTATTAGTTTAAATGGAATAGATGATCTAAAAAGTGTTAACATGACTCAGTCACTGTCTCATATTAAAGAGTGGTGAGTAAGATTTGGGATTTGGAAACCTCAGCTTGCTTAGTCCTATGGCATACACACCACTAAAAAACCTTTTAACCTTCCATTGGAAATACAAACAAAGAAGAAAAAAACAGGTAAAACATTTAAATTCTAAAGTATTAAATAAGGGTTTCATTTTAACATCATTCCTTATTCTTTTTATCTTACCTCTTTACACACATAGGTTGTGTTCACACAGCCTTCTTATTTCGAAACAACGAGGTTGTTTCAAAATAAGAAACAGCATGGCCACATGACGTACGGCCATTTCAAAACAAGGAAACTCCTTGTTTTGAAATGGGATCTGTACTTTCGAAATAGGTTAAACCCAATTTCCTATCAAAACAAGGTTGTTTCGAAACCAGTGGTTTTGAAACAACCCTGTGCAGATATGTTGTTTTGGAACAAAGTGTTCCGAAACAACATTTGACATTCCTCCCAGGGTGCTAAGCACCCTGGGAGGAAGGTTACCCCCTCAGCACCCTGGCCAGGGAACCCTCAGCACCTCAGAAATAACCCTTTATTTTGAAACAGCTTGTTTTGAAACGTCTTGTTTAGAAACAAGCCCTCTGTGTATGAACATAGCCATAGTGTGTTTTGGTTTTGTTTTGGTTTGGGTTGGGTTTTTTTTCCTTTTTTTTTTTCCTAAGGGAGAAAGACCCTTTTGGCTCAAGGGCCACAGTATCACTTTTACAACCCTGAAGGGCCACCAGTCTCTGCCAGCAGCAACTCCCTCCTTCCCCACTGCAGCCAAACAGGAGAACTTCATGATTCCTGACTGCACCAGGGAACTCAGGCACAACTGGAAGCAGATGCCAGGGATGGAGCCAGCAGGTACCAGGGCATGACCAGCAGGGAGCAGATGACACCGCACAAGCAGCTCCTTTTCCTTGATGGCCCTGCCACTGTGCACAGCTCCTGGCCTTGGCTAGCCCTGCTCCCCAGAAGTGGGGGAAGGGCCAAAAAGGCACAGGAGCCACAGCAAAAAAAGCAAGGAGTCTTGTGGCACTTAAAGACTAACAGATTTATTTATTGCATGAGCTTTTGTGGGAGAATATCCCACTTCGTCAGATGCTTTGAACTCATACAGCTGCCCCTTAGGAGCCAGAATGTACATGTGCCTCTTGAGGGCCCAGGGCCCGCTGAGGGGCAGGTTCAGTGAGTGGAGCAGCCATAGTAGCGCATGCCACTGGGAATAAACATGCATGTCAGCTGTGTCATGCGTGCCAGGGGTTGCCAAGCCCTGCCCTAGGCAGTGGCTCCCTTCTGCAGCTAGAGGGATGCCCCTCTCACTGGCACCAGCAGGGACCTCAGTAGCTAGGGGCACCAGTCTTTTAGCCTTGCAGCAGTGCGCTTCACCTGAGTTCTTAGGCTGCAGCTCCCTTCTGCAGTCAGCAGAAAGGGACCTGCAGGCCGTTTTGAAACCCTCCATGGGTCACTTTTGGCCCTCAGGCCACGGGTTGGAATCTACTTATTTAGATCATATCAAAGACGGTAATAGCTGTCCTTTCTGGGGAAAAGAGAAGAGTTGAGATGGGCTGAAACTGTTGTTGTTGCTGTTGCTGTTGTTGTTAAAGTTCAACCCCAGACAAACACACAAGAGGGAAAAGGAAAAAACAGTAATCAAGGAATATGCAACTTCTTCATCTGATGTTGACTCTTACTTACAATCTCACCGCAAGATCTGGCAAACATATACCAGCATAAGGCTGTTTAGGGCACTGCAGTTAACTGACTCTTCCTGGTCATAGTTTACAGCAAGTCGCAAAAATATGCAGTCTTGGTTGGCAAAGCCAGGCTCATTTTATCCGGAAGGAAAAATGGGAGGTAGGAAAGAGAAGGAATAAGATAGGGAAGGAAGGAAGACATATTATGGGGGGGACAAAGTGTCACAGCCCAGGTAATAATCAGGATTTAAGTGAACTCCTTGTTTGTTCTGTTGGTACAGGTTGGGCAGTCATCACAGAAGGAACTCTGCAGTTTTGTTTCAAAACAAAAACTACTCTGCGTGAAAGACATCTTCTTGTTATCCTAAGGTCAGGAAACAGAAGGTTTAACCCACGGAACTCAGATCCACTCATTATTTTTACTTGCAATTGCATTTGTTTAAAATATGAGAGATTAGGGATTGAGAATGACTTCAATGAAGTTTATTGTTAATGATTCCAGTAATAATAATACCTTGTTTTCAGCAGTTCTCATTGCTCGTCTTGTCTTGCCTTGTCTTCAGTAGTTCTCATTGTCTGACAGCTTTATGAGGGTAGAATATTATCTCTTCAGGTTGGAAGGTTTATTACCCAATTCAGTCTCTAAAATACTCTGTTGCTAACCCACTACACGCAACTCTCGGAAATTCATGAATCCTCTATTCCTTCTGCTCTGTTCCCCTGCCAAGACAAACTCCCCAACTGCTTCAAAACCACGATTCCTTGAACTGCAGCAGATAGAACATATACCCTTTCTTTATAACCCTTTTTGTAATGTTTGAATGTTATTTTTAATAACCTGCTTCCTTAAACTAGAAGGCATAATTATAAATTAAAAATCCCTTCTCAGCTAAACAAATTCTGACTAGAAATAAAACATACATTTTTAATACTGAGAACAACTAACCAGTGGGACACCTTAGTCACTGTCTCCTAATTTTGGGACTCTCAATTTTTTGGTACACAACATGAGAAAATATCTAGGGACTGATTCTAGGAAGCGCCCTCAACTGAAAATGAAGTCCAACTGAGAGGCTGAGCACTTTTGAAATTCAGGCCCTTTTTCACTTAAGTGGGTCACCCAAAATTAGAACTCAGTTTTAGAAATTTGGGCATATGTGACTTAGCCAACACTTTTATAGCCTGTCAGAGAACAGGAAATAGATGCCAAGGGGATTTCCATAGTCAGAATGAATGCTGAGACCTTAAATGGCCCAGTAAAAAAAAAAAAAGCTTTGTAAATTTTAATATTGGTGCATAACATAGCCCAATTTTTAAAGCAATACTATCTAAGTCTGGTGTGTTCATTTATAAACACACACAACCACTTGGAAGATTTTATTTATGGAATTCAAACTATAATTAAAGTATTCCAAGATACTCTGCTTGACTACTGAAATATTCAGGTGGCAAGAATCCATGGATAATTTATTTTCTATTACTGTTACAGATTTGAGGAACTAGCATCTCAGAAGAATGAATGAAATCCAGTCTTCTTGTTGGAATAGTACACCTGTCTTGCTCAACAAATCTTGGAGTGGAGGGCATTACTATCAAGTGATCAATGCAGCTGAAACAATCATCCTTCCCTCTCTAATTGGTATTATCTGCTCAACAGGATTAGTTGGCAATATCCTCATTGTGTTCACTATAGTAAGGTATGGAAATTAGCACATGTGCTGCAAGAAGGGCTTATAAATAATTTGAAAAAGTGAAGGAATTGAATTGTCCAGCAAGGACTACTAATACAATAAATAAATCATGCTCTGTGTAACCAAATTCAGGCCAGGATTCAGGAGAGCATTTAAGCATATGATTAGGTCCATTCGTACACAGGAAAACGCTTGAGCACATGCTTCACTTCTAGCACATGTTTAATGAGTTCAGTGGGATGTAAGCACATATATAGGCCTTCGTCCTTAATAGATATTATTTTGAATTGAGACCTTAGAAACTGATCCAGCTCCCAGTGAATTCAGTGGCAAAATTTCCATTAATTTGGATAGTGTGGGGCCTTAAGATATATCAGTTGCTTTAAAAATTTCATCACCTTCCTATTCTGTTTACCCTACAGTTTGAATTATTTGGCAGTTTCTTTCCTGACTCAGAATGATTAAGAGAGATAAGCTATGCAAGAAATCTGCTACTGTGTGACACTCAAAAGAAAAGTAGACATGCAAACATCTGACCTATGTATATAGATTCTTGTCATATGGACATACTGGAAGCCAAACAACCTATTATGAAACTTTCTAAAGTAATGTTATTTTTAAGTAATTATATGAAAACAAAAACAAATGCAATGTTCTCTTTTTCTGACTTGAAAACGGCATTTCTGTGCTAGATTAAATTTTATATCATACTGCTACCTAAACTATCTTACCTAGTAATGGCCTTCATCACTTTCCCCACCATGATGCCCTACTCTCAGGAACAAGAGCATCTGCCCCAGTTGAAGATTCCCACATCCCAGTAGACTATTTGGACCACAGAATTACGTCCAATTATCAATTATAGTTTTGTGCAGCAAGAAAATATCTTTTAATGTCCTGATTCTATCAACATTTCCTTATAGTGGGACTATTAAACACATGATTTCAGCCCAAAATTTTGGATTGAATGACATTTCCTGAGAAGCTGATTTCACTTAAACATCTGGAGTGCAAATTATCTGAAATGTGATGGACTAGGGCTAATACATTTCAGTATCAGCCAGACTGAATAAATGAACCCTACTATAGACATAGTGGACTGTGGCTTTAAGGGGGTGGGGGGATTTTGTTGTGGGAAAATTCCCACTTAGGGTGCCTAGGTGAGCCAATCAGTACCAGACACCACAGCTCAGTGGTTGAAAAGGTTTTTATTCTTGTACAAGAAGGGAAAAGTTACAGAGTTCCAGCAGAACCAGTAAGCTTCCCACACCCCTGGTGTCAAAGCTATAGCTTATATAGCGTGTAATAAACAACTTGCATCACCATACATGTTACAAGATAACCACAAGGCTTTCCCTTCAGTAGTTCTTTGTTTATCCCTCATGGGCATGTTCTTGCCTACTTATCTCTCTAACAACTGCTCTTTGTATTGCTGGTGAGTTAGTAGTTTTTCACTGAGCCTTGCTTCTGTTACTTGGCTATCCTGCATTGTTTTTGCCTACTACACTATTAATTTTTATTTCAAATGTATGTTAGTCTTATTTTATTAAGATGCACACAGACCTTTATAAATCACAGACTTTTATAAATTTTCCATAACAATTCCCAACAGTACAAAAAGGAATTAAGCACCTTTTGTGACTTTGAAAACCACTTCTAATGCACTGAGCACAGGACTAAATTCACAAAGGAGTTTAGCTGTGGTGATGCTGAGCATTTTGGGTACCTAGAAAATTCACTGAGATTTACAAACTATGAGTTTGGTGCCTAGGCTACTTATACAATGCATGAGGAGAGAGAAATGCTTCAGAATGGGATTCCCGTAAGCCAGCCTGCTAGGTGGAAAACCTTCTAAATTGGCCAGTGGGAGATACCCAAATGAGGAATGTGTAGCAAGTCCTGCCTCTGCTACCCTTCAGGTGAATACCCTAATCACTGGGTGATAGTATATCCTGCTGTGGAACTCCCTCAGTCTCACCTGTCAAAGCATTTCACTATGGGTGTGTTCACACAGCAGTCTTATTTTGAAACAACAGAGGTTGTTTCGAAATAAGAAAGGCCATGTTCACACGATGCACCGTTGTTTCGAAACAACTTAAACCCCATGGCTGTGTTCACACACAGTGGGTTATTTCGATATACGGTTGTTTCGCAACAACCGTATATCGAAATAACGCTTATTTCGAAACAACTTATTTCGAATTAACAAAAAAGCACAGTTTCATTCATCAAGGTACCATTTTGCAGTTGCCCACTATTGTTCATACCCTTGCACTGTGTGGTTCAGGCAAAACAGTCCTTCTTATCTCTCTGGCATTAAGACAATCTGGTACCTCCTATCTTTGTGGCATACTTTTAGATTCTTACGCCTATTAATGCAGTATCAACAAACTTCTTGCTAGTTTCTGTGAGGTCATAGACTCAAAGGCTGACTCCTGACAGCTTGACCATTCTTTCATCTTAGATCTTCTATCTTGGCCTGTTCCACAAGGCCTTAGGCATCATACCTGGCCAGTCTAGTAGACCTCTTGTTCCAGATTCTTACTATCTACTACAAATGAGGCCAAGTTCCTACAGATAACGGCCTCCTTTGGTACACAGCCCGAACTCACACATCCAAGCAGGAATATCATGGGGAAAAAAACTGGGTGAACATATAATTATAGACTGTATCATAATGTATATGCATGAAGGAGAGCAAATTAAGATTATGTAGGTCACCTTAATTCTGGTATTTTGCTACTTTTGAGTGCTTGAGTCTTTGCAATCTTAGAAATGCTTTTTTAACAGTGTATGTTTTGTGTAATATATAAAAAAATTGTTAAACTATGTCACCAGTCAGAGAATAAAGAAGCGACCTTAGAAGATGAAGAAATTATATGATAATCCCTTTGAGAATGAGCAGAACCATCTTTGATAGCTGAACAAGAAGAAAATAATGGGACATGGAAGGATGTACTTATGATAACTGATCAGGTTAGATATTATGAGGGCAGAAGGTCAAAATAACCAATACAATTGATTTACTTCAAAGTACTAAAATTCACTGTGCTCCCCCGTTCTTCTGTTCCCTATTATTTCTGTTCTGTCTTTTAGATAGGCAAAGTTAAACAAATCCTGCTATGTCCCACATGCCCTTCCAGCCCTGTTAGCAGAGCAGGTTTCTTTCATTCCCAAATATAAAAGTATACACTCCTTTTCCTATGAGAAGGTATGTTTAGTATTTTTAAGTTTACTACTTGCTTAACTTTCATGGAAAATTTTTTGGCAGGCTATGAAAAACAATTTTCATTTGTGACCAGAAACCATACCATCAGAGGTGGCAAGTTAATGCTTTAGGGCCACCTTTATAGAGGTATTTAGGAGCTGAATGAAAAGCTCATTGGACATCTGTCAGTTGCTAAACTGCCCCTTTAGAAACCTAGCCGTTGGTTTATTCCACCATCTAATCCCCTGGTCACATAGCCCAAGTCTTACCTCTAATTTACACTAGCTTTACACTTATGCAGCTCTATCAATAGCCCCTAACCTTAAACAGATACTCACCAGCAACTATGGACCTAACAATAGAAACATTAAAGCAGGTGTACACTGCTGCAACAGACCATGTTGCCAACTTTGCCCACATTCTACACAAAAGACACCATCATAGGATGTAATCAAGCTAGCTACTCCATCAAAGGCTCATTCACCTGCTCATCCCCTAATTTGATTTATGACATCATGTGCCAGAAATGCCCCCACATCTTATATATTGAACAAACAGGACAATCCCCCACAAAAGAATAAATGGGCACAAAACTGACATCAGAAATCACAACATGCAAAACCCAGTTGCCGAGCACTTCCATCTTCTCTCTGCTCTATGGATGATTTGTTAATGACTGAGCTCAAGAAAGTCAATGGGACATCAAGATTTCAAAGAGAAACAGCTGAATTAGAATTGATATGCAGATTAGATTATGTGAAAGCGGTATTAAATAATGACTGTGGCTTCTTTTCCCATTACAACAGGTAATTTGACTTCTCTCTCCTCTGTGGGCTGTTTCCCAGAGTTTGAATCTTAAAAATTACTCTGATTTTCTATTACTGTATGACCTGATTCCATGTCTTACTGCCCTTGCTTTTATTTTCATCCCATTCTGTGAACTTCCCCATCTTCAAAGCATCTGATAAAGTGGGATTTTCTCCCACAAAAGCTCATGCGATAAATAACTCTATTAGTCTTTAAGTTCCACAGGACTCCTTGGTTTTTTTAATGGAAGTATTGTGAATAGAGAATTAGTCCCAGAGACTTTTTAAGGTTTATATAATTTTTCAAAGGGAAGTTTGGATAACCATGATGGGTTTCAAAAACTAAACAGCATTGGTTCAGCAGCATTGATGTCAGCTATATCAAATAACCTGTTTTTCCCATTGATTTCAGGTCTAGGAAAAAAACCATTCCAGATATCTATATCTGTAATCTGGCGATAGCAGATTTGGTTCATATTACTGGCATGCCCTTTCTCATTCATCAATGGGCACGTGGAGGAGAGTGGGTGTTTGGCAGCTCTCTGTGTACCATCATTACATCATTAGACACATGCAATCAGTTTGCATGCAGCGCTATTATGACGGTAATGAGTTTGGACAGGTACGTGGTTTAATCTGAATGTATTCTAGTTCTGTACAACTAAAGCAAGAGTGTTTTAGCTGAGCATGCAGATTACAGTAATAGGAATTTTCCCTGAGAAAGGATGTGTATTTTAAAAATAATAATAATAGTAATAATAATGGCTGCAAGATGAGTTACAGAAACTGTATTTTCCAATAAAGCAGGGACAAATGTCTCTATTTATACTATTTCTGAAAACCATTTTTCTTATTGGAATTCAGTAATAGAATACTGTACACCAGGAATTTCAATTTTTACCATGTCATTAAGTTTCAAAGTAAGTGGTTAGGATCTTAAAGAATGATATGAACATGGACAGGAAGGGCAAGAATGTATTTAACTCAGGATGCTTTCCAAGCACAGTTGAAAGTGTGAACCATAAACCACAGAGTCACACAAAGAAGGAACACATTAAAGAAATGTTAAAGAGAGACGTGAGTTAGCAAATATAAGAGGTGAAGGGTAAAAATGTTGATTTGTAAGCCATTAGCATGAAAGATGGCAACTAAAACCATGGGCATGGACTATCTCATCAAAAGAGAATAAAGAGGGAATTAAGAGAATAAAACAGAAAAATAAAATCTAGAAGCCATTTTAAAAGTAGGTAACTGTAGTCAGTTTTTTCAGGGCATAGATTAATGTATTAACATCAGAAGTAGCAATTGAGTAAAAAGCAATTGAATAAAAAAATTTGAAAAGGATAATCCAAATCCCATTTGAAAGGCTCTGTTCATGAATTTGCATATCATTCATGTGAGGAATGACACACTTCAGTTATATTCTTAAAAGATTTCTGCACAACAGTATTCACCATCTTGTTTGACACAAAGATGAGATAATGTAGGACCAGTAATTTCTGGCACATGCACAAGGCTGCATTAGAGAAGAACATGGCAGAAACATATCAATTCATTTGAAAACAAAATGAAGTATAAAAAATAGGGTGTACAACTAAATTACTTCTCAGATAGGCGTTATAGAGCCAGCTCTTCAAACAGACAGACTCAGCTGTGTCTGAATATAGCATTAATGCCATGTGAGCTCTATGCTTGTATTTCTAAATCCTTTTGAAGCAAGTTTAACCAGTTCAAACGTAGTTATCTGCGGGAATATTTTCGAATTGCCTAATTCCTATTTATTTCCTCTCCAATTATGGCAGTAGAGCTTATGAGAAAAAGTGTCCCTTATGTAACTGCCTCCCAAAGTATTCAGGGCTCAATAGGTTAAGATGTGTACCTTCAAATCCACCCATAAACTTTTATTAAGTGAAAATTTAAAATTGTGTGTATTTTCTAGGGGAAAAAAAATCACTCTGTAGAATTTAGGAATGTAAAACAATGGAATCATTCTCCCAAAGTGTTGAAAAAGGCAATACTCTAAAAGTCAGATACATACGATGGGACAGGGAACAGCTCCTAGTATGGGGATGAGTAACCCAGACAGGAAAAGAGTGAACACATTGAAGGAATTTACGTAGTTGTTGCCTCCACTGGCCTCACCCATGTTTTCTGTGCAATTCTTGTTGCAAACATTTTACAGACCCCTAGTAGTTTCAATTTTTTTTTAGCTTTTCAGAAATAAAAACATCTTTAAAAAAGTGTGGAATCAGTTCAGAACTCTGGCCACTTCCAAACAAAGACAGGTTGAGCATATTGGCTATCAGGTTCTCATTAGTGACTTCACTTTACTGGGTAATATTGTTATTTCCAGAAATACTGGGAAGTCATCCTTCATGAACTGTATCACAGACCTATTCCCTGGTGCTATTAATAGCCCTTAAAAAATACTATGTATGAATGTTAAAGGAAGCAACATAAACAGCTGTTCCCACATGTTTAGCTGGAAATTGTAAAGGAAGCTTAGAAGGTTTGCCTTTCAGCAGATATTTATTGTATTTAATATTTAATAATAAAACATTAAAGCAAAACTGAAGTAACTACATGCTTTGCTGGTACATATTGGCTATGTCTACATTGCCCAGCATTTTCGAAGAAGCCTTTTTTCTGGATAAGTATTTTGAAATAATTATCTTAAAAAAACTTTTTTCAAAAAATGCTATTTCAGGACAACAGTCCAGGGATGGTTCATTGGCCCAAAATACTGCGGCTTATTTTTTTTTTTTCCAAAAAAGAAAGTCTATGCCGGACTTTCTTTTTCAAAAAAAAGGAAGAAAATGGATGAGATAAGGAGGATTTTTTGAAAAAAAAGCCTTTGCCATGTCCCACAAAGGCTTTTTTCAAAAAAGCTATCTTGAAAAAGGCTTTTTGTGTATATTAAACCAGGTTTAGTGTTCGCGAAAAAGTGCTCCGGCATTTCAAGATACTGGAGGGCTTTTTCAAAAAAGCTAAACATGCCAGATTTTTCAAAATAAAAAGCCTTTTTTTGAGATAGCTTTTTTTAAAAGAGCCATCGCAGGAGATGGCAAAGGATTTTTTTCTGAAAAATTCTTCCTATCTCTTCCATTGACTTTCTTTTTTTCGAAAAAGAAAGTCCGGTGTAGACTTTCTGTTTCAAAATAAAAAAGCCACGGTATTTTGGGACAACGAACTGTTGTCCCGAAATAGCATTTTTGAAAAAAAGTTTTTTCGAGATAATAATTTTGAACTACTTATCCCCAGAAAAGTTTTTTCCAAAAATTCTGGGCAATGTAGACATATCCATTGTGTTTTACAACAAAGTGCCCTAACATGACACTGAGAAATTTGCGCTCCTTTATATAAATTAATGTTCATGTCACAAGCAAGCATAAATACATAAAACTAAGATGAATCCTTGGCAGCAAAACTTTAAGTTGTTGCTAAAGGGACATGGCTTTAGAAGCAGCTCACCACTCCTGTCCTTTCAGTGGACAAGGAGACACACATGCTGATGTCACAGAAGTCAAAAGTGAATCCACTAAAGTCAGTAAAGTTATATCAATGTAAAATTGACCAGACCGATCTTCAGATAAATTTACTCTTAGTGTTTGTGACCAGAGGTTAAAGTAAGGGGGAACGCACTGGAACGCTGTTCTGGGACCCACCATTTTTAGGGGCCAGCAGCTGAAACATTGTGTTCTGGTGCATTCTCCCACCTGCCTGCCCCAGCCATGCACCCTTCCCACCCCCTACTCCGACTTCCCCACCCTGCTCACAGACAGACTCCACTCCCCCCATGGGTTGTTTCATGTTACTATGGCAACAGAACTCTCCCAGAAGGAGCAGATGCGTAGTGATGACTGTATGAATCTGTAAGCAAGATGTAATATAAACACTTTATTAAATCAGTTGCATACCTTCTTTTCTGCTGCTATTTACTCCATCATCAAGTGATCCCAAAGTCTACTAATATGAGCTAAAAGAAATAATATGTCCTTCTGACTAATGTTCTAGATGAGGCCTTTAGTGTAAAGATTACCTGTATGTAAGGATGTGACCCATCCATGGCTAGGTTAGCCTGCTTTAAAATGTCATGGTGAAGAAAGCAGAATCTCCCAAACTGGTGGCTAACACTGTAATTAGATTCAACAATCAGTCACAAACAGTGCTTCTGGTCCCCACAATGGTTATCAAGAGCAGCAAACCAAGAAGCTACACAGACCCCTTTATTGCATTTCACTCTTGGGTCCCCAATTAGCAACTAGGTCCATTAAAGAGATAAGTTATTAATACCCTTTACAAAAAAATGTTCTCCTGACCCCCTAAGGGTCAGACCAATATAATTTTGGATCTTACCAAAAATGCATTGGAACCAGCCAATCCTTTAGTAACCTGGCTAAAGATCTATTATAAAGAAAAGAAACAAATAAGAGAGATGTCAAATGATTAAAGCAATCAGATACATATAAAATGACTTCAAAGTCCATATATATTAAATTCTCTTCAAAACTGAGGCATTTGCAGACTTGTATACTTCCTATGGTGTACATCCAGTACCTGGATGGGTCTCAGTCCCTTCTCTCACAACTTCTGTTATAGAAGAGTTGATCCAGAAGTAGGAAGCAGAAATGAAGACAAGATAGAGATGGAGTAGCTGCCTTTTATGTCCCTATGCCCTGTGACTTGTCTCAAACACACCAAGGAACAAATGGCATGGAAAAGACTCAGAGGCTATGTCTACCTTTGCTTTTTCAGTTTGGACTTGCTAATCTGAACTAAAAAAGTCTGAGATTAGTCCAAACTAGCTTCGGGCTAGTTCAGACTAACCATGGCTTTTTAGTTTGAATTAGCTGTGTGTCCTAGTTCAAATTAACTTTTTGGTTCAAACTAGTAAGCACAGCTAGTTTGAACTAATGGCTTAGTTCAAACTTTTTTAGTTCAAACTAAGTCATTACTCCGTGTCTACATTGTGCTAGTTCAAACCTAAAGTTCAAACTAAGCACTTAGTCAAGACTAACCAGTCAAACATTTTAGTTTGGACTAAGCTTTGCTTAGTCCAAACTAAAAAATTTCTGAGTTTGAACTAGTCAAAGCCTAGTCTAGACACAGACTAATTGGCTAGTGTAGACATAGCCAGAGTCTTCTGTCTAAAGTCATGTTCTTACATGTCCTGGTGACTCATAGAGATTTCTTTCACAGGATTCATTGTATATTTGTGTTCTCTTGAGGGTCCATTAAGCAAGTTTAATGCTAACACTATCCTGTCTGGGTTTATCACCCAGAAACACAGCACAAGTTTGAAATACAAATATATCATACAAATTTAGACTCGTAATAAAAAACTGATGCACACATTTATATGTATATGTACATGTATATATGTCAATTTTATAAATTTATATGTTACATTTATATGTATATGCATATATAAATGTTTATATTGTGAGAGATCCAAAGCCAACAGGCAGTCTGAGGGTAGAAAATGGGAGATATGTGAGCCTCAAAATGTTGAATGCTTTGTTCCCCAGTGGCTACCCAGGGTTACTGCAGCTTGCTTAGTGGCACCTGAGATCAATTAAGAAGTAGCCAGGTGCCTGATAAAAGCCTCCCTGCTCCCAAACAGAAGGGGCACAAGCTGAAAGAAGAGCAGGAGGGTGGTGCTGTGCAGAGGTGAAGGAGCAGAGGTGTTGTGGAAGGTAATTCTAAGAAGGAAAGGTGGAGATTGAAGCCTGAGAAAGGAAATCTGGCCTAAGAGTGGAGGAGCTAAAAGGGCAGAGGGGAAAGACAGGCCAGGGGAAAGAAGTGTAGATTGGGGCACTCTCAGCAGCATATAGCTGCACTTTGTAGAGCCCTGGGCTGGGACCGAGTCCCAAACCCTCTCTCTTTTCCCTAGAGGTTCTCCAGTGCAAGCACCCTATGGGAGCAGGATTCAGGTGACTGGGGCTCCCCTGACCCACTTTCCCAAAGAAAAGTGCAAGACCCAGTGCAGGACAACTGGCAGTTTGCCACAATATGTACATTGTGACACAGCCAGTCCTGATGGCTGTAGGATAGGGGTACTATTTGAAAACTTGTGGCTAAAGACCACTCACCCAGCCCAACAGGAGGAGTTACTGGACCAGGGATCCAATTAATTATAGGGGGCTAATGATTAAAAAAACAGGGCTGGGTGTTAGAGTATAGCTATTTAGGCCTGCTTATAAAGCCTATGATTTTCTTTAAATATGTTGTTTCACTATCTAGTTACAGTGGTAGCAAATCAAAGAGTCAGCTGGAATGGCTGAGGCCTTGTACTTGAGCTAAGCAAAGGCAAAAAAGCACCAGAGGCAGCCACAAACTGGGAATGTCTGAAGTCACATCTACACATTCCAAACACACATGCCAGAGGGAGCCAACACATCTACATTTTGTATTGTTTGGTCATCCTAGTATCCATTGCCCTCATGACTTCTGTTTGCATCCTTAATTGTTTCTGTCTGTCTTGTAATCAGCTAAGATGGTGGGGTATGATTGGGTGGAGGCTATGTTCCCTCTAAGCTGTGCACGTGTGTGCGTGCACACGGGTTGTGAAGCCTGTGCACACAACAAAACAAAGCATGCACAAAAACTTCAACAGTGCTAATATTTTTGTGCTAGTTTAAGAAGGCAGTTTCAAACAGCATGTTTCAAATAAGGCTTTGTAACTTATAAAATCATTTCCATCACCATGTCAAACTAAAATTTAGATATTATTTGCATCATATGCTTCATTGCGCTCACAAGTTTGAACATACTCACTGGAGTGTGCACAAATTTGGATACCGGTTCTCAAAATTTGCACAAATGAAATTTTTTGTGCACACAGACTATGAAAAATTAGGGGGAACATTGGGTGGAGGATTATGTTACAATATGGTAACATAAAACCTGAAGTCTAATAAGAAGTAGGATGGTCTTATATTGGGTGGGACCCCTAATGCTGGGTGTGAGGGCCAAAGGTAGAAAAGGAGAGAACCAGAACACTGAACAGAGAACCCCAGACAACCCACTGTTGACTAGGCAGCCCTACAACTTTGTGAGGCCATGAATTGGGTGTGCATGTAGGAGTAAGTGTGAGGAAAAATGAAGCCAGAACCTCAACAAGAAGTTCTAGAGGAATCGGTGTACTCAGGGTATATATGCTTCAGGTCATCTTCATGGTGCAAAAAGGTTAGCTGTTGAGGTGGGGGCTGAACCATACCAAGTATATGCCAGTGTTTACAGCTCCATGAAGAAGTTGCCAACTCATGATCTGGCAGGCTGTGTGGTCAGGGTAGAGTAGAGGCTGATTCACCAAGGGTTCTCACCCTCCACAGGTGGTATTAGGTCCCACCATTTGGTGTCTGGGTGGGACCTGAGGGCAAGGAAATGGATAGTGTGGAACACAAGGTATACAGATGGTCCCTGGGTGCAGTTCTGAAACAGATCAGCTGCTAATATTGCACTTGAGGTAGACTCAAGCAGCAAGGGCAAGTGTGCCTTTACCTCCTGGAGTATGTGCTGCGGAGCATGAAGGGTGGAGAGCCCCACACAATGGTGGGGTGGGTAATCCTATTTGAATATTGGGAGATGGGTGGGCACAAGTCCTCTGATACTAAAGCCCCTCCCTCAGCCTACAGGGAGGAGTCACTGGGCCCAGATCCAACTGAACACGTGGGACAACTAATGAAATAACAAGAACTGATCGGAGGGGCAAATGTTTCAAAGGAGGGATTTGGAAGGGGGCACCAAGCAGAGAATCTCAGGCAGAGCCCACTACTACTAGAAGGTATCTAGAACAGTGGTTCCCAACCAGTGTGCCAGGGCACACTGGTGTGCCACAGCAACACCCAAAGTGTGCCGTGAGCATCCCCGAGAGCTGGAGTTAAAGTTCCCTCCCTGCTCAGCCCAGCTATGTGGGCTGTGCAGGGCTGGAAAAAGGCAGGGGTTAAAGTAGGGGGAAGGCATGGAACATGGTTCCAGGACCCCCTATTTTTAGGCAGGCAGTGTTCTGGCCCCCTTAAAAATAGAGGAAGGCACAGCAATGCAGAGTTCCAGGGGTCCAGCTAAAAACAGCAGGAGCAGCTGGAAGGCAGCATTCTTGTGGCTCCACCTTAGGCCCCCGCCAGCAGAAAGCTGCAGGAGGCTGGAAGTGTGTGAATCTCCCCCTGCAGGGCAGAGCAGCTTGTGTCAGGCAGCCTGCAAACAGCCCAGGTAAGGGCTTTGGGGGGGGGAGGCTGCTGGGGGTAGTGAGTGTGTGTGTGTGTGTGTGTGTGGTAGAGGTGGGTGGGAGTGGAAGTGTAGCAGAGGATATGTAGCTGGGGTTGTGGGGTGGCTGTTTATTTGGGGATGTATGTAGCTGGGGGGGTACAGTGGCTGGGAGGGGTTAGCTGGGGGCTGGAGACCTAGTTCTGGCCCCTGCAGTGATGGGAGGGTCCATCACAGGCAGCAAGGGGCTGGGAGAGGGGAGGATGGGACCCACTGGGGTGAGAGGGGGCAGCAGCAGGGTAAGGATTTGCCCTGAGTGGCAGGGAGCCACTGTGGAGAAGGGGAAAGTGGGTGCTGTACCATGCTCCCCTGCCCTACCTTCTGACTCCCCAGGTTCCCTGCCTCCCCACAAAACCACTCTTGTTCTCCCTTCCTCTCTCCTCTCTTGCTACCCTTGTGCTGTTCCCTACATAGCTGCCCTTGTCCTCTTTTGCCACCCCTGCCCTGCTGTGCTCCCCACACTCACTCTTGCCACTGCACATGACTCCTGACTGCCCCTGTTTTCCTACCCCTGCTCTGCTACCCCATTACCCAACATAGAAGCATTTCCAAAACACTGTGCCATGTTCATGAATATTCATAAGTAATTTCAGTTAATTTGAATATTCATGCATTTTTTAATGGTGCTGTGCCTTGAAAAATTTGAAGGTATCAAGGTGTGCAATGGCAGAGAAAAGTTTGGGAACCACTGATCTAGAGAGTCAGCAGATGCTGCCTAGAGGAACTCAGCCTGAATAAGTGAATGGACAAGGGACTGGAAATAGTCCCCGCAGTCACAGAGATCCCACTTTGTCAATCTCCTCTCTCTTTTATAGGTAGACACTTTGATGAGGGCCAAAAAGAGGTTTACGAGGAGGTCCCACAACTTTGCAGGGCCACAGATGGGATGTGCATACAAAAATAGGTTAGGGCAAAAGTGCAGCTAGAACCTCAATATGAGGTTCTGGAGGAGTCAGAAGATGAGCTGCAACCTGGCGCATACAGCTGGGCCTGCACCAGGGACTCTCTCACTCTGCAAAACGTGCAGGTGTCAAGACAAGCAGTGAACCATGCCAAATATTCACTTGTGCTCATGGGTTCATGAAGGAGCCACCAAATGATACAGGCTGGCCCCCCAAGGGTCCTAACTCTTAAGTGGTGGTATCAGGTTCCACCATTTTGTATCTAGATGGGACATGAGCATGAAGAAATGGATGGTGTGGAGCATGAGCATCTACAGCTGGTCCCTAGGCATGGTTTGAAAATGAACCAGCTACAGATCCAGCAGCCAACTCGGTATGTGGGGAGATGGTAGCTGGGGAGGGGGGGTTGTGGGGTCATGACCCAATTAAAAGCTTCAGAATGCTGGGACTGAAGTGAGGGTGGGGAGTGCCCTCTTGTCGGACCTGCTCAAGCTAGACTCAAGTAGTGGGGAGCAAGGCTGCCTTCACTTGCTGGACTACGCACCAAGGGGTTTAAAGGGTGGAGAGCCCCATGTGCTGGTGGAGTGTGTAGTGGAGGGCAGCTACATTAACACCAAGATCAGCAAATTCTTGTTTTCTGGGTAATACGGACAGAGTTGCCCTAGACAATTAGGGCTCCTAAGACCAGTGAGGATAATTGGCCACACTAAATAAAAAGCATCTGTTGTAGCCAGGCAATGTGAAGTTTGGGTGTAGAGCTAAGAGTGGGAGCTTGGAGTTTGATAAAATATCAGAGCAGCGTAGAAGCAGAGCCAGATGAAGCTATGTCATATCTGTTGCTGCTGGCACCCAGAAGGTACAGGCAGTAAGGGCAAGCCTGCCCAATTGGGCCTATAGGCTCAGCAGCCTGCAGGGTGCAGAGTCCAGCCCTGGGGACAAATTGGACTAGGGAGTCATCATACTGGGAGTCCAGAAGAGGGAGAACCATACCACAGTTGGCTGCTAGGGGAGGAAGCTCAGGACTCGCAGTAACCACGTGCACCCCATTTGCCACAATATGTACATATAAATTTGTATTAGTTTTGTATTTAATCTAAATTTGTATGCTATATTTGTATTTCAGACTTGTGCTGTTTTGAATGGGCCTCTTCCACCCTGATTCAATTAACCTTGTTAGCACCTGCCCTCCTCAGAAATCATAATTTGTTCGTGTGTGTGTGATAAACTGAAGTTTTCACTCCTTGCATCTGATGAAGTGAGTTCCAGCCCATGAAACCTCAAGCCCCCAAAAGTTATTGCTAGTTTTTAGAGTTCCACTGGACTCCTATAAATGTGCTTATCAATCTTAGTGAAGCATGATTTTTCCATTAATACTTTGCAGGGCATAACCTATGTGATATTGACTGCAATTCTGTAATATTGGCATCAGTGATATGATAAACAACCACTTATATTCCAGACAGTATCACATAGGGCCCTCATTTTTCAAGAGCTGGGGTGAGGGGTCACTTTGTGGCTTTTTGCTCATCATGATATCAGACAGCAGCCCAGACTTGAGTGCTTATAACAGCCTCAAGACTGTACTAAATTGTTCTGGCAGCTGGTTGCTGGAGAGGGAGGCTATTCTGGCTACTCATCTTCAGTCACCCCTCCAAAGCAAGAGGAATCCTCAGCTGAGCATTAAAGCCATTATTACATTTTCTTTATATCAATGGAGCAACCCAAAACAGAAGTGACAGATCCAAGGACCTACTTCTGAGTGTTTGATCCTCTCAGGAAGATCATGCACCAGGGACAGGGACAGAGACAGGAGATTCAATAATGGAGAGAGGCAAGGGAGAATTGAGAGTGCCTATTTTTGTTTTGTTTTGTTGTTTTTTAACAGGCTGTTTCATTAGTAATGAATGACACTGCTGACAGACCAAGAGGCTGGAAAAGAACTGTATTAAACCAGCTGAAAGTCCAGGATTACACACTGGGGCTCTGCTGTTTGAATGTCAGCTTCCTTGGTTTGCATTCCTCAGCTCCTGGTGTCCATCTTAAAACATCAGTTGGCTTTTCCAATTATAATGTTGTTTCTTCCATCCCCTCAGCATATAAATTAAATTCTCATCAATTTATAAGTCTAACATATTAAAATTTGTCTCCTCTGACTTTTACCTGTGGGGCTTACATCCAGGTCTACAATAACAAATTAGGTGGTTGCCCCTGCTATATCCTTCAGGGATGTGAAAAATCCACATCCCTGAGTGATACAGTTAAGATGACCCAACCTCTGGAGTAGACAACACTAAGTCAATGGAAGCAGCTGCTGTAACAGTTTAAGTGAAGACATCACTGGGAGCACAATAAAGCTAAGTAGGTATCAGACCTCCAATTCACTTAAATGTGAGCAGGATCCAACCTATAAAATCTAAATCTATCAAATAATAAACCATGCATTTGGGATACTATATTAGAAGGCAAAATCAATGACACTTTCATAGTGTTCACAGAAAAGCTTCTTGCTACTTCAAATCACAGTTATGCCTGATTAGTTTGATCTTTCTGATAACCAACACTCAGAGGCAAAATGAGATCTTTCAGTTTCATTCTCATCTCAGTGGATTTCTTTCAAGATAATAAAATGAATTTTAATGCTCTTATGTTTTCTTTCACAAAAGCCTTGCTTGAAAATGTTTTATTTAATGCAGTGGAACAAATAGGAAGGATGGAAAATATAAATCCCAAAAGTTACATTCAGATGTTAGATGTCCATATAATCATTTTCAATTGTTTTCTATTTCTATCTGCCCTACAGAAGTGTGCAGATGATGCAAAAAGTATGACCCATGTGTCCCTATGGTGAAAAATCCTCCTTGTTTTATGTTTTTATTAGTATTCAGAAAATATATTTTAGACAATTAAATGTGGCCATAAAACTAAAATATCCAAGTCAAGAACTGAGCAAAACTAATCACAGTAAGCCTTACTCTACTCTTACATCAATTTACATTGGTGGCACCCTCCTGACCTCAGTAACTTTATTCCTGATTCTCATTGGAATATGTGAGATTGGAATCAGGCCCTGACTCTATAAAGCTGTTAAAGATAAGCTGAAGCATGGACCTAGATGTCCCACTATGGTCCTGCTCAACTCAGCACCAAAACACCTATTGATTTCAGTGAATGCAATAGGATAAGACTCTTCAGATCCAGATCTAAATCTGCACTTGCCAAAGTTTGGTGTTCCTATTAAGCCCCATTAGTCCTGGGTCATGGAGCTGAGTTCCTGATGTAATTAATATCCAAATATAGTTGTTCAGTGGGACAATTGGATCAAGTATTCCAATTCAGCCAGCTCTCTAATCTCAGTGCTATACCAGTATTCCTTACAAAACTGCATTGAACTCTTAATTACACTTTGAGAGAAGACAAGTTCATCATCTTAGCATTATCTACTGTATAATAAATATATATTAAAAATTAAACACATCTAGGATTTAAAATTTTATAGTATAAGGAAAGACAGATACTCGCCTTTGCAGAATAGCAGAGACGGAAGTAAACATGGAGGAAAAAAGTCAAGGAAGCTGTGAGCTATAAGTCTTAGCTCTTCTACCCTGATAGACTGAGAGTTATGGATGATCCACATGTGTGAATGTACTCTTAGGGTTTCAGTGGAAATGGAGGAGGCAGGGATGCAACCAGTTGCTGAGGAGAATGAAGCTGTTCCAACATGCTGTGCTTTTTTTCGTAGGTTTTTTGAGAAGGTTCCTTCATCATAGTACTGAAGGTAATATAACACTGGAGGTTTACCATCTTGCTGAGGTTGACAAGGTTTTCTACAGCTGAAAAGGGCTCTCTCCTCCAAAAGCTTTGCTGAAAGGAAGGAAGAATTTTGAGAATGACTATCTATCTCCATTGCTCTCCCTGAAACAGATCTTACCAGAGACATTAGCAGGAGGTCATACATTCCTCTTCTCCCATGATAGGACATCAAGGCTATCCTGAGAAGACTCAGTCTGCCTATCTGTAAAATAAGTAGAACATCCTAACACATCCTTCTCAGGAACTCAACTGACAGTACTATTAAAGTAGATGTAGTCTGGCTCCTTCTCTGGAAGTGTACCTTGAAAATAAATGGCAGAAAAAACTGAAATCAGTGAGAAAAGCAGCATGCACAGACATACTACAGAGTACAGAAAGCAAACATATTTGAAAGCAAAGAAAGTGAATAAATAGTTCAGGACAGATTCAATCTTTTTACATGAAAGGAAAACTTAAATCTTCCTGCATCAGCCTGAATTTATGTCTTCCACCAATCCTTGATTTACACAAAGGAAAGAAACTGCTGATGCATATGCTGGCCAATACAGCCTCACAAGTTTATATTCATGTCAGTCAATTTAGTGATGTCCATTATCACAGATTTTATTTGACTAGTTTTGAGTTCTGCATTGATGGGTTTCAGGAATCACAGTTAGAAAACTTGGTTCACTAAGAAATATAGGGATAGTTCTTCTTTTACAGTTGAATTTCAATTGTTGAAAATGTCTAAACAAGTTATTAATGATCTAGAATATAAATTCATCATAACAGATTTAAAGAAATAACATCAAGTAGCTCTTTGTCCCATGAAAAGTCACACTGAAGTCAATGAGACTATTGTTGGAATACAGGGCCAGATTAACAGCCCCTCCACCAGACTGCCTACCACCAAGGGACTCCTCCCAATCTGGGGCCATGGCCTTCTGCCCCTATGGACTCTCTCCCTCCACCTAAGGCCCTGCCCCCACTAGAACCTTACCTCCCACCCTCAGCTGGGGCCTTGAACCTCCACCACAGCAACCTGGGAATGAGCTGGCCTTTGAGGGGGCCTGGGCCCAGGGACTACACATCATGGTGCCCTGCACCACCCCCGGGGCAAACCAGCCAGCCTGAGAGCAGGGCTGGGGCACTGTGAAGCATAGCCTCTGGCACCAGGACTCCACTCCCCACAACCCAGTGCTGGCAGGGGCCCCTCCCAGAGACCCCCAGGCTCCACCAGTACTATGCAGGTAAAGCCAGATCAGCACAGGGACCTTAGGAGCTGAAGCCTGGGGCCCCCCTTTAGGCAGTTGGCATAAGGTACTACTCAATCTAAGTAACATATCACAATCCAACTCTAAGAACTTCTATATAATTATGAACTTTAGTTGCCTTGTTAAATATCCAGTAGATCAGTTTCTGGCCTTATGACATAGTGAATGTAGTTGAACTCTTTTTTCCATAACTCTGATGGCATAGCAATGGACCAACCTCAAAAGGTTTATCATCTGCTCTATAGTCAAAAAAACCATCCAAAAGTCAGGTGTCTTCTCTAAATCAGAGTTTGCAAAACTGAGATGAGACTCATGTAAGAACAGGCTTCTGCAGAAGACTCCTGTATTTCCAGTTTTGGTCCTGAGCAGAAGTGCTAAGAGCAGACTTGCTAGTTTGATTTGGGTTCTGATCACATAAGAACCACATTACTGAAGATTCATTAGGCTCCAAAGAAAGAGAATGGGTTTCTTGTTTTATCCATACCAGTTATCCATTTCTAAAAAGGCTCTAGAATAATAATACCAAAACACTTCACATTTTTTGTAGCATCTTTCATCCAAAGATCTCAAAATACTTTACAAAGGGTGGATAAATGTTATTAATCCAATTTTATAACTTAAGCAATTGAAGCACAGAGAAGTTAAGCATGTCTGACATCATGCAGACTCAGCAGCAGAACCAAAATTAGTCCCAGGTCTCCTTGCTCCCATTCCATTGCTCAAATCATTAGATAAACAGGGCAAAAATTTACTTTGCATTAAAGTTTGTATCCCTTTGGTTATATTAGGAGACACTAAAGTGGATGTAAATGTAATTTAATCTACTTGATACCCCTTTACACTGCCAAAATGGTATATGGTGTCCCTAGTGCGAATGAAAACCAGATTCTTTCTCTCCTCCTATGAACAAAAACTGTCTTACAGTGCTTAGATAGCAGATAGTCATCTTTGAAGAGCTTCAAAATTTTTCATCTTGGACTGAAAAAAAAAGATCTGTGCACATTCATAATCAAATATGATCTTTTGGAAAGCAATATCAGTGAGCACTCAAATATGCAAATAAATCTTTTCTTCACTTACTACATATACTCATGTATAAGACAATCCGTGCATAAACCGACCCCCCCCCCATACTGATCCCCCAAAAGAGGCAAAAATGGATGACCTGTGTATAAGCCAAGGTCCCCTTTTGGCCTCCTCCCCTAACTCCCCCCACATAGCTCCACTGTTTTCCCCTGGAGTTTCCAACACCCTTCCTAACCCCCAAACCCCTGCCACTGCTTTTCCCTGTCCCCCGCATCTCTTTCTGCTCCCTGTTCTGTCCGTTCCCCCTGCTGTTTCTTTGCTCGCCACTATCTTATTAACTCCCTGCTGCTGTTCCCCTGTTCCTCAACACCTTTCTGCCCCTTTCCCCATCACCCCCCAATCCCTACCACTGCTTTTCCCAGCCCCCCAGACATCCCCCCAACCCCTGGACCCTGCCACTGCTTCCCTGGCCTCCCTGAACTCCCCCCCAACCCCGAGGCCAAGTCCCCCCAGGACCCCCTTACCTGGCCGCTCCAGATGCTGAGGTCCCCTCCTTACTCTAACCCCAGCCCAGGCCAGCTGCCCAAGATGGCTGCCCCGGCCACACTGGGGCGCCAGCCTAGAGCATGCAAATCTTGGCTTATACACAAGTATATATGGCACTTTGCCTTCACCCTTTTCAAATGAAACTCCATTCTTTATCCAAACAAGCAGAACATAAAAAAGGAAGAGACTGTCTACATATACAGAATTCAAAGTCAAATGTGACACTTATATCATCTGATCTGACCTCATGTATATCACAGGTCATTAACTTTCACCTAGTTGCCCCGATACTCAGCTCAGAAACTTGTTTTTGGCTAAACCAGTTCCTCCAGATAGCTGTCCAGTTCTTTATCTGAAGACCTCGGTTGTTTGCTCCAGTCATGAATTGCTCTCCCTGTTAAAAAAACTGAGCCTTTTTTCAAGTTTAAATTAGCCTGGCTTCACCTGCCAGCTACTGGTCTTGCTATGCCTTTCTCTACTAGATCTAAGAAACTTTCTGTATTCAGTATTTTATCTCCACAAATGTACTTATATACTGTAATCAAGCTCTCAATCTTCCTTTTGTTAAGTTAAAAAGATTGCTAAACATGCATTGTTTCTCTCTAAGGCTGCAAGAACCCATTTCTTCCAAACAATGGTTGCCTTGGTTAAAGAAAATTACAAACTAATTATCTGCAAATTTACTATTGATGCACCTGTACGTTACTGTGTTTTCTAATTGAAATCTACCTTAGAGGTAATAGATTCATAGCCATTTACTAATCAGAGACTGTTGTGTTAGTTAAGTCTATGGAGCAATGACAATTTTGTTTTAAAAGTCTCTATCTCAGAACATACTGTATGTGTTCCCAACAATGAAGGCTACAGCATGTGTGGTGAAAAAAAACAGATGGCTGATTAAAAAAAATCACTGATGCATTTTCATAATCACTTTCAAAACTCAGTTATGATTGTCATAATTATCTAGTACTACAGCTACACGCCACACTGTTGAACAAGAAAAATATGTAAACAAATGAGATTCTGTGACACAAAGAGCTGAAAAACTAAGGGTCATCATTGGCAGATACAGGAAAATACAAAAGAAATAGAATGGAGGATGTGGTATATATCTTGAATGTTTTGAAGGCTGGGTGAAGGGCAATAGTAACCTTAGAAATATCAAAATAGATGAGGTGGTTTTATAGTAATTTGTGGGAAAAAAAGAGTAGGAGCATTGGTGAACAAATAGGCATCTCTACTAAACATGTCAGTAAATGGTGCTGGGCAAAAAAGGTACCAAGAAAACATTAAATTCTCCCTCTTTTCAACATAAATCTGGAGATTGCTGGCCAAGTCATTTTACAGAGATGACAGGCCCAGAAAAAGTTACATGATTTTTGAAACACTTCATAGCATAGATACCTTCAATATAGATACAGTATAAATACGCTGTCACTACAATACTGAAAATTTTCAAAAAAAAAAAAGGTGATGGACAGTTTTTGAAATTCCATATATTTACAACTCATCTGATTTTTTTTTTTTTTTTTTTTTTTTTTTTTTACAAATGTCCCAGAAAAATTGTACCCAGGGTTTAGATACAGCATGTGAGATATTAAAGGACACTGGTTTCTTTGGGGAAAATTTGGGCAGTGCAGAAATTTGGAACCAGACATAACAGATAATTACATTAAATCTTGACTATGAAATGGGAAACACCATTCCATAATACAATAAATCTTGCACTGTTTCAGTGCTATTAACGATTCTCTGGCACTTAATAATGTAAATAATGTATTAATCACAAATAAAAAAACAAGTACTAACTATTTGATATCACTGATTTGATCTAGACAACATTTTGATCCTGCAAGTGATAGTAACTGTGTATTATGCTATATAGTTCCATGTGAAATACCATTGAGAAGAGAATGTTATTGGTCTTTTTAGTCATATATTCAGTGATTGAAGTAGACTGAAACAGTGAGTGAGTTGTCACCATTCTGTCAAAGAGAAGTAGAAGATGAGAGGGAACACTGAAATCTGCTAATGAAAAACACTGTTTAACTGAGAGGTATTCATTATTAATTAACAGTATTGCTTTTATGCAAGTCAGTTAATGGAAAAGGAAAAGCAGCACTTCGCTCTGCTTCTCCATACTTTAAACTTCTAGATATATTTAAATTCTACAGTGACTTGTTTTGCTCTGCAACCATTCCAAAATTTTTCATAGGGTCAAATCATCCCATATATTTTTATGTGAGATTTTGGAAATGTTTTTACAGAGTCCAGTGAAAAAGACTGTTTTGACTTTATTTTTGTGTGAAAGCAGTTTAGCTGTTACATGATTTGAATAATGATAGTAGTGTAAAAATGAGTAAATAGGACACTATTGTATACAGAGAATGGGCCAAATTCCAATCTTAATTACAGTGATGTAAATCCAGAGTAATTCCAGGTTTACAAGCTTTTTATCAATATTCAAGCAATGCTTTTTTTGTGACGTATGCAGGGATACTGAGTACTGGCATATTTTTTGCCCAGCCCACTGCCCAGCTGGGTGCAGATGGTCAGCAAGAGAAAGAGTACTGGCACCTTTAAAACAAAAAACAAAACAAAAAACAAAAAAACCCAAAGCACTGAATGCAAGGTAGTGCAAATTGTGACTAACTCTAATATAACTGTTATCAGTGATATCAGGATCTCATTCTGTGAAACAACAGATTAGATTAGATTAGATCTACCCAGTTAGGGCAAATTAGCACTGGCTGCATTATAAATTAGAGCATTTCAAACAATTTGTGGGAGATAATCCATACCCTCTCAAAACCTGATCAATCAAACAACCTATTATTTTTGTCTCCAGCAAAGTGATTGCAAGACCATGATTAACGGTAATTGTGGAAAGTCAATAGGCATAACTTTGGGTTAAATATCATATTCTATCAGATTACAGTGAAAAGATTTTGGTTTGTTGTACAACTTGAAAAATGAAATAATGGGTTTTATAGCCTTAGACAAGACTGAAAAGGAAATCATGTCAACTGAAACATGAATCTTCATTGATCTAAATAAGGTAAACAATATACAGTAGATGATGAAAGATGGGATGGAACAGTGCTCTGAGGTGGTACAGAGAAAATGCTTTTTAGATAGGTGGCTAGGGTGTTTCTAGATGGCTGCTTGGCTCAAATGTTCAGGGTCAAACTGAAGGCCAAATTTGCCCCCAAAGTCAGCAAGAGATGAACATTGAGGATTTTTCTCTTTCCCCTGCAGCATTGACCATGGATGGCCAACTACGATTATCAGGGCATATCTCACTAACCAATTTCCTGTCATTCTAGGGACCTTTGTCATCAGTGACACATTAGTCTCTTCTGTCCTTTCCTTGTGACATACAAAACAAGTTTAATTTCCTAAGGACTTGAAACACTCACCTCACTGGGCTCAATAAAGGATATTTGTACAAAATTCAGTGGCCACTGATGTACAGCTGACCAGACTAGAAATGATCTCACGGTACCTTGTGATCTTAAAATGCAAAACTATAAATCTTTGACAGTTTAAGATATCTTAAATCTAGCTCACATGAAAAGTAAATATGAGTTACCCCTCTATGTGCATACATGGGTCTGTTACTACAGTGCATGAAAATCTTGTATAGGAAAGTTATTACTATATGGTTAACCAGAATTTCACATTATTTATAGTTATTTCATCATGACCATTTCAGATCATTTAGCCCAAACACCTGCAGTATGGGTGACATTGCGTTGCAAAGTTTTAGTATTATTAGGTTTTTATAACATCTACTATTTCTTTTCTAAAATGCACTGAATTGTAATCATAAATAAGATTCCATGAACTCACATATTAGGTTATTCTACTGTCTATTGAACCTCAAGGTTTCTACAAGGTGATACTTCATCTGACGGTTTTTAATCTCAGCCTTTACTCACAGTTATACTAATGAAGATCACAGTAACACATGTAAATCTGCTGAAGTCACAATGAATTTACCACAGTGCAACTAAAAGCAGAATTTTGTGCTCAGGTTTCAGAGACTTCACTTAAAATTGTGCATATATGTGACTTGATATGCTTCTTTACAGACAAAATTCAGGTGTTATATATAGTTATAAATTAGGAATAACTCCATTAAGAGGAGAATCTGGTAGTAATTTGATGATCTCACTCCAGTTCCCAGTAGATTGATTTAAACCAGGAAAATACACCATAACAACTGCAAGAATTAGCACCCTGGATTTTTGTTCTTAAATAGTAAGTTGAAGGATAAAAGGGCATGAAGTGTCTCTACCAGATGTTAGCCCTTTAGAATAAGCACAAGGAGTATTTGTTGGGCAGTATGGGAAAGCTTTCAGTCTTACTGTTGATGCTGTACTTTGCTGGTGTACCTCAGTCTGAAAGACTGTCAATCTTATTAATTCCATGAGCACTAAAAATCATTTTAAAAACTCTCTCAGGACTTAACTGTCTTATACTAGTAAGAGTCTTAAATAATTTGACTACAAATCACTAGAGTGGAATTTCACAGAATGGAAAAAGATCCCAGATTTGCTAATCACCAAGAAAATGATTTCTAAGAATTGTTTAGGTTCTCGATACAGAGGTTTTTCTAGCAGCTAGCAAATACTCACTTCCCAATTTTTAAATTATGAATCCATTGTGATTATGAATCCACCATTTCAGCATTCTTCAAGAAATAGGAGGCAGTCCAACCCACAGGTAAATCAATGTGAGTGCAATCAGGCCATGAGTTCATAGTGTGCGTCCAGAAAAGGTCTTTCCAGGTCAGACTCTATGCATTTAGAAAATGGGCATGAGGTATCTGGACAAGGAAGAGCTCTGTTGTGGCAATGTTTAGCAAAGTAGAAAAGAAATAATGAAAAGGGTATCTTTGTATTTTGATAAATTTTAAAATTCAGTATTTTTCAGGGAGCTCTACTGTTTGATGTTGGTTTAAGAAACAGGGCCAGTTTCTCTTTCTGGGCCTTCCCTTCTTCATGGCATAATCAATGTGTTGGCAGAGAAAGAGGGAGAGACCATGGTGGAACTCTACACCTGCCGTTCTCCACTGGTATACGTTTCATTAAAGGAACATACACTAGTGATGGATCTTAGAGCAGGCTGGCTGCTGCTCTAAAACTCACCAAGACTGGGATTGGGCTAGGATCAGAAAGTCATAAGCAACATCCTGATGCCCTTCTCCTCCCCGCCTCAGAGGAGAGGTCTAGTGCAGGAGAGAATCTGCCCTCGCACGTTAAATGCAGAGCTCTGGTACTCCTTGGGGGCACACATTCAGTGAATTGCCACATCTCCTCAGTTTCAAAACCAAATGTTTTCAGTACTTGCTGTTTTCCCAAGGCAAGCATAGAGCTCTGAGATTCTTCCACTGCCTCCATCGTCTTACTTTGAGCCAGTGGCACTACGGCATTACTCTACAGCCACTAGAGGGAAATACAGCCTCCCTTCATGCCACTGTTACTTCTCCTTCATGAGTCAGTTCTCTTTTCCTGATTTAATCCAAAGATATCAGCTCTGTAACACAACCTATCTCAACTAAAAATGGCAACTCTAAGGGCCTCTGCCAGGGGTCTGCCACCTGTGACTCTGGAATCTCATGTGGCTCTTTGGCTGCTTCCTTATGGCTCTGGGATCTGGTCCCCACATCCCCTGCCAAGGGACCCTACAGCATGCGCCCTGGTCCAGCTCTCCCCACCAGGAGGCTACGCTCATTGCATGTCTCAAAACACCTGGTTATTGAAGGAATTTTTTAAAATGGCTCTTCTTATTCTTTGGGTTGCTGTCCCCTGGCCTATGCCAAACCTACACCATTAATGGTCAGTATCCTCAGGTGCCATGTGCCCGCTTTGTACTGCACTTCTAGCATTTTGTGGCTGCAAAAAGTTTCTGGCCAACACACTGAGGATCATCCCCATGCAAGAATGATTCTGCTAGGTGATTCCAATGACAAGTCACCACAGAGGTTTATACACCATACATCCTCCTTGCAATCTGCACAACAGGGAAAGAAGGGTTGGATGGGATATAATTGGGCCACAGTCACCTTAGCTATGTTTACATCCCATTCTGACTGAGACAATCCAGAACACACTAGAGCATATCTCAGGCTGCTTTAAGGAGGATGATATGTGGAAAGCAGAACCAAATTCCAGGGCAAGACATGTTGAAATTTTACTCTGCCTTTGGACACCACAATCTGATTTGTGCTCCTTTGCATTTTGGCCATATCCATGGTCTGCCCCACATTTCTTAGCCTCTGCCATTGCAGTGTCGAAGATGCACACAGAAAAGTTGAACATATAGAGTTTTTGTTTTTCCCCTCCAGCGAAATGGAATTTTCTTGCACAGACTCTAAAATACCTGGGACCATTCTCCCAAAAGAAATTATTTATAGGTCAACCCAGTTGCAATGCTAGTAATAGTATATCATCCTCGTGATCTTACCTTAACTGGAATGAAAAAGGATGTCAAATGCAATGTACTTAACTGCCTATCTTATATATTCCTGAGTAAACATTTAAATGCTACATCTTTGCCAGATAAATGGTTGCATTTAATCTTCTGCTTTTCAGCTCAAGGAGTGACAGCCTTAATCCACTTCAAGCAGACAGATAAAAGTTCCCTTAAACAAAATATGCAGGTCATGAAATTTCAATTGAATTTATATTGTAGCATTCATAAGCTGTGGACAGCTGGAGATTTACTTGTGAGTCAGTGAACTCTTTGAACAGTACAGAAACTATTTCTTTCATAATAGTGATAGTAAATCTTCTAAATCTTACAGACATAAATGGAGTAGATTTGAGGGATCTGATTGGTTGAATATGTCAGACTGGCCTTTAATTATGCTGAAAACTGAGGCTATGTTCACATGTAAACTGTTATTTTGAAATAAGTTATTTTGAAATGAGTTATTTCAAAATAAAGTCCTTATTTTGAAATAATTCAAATTAAGGGAAAAGCTCAAAGCGAAATAGCATGTCCAAACACAGGACTTGCTATTTTGCATTAGGAGAGGGGTACCATGGGAGGTGTGGCAACATGGCCCCCTCCCTGGGCCATGCCTCCACCCAATAAAGGCTAAAAGGAAGGCACCCTGGGAAGGAGAAGGGCAAAAGTGATATTTCAAAATAATGGTTATTTCGAAATAACACGTCTGAACGTCATTGTTTCAAAACAACCGTTTTGAAACAACGGCTATTTTGATTTCATGCAAGGTTTTACTGTTTCGAAACAATGGCTGTTATTTCGAAACAACAGGTCCCGTTGTTTAAAAATAACGGAACGTCGTCTGGACATAAGAAATTTTATTTTGAAACAATGGCTGTTGTTTTGAAATAAAACTCTCGTCTGAACACAACCTGAAAGTCTTAGGTTCATTGTTATATATCCATCCCCTTCTAGAGCTAAGTCAATCTAAAGTCTTGTATTTGCTTATTCCTTTATGGATAAGTCCTAAAACTGACTTCTTCCAGTACCATCATTTATTAAAAACTCTCCATCACCACAGTTAAATTATGTGGTAAACAAAGCTTAATAACTCATAACTGCAGTTGTGGACTCCTTCAGAGCACTGTGTGAATAAATTGCAGATTCAAGGTTCTTTTTCTTCCTGTTTGTAGCATTATAAGTCTGAAAATGCAGTTCTCCTGGCAATGTATATTTTATTTATCTATTATTTTAGAGATGATTATGTAAACTTTCTAATTCATCTGATTTTCCAAAATATTTTTCTGCTACCTGTCTCCACAGGTACTTAGCTCTTGTCCAACCATTCCGCCTTACCAGCCTGAGAACAAGATCAAAAACTATTCAAGTCAATTTATGCCTGTGGGCAGCATCACTTATTCTAGTGTTTCCTGTGTGGGTCTACTCAAAAGTGATTAAATTCAAAGATGGCTTGGAGAGTTGTGCTTTCGATCTAACATCACCAGATGATGTACTTTGGTAAGGATCTAAATATATGTAGGCCAGGCTCTCAGACACTCCACTAACCTCAGTTCTGGTTCACACCAGTTGAGATTTGGGCTTATTTTGTTTGCAGCATTTCTGTTGTCTAACATAAGAGCACAGATGAATGAGCTGACCTTTCATCTCCTTCCTGGCAGTTCAGAGTGCAATAACCATTAAAGTAGTCCTAGATATTATTATTAATATTGACAGGCTCAGCAAAACTGAATGACTGTAAAGCTACATTGATGTGCAGCAGTGGAGGATATGATCTGGAGTGCTTAGCCTCCAAGCTGGAATTAAGCATCTTCTTTTCCACATAGAGAGCCCTCAATGCTCAGTCTGTGCAGAGAGGGTATACTGATTTGAGGGTATGCCCCAGGAAAAAAAATAACCTATATTTCCCAAAACACACATAGTACTCCACTATCTGGAATTCAGGCCGTTTCCAAATTCCTACTTTATTTATAGAATTGTCATAGGGCAGAGGAGTAAAAGTAAAAGGTCGGGATTTTTAGATGTGCTAGGAACAAAAGATAATAGAAGTCAATGGAAATTGTACTGTTGATGTCAATGACAGCAAAGTTAGGTCAACATTGAGCACTTCAGAAAATGTTGATTCGGTAGTTAGCTTTTATTTACATGTTGCATGTTCTTTCAGAATGATGCCCAGAGTACATAAGCCAGCAACTGTTCATTGTGCATCTTGTCATATAATTAAAATGTGACCAAAATGTTCAGAAGAGTACTTTGGTTTTGTGTCTGTTTTTGAGGGCCTAGCTTGGCAGTTTATTCTCAAAAGTGCTGAACATTCACAGCTCCAATTGACTTCAGCTGAGGTTCCAAAAGTGAGGTTTCTGGACATCCGCAATCAGAGGCCACTTTCTGAAACAAGTGCTGCATGTAAAAATGCTTTATCTAAAAATGTCTATTCTTTCTGCATTTTGTTTTACAGGTATACACTTTATCTGACTGTAACAACTTTCTTTTTTCCATTACCACTGATATTCATTTGCTATATATTAATTTTATGTTACACATGGGAGATGTATCAGCAAAACAAGAAAGCTGGATGGTAAAGTATCATTCCAAGTATTTTGCGTTCCAATTATGTTAATAGGGGTGTGAATAATTTGTTTGCAATGGGTCAAGTCCTGAAAGGCAGTACATACTCTTCACTTATATGATGTCAGTGAAAACTGAGGGCACTCAGCAACTCAAAACAGACACACAGCATTTTGTAGTGTCAGGTCTATAATTAGGTTTGGTTTGGTGGACAAACACCTTCTCAGATATGAATGTTGTCTCATTAAACAATGGAACAGAATTCTTATTTGAAATTCTCTTCCAAAACACAGTGGGTATGTCTACACTGCAAGGGTTTTTTTGTTTGTTTGTTTGTTTTTTGAAATAAGGAGGCTTATTTCAAAAAAACTTTATGGCTGTCCATGCAGGCATTTTGGTATTTCAAAATAAGCACTTTGCTTTTTTGAAAAAAAAAAAGTGCTATTTCAAAATACTAAAACCCAGATTTATTTCAAAAGATAGATTCTTTCGAAATAGTTATTTCAGAAAAAGCCATTCCAAGCTGCAGAATAAGCTATTTTTGAAATAATGGTCCCATACCAGTGGGTTCCCAACTGTTTTTAGGCTGGGGACCACTTTTGTAGCAAAAAAGACTTTGTGGACCCCCCTGGCAGTAGCCACTGCAGGCAGGATTCAGCCAACATGGCTAGCATCTGGGTGGGGAGCAGGAGCCACTGCGGCCATAAACCCCTTCCTGTCCTCATGCTGGCGTGCAGAGACACTGCTGTCATGGTCCCCAGCCAGCCCCTGCAGGGGAGTGAAGCCGAGCTGCCGCTGGCATCATCAGCCGGCAAGCGCCAGCAGCAGGTAGCCCTCTGCACTCCCCCACCCGCACTGGGATCCAGCCCCAGAGGAAGTATCAGGGGTGTGGTGCTGCTCCCCCTTGGGGCCAGAATCCAGCTGCAGCCCCCACTGGAGCCTGGCAGGGGTTGGGGGCACACAGAGGCCTACCTGCTGCTGCCTCTCACCAGCTGCCAAAGCCAGCAATGGCTCAGCGTCACTCACCTGCAGAGACTGGCTGGGGACCGTGGCAGTGGTCCCTTCACTTGCCAGTATGGGGACAGGGGGCCATGGCCACAGCGGCTCCTGCTCCCTGCTCAAATCCTGGCCACACGTGCTGAATCCTGCCCACAGTGGCGATGGCCAGGGTGTCCCAAAGTCTTTTTTGTTAAAAAAGTGTTCCCCAGCCTGCAGAGGGCTGGGAACCACTGCCCTGTACTGTTCTCTGCTGTCCCCTATTTTGAAACAGAGAGTCTAGCAAAGACTCTCAATTTCAAAATAATAACTCCTGCCTTATTTTGAAATAGAGTCTTCCCTGGACTCCTATTTCAAAATAATAATTTTGAAATGTTAATCTGAAATAATTATTTCAAAATAAATGTGATCTTGGGCAGTGTAGACATACCAATGAATCAAGGCTCATAGATTCATGCTGTTTAAATACCTAAAGCATTGAATCATTGGCTGTGTTCAGATGAGAGTTTTATTTTGAAACAACAGCCGTTGTTTCAAAATAAAACTTCTTATGTCCACATGACATTCCGTTATTTTGAAACAGTAAAACCTCACTTGAAATCGAAATAGCTGTTGTTTGAAATGGCTGTTTCGAAACAATGGCATTCAGACACATTGTTTCGAAACAACACCACCATTGTTTCGAAACAACTGTTTCAAAACAACGTCCAAAGGGCCTTATTTCAAAATAACCATTTTGAAATAACAGCTGTTTCGATAGCAGGCTTTCCCTTAATTCGAATTAATTTATTTTGAAATTAGGACTTTATTTCAAAATAACAGTTTACGTGTGAACATAGCCATTGTGTCTAACCTCACTTATAACATATATATAAATATAAGATCATATTTCAGCAGTTACACCTGTATTGATCTTTGTCACCCAGCTACCCACATTCTGAGCTGTATCAGTATTCCCCTCCTTTCCCTGCAAATCCCTACTTCAAAGGTTTATATACATAACCCAAATGAAACAAAATTCTAGCTGCAATTGTGCATATAGATTTTTATCTCCAGAAGTAATTATTTCAGCAAAATTTGATGGGAAAACAGTGTGGTTTTGTCTTTTGGTTGAAGGAGAGTTTAAAAAAAAAATCTAATGCCTTCAGGTGCTCACTGCATTAGAACTTTAGCTAGAAGTAGCCAAAGTCTTGATTAGAGCTGGTTGAAAATTATGTGTGAGGGACTCAGATAATTTCAGAGGAAAACCACAACAATTTTAATATTTGTCAGAAATTCAAATATCAAAAGTTGGTCAGAAACTGAAATATTTTTGCCAAAACCCAAAATATTTCAGCTTAGAAATGTTGTGATGCCTTTGGGAAGTACAAGCTCAGGTTTCTCAGGCTCCCATTCTCCTCTGTGGGCCAGGTGCTCAGCCATACTACATCTCCCCAAATGCACCCTCGTCTTCCCTCATGAGAAACTCTGGTCACAGTAAAGGATGGATAAAGAAGCCAGCTCATAAAAAACTCATAGGCTGTGTCTACATCTGAAAGCATAGTTTGGACTTGCTTAGTCTGAATTAAGCAGTTCTGGGTTAGCTCAAACTAACCACAGGTTAGTTTAAACTAACCATGGCTTTTTAGTTCAAACTAGCCACACAGCTTTTTCATTCAAACTCACTTTTTAGTCTGAACTAAAAAACACAGCTAGTTCAAACTAGCATGACTACGTCACGCTAGTTCAAACTAAAATTTGAACTTACTGTTTGAACTTACTGTTCATAGTAACTAATTCGAACTAAGCTTTTTCAGTTCGAACTAGGCAAAGCCTAGTGTAGACAAGGACCAGATTAGTCTGGATTAAACCTCCTTAATCTGAACTAATTTGCTAGTGTAGACGTAGCCATAGATGCCAGTGTCAGAAGAAGCAGCAAGGAGCACTGTGGCACTTAAAAATTAACAAATTTATTTATCACATGAGCTTTTGTGGTAGCAAATCACACTTCTTCAGAAGAGATCAGAATGATCATCTAGCAAAATGCTGGTCACAAAACCTCACTCACCCTCTCCTGTAATAAACCTCTAACCTCTGACTGTTAGTAAAGTCCTCAAATCATGATTTAAAGACTGTAAAGTGCAGAGAATTCACTAGCAAGTGAGCTGTGCCCCATGCTACAGAGGAAGAAGGAAAAACCTCAGAAGAGAATTGGGATAGGAGACAACCAAATGATAGCACCCATGAGGCTGTGCAGCAGCACAGCCAAATCAATATATTTTGGTTTTTGGACAAAATATTAGTTTTCAGGCATTCAATTTTTCAGCAGAAAGCAGAAGCTTTTAATGAAAAAAAATGTGCATAGTCAAAAAACACCATTTTTCATTTAAAAAATTGTTTTCAACAGAATATTTTCAACCAGCCCTACTTACATCTCTTCAAGCTCCTCGTGTGCAGGAAGGCTACACAAACACCATCATCTATTACAGGGGGCTCTTCCTCTACATCAGTGTCTGCAACTTTTGTGTTGCCTTGGACTCCAACAGTTCCATAAAGGGACCAGTGTGCATAGGTTATTCAATTGTAGTATAGCCCTGCATAGTTTGAGGGAAGTTCCCTTGCATCTTTCTTATCATGCTTTGGCACAGTGTTTGTGCCCCAATTAATACAATGAAATGAGAAGTAAGTATGGGCACCAAACTGCTGGGTTATTCTTGATTATAGCAAATTATCATTAACTGAGCCTCTTAAAAAATAATCTTAGGGCTGCCTATACTATTGAACCCATACGAACATATTCGGCCTTGGCAGAAGCAGACACAATGCCACTGAAATAGCAATGAAGTCCTTGGGAGTTGTGCCTGCTTCTGTCAGGACTAAAATCTGCCCAAAATACACTGACTTCACTAAACTGAACTTTCCCATCTGTTCTCTTCATTTTATAGTAACAGTTCTTACCATTTGTGTTGCAGTTACAATACCAGTATCCCAAGACAAAGGGTCCTGAGACTGACCAAGATGGTGCTTGTGCTGGTCGGTGTATTTGTTCTAAGTGCTGCCCCATACCATGTGATACAGCTTGTGAATCTTCGGATTTCTCAACCCTCACTGACATTCTATGTAAGCTATTACTTCTCAATCTGCCTCAGCTATGCCAACAGCAGCATTAACCCTTTCCTCTACATACTACTTAGTGGGAACTTTCGGAAGCGTCTGACTCGGTGCACAAATGTCAAGCTCAAGATGACAGAACGTGAAGTTAACAACATTGAAACCACATTAAGGTCAAGCTTTTAAAAGGAGGGTTTATTCAATAAGAGAGATGAATTGCATATATGTCTGTTTTTATGGTTGAACTAACTAGGCTTCATTCCCCTCTCATTTATTCTACTGTTGCTTAGGAGTGACTTTATCATAGTCAATCAACTTATATCAGTGTAAAACTAGTGGGAAAGACTAATCAAACCCACTTTTTGAATATTAGACTATGCAGTAGAAGGCTGTTGTGCAACAGTATTCTTTTTTATTGTGAAGCTGACTCCCTTATGATAATACTACAAGCATAAAAATCAAAATTGCTTCTAAAATGTGTAGCTTACTGGCAGTACAAGAAAGAAGGACTGTCTGTGGCTAGTATGTTCACAATTCAAGAATTGACATGGCTATTAGCCACTAATCCACCATGTCCATGGCATTGTGTGTAATGTCATTCACATGATGGGTTAATTTTTAATAACAAGCCAAAAATTACTAACTACCAACCAGTCTGAAGGCAGCACTACTAGCTATTGATTTTCACCAATCATACAGTAGTCTAATTGGCTTTGTCTACACTACAAAAGTTAGTTTATATTAACAGAGTCGAACTAATAAGTTCGACCTTAATTCGAACTAAACCTGACCTTAGTAAGTCAAATTAACAAAGTGCACTAACTCAACTTAAACATTAAGTCAAATTAGTGCACTTTATTTTTTCAAACTAACTGCCCTAATTCAAACTTATTTAGTATGAATCAAGGCTTGATCCTGGTCTACACTGCCCTTACTTTGAACTAAGAATCAAACTAAGCACTTAGTTCAAACTAAATGCAGGTGTTACTAATTCAAACTAAGCTTTCTTTAATTCGAATTATGGAATAACATACTTCAAACTAGTGAAAGTCTATGGTGGACAGGGACTATGTTAGTTCAAATTAAGGGTCCGTAATTCAAACTAACTTGCCAGTGTAGATGCACGCATTGAGTGCCCGTCCCTGCAACTATTAACAGATAGGGGAGAAAAAGAAAAAAGGAACTTGGAGGGGAGGTAGAGAAAGGCATTCAAATTCAGCTTTATACATATGCTTATGAACTAAGAAAAGAATGCGCTGAGATTTATATACCATATACAGCTGAAAATATTAAACACATGTTTGCACAAAAAGCTGTGTCTTTTGGGGATCTTTGATTCTTGTTTTCAAAACCACCATTGCCAAGGTGGCCTTATAAAAGAGTATTCATTCCCAAAACTCCTCAAGTGTGGTCTCACTGAAGTCAATGGCAAAACATTCATTGACTTCAATAAAGGAAGAATTGGGCCTAACATTTCCAAGTATTGCCAGCATCTTAACTGTATGATTTCCATTAAGATTGCCATTCTGTGGCAGAACAATACCTTGGGGCATAATCAAATTAGCAAAACTTCTATTGAAATATTGAAAAAAATGAGAGTTTTGTCTCAATAAGCAGTGCAACAGGACCTTGATTACATAATATAGCTGAAATAATTTTTACTTTGATAATTCTAAGAACTTGATCAATAGAACATTACTCAAGGAAACTACTGAAACAGTTTGCAACTCAGCATTTTTCCTATTTTTTTCAGGCTCTATCTCTCAAATTTTCAGTAGCTCAGAAGTCAAAATGATAAATATCAAGTTCCTTTCTGTGAAGAATGCTTGTTCATTTATTTACCATTTAACGGAAAATTTTACATTAAGAGTTAAAAGAATAAACACTTTTTCATTTGTATTTCTTTATTTTTGTTAACAACCTGGGTTTAAAAGTATTCTATGCCTCTAAAACAAGCAGTTGAGAGTAAAGAGAAAACAGCCTAATGAGACGGAGGAAAAAAATCTTTACAACCTTATTTTATTTTAAATTACTCTGGAAAATGAAGCATTCCAGTCAGAGATTTAGTATTACTTCCAGCTAAAATAACTTGGAAGACAGAATATATAGATCTGAAGGAAGAATCTGTTCATATCTACAGGGGTGATTTGTAACAGGCAATGAAATGACTCTTGTTACTGCCATCAAACTAAAATATTGTGTATGCGCGCGCGCACGCGCGCGCGTGTGTGTGTGTGTGAGCAAGGGAAGTGTGCCACCTTGTTGGCTACCAGTTTGAAGGCTGAATCAGAAACCTCCAGAGATAAAAAGCATGAACTGCTACAACTTAAGCTAAAGAGTCAAACCCTCGTACTGTAACAACTCATAGCCTCTGTGGATCTGCACAGGGTGGGGCTTGTTAAGCACACTCACTGGTGCAGGGAGGAAAGGTATGTGCATTTCCCACTAATGTAAATAATTTTGGTGTAGTTTCTCCAAGGAGCTTTTATAATTTCATAATACTTCCTTGAAGACATTTGTAATTTCATAGGTGTTGATTATAGTTCCAGCTTTAAACAATTTGCTTTCTAGGTGGGTACAAAACACTAAATAAAACACAGCTCCTTGAGTTAGGATGCATTAAAGCTTTACTGCCCCTTCTGTATGGTTCTGCATCACACATAGTTTCTTTTATTCAAAGTTATGGTAATAAGTTTAGAGAAAAACTTTGATATTTAAATTACACTGTTCTGCCTGAAAGGTTTCAAAGATGCTCAGATAACAAAACATAAAAATATATCAAGCCCTTATTAGACTTTGTGTGAAGTATGACTTCAGAGGCATTATGGACCTGATCTTGTTCCCACTGAAATAAATAGCAACAGTGGATCTTTCTAGCACCTAATATTATATTAATTATGGAAACAGTGATGTCACTATCTAGCATAAATCATAAACTGATCGTTTATTTTGAGCTTTCAAGCAGGGAATTGGATCACTAGGGGTATGTCTACACTTACAATTTAATTTGAATTAATGAGGATTAATTTGAATTAAATTAATGTGTGGCTACACTGGCTTTCATTAATTCAAACTAAGGAATTCCTTAGTTCAAATTAATGAAAACTTACTCTGAAGTTATAAAACCTTGCTTAACTTCAAAGTAAGGGTTAATTCAAACTTATTATTTTGAATTCACCCGGTGTAGCAATGTTAAGTCGATCTAACCATTAGTTCAAATTAACGTTTTTTACCTTCTTCCTCCCAGGGTGCCTTCCTCTTTCTATATATAGGATAGGGACATGGCCTTTCTTGGGGGCCATCTTACCACACCTCCCATGGTGCCCCTCTCCTAATTTGAACTACCAAGTCCTTTTCATGGAACTGCTAGTTCAGATTGGTTTTCCTAATGGGGCTATGTTAGTTTGAATCAACTTAATTCAAACTAACCTTCTAAGTGTAGACATAGCCTAGGAGATTATAATGAGATGTGGAGCATTTCCTTTCTAGGGCCCTATTCAGCAAAAGCACTTAAGCATACACTCAACTATAAGCATGTTGTTAATCTCACAGCAGCAAGGCAAGCTGGGAATGTGGTTAAAGGCTGTGCTGCATTGGGACCTCAAGTTATCCATCCAAATTCAGCCCAGCACAGTGGTGTCTGAAAGTCGCCATCACCTTACAGATGTTTGCGGAATAGGGGCTCGCTGTGAAATGACTTAGGAGTCTCTGTGCAGTTCTCAAGGGACAAGTATTCATAAACATATCTAGCATCCTTTTTGTTAGTCCTAGCAGGAAGTTGCAGGATAAATGATTACAGAGACTGAAATGTTATCAGCTTTAGAAGTGGCTCCTTTCAGGTTGTTCACACTGATGGTCTTATGCAAGGGTACACTGCAATCACCTATTCTGTGCATTCTCCATAGTGCAGTAGAATCTTTGTTTTCCTGTGCTTTCAAATCAGCACTTGTCAGAATCACTAAAAGAAAGAAATTCACCACGGGTTCGGGAGGCTTTTCAGAGCAAAACAATATAATCAATGCCAACAGCAATCTAAATAGCACACCCCATGATTTCTGAAATGGGTGAGGTTTCATAACATGGCTTACAAAGTATCAAATCTGATTGTTTGCACAGGAGTTCTGGGCACAACCAGCATTTCTAATTTGTTGTGAGTATTCAAAATTCAATCAAGCAATATGTGGCATCGTGACACTCAGACAATATGTTTTAGTTTTAATTATTGTACTGACATTTCATAAATGTATTTTAGCTTATTAAATGTAAATTCCAAAGGGGAAGTGGTGTTAGTCTAGTTCAGCAAAACAAGGACTCCTGTGGCACTTTTAAATAATAACAAATTTATTTATCGCATGAGCTTTCATGGGAGAAAATCTGACTTCATCAGCTCTTTGAAGATGGGGAATTTACCTAAAAATTGTAAAAATGATAAATTCCCCATCTTCAGGATTCTGATGAAGTGGATTTCTCTGATGAAAGCTCATGCAATAAATAAATTTGTTAGTCCTTTAAAGTGCCACAAGACTCTTTTTTTAGTTTTTCATTAAATATAAATTATTCTTGAGGTTTAAGAGAACTTTTGTATTCACTTGGGGTCCATGGAACATGGCACAGTATTCCCAACTCTGAGGCAATCCACTATTGTTTTCCCACATCCATCACTATTCCCCTTTACGTCCCTAACACAAAAACACATAGTGACTACAGGAGCAGCTATGAGTCAGAGCCAATTGTGTGTTGTTGGAAAACCTGAGAACAGAGAAAGATTCCCTCTTATTTAAAGTGGGCAATTCCATTCATTTGTGGATACCTGCAACATGGACCTAGAGACAGCAATAAAGGTAGCTGCCATTAATTGTTTTGCTTATCTACTTATCTTGCTGCAAGGCCATAATGTAATCTTCAAATATTTCAGGATGCAAACTATGTATCTAGGGATGTTGCTTTACCAGCCTGCACTTAAGATTAGGGCAATAATTTTTGATACATTGCTTGAAAATCATTTGAAATAAAGGGAAAGGAAACTCAAGCAGAAAATGCCTCCCATATAGTAACTCTGACAGCACAGTACAGTAAAATAATCAGAAGGTCCCTAATCCAGAACCTTGCTGAGACCAGGCACCCTGTGTAATCTCAAAGATCGATAGAACTGCCCAAAGGATGCACACTACCTCAGGCAATATAAAGAGCAAACACTCCACACTTTCTTTATACGGGGATGCTTCCCATGTGGGGTTGCCATTTATAGTATTTTGCATACACATGTAAGAATTTGGATGCTGGAGAGACCCTGGAGACAAGAGCACAAGCACACACACAAACAGAGTTAGTATTCTCTTCAGTGCCTGGTAATGGAGGGTGCTGGTCCCGGGGATTGCTAAACAAATACATGTTTATGTTATAGTCATTTAAAAGTTGTTCTTTTCTTTTTGTTATGCTCTATTTTGTTGATTTTCATGTCTCTGCCCCCTTCCCTGCTGCCTTACCCCACATCTCTTTGTCTCCTCTTCTGTCCTCCTGATCTTCTGTGTCGTTCCCCTCTCACTATGTGGTCTGGGGTGCCACTATGCCTCTCTTATCACCACTAAATATTTCTAGAGACAAGGGATGTCGTCTATTTTATTGAACCAACTTCTGTTGATGGAAGGGACAAGCTTTTAAGCTACACGGAGCTCTTCTTCAAGTCTAGTAACCAGAGTGTCTGAGTTAAATACTAGGTGGGACAGATTGTGAACCTGTTATGTTTAACGCATACTACAAGTGATCTCCTAGAATGACATTGACAATTAAGGAGTAGCAGGCAGCAGCATATGTAACAAATCATTGTAAATTAGCCATAAAAAACTGTGTCTGGGACAGGATGGCACCCATCTCTGACAAATGCTCAGGTGTGCATGTGCACCTCTTTCAGTGTGTGGTGACTCCTTCTGACAGCTTCTCTGGTGGTTTTTCATGACTTGGCCCTCTCACTGAGCCTGTATGGAACACAACTCATATAGAACTTTTCCAAGATATTAGTCCACCAAAGTCTTTAAGCACCCCTGACCTTCATAGGGGACCATGCCTCCAGGATTTCCTGGAGACTCTTCACCCACTCTGGTCTGTTCTGGCCCCAGCTGGACTTCTTTACAGTTCAGATCCCCTTCTGGGGATTTATCACTGTCTAACTGTAGACCACTTCCCCAGTGGTTTATATGGGGTTGGAGGGGAAAATGACCCAGGCTCACCCACTACTTTAGATCTCAGCCCAGGAATCCTAAGAATAGCAGCCATACTCCACTAAGTCCCAACTGCTTTCAGTTCCCTGGGCCACTTTCCCATGAGCTCCATATTCACCAATGCTTCATCCTTACCTCAGGCCCAGAAGTGAGCCAGCCAGAAGCTCCTTGTCACTCTCATGGAACCCCGCCAGCACTGAGCTATCCATGGTGCCACAATCCTTCAGCCTGCTAGGAGCACATTTTCACTCCTCAAGTTTCAAGTAGCAACTGACTCCAGTATGCATTGCAGCTCCTTTTACATTAACCAGCAACTCTCTGATTGGCTAGACCCTTGCAGCTTCCTCTTGGCTTACCACAGTTCACATTATGCAGCTTGGAGGAGTTCTCTACTATTCTTTTCCTGTAATGGGTCTCCAGCAGAGGGCCTCAAGTCCTAGTTAGCCTCATCACAGACTCCAAAGTTCATGTTTTTTAGTGTGTAGCAAAGTTATGAATGTATTATATATTAATAGATTCAAAGGCCAGAAAGGACCAATATGCAGATTCCCTTAGGGTATGCCTACACTTACAATTTAATTTAATTTAAATTAAACTAACACATGGCTAAACTGCCTTTCATTAATTCAAACTAAAGAATTCTTAAATTTGAATTAATGAAAGCTTACTTTGAAGTTATAAAACCTCACTTAACTTTGAAGTAAGGGTTAATTCAAACTTATTAATTAGAATTAACCCAATGTAGCTGCATTAATTCGAACTAATGCTTTTTGACCTTCTTCCTCTCAGGGTGCTTTCCTTTTTCTATATATTGGGTGGGGGCATGGCCCTTCTTGGTGGCCATTCTGCCACACTTCCCATGGTGCCCTTCTCCTAATTTGAACTAGCAAGTCCTGTCCATGGACATGCTAATTTGAATTGATTTTCCTAGTGTGTCCATGTTAATTTGAGTTAATTTAATTCAAACTAATCATTATTAGTTTGAGTTAATTAGTTCAAATTAATTTAATTTGAACTAATCTACTAAGTGTAAACATAGCCTTAGAGGATGAGGACAGAGAGGTCAGAGATGTGGTGATTGTTTAGTGAAAAGTATTTGCATTTGCGTGATACAGTATTTTTGCCCATAGCGTTATCAATCTGTGAACTACCACACAGTTCTTTCTGTGCAAGCACTTCATTCGTAAGGAAAATGTTCTATAGAGAAAATAAATAATAGATGAACATGCATATATTCTAATAAAATTACCATAGATCACCCCTATTCAAGTTTGTGATTAGTCCTTCAAACCCCATACATGGAGTTTTTTTCGGTAGTCACACATTCATCACAACTTCAGCTCATATTAAGCAAAGACTATGCCAATTTTTCCAATCATTCCCAAAAGTGAGTGTCCTCCCTCCTTGGACAGAAGCTTCTGTCTATTTGCTGGATTGGAAAGAAATTCATGAGTCAGGTTAACTCATGCTATTTATCTGAAAATCCTTTCTTTGTTTGTTGGTCTCTGGAGAATCTAATCTCAGCAAATATATATGACCCTTTACAGGTGGTGGTGTTTGTATGAAGCTTTTACAACAGAGAAGGGCAACAAAAATTATTAGGTCCATGGAACAGTTTCCATACAAGGAAAGATTAAAAAGACTAGGACCGTTCAGCTTGGAAAAAAAAGACGACTAAGGGAGAACTATAAAATCATGAATGGTATAGAGAAAGTGATTAGGGAAGTATTATTTATTCCTCTACGTAAAATGAGTATTAAATTAATTAGATTAATAGGCAGTGGGCTTAAAACAAACAAAAGGAAGTATTTCTTCACACAACACACAGGCAAACTGTGAAACTTATTGCCATGGGCTGTTGTGAAAGTGAAAAGCATAATTGGGTTAAAAAAAATAGATAAGGTCATGGAGGATAGGTCTATCAATAGCAATTAACCAAAATGGCCAGGGATGTAACTCTATGCTCCAGATGTCCCTAAACCTCCAACTGCCAGAAGGTAGGCTTCTATGACAGGGGTAGGATCACTCAAAGCTGCCCTGTTCTGTTCATTCCCTCTGAAATATCTGGCATCAGCCACTGTCAGAAGAGAGGACATGATGAATCATTGGGCTTCATGGAAATACATAAATCCCTGACCCACAACAATACATAAACCATTCATTTAATACAATATACTCTAGAGACATTAAACTTAATTCAGTCAGGTTTGACCGAACAGGGCAGGAAATTGCCATACCTGACACATTATGCAATATCAGTAAAGCTAGAGACTCAAGTTCTTGTTGTTTTCTACTGTGTATTGTGTCAGAATACATATCAGTATGTATTCTGAATCAAGCTACTTGTCGTTATTTCATGCACCCTCAGCGTACAATTTAATGTATTATAATGTAAGACCATAGCTAAAATAGGAAGGCCCTGCCCCCTTCCATGCCACCCTCCCATCCCCTTGGGCCCACTCCAGCCCCAGGTCCCCAGCTAGGGTCATGGCCAGATCCCACTACTGGCACCAGATCCTGGGTCCCTGACCAGGGCTGGGGCTAGTGCCAGATCCTGCTGATGGTGGCGGCCTGGCCCCAGGTCCCCAGCTGGGATCAGAACTGGCACCAGATCCCACCACCACCACCAGCCAGGCCCCAGTTCCCCAGCTGGATTGGGGCCAGCACCAGATCCCAGGTCCCTAGCTGAGGGCGGGTCTGATACCAGATCCTATCAGCAGTGGCCTGGCCCCAATGGAGTCAGGGGTGGATCCTGCCACTGCCAGCTGGTGACCTAGCCCCAAGTCCTAGGATGGACTGGGGGCACTGGAGCTGGGACTCAGTGCTTGTGCCCCGTGTGCTCAACACCAGCAATGCCACTGAAATAAAGAGTTTATATTCCTGGGGAAAGGACAAGAGAGAGAAAGAGAGAGTTAGACAGAAGACAAAGTATATGTAATGGGTGGCTTAATGTGCTGCTGAAAGGCACTCCGATACTACCTTGCCAATAGTGGTATCAGAACCTGAATAGAACAGAACCTAGAAAAAGAAATGTTCCAGAGGAGTAACCATGTAACTCTAGTTCAGCAAAACAAATGGGTCCTGATATACTGCAGTTTTATTTCATGCATCTGATTACACCCACAAAAGCACATATGATAAATAAATTTGTTAGTCTTTAACAATGCCACAAGATTCCTTGTTTATTTAAAAAAAATGCACTCAGCTTCATGGAAATTTGCATTGAGTCTTGGAGACTGTAGAGAAGTAAAGGTTCACTTGGGTTTTAAATACAGTAGGTCAGCTTGTGATGTTCTTGCCAACATACAAACAAAAAGTTATAGCTAACAGCTTTGAAGAACTTATCCAGGAAAAATACTTTATAATTTACCTTGGTACTATGAAACATATAAGACATGATCAACTGAGAAAATGGAACTAAAAGGCAGCAAGGTGGAAAAAAAAAGCTGTTCGGGATATGAGTGTGCTGTTGAAACCATTTGAGGACAAAATGCAACTGAAAACATTTTCCAACCTGAGTTCCTAGATTTAGGCACCTAAGTCTGCAATTTAATATTTAAATAAAAGCAGCTTGATTTTTGACAGATGATTACTTATATGCATTGTATGAGTCCTCAGAACCTTGGAAAGTCATGCCACTTTTATTTCGATAATTAAATATAAATGTAAATGTCAAACTTTTAAGCAATCAGACATGAAAATTCTTGCCTATATCCACTGGTAATGCTTGGTTCAAATGAACCTAAAATGTATATACCCTTTCCCGCTCCCATCTCTGCCACTAACATGTCTCCATTCAATGGACTAAAGCACCCTGATTCTATTGCACGTGTATAAGCACTATGCTGGATACAAGAACTTCTGAAGACTGTTGGCAAAATCCTACCCACAGTTTAATGGGACCTATGAGTCAAAATCATATCAGATATTGGCCAATTTATATAATATGAAAGAGCCAGCATTTCACTTTACATCTCCATGGACAGAAAAATGGCAGCATGCAAATTAATGAAAGGCGCTAAGCACTTTTTGCCCCATCCACAAAGTTGGAGCACATACTTAACTTGATGTACGTGATTTCAATGGGGCTACTCAATGTACTTCAGAATGCTCAGAACTTTGCAGGATCACTCTTTTTGTCATTTGATATTGATAAGGCAGTGTCTAGTTTTTTCTTAAGGCAGGTAGATGTTTTATAAATGAAAATGTAGTATAAAATATAATATAAATGGCATGTAATATAAAAGAGTTACAAAATAAAGCAAATTACCTGATGGAAGACTTTAAAAATGGAAACTATGAAATGAGAGCTGATGTACGTGACCATCTCGAAGGTGCAAGACACTGAAGAGATGTGAATCCAAATGCCAGGTAAGACCATAGGCAAATTAGCTGTGTATACAGGCAAATATGACAAATGTTATCAAAACATGTTTAGCCAAGAGCTAATCTATATATTACTGAATCAAAGTCAAAACCCAGTGTGCTATAATACAGGAAAATAAAGAAAACATTGGTGAAGAGTTCATTAACTATTTAATATCAACATTCAGAGCTGAGCAAATTGCTATGCTAAAATGGACCCAATTTTTAATGAAAAATGTGTATTTACAATGGCATGTACAACAAATGATAATCTGTCTGAACTCCTGTGGGCCCTTTGGGTGTAAAAAGAATGCAGGATTGCACTCTAAGTAATTTAAAATATTAAATTAGGAAACACACCAGTAATTAAATATATTTGATCAATTCCTGTGCAGTAACTCAGGAATCGGCAACCCCTGGCTTGCATGCCAAACGTGGCATGTGGGCTGAGCCTGAGTGGCACATCATGCCACTCAGGCTCCCCACTGGCCCTGCCCCCAGCTGCAACTACACTGCATAAAACAACAGAAGGTATGTTTTAGCAGTCAAATTTATAATTTACCTTTTATATATTGTTTCAATTCATTATAATATTTTAACTGGCGGTTTGATGTTTATTGAAATCTCTAGCCAAACCTGCAGTATCAAGCTATTAGAGCAGTCAGGCCCTAACTCAGTAAGGTACTTAAGCACATGCCTCATTTTGAGCATGTGAATAATTCTAGTGACGTTAATGGGCATTAGTCTGACTTGTGATTCCATTTTGGTGCAGGATAGTATATAAATTAAGAATAAATAATAAGTCTATGCCTTCAAAAGCAGAGCTAACTTGTCACAGAATTACCCTGGTCAATATAGTTAACATGCCAAACCATGCCTACCAAGGCTGGCCAAAAAAAGAAAAAAAAAGTTAAAATAACCCCCTAAGCAGTAAATAAAAACCAGCAAATGGGGGCTTGAAGTCTCTTGGAACATTCATATAAGCAAGAGTTGCTGTGTTGGATTATGATACATAACTATAGCTAATAATTAACTTAATTTATACATAAAGAGGTTAATTCTGTCCTGAGTTATCTGATGCAGCTGCCATTGACATAAATAGGGTTAAACTGCTGCAGCTGAAAACAGAATTATGTCCTTCATGTCTACTAAAGCTCATGTTCCCAGTTCTATACTGGTATGTTCAGGGAGCTGATAGATAAGATCCTATGGGAAGCAAGTATAAAGGGGGAAAACTGTTCAAAAGAGTTGACAGATTTTCAAAAAAGACATTATTAAAGGCATAAGAGCAAACTATCCAAGTGCAGAAGATATGAAGTATGGCAAGGGACTACCCTGGCTTAAGCAGGAGATCTTTAATGTTCTGAAAGTCAGAGGAGTCCTTGAAAAAGTGAAAACTAGGTCAAATTACAAAGACTGAATATATACAAATAACATGTATGTAAGGACAAAATAAGAGATGCCAAGGCACAAAATGAGATTAAACTAGCTGGAGACATAAAGGCTTAACAAGAAAACATTCTACAAATACATTAATAGCAACTGGAAAACCACAGATGGTTTAGGCCAGTTACTCAATGAGAAGGAAAAACAATAACAGAAAATGTGGAAATGATTTTTTGTTTCAATTTTCACCAAAAGGGATAGTAACAGTTGGACATCTAACATGCTGAATGTCAGTGAAAATGAGGTCAGATATGAGGCTAAAATAGGGAAAGAGTGAATTAAAAATTACTTAGATAAGTGAGTAAAACAAGCAAGGAGTCCTGGGGCACTTAAAGACTAACAAATTTATTTATGGCATGAGCTTTCATGGGACAAAATCCCACTTCATCAGATGCTTTGAAAATGTGGGATCTTACAGAATGTGAGGAAAATAAATGCAGGGAAGTGTAGCTCATGGGATTATGTCATACTGTAACAGCGTTTCAAAGCAGTTAATATGCAAGCATTGGAAAACAGCACTTAGAGGACGGTGAGGCCAGAACACCTGTTATAACTGGAAAACATCCATAGTCATGATTTAATCCTGCTTTCACACAATCAAATTTACATATCAGTTCCAATTCTGCAGTTTCTCTTTGGAGTTTTGATGTGTTACCCGTTTGTTTGACCATAAATGGGCACAAAACTGACATCAGATATCAGCACAATCTAAAACCAGTAGCTGAGCACTTCCATCTTCCTAATCACTCTGTTGATTATTTGTCAATAGCTGTGCTCAGGCAAATGGGTAACACATCAAGACTTGAAAGAGAAACAGCAGAACTGGAACTGATACGCAAATTTTATTGTGTGAAAGCAGGATTAAATCATGATTATGGATTCTTTTCCCATTACAGCAGGTGATTCGACCTCACCTTCTTCTGTGTGCTGTTTCCCAATGTTTGAATCTTAACAACTGCTTTGATTTGCTATTACAGTATGACCCGATCCCATGAATTACAATTCCCTACATTTATTGTCCTCACATTCTGTGAGTTCCCCCATCTTCAAAGTGTCTGACAATGTGGGATTTTCTCCCATGAAAGCTCATGCAATAAATAAATTTCTTAGTTTTTAATTGCCACAGAGCTGCTTGCTTGTTTTACTATACTAGACTAACCCAATTACCCCTTTGGAACTTAAGATAACTGATACCTTCAAGTCACCAGGCTCTGATAACATACATCCTAGACTACTGCAGGAGCTGACTGAGGAAATATTTGAGCCATTAGTGATTACATGTGAAAAATCATGGAAAATGGAAGCTATGCCAGAGGGCTGGAAAAAGGCAAATATAGCCAATCTATAAAAAGAGAAATTAGGACAACCTGGAGAATTAGACCAGTCAGTTTAACTTCAGTACCCAGACAATGAAGCAATCAACTTGACAACACCTAAAAGAGAATAAAGTGATAAGTAAAAATCGGCATGTCACACCAACAAAACATGTCATATCAACCTGATAGCTTTCTTTGGCAGGATAACAAGCCCTGTGGATTAGAGGAAGCAGGAGATGTGGTATATTGGCTCTGTCTACACCAGGAAGCTTAGTTTGGACTTGCTTAGTCTGAACTAAGCAGTTCCTGGTTTATTGGAACTACCTGTAGGTTAGTTCGAACTAACCACAGCTTTTTAGTTTGAACTAGCAGTGTTTTTCAGTTCAAACTAACTTTTAAGTTTGAACTAAAAAATGCAGCTAGTTTGCACTAATCACTTAGTTTGTACTTATTTTTTTTTTGAGCTAACATGGCTACAGTACACTAGTTCAAAATAAATTCAAACTAAGCAGCTAGTTCTAACTTATTGTTCGAGCTAACTAGTTTGAACTAAGCAAAGCTGAAAAAACTTTTAGTTCGAACTAGGCAAAGCCTAGTGTAGACAGGGACCAAATTAGTCTGGATTAAGCCTCCTTAATCCAGACTAATTTGCTAGTGTAGCCATAGCCATTGTGACTTAAGGTAGGCTTTTTGTACTGTCTCCCATGACCCTGTCATACACAAACTAGGGAAACACAATTTTGATGGAGCTACTTTCACATAATTGGTTGGAAATCAGTTTTTCACAATGAAGCTGGAAAGGCATCTCAAGTACGTTATAGCAGGGACCAGTTCTGGGTCCGATTCTATTTAATATCTATTTAATATTTCTGGATCTGGTTCTATTTACTATTTTCATCAAAGATTAAATAATGGCTTAATGAGTACATTTACAAAGGTTGCAAATGATACCAAACTAGGAGGAATTGCAGATGCTTTGGAGAATAGGATAAAATTAGAACGATTTGGACACACTGAAGAAATGGTCTGAAGCATATGGGATAAAATTCAATAATGACAAGTGCAAAATATACTACTAGGAAGAAACAGTCAGTTGTGCATATGCAAAATGGAAAATGACCCCACAGGAAAACAAAATACTACAGAAAAAGATCTGGGAGTCATAGTGAATCATAAGCTACATATGAGTCAACGGTGATACACTTCCAAAAAAAAAAGCAAACCTCATTCTGGAATGTATTATCAGGAATGTTGTAAGCAAGACATGAGAAGTAATTTTGCTTTACTCTGTGCCACTTAGGCAGGGCAGCCCATGGATTTTTGCTGCCCTAGGCCATCAGGGATTTTGGCACTGCCCCCCCCCAGCCACTGGCGGAGTGGTGCCACCACCACAATCCAGCTGCAGGTGGGGAGCAGCGCCACCACCAGGATCCAACCACAGGTGGGGATCTGGCTGCAAGCAGAAACTGGAGCAGCCCCAGCGCAGCCCTTGGCACCCTTAATTATCAATGCCCGTGGTGACCCCTAGGTCATCTCTATGGAAGAACCAGCGCTGCAGTTAGGACTCAACGAAAGTAGTGTGTCCACTTCTGTGTGTCACATTCCAGGGTGCTGACAAATTAGAGAAAGTCCAGAGAAGAGGAACAAAAATTATTAAAAATCTGAAAAACATGACCTGTGAGGGAAGATTGAAAAAACTGGGTTTGTATAGTCTGGAGAAGAAAAGACAAAGAGGAAACATAACGATTTTCAAGCACATAAAAGTTTGTTACAAGGAGGAGACATAAAAATTGTTCTCGTTAACCTCCAAGGACAAGACAAGAAGCAATGGGCTTAAACTACAGAAAAAATGGTTTAGGTTGGACATTAGAAAAAACTTCCTGTCAAAATAGTTAAGCACGAGAATAAGTTGGCATGGAGCTTATGGAGTCTCCATCATGAGAGATTTTTAAGAGTACATTAGATAAAACTTAGTCCTGTCATAATGGCAGGGGACTGGACTAGCTGATCTCTTGAGGTTCCTTCCAGTCCTATGATTCTAAATCTATCATTCTAATGATTCAGTTTAATCTTATCAGTCTGGAACACTAGAAATACAAATTGGAGGAGGACTGCACTTCACGATCATTTCCCTGATTGCCCACCATCTGTATAGTTAGCCATGCAGAATTCTAATCAAGTGCATTAAATGTCTACTGTAATTAGACCTTCACTGGATCCTGCTAAGAATAATAGTTTCCATTTTGTGCAAATCTTTCATTATTTATTCTCAAGTGCCTCCTCATGGCTGGAATAATTCATCTTAAATTTCCAGCCACCAGTCATTCTCAGCCTTCTGCACAGAGGGAAACATCTTTAACACTACTCTTTATATTATATTGAAGGAATAAACAAAGTCTCCTAACAGAGCAAGTCAGTGAATGCATATCCCTAGTACACAATTCTTTTTCCAATAAAGTTATGCTACTAGTGATACTTCTGTCTTACTGCCATGCATCAACACTCCAAAGGTGTTTTCACAATACAGAGAGATTGTGGAAGCAGAGTCATAACACTCTGTTTTGCTGCCTGGGGCAATTGGAACATGCCCCTTGCCATTAGCAGCGCTTGGAGCCGGCATCATAAAACCCACCCTTTAATAGACTGGCTCCGTTGAGCCACTCTAGCATGCCCAGGGCACAGCCCCGTTGGTCCCACTGTAGTTATAGCTCTGTGTGGAAGTATACAGAAGATTCACAGATCCATGAAAAGCATGGTGAGAAGAAACTTTGACCATCTAGTCTGACTTCCTATATAACACAGTGATTTCCATATTGAGTCCAGTAACTTCTGTTTGAGTAAAGCATTACTTGTGTTTGACTAAAGCAAATCTTCCAGAAAGGCATCCAGTCTTGATCTGGAGACATCAAGAGATGGAGAAGCCACCACATCTCTTGCCAATTTGTTTCAAAGTTTAATCCTGATCACTGTTAAAAATGTGTGCCCAATATCCAATAAGAATGTGTCTAGCTTTAGCTTCCATTCATTGGTTCTTGGTTTACCTTTTTACCATTAAATTAAGAAGTCCATTGGCATAAGTATTTTCTATCCATAAAGATACTTTACACACTATAATCGTGTCACCTCAGAATCTCCGTTTTGATAAATTAAACATATTAAGTTCTTTAACTGTGTCACTTTTAGCAGGGTTATTCTACCATTACGGGTAAGGGACCACACTGCAATTCTTTTCTCAGTCAGGGGGTCAGTGACAAAATTTTTGATAGATAAGACATAGGTATCAATCTTATTAATAAACTTTAATAAAATAATTAGTGTGATATTTGGCATTGCTTTTTCTCATGCTGTGTACAGAAGACAAGAGGGGAGGGGTGCCTGTGTGAGAGGGCAAAGCAGAGTGTGGGGAGCAAGGCAGGACAGGGAAGCATGGCAGAGGAGGGGAGGGAAAGAAGGATGAGGTGAGGGGAGCAGAGCATCTGGGTGGCAGGACACAGCTACTTCCTGACAGGGACCCCACCAACTGTGCTGTCCTCACTCCCTTCCAAGCACTGCTCAGGGAAAGGAGAATAGTGCTGTGGAGAGAGAGAGGAGAACAGAGTCAGACAGAGACAGGACAGAAATCCTGGCAGTTCTGCAGGAATCACAGGTTTCAGCATTAGGCATCTCTGTACCAAAAACATTGGTGAGTAGCAATCTTTACAGAAGAGATTTTGCCACTATGGTCAGGGGAAAGACAGGGGTGCTGGGGTTAGGGATGTAGGAGGAGAGCAGAACTGGGGGGATGTCCAGGTCAGAATTTTAAACTGCTCAGGGCAGTCCCCCTTTAACTGTCCTCTGCTCACTCAGAAGGGGCTGAATCCAGCCCTGAACAACTCTACAGCCGTGCCACACCTCCCCGCAGCTGTGCTATCCGCAGGGAAGGAAATTGACAATGGCCTTGGCCAGCCCCAGCTCCCAGGCTCTTGCAGCAGCACTCCATGGGCCAGATGAAAGAATTTTCTACAGTCCTCAAATAATGTGTGTCTCTTTTCTACATTACTAAGTTTTCAACGTTCTTTAGGAATATGAACAAAAGAACAGGATGCAGTATTCCAATGTCGGTATCATCAGTCACAGAACTATAGCATGGGAAGGGACCTTGAGAAGTCATCCAGTCTAGCTTCCTGCACTGAGGCAGCACCAAATAAACTTAGACTTCCCCTCACAGGTGTTTGTACAACTTGTTGTTAAAAATCACCAATAATGGGGATTTCACAACCTACTCTGGAAGCCTGTTCCAGAGCATAGCTGCTTTTATAATAAAAAATTTCTTTAATAACTTAAATTGCCCTTGCTGCAGATTAAGCCTATTACTTCCTGTTCTACTTTCAGTATACATGGAGAATGATAAAACAAACAAGGAGTACTGTGGCACTTAGGGTATGTCTATACTTACAATTTAATTTGAATTAATGAGAATTAATTTGAATTAAATAAACGCATGGCCATACTGGGTTTCATTAATTCAAACTAATGAATGCCTTAGTTCAAATTGATGAAAGCTTACTTTGAAGTTACAAAACCCCATTTAACTTTGAAATGACAGTTAATTTGAACTCATTAGTTCAAATTAACCCAATGTAGCTGTGTTAATTTGAGCTAACTGTTAGTTCGAATTAGCCACAGCTTGATTTTCCCTATACAATAGCACCCCCTACCTAATTCAAACTAGCAAGTCCTGTGCATGGACATGCTAGTTTGAATTAGGGTTTCTTGTGTGGCCATGTTAATTTGAATTAACTTAATTTGAACTAATCATTATTAGTTTGACTTAATTAGTTTGAATTAAGTTAATTCAAACTAGCTTTCTAAGTGTAGACATACCCTTTAAAGACTAACAAATTAATTTATTGCATGAGCTTTTGTGGGAGAAAATCCCACTTCATCAGATGCTTAGAAGATGGGGGGAACTTACAGAAGGGGAGGAAATAAATGCAGAGCAGTGTAAGTCATGGGAACAGGTCACTGTAACAGAAAATCAAAACAGTTGTAAAGATGCAAACACTGGGGAACAACATGCAGAGGAAGATGAGCTCAAATCACCTAATGAGAGAATAATCCAATGTCCCTATTAAGTCCAGAGGCAATGCAACCAAATTTGAAAATAAATTCAATCTCAACAGCTTCTCCTTGAAGACTTGATCTAGTATTCATTGGTCTGAGCACAGCAAGTAGCAAATCATTAATAGAGTGATCGTGAAGACTGAAATGCTGACCCAGTGTTTTTAGAATTATGGGATTTCTGATGTCAAATTTGTGCTCATTTATTCTTTTGTGCAGACCATCCTGTTTGTCCAATATATAAGGCAGAGGGTCATTTCTTGCATATGATGGCATAAATCACATTGCTGGATGAGCAGGTGAATAAGCCTTTGATGGAGTAGCTGGTTCTATTAGGTCCTGTAATAGTGTCTTTTGTGCTGATGTGCAGACAAAGTTGGCAGCATGGTTTGTTAAAAAGTTAAAAAGCTTTTTAAACCCTGGTCTGAGGTAAATAGAATTAAATTCAATCAAGACTAATGCTAAGTACTCCACTTAGAAAAGAACAATCCATTGCACACATACAAAATGGGCAATAACTGCCTAGGAAAGAGTACTGTAGAAAGGGATCTGGATATGATAGTGGATCACAAGCTAAATACAAGTCAACAGTCTAATGCTGTTGCAAAAAATGCAAACGCTATTCTGGGAGGTATTAACAGGAGTATTGTAAGACAGACACAAGAAGTAATTCTTCCTCTCTACTCTGCCCTGATTAGGCCTCAACTGGAGTATTGTGTCCAGTTCTGTGTGCCTCATTTCAGGAAAAGTGTAGACAAATTGGAGAAAGTCCAGAGAAGAACAACAAGAATGATTAAAGGTCTAGAACACTTACTTGACTTATGCGGAAAGATTTAAAGAACTTGGTTTCTTTCGTGTAGAAAAGAGGAGACTAAGAGGGGACATGATAACAGTTTTCAAGTATCTAAAGAGTTGTTGCAAGGAGGTGGGAGAAAAATTGTTCTCCATAACAGCCAATGATAGGACAAAAAGCAATGGGCTTAAATTACAGCAAGGGAGGCTTAGGTTGGACCTTAGGAAAAAGTTCCTAACTGTCAGGGTGATTAAGCACTGGAATAAGCTGCCTAGGCAGCTTGTGGAATCTCCCTCACTGGTAGTTTTTAAAAACAGGTTTGATAAGCACCTGTCAGGGATGGTTTAAGGCAGTACTAAGTCCTATCACGAGTGCAAGGGACTGGACTCAATGACTTCTCACGGTCCCTTGCAGTTTCTTTGATTTCTATTCTATGATTCTCCTCGATTCTTCTGGTCAAGGGTAGAGGCCTGAGCAGAGACAGATGCATCCTGGAGATGAACGTTTGGCTGCGAAGATGGTGTCGTCAGGAGGGCTTTGGCTTCCTCGACCATGGGTTGCTGTTTCAGGAAGAAGGACTGCTAGGCAGAGATGGACTCCATCTTTCGAGGAAGGGGAAGAGCGTATTTGGACACAGACTGGCTGACCTAGTGAGGAGGGCTTTAAACTAGGTCTGAAGGGGGAAGGAGACCAAAGCCCACAGGTAAGTGACTATGTGGGAGACCAGGGGGATGGGATGGAACTTGGGGGGTGCCGGGACTGTAACTACAGGGATAGAAGAGAGGATA
>ML681979.1:47613586-47634096 GCA_007922195.1 Podocnemis expansa | reverse complement strand
TCACATCAATGGTTCTTCCTGCATCCAGAAAACCAGTCATCTGATCATAGAAGGAAACAAGATTGATCAGGCATGATTTACCCTTGGTAAATCCATGCTGACTGTTCCTGATCACTTTATTTTCCTCTAAGTGTTTGAGGATGGATTCTTTGAGAATCTGCTCCGTAATTTTTCCAGGGATTGAGGGCAGGCTGACTGGTCTGTAATTCCCCAGATCCTCCTTTTTCCCTTTCTTGAAAATAGGCACTACATTTGCTTTTTTCCAATCCTCTGGCACCTCCCCCGTTCTCCATGAGTTTTGAAAGATAACGGCCAGCGGTGCTGCTATCTCATTGGCCAATTCCCTTAGCACCCTTGGACTTGTGCACATCCAGCTTCTTTAAGCAGTCCCTAACCTGACCTTCCGTCACCAAGGGCCTCTCTTCTTCTCTCCAATCTGCCATACCCATGGTAGTGGGCTGGGAGCTGACCCTGCCTGTGAAAACTGAAGCAAAAAATGCATTGAGCAGTTCAGCTTTTCCCTCATCCTTCATCATGAGGATGCCTGCCCCATTCAGCAAGGGGCCTACACCATCCCTGATCCTCTTCTTGTTATTAACATACTTGTAGAACCCCTTCTTGTTATCCTTTACATCCCTCACTAGCCGCAACTCCATTTGTCCTTTGGCCTTTCTGATTTTATCCCTGCAGTCCCTAGCAAAATCTTTATATGCCTCCTTGGTCATCTGACCAAGCTTCCACTTCCTGTAAGCTTCCTTTTTATGTTTAAGCTCAGAGCAGAGTTCTCTGCTAAGCCATTCTGGCCGCCTCACATATTTGTTCTTCCTCCTAATTGGAATGGCAACTTCCTGTGCCCTTAGCAGGGTTTCTTTAAAATATAACCAACCCTCTTGGACTCCTTTCCCCTTCAGATTAGCTTCCCAAGGGATCCTGCCCATCAGTTCCCTGAGGGAGCCAAAATCTGCTCTTTTGAAGTCCAGGGTTTTTGTTTTGCTTCTTTCCTTCCTTCCATTAATCAGCATCCTGAATTCAACCATGTCATGGTCACTACTGCCTAGTTTGCCGTTTACCTCTACGTCCCTGATCAATTCTTCCCTGTTTGTGAGCAGCAGGTCGAGAGGTGGAAGGCCCCTAGTTGGTTCCTCCAGCATTTGTACTAGAAAGTTGTCCCCAGCACTCTCTAAAAATTTCCTGGATTGCCCATGCACTGCTGTATTGGCCTCCCAGCAGATGTCAGGGTAATTGAAGTCCCCCATCAGCACCAGGGCCTGTGATCTAGAAGCTTCCGCTAGTTGTCCATAGAACACCTCATCCACCTCCTGCTTCTGGTCTGGTGGTCTATAGCAGACACCCACTACGACATCCCCCTTGTTGTTTTCACCTCTCAATGTAACCCACAGACTTTCTACTGGCATGCTTCCACTTCCATAATGGAGCTCTGAGCAGTCATAGAGCTCTTTTACATATAACGCTACTCCTCCCCCTCTTTTTACCTGCCTGTCTTTCCTGAACAGTTTATACCCATCCATGGCAGAGCTCCAGTTGTGCAGACTATCCCACCACGTCTCCGTTATTCCTATGATATCATAGTTCCTTGTCTGCGCTAGTATTACCAATTCCTCCTGCTTATTTCCCAGGCTCCTCGCATTAGTGTATAGGCACCTAAGATACCCGGCCGATTTCCCTACTTTGTCGTTTTGATTTTCAATTCTATTACATATACCTCCTTGCATTTTTTTTTCTTGGAGTTGTCCTCCCCCACTCTCCTCACACATTGGGGCTTCAGTGGAAAATTTAAGACAATTATTTGATTCCCCCCCCCCATGTTCCAACTACCTTCTCTTTTACTCCTGGTGCTACAGTCCCAGCACCCCCCAAGTTCCATCCCTTCCCCCAGATCACCCACATTGTTACTTACCTGTGGGCTTTTGTCTCCTTCCCCTGTTGAACCTCGTTTAAAGCCCTCCTCACTAGGGCAGCCAGTCTGTGCCCAAATATGCTCTTTCCCTTCCTGGACAGGTGAAGGCCATCTCTGCCTATCAATCCTCTGTCCTGAAACAGAACTCCATGGTCAAGGAAGCCAAATCCCTCCTGACCACACCATCTTCGCAGCCAGGCATTCACCTCAAGGATGCATCTGTCTCTCCTCTGACCTCTAGCCATGATTGGAAGGATCGATGAGAACACCACCTGTGCTCCAAACTCCTTCACCCTTGCTCCCAGAGCCCTGAAGTCACCTTTGATCTGCTGAGGATCACCTCTCGCAGTATCATTGGTGCCCACATGGATAAGAAGCATGGGGTAGTAGTCTGAGGGGCGGATGATTTTTGACGATCCCTCCGTAACGTCTCGGATACGGGCACCTGGCAGGCAGCATACCTCCCTAGAGGCCTTGTCAGGGCGACAGATGGGCACCTCCGTTCCTCTCAGGAGTGAGTCCCCAATCACCACACCCCTATGTTTCCTCTTAGGTGAGGTGGCTGTGATCTGCCCAGCCTCTGAGGTGGATGGCATCTCCTCTACCTCCTTCATTGTGTCCAGCACCACATAACGGTTCCTCACCACAATGGATGGTGGGATGTGAGCAGGCGTGGAGCACTGTCTGCTGCCAGAGGTGACCAGCTGCCAGTGTCCTTCCTCTGCCATAGGCATCCCATCCGTTTCCAGAGCTGTGGCAGTAGCCCTTGGCACTGGGATAGGGACCTCCTCCTTGCAGGTCTCATCATGGACACTGTCATGGAACTTTTCCAGGGCATAGATACCCCGGAGTCGTGACACCTCCTCCTGTAACTCTCCTACCTGTTTCCGGAGAGATGCCACCAGAAGGCACCTATCACATAGGCTCATTTCCCTAGCCTGATCATCAGTGGCAGGAAAATGAAGGCCACAGTCCTTGCAAATCCACACCAGGATCTGGGTGGAGATACCATGGTCAGACAGTCTGTCTGGCTACAAACAGAGGCAAAGGAAACAGAAGGGGCTCTGGCACAAACAGTGCGGCTACTCTTCACCATTGTGGCCTCACCAAACTCCTCCTCAAACTCCTCTCAAACTCCTCCCTCGCTAACTCCCTTGTTTGCAGTCCTCTGTTCACAAACTCCCTCTGGTCGCTCAAGCAGTGGCTTTTAAAGGCCTTCTCTGCCTAGGTCAGCCCTTGCCCTTTGCTAGTCACACAGGGGCAGGCCAATCACAAAGCTGCTAGAAGCTGCTAGACCAGGTAAAGGGACAAGTCTAGAACCGGGGGGGGGGCTATGTTTGGTTGTAGGAGCCCCATTGCAGAAGGGTGCTGGAGAGAACCTAAGGACTAGTGAACACAGCTGTATGTGGAACAGGCTGTAACTGTTGGGGCTGTCACAAATCTGTCCATGGTAGAGCATACTGTCAAAGCCACATGGGAAGCAGACACATGTAAGCTCAATAATCAGCCACCCTGACACATGTTGCAGGTAGCTTTCTAACTCTGGCTGAGGCCTCTCAAGTCCAATCCCCACTAGGGTCCAAGGCAAAGCCACAAAATAGTAAACAGGCAATAAACATGGTTAAACAGAAGAAAGCTGTTTATTAGCAGCTCCTTCTAGGGTATGGGCCTCTCTTACTGAAGAGGGGGCCCTGGGAGAATCCCCATCCAGTTCAGAATGCTCTAGGTTCCCAATGTAAGTTTCAGTCCTCTTTTCCCATCTGCTCAGGGGTACTGCCCCTGCTTTACCAAGCAGGTGAATCTGAATTTGCCTCTTCAGAGCTAGAGAGGCTCCACAGTTTGTTTTCTTTTCAGGGTTGCCAAAGTCTGAGATGAGTTTGCTACATTTTAACTCCCCCTCCATGATTTGTCAGGGCAGAGAGGGCAGAGCTGTTCAAGCCCAGAGTAGCTTCTTAATTCCTTCCCTGCTCATGCACAGTTTATATATCTCATTACAGGGACTCATTACTCAGGGATAGCAGCAGTAGCCTCTGGGCAGGCAGGTAGAGCAGAGCCAGGGGAAGACACTGACTGCGCCTGTCCTAGAAATCTGCAAGTGCCTAGAATAGAGATTGGATTACACATCTCAGGCATTAAGACTAAAGAGCTCAGCTTCTCCAGTGGACAGCCCAAAGGGCCAAACAAAAAACACTAGTGCTCATATTGAACTATAATAGTTAAGCCTCTGGAGCTAGGATATATACACGGTATTTGCAACTTTCCCTTCCCTGCCTTACTTTGGGTAGAAGAATCATGAGATTGGTCACACTGTTGAGTAGCTGACTGAGCAGGTGGGGCCCCAAAACAAGGACAGAAAGGAATTGGTAGCTGAATGTAAGTGAACTTAAAGATGGGTGACCTATGTCCCTTGAGAGGTGAATGGAAAATCATGGTATCTTGGTACATTGTACTGTGGGAATTGGAATGTACACGATGAATAAATCCCAGATGCAGGCCTTGGAAAAGGACCCATAAGCTATGTCTACACTAGCAAATTAGTTCGAATTATGGAGCCTTAATTCAAACTAATTTGAACCCTGTCTACACTAGGCTTTGCCTAGTTTGGATTTAAAAAGTTTCTAGTTCAAACTAATCAAAGCTTAGCTCTAACTAGTTAGTTCGGCTGGTTAGCTTGAACTAACTGCTTAGTTTGAACCAATTTGCATATTTAGTTCAAACTAGCACAATGTAGGCATGCTAGTTCAAACTAAATAAATTTGAACTAGCGGTTAGTTCAAACTAAGTGATTTTTTTTAATTCGAACTAACTTTTAGTTCAAACTAGCTGTCATTTCTAGTTCAAACTAACTTTCAAACTACTTAGTTCAGACTAACCAAGTCCAAACTAAGAATTTATGTGTAAACATTGCCAAAGAGATTATGTTGCTTTCATGAGAGAAAGAAAGGGGAAAGAGTGGCATGGGCACCTGCTATGTTAGAAGCTGCATCTGGACTGTGAACCATGCTTATCATACTCACTGTACAAGGCTAACCTGTCAAACCAAATAGCAGTTCTTCTTCAAACTCACATCCATTCTGATTCAGCTGTCTATGTGCCACAGAACACAGGTGCCCAGATGCTTTATGCCCTAGCCTCTCCCTGAAGGGTCAGAGGCCAATGCCTCCTCTGTCTTGCACACCTGCATGGTATGTAGGTGGCCTGGCCCCTGCTCCCCCTTCAGTTCCTTCTTTCTGCCCATTAGCAATGGTCCTGGCACTGCCTGCTCTTGCACTTCTGTAAGTGCCTGTCCTTTCCATTAAATTCTTCAATGCTAAACTGGGAAAAACTATTTGTATTGATCTTTCCACCAGGCTCCAGAAACACTGGCGAATCCACATCGCAGTTGTGCTTTAGAGCTTCCATGTGCACCAGCACCGAACCAGCCATGCCAGATTTCAACCCCTGTGCAGGCTGCAGTAAGGCCTTCCCACTCTGCGACCCTCACAAGAAATGCCTGAAGTACCTCAGAGAGACTCATTGGACCAACAAATTTCAAATCAGTCAGTCCTTCAAGCTGAGGAACCAAAAAGAATGGGAATACCACCTTCATTCCATGGCTTTGGAAGAAGCATTGCAGCCCACCCCAGTCCTGGACACATTATCCTTGGCACAGGGAGATGCGGTACTGTGTGCTCACATGGCACCGGCCCATCCAAGGCACCACTCCCCATGTGGGAAGCCTAAGAAGCCCTGCTCAGGCTTGGAGTCCACCTCTAGGGCACAGCCCAAAGAGAAGCCATGCCATCTGCACAGCTCTGGATCACTGGCACCAGCCCTGTCGACAGTAAAGAGACCAGAGGTATTGCCGATCCCCTCAATGCTGAGGCATTTGAAGCCACAAAAGCCTTCCTGCAGCTGTCAACCTCCCCTCTGCTGAAGCCAGAGGTGTCCAGGGCCAAACTAATGCTGCTTTCCAAGGCCTGGTCAGGTTCTGAAAATAACCTGCACCCTCGGCACAGAAGGAGTCGGTCTATCACTGGGTCCAGAGGGGCAGTGGACCACACTGAGCCCCTACCCCTGACTCCCCAGAACAATGCCTCGGGGACAGTCGGCCCAGCCCCTCACCACCACAGACATAACATTCCCCATCACTCTGTTCAGGGGACTCTCTGCCAGCAGCTCCTCTGAAGAGGGTATCAACCCCCCTCTCATCAGAATCCGAGCCATGGGATGACAGAGACTACTTTCGGTTCTCCCTGGAGACCTCTTTGAGAGACCGTTCCATGGCACACTCACAGAGGTCACACTGCACCAAGTCAAAATCCCACTCATCAGAGGGCTCCAACACCCAGCACTGGCACTAACGCTCATCAACTGCATCAGCACCGGCACCACCTGTGACCATGCCAGCCAGTAAGTGCAGGAGAAAGCAACCTCCCTCACCCTCTCTGGACCTGAAAGAGAAGGGTCTCTCACTTCCCTCTTTCAGGGTACACCTGGCAGCAATCTTAGCTCTACACAACATTTACAATGGGGTGACCCCCCTTTTCTTACCCCACAACCTCCAGGTTCCTGAAGGGTGTGGAGAGGCTTTATTCCCAGGTTTGAAACCCAGTCCTCAATGGGATTGTAACCTCATGCTCAAGGGACTCACAAAATCTCCCTGCGAGCCCCTTAACTCATGCACATTTCTAGTCTTATCATGGAAGGTAGCCTTCTTGGTAGCTAGCACTTTGGCCAGGGGGGTCTCAGAGTTAAGAGCCCTTTCCTCAGAACCCCCATATATGGTCTTCCACTTGGACGAGGTCCAGCTATGTCCACATCCAACCTTTCTGCCTAAGGTGTGAATCAGGACATCTGCCTCCCAGTGTACTTCACAGACCCACAGATCTCAGAGAACCAAAGGAAGTGGCACACCCTTGATGTAAAAAGGGTGCTTGGAATCTACATCGAACAAACTAGACTCTTCTGCAAAATAACCCAATTGTTTGTGGCAGTCACCAAGCACATGAGGGGACAGCCAGTACCGACCCAGTACATATCATCCTGGATATCAAACAGTATTAAAGATTGCTACCAGAGAACAAACATTCCACTTCCAGGGAAGATCAGGGCACATTTAACTAAAGCACAAGCATCTTCCACATCATTCCCTGCCCAAGTCCCAATACAGGAGAGCTGCAGGGAGGCAACCTGGTCTTCAGCGCACACCTTCACATCTCACTACGCAATTGTCCAGCAAGTGACAGATGATGCTACTCTGAGCAGAGCCATCCTTAAATCTCAACTCCACTTAACATCGTACGTATGGCTTGTAGTCACCTGAATCAGAATGGATGTGAGCAGTGCTTGAAGAAAAACGGAGGATTACATAACAGTAAACTTCCTTCTTCAAGATGGGTTGCTCACATACATTCCATACCCTCCCTCTGTCCCTACTTTTTGGAGTTAGCAGAAAGAAGGGACTGAAGGGGGGACAGGGCCACCTATATACTGCACAAGTGTGAAGGATAAAGGGGGCATTGGCCTCTGACCCTACAGGGACCGGCTAGGGCAGAAAGCTTCTGGGCACCTGGGCACCACAGCATGTAGACACCTGAATCAGAATATATGTGAGCAGCCCATCTCAAAGAAAGACGTTTCTGCTAAGTAACCCTCTTTTCCTACGACAAAGGCCATATGTTCCCCAATCCACTGAAGCATACTTAGAAGTGAGGGACTTTCCCAGCAGGCTAACTGATGGAAAATGCTAGAGTCTGACATTTACAGAAGATGCAAATAAAAATAAAAAGTAAATGTGACACATCTTATTCTGAATGTGTCTGAGTTCTGGCGTCTTTCCTGGAGGAAGGAATTCCAGAGCACCTGACACTGAGAACTAGACTTGCTTGAATTTTTCCACGAAAACATTTTTGCTACAGGAAATGTCTTTTTCAACAAAATGTTTTCACAAAACAAATCCAGCACTGTGGAAGATGTTAAGATTTTAACAGAAAAATCAAAAACTGATTTTTTTTAATACTGGAATATATACAAACATCTGAATTTCTGTTCAGGAATCAAGTGTGCTTAAAAGGGTGGCTACAGAACAAGGGCTATATTTACTTCAACTTAGCCTTGCATGCTGGACTGTGATTTGTATGATCTTTTTCTCAGAAATTCCAGTTTCACAATGCCTGATGGCTCAGCAGGAATGGCATTACTGATTCAGTAACTTTCCACAGCTCTAATATAATGCTCTATCACTGGTGATATGGAAGCTAACAGTAGGCTTAACTACAGCAATTTACACTACACCTTAGATCATATCAAAATGGATGAAAGCCTTGAACAATATGTGTATCTCGATCTCATTGTGTTTTAAAGAGCACCTTGAGGGGAAAATAGATTTGTCTGAGTCTTTTACTGCGAATTGTCTGTTTTGTTCCTTGTTATTCAAGGCCAGACAGCAGTCCAGCTTTCATTGCCACTAGTAACACATTCTCCTGCCCAGAAACCCAGGAAATGACTTCTCCCATCTTTGCTGCAAAGGAGAGAAGAGAGGGTGGACCTCAAATCTTTATGCTAACTACTTAAGCTAATTCTCACAGGCTGTAGACCTGTAGATTTCTTGAATTCCTTCTGAATCAAATATCTGTAAACCTCTATGGGATACACACATAGACACCTGTCAATCACTATCAGGAATCTGACGAACACTGTGACTCAAGGACCTCAGGATGCCAGTTGACCCTAAGTTCACCAAAACAATGCTATCTAAAGTCTCTAATAAAAGCCTGTCACACACATCACCATAACAGTTGTGAGATGTGTTGGAGGCCCGATGTAATTTGAATGGCCTGACTACTGTTATACAGGCCTAGCATAGCTTCAGTTGCTTGCTTGTCTGTTCTGACCCCTGTAGCTGACATGTTCTGGTTAGCAGAGATGAACAGGATCACTGGGTAACCTTGGGGCCATCTCAGTTTCTGCGTACCACATCACATAACAAGAAGTACACAACATGTACGCTTGCAGCTGCACACAGATAATGGTGATGGGAACAACAAGTTATCCTTCAGTGGCTGAGGGTACACATTTTCATTCGCAAGGGGCATATTTCTACACTGCCACGCCATGCCCATTACCAGATCTTGTTCTGATGGCACCACTTACTATGGTGAGAATGGAATGTAGTTATGGGTAAGAATTCAGTTTAGATAATTACCAGATATAATAATGAGTAGAGAGATAATTAAGTGAAAGCTGTTTATGAAAAGGTATAAGAAATTATTTGGGGATGTGCTTCATTGAGACATGATTCTGTCAGAGGTGCTGCCAGTTTGACCAAAGGCCACTGACTCCCACAAGACCCCCCTGAAGAACGCCATTCCTGTATACAGCCTTCTGAGTGGCTGCTTAGCTCTCCTGGCTTAGTGAGTATGATATATTATATTTAATTTTAGGCTTTGTATATAACTAGTATCAAACCTCCTAATTTGCAGTATGCATTCATGATGTGAAACGTAACATGTCACAATGTTATTTATGCTGCCATTGTAAGAAAGAAATATTTATATTCCTCAGCCTGTTTTTGCACACAGTCACTTGTATCTGGCACTCATTTGGGGAAGAAACCACAAAAATCTGAAAGTTTATGTGAAGGATATGAACTACCAAGGAAATGTTTTAGCTGACCATAGAACTTTTGCAAAAAATGTTGTAATTAAAGAGCTATTATTGATTAAAATAAATATTTCATAAATTCCCTTTTGATTTCCACCATAATTTTTGATGGATTACAGCTAGTATCTATAGAAAACCTTGCGCATTAACCCTTACCTATCTGCAAAACGGATGTACCATGTCTCACTGGTATTCACACTGATCACTAAGTGTCCAGTAGCAACAATTAAATGTACATAAAATGCATGAGGCATTATGGATATGTACTAAAAATACATTTTCCAGGTCTGTGAGCTGATACAGGTCACCAAAAGTTAATCCACATACTCTTGGTAGGCAGATGAAAAAATCTTATTTTACTCCGATTGGTCATATGCAAATTAAGTATTGTGTCATTTACAATAAATGCCCATTTACAGTCTAAGCAAAATGTTAATCAATAGATTACAAGGCCTGGGTGATAAAAGCAACAAAGTAGACATTGTCTTTTTTAGAAGAAAGACAGTGAATTTTTGAAGATATATTACCTGTGCAAATAAATCCCAGATACTCCTTCAAGGGGTCACAACCAAACTGCTTGACAACACTAAGGAAGAAGTTGGGTAAGTTATCTTGCAAGAGACATGGAAATTCTTTCTGAGTTAAGTCTAGACTCTTGAAAGCATGCTGTAATTTTGTTTTCTTTGTTTCCAATATTTTTACTCTCTATCATTTGAATATCTATTCTTATATAGCTAGTGACAAAAATAAGCCTATGCATCTGTCTAAGCAGTACTGCGTTCTGTTTCTCCATATCAAATGAATATTATCCTGTGAAAGGCCCTAGTCAAGAGACTAATTTACCAAAGGATGGGGTCAGCTTTTGTGTCATGAAAGGTCATGTATGGCCATAAAAGCATAATATTCAAGGTTGCCACAGAAGTTTGCTAAATATAACATATGATCCAATATGTAACAACTAAACTAAAAAGCAAGAGCTTCCAGTCCTTCATCTAAAGCAGAAATATGTCTAATGAAAACTGTGGCCCCTGATAATGTCAGAGGCTTGCACTGTTGAATTTAGCCTTCATGGCAGCTGGTCCAAAGCAAATCCATGGGTATGTCTACACTAGAGGCTTAAAATGACTTAACCTTGCTTAAGTTGACTTAAGCAACTCCATGACTACATTTGGAGATTATTAAGTTGCTTGCTTAAGTCAATTTAATAACTCCTGCCCATAAAGTTGACTTAATCTGGATTTGTCTTAAGTCGACTTAATTGGCCTCCAGGCCATCCCCCATACTCCCTTGTCCACCAGGAAGAGCCCTCCTTGGCCAATCAGGGCAGGGCAAAGCCCTAGCCAATGACAAGGCAGGAGGAAACCTTGCCCACCCTGCTCCACAGAGCTGGCCAGGCCTGTCATCCTGCGAGCATGGACAGAGGCAGCATGGACCCACTAGGGGATTTTGGATCTCCTGGAAATCTGGGGAGACAACACTGTACACTCCTGGCTGCATGGCAGACACCACCACCGGGAGGTGTATAGCACCCTATCCTGGGGCCTGGCAGACAAAAGGCATAGCCGAGACATTAAAATCAAGGACCTCCAGCAGGGGTTCCAAAAGGCCTGGGAGGCCATGCACCACAGGGAGCTACACACATTCCTGGGGTGGGCAGATAAAACCCTACCAGCCTACATCCGCAACTCCAATGAGCCCCCCCTCCAGCAGTGACCAGGAGGAGGGCTTGTAGACTAGAATGTGGTGCTGGCTCAGGCAGGCCATCTTGCTGGCCATGGACACTGCCACGCTCAAGCAGACCCGGGCACACAGAAGGAGGCTTCCACCATGCAGGATGACTCAGGCGAGGGAACATCATGCTGCACCCGCTCGTGAGTGCTCCCATCCTTCGAGCATGCTATTGCAGGCAGGTGGGACAAAGACTGCGGGGGTACAGGGCCCGTGGACAGGGGAGTCTGGGGATGCAAAGGCCCTCCCACAAATGTAGAAGGGCAGGGAGCCATGTGATTGGGGGGGGGGACCAGAGCCAAGTGGGGTAGGGAGTGTCTGGAGCTAGGATGGGGGGACTATAGGTGAGCACCAATGCCAGACAGCATGCACCCAGCACTGTTGGCAAGTGGCCTCAGCCAACACCCTCCTTATTGATAAAGACCAGCTTGTTCTTATCATATAATAATGTCACAGTTTCTCATTTGAAAGCCCATGAAAAATAAAATGACAGATATGGCAGCATATATAAGATCTAGTTTGGTTTAACTGAGACTAGATTTCTATAAATTGTATCTTCAATCCTTTCACAAAGCATGGTGTGACTTAATATTGTGTGGATTCTACTTATCAAAACAAAATTCAGAGAAACTGACCAGAAGCTTTATTGGAATGGCATTCTTTAATTCAGGTTGTCAGTATAGAACAGGCTAAATTTCTCTGAGAAGATCATTATATTCTGATGACTTTAGAATTCCAGTCATTAGCCAGAATAGCCAGATATTAGCCAGAATAAAACCCTGGGCAACCTTCTTTAAGAGTAGTGGATGGTAAACTATACTAGAGATAAATTCAGCCCAAGAAAATAATACTGATGGTAATGATGCCAACAAAAATTGATACAGTCTGGCAGAGATCCTGCAAGGTTTTGGAAAGAATCAGCACTAAATGCATGTTGGGTTTCCCCTACAATTTATTAGGTGAATGTCAACTGCTTATGAAAAGTACCCAGATTGAGGGTACTGGAAACTATTAACTACTTTTTCTGTTTATCCACAGAATAATAGTAGGCAGCAGTGAAAGCTTCTCCTCCCCTTTCCCTTGAAAGCCATGATTCCACAGTCATCATTTAGAAATAAAGTAATAGATAACAGATGGGGAAAAGAGAGCAAATGATATAAATTAGTACCTAAAGAGTGGGAAAAAAGTTATAAGGGCACTTAAACACATCCAAGAAAAATCAGTGACCTCAGGACTGATGACAATAAGATAGAGTTTTGAAAGTATATATTAGGAACCAAAGGTTCACTACTAGATGGAGATGGTGAAACTGTTGGTGAAGCAGACGAAGCAACACCATTCAGCATATATTTATGTTCTGTATCTGAAAGGAAGCAGGATGATGTACTCATATCACATGAGGATGATAAAGTATTTTCCAGTTCATTAGTAAGCAAGTAGAATGTTAGACAACATCTATTTGGGATAAAACATTTTTGAGGCATCAAACCTAGATAATTTCCACCCAAGAGTTCTCAGGGAGCTGACTAGAATAACAGAGAGGTGGTGGGATAGCTTGCATGACTGGAGCACTGCCATGGATGAGTATAAATTGTTCATGAAGGAAAAGAAGAAAAGAAGAAGTGGAGGAGTTGCACTATATGTAAAAAGATTTTACAACTACGCGAAGTTCCACTATGAACGCGGAGACAACCCTGTTGAAAGTCTCTGGGTTAAGTTTAGAAGAGAGTACAAGAGTGATATCATGATGAGTATCTGCTATAGACCACCAGAGCAAACGAAGGAGGTGCATGAGGCAATCTATGGACAACTAGCAGAAGTTTCCAGATCATGGGCCCTGGTTCGCATGGGGAACTTAAATTACACTGATATCTGATGGGAAGGCAATACACCAGTGAACAGACAATTCAGGAAGTTTTTGGAGAGCACTGAGGACAAATTCCTGGTACAAATGCTGGAGGAAGCCAACTAGGGGCCTTGCACCTCTTCACCTGCTGTTCACAAACATAGAAGAATTGATGAGGAAAGTAGAAGTGAATGGCAACCTGGGCAGGAGAGACATTGAAATGGTAGAGTTCAGAATCCTGATAAAACGCAGAAATTAAAGAAGCAAAACAGAGACCCTGGACTTCACAAAAGCAGATTTTGGTTCCCTCAGGGAACTGATGGGCAGGATCCCCTGGGAAGCTAATCTTAAGAGGAAAGGTGTCCAAGAGAGCTGTTTGTATTTTAAAGAAATCCTACTAAGAGCACAGGAAGATATCACTCCAGTGTGAAGAAAGAACAGCAAATATGCAAGGTGGCCAGTGTAGCTTAGCAGAGAAATCTAACGTGAAACACAAAAGAGAAGCTTACAAGAAGTGGAAGCTTGGATAGATGACTAGGGCAATTAGAGTTGCAGCTAACAAGAGATGTGAAGGATAACAGGAAGGGGTTCTGCAAATATGTCAGTAACAAGAGGATGAGGGATGGTGAAGGTCCCTTCCTGAATGAGGCAGGTATCTCATGGTAGATGACATGGAAAAGGTTGAAGTACTCAATGCTTTTCTTGATCTCATTCTTCACAGGCAGAGCCAGTTCCCAGGCTACTACACTGGGAACCAGAGAATGGAGAGAAGGAGAGGGGCTCTAGGAGATGAAAGGTCAAGTTAGGAACTACTTTAGGAAGTTGGTTGTGCACAAGTCTATGGGGCCAGATAAACTGCACACAAGTGTGATGAGGGAGTTCACTGATGTGATTGCAAAGCCGCTACCATTATCTTTGAAACCTCACAGGAAACAAGGGAGGTCCTGGGTGACTGGAAAAAGGTAAATATAGTACCTATCTTGAAGAATGGGAAAAAGGAGGAACCGGGGAACTACAGACCAATCAGCCTCACCTCAATCCCTGGAAAAATCGTGGAGCAGGACCTCAAAGAATCCATTCAAAATCACTTGGAGGAGTATAGAGTGATCAGGAACAGTCAGTATGGATTCACCAAGGGCAAATCATGCCTGACCAACCTGATTGGCTTCTATGATGCAATGACTGGATATCTGGATGTAGGAATAGCCATTGATGTGATATACCTCAACTTTAGCAAAGCTTTTTATATGGTTTCACAAAGCACTCTTGTCAGCAAGTTAACAAAGTATGGTTTGGATGAATGGACCATAAGGTGAATAGAAAACTGGCTAGATCATTGGGCGCAGTGGGTAGAGATCAATGGCTCAGTGTCTACTGGCACCCAATAACTAGTGGAGTGCCCCACAGGTTGATCCTGGGGCTGGCTCTGTTCAACATCTTCATTAATGATCTGGATGATGGGATAGATTACAAGCTCAGTAAATCTGTGAATGACACCAAGCTGGGGGAGGGGGTAGAAATGGTAGATGCACTGGAGGGCAGAGATAGGATTCTGAGAGACCTAGACAAATTGGCACATTGGGCCAAACAAAACCTCACGGGCTTCAACAAGGACAAGTGCAAAGTCCTGAACTTACGATGGAAAAATCCCATGTACTGCTACAGGCTGGGGACCGATTGGCTTAGTAACAGCACCGTAGAAAAGGACGTGGGGGTTGTAGTGGTTGGGAAGCTGGAAATGAATCAGCAATGTGCTCTTGTTGCCAAAAAGGCCAATGGCATATTGGCCTGCATCAGTAGGACTGTTGCCAGAAGAATGAGGGCTGTAATTATTCCCCTCAATTCGGCACTGGTGAGGAAACATCTGGAATACTGCAGCCAGTTTTGGGCTCCGAACTACAGAAAGGCTGTGGACATATTAGAAAGATTCCAGCAGAAAGCGATGCAAATTATTAAGGGGACATACGACTTATGAAGAGAGACTGAAAGAACGAGACTTATTGGCTATTTCTGCACTGGAGGGGGCCTAGGAAGTCCACTTAACAAGGTCATCTTTAAGTCAACCTTGTTGACTTTAGGTTAGCTATGTCCACACAGAGTCAGTTAAATTGATTCTACTTGAATCAATTTTAACCAAATCGATATAAAAATAGCTAAATCAATTTAAGTAAAATAGATTTAACAGGTCCAGATGAATCAAACCCAAATCGAACTAGCATGTCCGGACACGGGACTTATTAGCTCGATTTGGGAGAGGGGCACCCTGAGAGATATGGCAATATGGCCCCCTGGCAGGGCCATGTTGCCACTCAATCTCCTACCTGGCTCTCACCTGGAGAGCCAGGCAAGGGAAAAAAGCCCCAGGGCAGGGATCCCCCTGCCTCATGCATCCCCTGCTGCTGATGGGTGGTGGGGGAGGAACTACAGGGCACCCTGCATACCCCACTGCTTGCAGAGCAGTGGAGACAGGGATGCTGGCGTGCTGGGCTCCCTCCCCTACACTTCCCAGCAGCTGGCTGGGTAGTGAAGGCAGGGATCTGGCATGCCCCGCTTCCCCGTAGCTGCCGGGTGGCGCTGGCAGGGAGGCGTGCCCCACTTTCCCAGCATCCCCACAGCTGGCTGGGGGGTGCAGGCAGGGAGCCCAGGTGCCCAGCTTCCCAGCAGCTGGCTGGGCAGCAGGAACACAGAGCCCGGTGGGCATCCGACCCCTACCTCCCGGCCAGCTGCTGGGAAGCTGGGCATGCAGGCTTCCCTGCCCCTGCTGCCCAGCAGCAGTAGAGAAGCCAGGGAAATGGGGCGCACCAGCTTCCCTGCCCCCACAAGGTGCTGGGAAGCCGAGCATGCAGGCTCCCTGCCCCTGCCACCCAGCCAGCTGCTGGGAAGCTGGGCGCTCGGGCTCCCTGCCCTCACCACTGGGTCAGCAGCTGGGGGAAACGGGGTGTGGGTTGTTTCCACCACCACGAGCCCAGTTAGCTGGAGGTGGGGGTGGCCCCCCATGTGCCCTCCTGCACCTCCCCACCCTCCCTGGCCAGGGTGCCAGTTGGGGGAGGACTTCCTTCCAGAGTGCCATGCATCCTTGGAGGAAGGTCAACTGTTATATCAATATGTGGGTCATATCAATATAACAGAGCCACACAGGGTTATTTCAAAACCACAGTTTTGAGATGACCCTCATTTCAATATAAAACTAGATTTTATTATATCAAAATCATTTTCCTTATTTCAATATAAGGGAGTTCCTTATTTTGAAATAAGGAAATGTCGTGTGGACCTAAGCATTTTTAAATTGAAATAACCAGTGTTATTTCAATTTAAAACCTGCGTGGGGACATGCCCATTATATCTGCTCTGGACACAGGGCAGACACACCTGGGACTGCCCCACTCCCCGCATTCTGCTCCAGGTCCTGATCAGGCTCCCGCAGGCTGATCTGGCTCAGGGGGCAGCAGGCAAGCAGCTGGGATCTGGATCCGGCCTGATCTGGCTTTGAGCTTTGAGCTGCCTGCCCATGGTAGCAACTGGCTCGCGGACAGATCAGGGTCTGTGCCCCTTGCCACAGGGGGCAGGGGCTGGCTCCAAGCCCCTGCAGCCTGCAGCAATGGGCTGGGAGCCAGATCCATGTCATCCACCTTTCCATGGGTGGCAGGAGCTGGGTCCCGGGCCCAACAACTGCTGTAAGGGACTGGAAACCAGAGCCAGCTCCCAGCCGCTTTTCAGGGGTGGCTGTGGCTAGATCAGGCCCCCAGAGCCTGATCAGGCTCCAGGAGCCAGAGGTGGCCTTAGCCAATTGGGGGTCCTAGACAAAGACCCATTGTGGGTCCCCCTAAAGGGCATCCTGTAGGCCCCCACTCCTGCCCTCCCCATGGCCCCAGTCCACCTGCAGCCCTAAACACCCCCCCCAAGACTCCCTGTTTGTTTTGCTGAACCAAACTAACATGACTATCCCTCTGGAACTCGTTAATTATGATATGCTATTTTTAAATGTCTTTCCATCATGCAGCTTATATGTTCATCACCTTTCACTTAATATAAATGAGCTAATGCTGAAATATAAAGTTATGTGCATTAATTAACAAATAAAAAGTAGTAAAAGTAATGATGGCTCAAAAATAACTAGAATACCACATTTAAAATTTTGGCAGTCATATCTTATGATTTTTTCATACAGGCTAGTGTTTATGTGCACTGGAAGTTTAATACAAGGAATTATAATAGATAAAAATAAATGAAAAGAAGGTTTCTATTCTGTAGCTATAAATGAAAAACACCAAATTTCAATGAAATACTCTGAAGTACTCAAGTTTATAAGACTCTGGCTCCCCTTAAAAATATTAAATAGTAAGTACAAAAGAAGCTAAAAAATTACTAACCAAAAGAAAGACATACAGCACAGACATCACACAGCTGTAACGATTGCTTGAGGGCAGCACTGTATTTTATATGTACCAGCCTACATGGACCTACTTAATAACCTGAGCTAACCACAGCCAAAGGAAAAATTGTCATAAACGCAAAGGAAAAGGCAAAAGAACAGGTAAAAAAGAAAAGGAAAATGCATATTTTAATATTTGAGATTAAAAAATAGCAGAATAAATGGCTGCACTGGGGAACTAAAAGATGAGACCATTGGAAAAGTCCCTGCTATTCTGCTTGCTCCTGCTTTCTTAGCATGTCAGTGTGAACGTGACAGTCAGATAATGGCAAAATCTGCAATTCAGATGAAGGGCTGATCCTAATGATAGTTTGCCTTGGTGAGCCAAGACTGAAAAGTGCTGAGGTTTCCAGCAGTACTGGCCCTGCTAGATGGGAACAATTTCTATATTTTTCTATATTTTCATTTCTGTCCACCAAATTGAGGATGGGGCTCCTTATTGCTCGGAGGCCCTAGGTGGCCACCTGCTTCGCCTACCCCTATAGCTGCTTTTGCCAGAAGCCCGATCGGGTCCAGGGGTGGGGCAAGAGGCAGGGCCCAGGGCTTCCTGCACTATAAAGTCAACTTAAAAGCTTAAGTCAATTTACAGGGCAGGAGTTATTAAGTCAACGCAAGCAAGTGCTTAAATCAATTTAATAAATTCTAACTATAGCCCTGGCTTTGCTTAAATTGACTTAAGCCAGCTTTGGTTGACTTCAGGCCTTAGTGTAGACATAACCATTTAGTCTGCAGAAGAGAAGACTGAGGGGGGAATTGATAGCAGCCTTCAAATACTTGAAGGTTTTCTTCAAAGAGGACACAGCTAGGCTGTTCTCAGTAGTAACAGAGGACAGAACAAGGATCAGTGGTTTCAAGTTGCAGCTGAGGTGGTCGAGATTGGACACTAAGCAAACTTTCTTGCTAGGAGAGTGGTGAATCATTGGGATGGGTTACCTACAGTGGTGGTGGAATCTACATCTATGGAAACATTTAAGGCTCAGTTGGACAAAGGCTTGGCAAGGACAATTTAATCAAAGTGCTCCTGCTTTTAGCAGGGGGTTGGGCTAGATGAGTTCATGAGGTCCCTTCCAACTTAAGATTCAATGATTCTATGACTGAGGAGATCTTTGGTCTTCTAATGTTGATTTTTAATAAGTCCTGGAAGACCAGATAAATTCAATAAGTCTCAAGGAGAGTTAATGTTGTGCAAATATTTCAAAAGATCAAGCAGGATGATATTGGTAGCTATAGATCAGTTTGTTTGTCATCTGTTTGGGGAAAAAAACAATGGGAAAGCTGACAGGGTGTCGGTGTGGGGTATCTTTATTAATAAAACAAACAAGGAGTCCTGTGGCACTTAAAGACTAACAAATTTTTTATTGTATGAGCTTTCATGGGAGAAAATCCCACTTTGTCAGACACTCTGAAGAAGAGGCATCTTATGGAATGGATGGAAATAAATGCAGGGAAGCATAAGTGTTGGGATCAGGTCATACTGTAACCGCAAATCAAAGCTGTTGTTAAGATTCAAACACTGGGGAACAGCATATAGAGGAAGATGAGGTCAAGTCACCTGTTGTAATGAGATTGAAATCCAAAATCCCTATTAAGCCCTGATGCAATGCAATCAAATATGCAAATAAATTCAATCTTCTCCCACGAAAGCACATACAATAAATAAATTTGTTATTCTTTAAGTACCACAGGACTCCTTGTTTGTTTTACTGAACTAGACTAACATGACTAGCCATTTGGAATTTTATTCTGTAAATTACTGTACAGGGCAGACAGTGAAAAAAAAACCCTTACTTGCCTCTGTTAGGCCTACCGTATGGCTAGGTCAGCACAGGCAACACCTGTGTCCCTTGATGAGACTGAGTCAGAGCCCTAGCCTAATGACGATCAGGGGAACAGCTGGTAGCCAGAAGATAAATGGGCAGACCAGGAAGCTGAGAGGAGGTGCTCATGGTCATGGCCAAGGCCAAGCAGAGCAGGGTAGTGCTGCAAGGCAAATTGTCTGCTCGCCTGGTGAGGAGGTAAAGACCGAGAGCTTCTGAGTCCTAGAATAGTTGCGGCTGATACTGGGAAGACTATCACAGCACTGTAAATAAAAAGCACAGGTGACATCAACTATGAGGAGTGATGAGTCCTTCGTGGGTCAAGAGGAGCAAAACTCTAAAAGAAGAAGGTGACCCTGAGGATGATTTGCTACTGTTTAGTATTATTATAATCTATGTTTATTATCATATATTAATGCATTGCCTTGGCAATGATCTTGTTATGTATTTGCTTGATTCTCCTATCCTAAAATACCAAAACCTGATATCAGTTTAAATTCCTGCAGTTAGTTACCTGGTATCCTTTTATACAAGCTTCCAGCAAAAATTCCTTAAACAAAATATTTACAATTCCTCAGTAACTCAGCATCACTTGTGAATGTACTTTCATTCCCTTTAAGCTTCTTTTTCAGATGACTGGCTGCCATTTAACTGACATGCTCACTTCTCCATTTGAAGTGTCTCTGCATTTGTTGTATTCACTTGCTGTGTCTTGTCTTGGATGTTGTAAGCTGTTTGGGATAAGAATCATCCCTCTCTTATATGTTTCCACACTCTCTAGCACAACAGGGCTGAGGCCTCTAGATGCTACTGCACTATAAAGAATAATAATACCCTGAGTATTTAGGAACCCCAAATTCTCAGGCATCACAGATTCTACTCTTTAACAGAGACAGTAAAGAATTTAAAATTCAGTGGTTCCTCGGCCACTGAAGAAGTAGATGACACCAAGCTGGGGGGACCAGTAGACACGTTGGAGGGCAAGGACAGGATTCAGGGAGACCTAGATAAATTGGAACAGTGGGCCAATAGAAATCTTATGAGGTTCAATAAGGACAAGTGTAAACCCCATGCACTTGGGATGGAAAAACCCCATGCACTTGGGATGGAAAAACCCCATGCACT
>ML681979.1:47575846-47613576 GCA_007922195.1 Podocnemis expansa | reverse complement strand
GGGATGGAAAAACCCCATGCACTTGGGATGGAAAAACCCCATGCACTGCTACAGGCTGGGGAACATTCAGCTAAGTAGCAGTGCTATAGAAAAGGACCTGGGGGTCATTGTGGATGGGAAGCTGGATATGAGTCAGCAGTGTGCTCTTGTGGCCAAAAAGGCCAATGGCATACTGGGCTGCATCAAAAGAAGTATTACCAGCAGATCAAGGGATGTGATCATTCCCCTCTAATCTGCACTGGTGAGGCCACATCTAGAATACTGTGTTCAGTTTTGGGCTCCCCACTACAAAAAGGACAGGGACATGCTAGAGAAACAACAAGCAGTTGTGTGGCACTTTAAGACTATGTTAGTCTTAAAGTGCCGCACAACTGCTTGTTGTTTTTTACTGGACTAGACTAACACGGCTATCCCTTTGGAAACATGCTAGAGAGAGTCCAGCAGAGGGCAACAAAAATGATCAAAGGGCTGGAGCACAAGCGCTATGAGCAAAGACTGAAAGCAACAGGCTTATTTAGTCTGCAGAAGAGAAGATTGAGGGGGGGATTTGATAGCAACCTTCAACTACTTGAAGGGATGCTCCAAAGAAGATGGAGCTCAACGGTTCTCAGTAGAAACAGAGGACAGAACGAGGAGCAATGGTCTCAAGTTACCATTAGGGAGGTCGAGGCTGGATATTAGAAAAAAAATTTTTACTAGGTGAGTGGTGAAGCATTAGAATGAGCTGCCGAGGGAGGTGTGGAATCTCCATCTTTGGAGGTGTTTAAGGCCCGGCTGGACAAAACCATGACTGGGATGGTTTAGTGGGAGTGGTCCTGCCTCTGGCAGGGGGTTGGACTAGATGACCTGTGAGGTCCCTTCCAACCCTATGATTCTATGATTCCTTAGTATCAGACACAGCCTCCATGACTGCACAATCCAGAAGATTCATGGAAGTACCTTGGATCAGCTGCCATGAAGGCTAAATTCAACTGCAGAAGACTCTGATCTTGTCCTCTGAGGTCAGGGTTTTAATTAGACATTTTCGTAATTTAGATGAAGGACTGGGGACTCTTGCTTTTTTATTTATTTGTTTCATACTGGGTCATATATTATTTTTAAGCAGACTTCTGTGGAAGCTTTGAATATTGTGCTTTTATGGACTTCTATGCCAGATATGCAAACCATATCTTTGGTAAATTGGTCTTTTGACTAAGGCCTTTCACAGAATAATATTTCTTTGATACAAAGAGACAGAACAAGTAATGTGATAGATAGATAGATTTGCTTTTTATGGTTTTATTTCATGTTTTAGTTCAAAAGTATTTATTTTAGGGAGTTGTATGACTTGTGGACAGACTTCATCACAGTGGCTATGTGTATACTTAGAGTGTGATTTCAAATTGACTGAATTTGAACTACTCAATTTGAACTAATAATTATTAGTTTCAATTCAGTCAATTTGAATTGACATGGCCACACTAGAAACTCCAATTCAAACTAGCATGTCCATGAACTGCACTTGCTGATTCAAACTGGAGGAGGAGCACAATGGGAGGTGTGGCAACATGGCTGCCAAAAGGGGCCATGCCACCACCCAATCCCCTGCTGGACTCAAGCCTTCTGAGCCCAGCATAGGGAAAAGCATTCCCTGCCCAGCTCTAGCCCCACTGCGGCTAGAGCTGGGCAGGGGATGTTTTCCTCTGTGCCAGGCTCAGAAGGCAGGAGCCTGGCAGGGGATGTTTTCCACCAGCACCCCCCCACACACAGAGTACAGGGAGGAGGGGGAGAAAGAATTCCCCTGACCCTGCACTGTCAGCATGGGGCTGAGGGAATCCCTTCTACCTTGCCCCCACTCCTCTGTCATCAGGCATGGGGGAATCCTTTCTCCCCTGATTCTGCTGAGCTGTCACAGCCTGGCTGGGGGAATTTCCCCTGCTCGCACTGACAGCATAGGGGAGTGGGCCGCCTGCACAGCTGGCCCCCCACTGGCCACACAAAGAGAAGGGACCCCCTGCACAGCAGGAGCCCTACTGGCTGTACTTGGGGGTCCCTCCCCATGCACTGCTAGCAGGGATCCTGCCACGTGGGGCCTTCCCTCCCCCACACGTGGCCAGTGGGGCTCCTGCAGCGTACAGGAGTCTCTTCTCTGCATGTGGCCAGCAGGGAGCAGCCATGTGCCAGGGTTCCTCCCCTCCATGAGGTCAGCAGGAGCCCAGCTACATGCGGGGGCTGCCTCCCCACGTGCAGCCAGTGGGTCTCCTGCCCCAGGTGGGGGTCCTGTCCCTGCAAAGGGGGAGTGCGGCAGCCGCGAGGGAGTCCCATCCCTGCATGTGGCCAGCAGGGCTGGAGCCACCAGTGGGGGTTCCTTCTCCCCAGCCCTGGGAGCAGCTCCAGCCCAGCGGGGATCCCTTCCCCAGCCGCAAGCAGGGCTGGAGTCGCCAGCTGGGGTCCCTGCCCCCCCAGCCAGGGGATGGGAACCCCATTGCCCCCCCAGCATGATCTCGATGCGGGGGAGGCACCTTTGGGGCTGCTGGCCCCAGGTGCTAAGGGGCTGGTCTTCCTTCCAGGGTGCCATGCACCCTGTGAAGAAGGTCAAGCCATGTCGTCAATTCCAACTCACAGTGAGTTCAAATTGACATGGCCACCCTGGGTCAATTCAAACTACTAGGCTCAAATTGACCTAGACTTCGAAGTCAAATGAGGTTTCATCAATTAAAACTGAGGAGTTCCTCAGTTCAAATTGAGGAAAGCAAGTGTGGCCATGCACTTAATTGAATTCTAATTGATTGTCATCAGTTCAAATTCAGTTCTAAGTGTAGACATACCCAGTGGTCCCTCCTGGTCTTATAATCTATGAATTTCTCATCGGATCAAATAATTACTTTTGAACTAGAACATATCTTTTTTTTTAAAAAAAATCAAACATAGATTTAAAAATAGCAAATGGTGGAGAATCCCCCATTGTCTTTGACAAATTGTTCCAGTCCTTAGTTAAACATTTGCGCCTTGTTTCCCATCTGAACTTGCTAAGTTTCAGTTTCAGCTATCGGATGTTATAACTTTCTCCACCATGCTGAAAAGACAATTATCCTATCCCATGAAGGTACTTATAGTCTGTGGTGAAATCATCACTTGTTAAACTAAATAGACCAAACTATTTGAGTGTGTTACTATATGGCATATTTCCCAATCCTTTACTCTTTCTCGTGGCTCTTTTCGGAATTGTCTCCAATTTATCAACATCCTCCCTGAACTGTGAACACCACAACCAGACAAAGTATTCCAGCACTAGTGCCAAACCCAGAGGTAAAATAACTTCCATACTGCTACTCGAGATTCCCCTTTTATACATCCAAGGATTGCATTAGCTCTTTTGGCCTCAGCATCATACTAGAAATTTATGTTCAGCTGATTAGCCACCACAAACCCAAAATCTTTTTCAGAGTTGCTGCTTCCTAGGATAGAAACCACTATTCTGTATGACCTACATTCTTTGAATGTAAATGAATGCATCTAGAAACCAACATACTAAAATGCATACTGCTTGCTAGCCCCCCGATTACCCAGCAATCCATGTCTTTCTTTCCCAGACTGTCACTAGTTACCACTACCAATATTTTACAGACTTTTACTAAAAAGCCTTGCAAAATTCTTCTCATCCGAAACTCAGAACCAGTAGCTTGTCATTTTAATGCACCCCAGAAACCACCCTCTTCATTATAGCAAAAAAATTAGTCTGAATCTGAGTTGGTAAACTTTTGTGATAATTTCATATGACTGCAATTCTGTTTATCACAGAATTAAAAATGAGACTAAATTGAATTACAATTCAAGCAATTCCTGCTGACAAAAATGCAAAGGAGAGGTGTGACATATCCATGTTATGAAGTTGTACCCTCCCTGTCCATAGGGAACGGGCTTTATGGATACAGCACAAGATGTCTGATATCACAAAGAAAGAGGAACACTTCTCTGGATTGACTGATAGTATTGCAGAGAAAGGCACCATCTACATGAATCCCTGTTAACTGCAGTGATGTCTGCGATGATAAAAGTTGTAAAAAGGGTTGTGGTAAACAAAGAACAATCCAAGAAAAACCCTTCCCCCAAAAAGAATGAAAAAAAATACAAACTGATAAATATCACAAACTGTAATCAAAAAACCAATACTCCACCTCTAATTCATTCAATAAGTTAAAAAAAGAACACATGATGATGAAATTTCAAATGGATAAAACTATTAGTTCTTTTAGCACTAAGAAAGCATAATCTCCTATTCACCAACTCTTGAATAAACTGCAGTAAAAGGTACTTGAACGTTTTGCAACCCTTGTAATCCATTTTCTCAGCCTCTTCAGCATGTGTAAACTGCAATGCCTATTCATCCACCAGTGCTTAGGCAATGTATGCAGGTAATTTAATACAACACACTTTTATTTTGCATAAATCAAGTGACAAGGCTCAAGTTAGAGAATGAAGGCTAGTCTTTACTTCATTGCTGCTGTCAATCTGGACTTCCTGATCAAATGCTCAAGTCTGTGAAGACATCACTCAGCTGATCGGGAAGTTTGATCCCTGAACACCATCCCACAAGTGGGGTAGCACTGAGCCAAAGGAATGCCCTCCCTTCAATTCAGCACAGTAGACATGTTGGGAGTAGGATGCTTGGAATGCAGATACACAAATTATTTTAAGTTAAAATAACTTGCATATCTACAACTGCTGTGAAAAAGGGCAGGCAGTGTAAACCTGCCCTGAGCCAATGTAAGTAGCAAAAATGGACTAGGATCCTTGAAGAATCCCAAGAATAAAACCAGGAAAGTGGCAGAAGATTACAATGGTTAACGTATAATTTGGCAGGCCCCGGAACCCTCCTAAATTTCCGGGCCCCCTTCACACAGATCCAGGCCCTCTTCACCACCCCAGCTACTGCCCCCCTAAATGCCTGCCTCTCTCCCCAGCTACTGCTCCACACCCCAGCTATTGCCCCCAAAACACCTGCCCCCATCAGACCACTCTTTCCTCATGTCTTCCTTAGCCCTAATCCCCATTCCCTAGGCTCCCTGCCCCAATGTCCCACTCCAGCCCTCTTAACCCCCCACCCCAGCTCTGCCATCTTCACTTCACCCCTTTCTGCCCCTCAACCTTCTCCATACCTCCCCAACCCACCATCCCAACCCTTTCTTCTGACTCCATCACCCACACACACACTGAGCCTCTGGCTGCCCAACTATGCCCAAACCACCCCCCTGTGATGTTGTCTGGGTCTAGGGGACTGTTTATGGTTATCTTTATTAACATTTCATACTTGCAATAATCCATATGTAATATACCATGTTTGGTATCAATAGAAAAGTTGTAATCTGCTAGGAATGATTATATGGTTTATATGTAGGTATCATATCTGTAAAAATATTAGGAATGTATTTATATTATTTGTACTCCAAGGGTATGTCTACACGGTAACTGTTATTTCGAAATAACACAATTCAAAATAACTCGTTTTGAAATAAAATCCTTATTTTGAAATAAATTAATTTGAATTAACAATTTGTTAATTCGAATTAAGAGAAAGCCTGTTTGCGAAACAGCCGTTATTTCAAAATGGTTATTTTGAAATAAGGCCGTTCAGACATGTTGTTTCGAAACAGTTGTTTCAAAAAAATGGTGTTGTTTCGAAACAGCGTGTCCGAACTCCGTTGTTTCAAAACAACCACTTCAAAACAACAGCTATTTTGCATTCCTGCTACGTTTAATGGTTTTGAAATAATGGTACGTCATGTGGACATGAGAAATTTTTATTTCAAAACAATGGCTGTTATTTCGAAATAAAACTCATGTCTGAACACAACCCAAGTTATCTGACTCCAAGCAACCCCAGACTGGATGTCTGCAAAACTATTGTCATCCTAATGGCACATTGATTAAGGGGACTCCCAGCTGCAGTGAGCCTAGAAAGAAACTTTTTCAGCCAGTCACACAGACTAACCATGTGACTCAACTCCATTTTGATTTGGCAAGGGCTCTGAGAGCATAGGAGAGTAAAGGGTGATAAAGGCAATAGCCCCATCTCAATTTTGTCTTCAGTCTTCAGTCTTCAGCCTGTCTGCAAAACAATACCCTCCTCTGGAACTATTCTGCTGCACTCAACAAAGGACTGAGACCCACCCAAGTGTTGGGTGTATAGCAGAAGAATGGAACTAACCTGCAAACTACAGATTCTTCAAGGATTTGCTTTCTATGGACTCTAAATAATTTGTATGTATGTGATTCACTTAGACTGTTTAACATCTCTCATATTTTGTTTGTTTTCTTTTTATATTAAACCTTTAGTTGTAGTTACTAAAGGATTGGCTGGAAGCATGGTATTTTGACTAAGATCTAAGCCTATATTGTTCTAGGTGATGTGGCTGGCACTTTGGGGTCAAGAGTACCTATTTCTTTAAAAGGCCCAGTGGCTAGATGGGGACCGGAGTAGCTGATGTGCAATAAAGGGGGCTGCTTCCATTTTGTTGTGCTTGGTGATGACCAGAGTGGGGAATCAGAAGCATGTTTTATTACTGACTGGGAGACTGGTTTAAGTACCACCCATCAATGGCTTGGGCATTTGGCCCCTGGTCTTGCACCTTGCCCTGATTTTTGCACATTCAGAAGGTTATCCTAGGAAGCCCAGGCCACAGCCCCCAGGGCCCCCTTACCTGTGCTGCCAAGGTGACTAAGGAGCCAGGTTGGACCACACCAGTGGGGGGGAGGCTGCAGCATTGGCCAGCTGGCTGGTGAGAAAGGACACAGGCCCAAGACTCACTCCAGCCCACAGCCCCTTGACCCGGCCCAGGGGGAACACACTAGAACACAGCATTCTGATGTGTTCCTCTATTTTCAAGGGGCCCTGGCATGCTGCCCCCCTAAGAATAGGGGCCCTCGAATGACGTTACAGAGCATTCCAGCTTACTTTAACCCCTGCAGAAGTACCCAGAGAAATTGCAACATGGCAGAAGGAAACCAAACAAGAAGTCTGGTGGCACTTTCAAAGACTAATAAATATATTTATCACATGTGCTAATGTAGTAGAAAACCCTAGTTCGTCAGACACTTTGGCAGCAGGAGTGATTCAAGGCAATCAGCCATTAGACTGATTATAGAAGGAGCTCCATTTTTGAGCAAAAGTCCTGTCAGTTTAACTGTTGCTTTCAAAGTTCTATACTCTTCCACAGGAATAAATAAGTATTAAGGTTACTTCCAGGATTTCTTGACTCACTTTTGTCTGTGAGTTTTGTAATTTTATTTCCCTCGTATCCACTTTTTCATGTTTTTTCCCGTCCTCTAATTTACACTAATTTCTCCAGAGATATCACAAGAATTACCAGTTAAAGTTCTGGTGTGCAATATTTCTTCTTTAAAAGGGTTCCCCAGTGTTTCTTTAAAAGCCTGTGCCTTCAACAAAAGATATGATTCACCAGCAAAACGTCAAAGTGACTCAGAGTTGTCACAGCTCATTTATAGATAGCTGAAAGATTCACCTCCGAAGATTGCAAGCATTCAGTACCTGAGACCAATTTTTTAATTTATTTATTTATTTATTTATTTTTACATATTCTACTACTGAGCAAAGTTTGAATATTCAGTCTCTGCACCTGAACCAAAACATATGCCAAAGCCTGTGGCTAAACATTGTGTGAGTAAAGTGCTCCATCTGCTGGATAAATCAGCTACTATTCGGAACGGCTGAGGGTAAAATGGTTAGAGGGCAACATCAGTGGTATATTACTAAATGTTATCTGGATTTTTAACCGTCAGTGTTTGAATGGGTCTGGGACATGACTTGAAGACCCAGCCAAAAACAACAGTGTGGCTAGTTCACCAGTTGTGACGGTAATGCATCCATGTTTCAAGCAATGTTTCCCACTAAGTAAACAGGAAATGTACTGAGTTTGAACCAGCCTCACTCTGAGATTTTGCTCATAATTTTCATATTTATTTTATAACATGGTGTTATTTGCAATGGTTAAAATAAAGTGCTTACTTGGAGCATATTATTCAGCCACTGGATATTAGTGCTCTGTATAGAAATGGAGACAGGGTGTCACTGGTCACTGCTAACAAAAGAAACAAAACTGCAACTCAAGCTCTGTGCAAGCTTGTTGTGTCTGTAGATCTTTCATAAAATATTAGCTTCCTTTTTAAGGTCTCTAATTCCATAGATAATACAACAATGATTCAATTGCTGCACCAAGGATATGGATTCATGTGCTGAGTCTTTCATGTGCATGTCAAGATACATGAAATATTACAGCTTTATTTTGGTTAGCCTCTTCATTTCTGAGCTCTTGAGCTTGACACTAATTCAATTTTTCTGAGAAGGAGTGAGGCATCAAATTGTGCCTATGGCTCTTAGATTGTCCATGCCTTCCCGTCACGTGGACTGGTTTAGTCACACAAACTTCCTTGATTAACAAACTGAGCTTATTTCACTATGGTATCACATTACCTCAATATTCTATTCTGAAAAACAGTTTCTTGTTCCTTTACAAGAAACAGTGAGCATTTTAAAGTGACTTAGGAAAGCTGTCTCTGTCCTTATATTTTGTTATAAACTAACGCAATTACATGATCAGGCAATGACAGTTGCAACATTTCTCTAAGACACTGAGGCTTGGTAAATGTAGCTTGCTTTTCTGATTGTTTTATTAAAGGCAATACAGGCCAATGTCATTCTTTTAGCTTCATTGCTTTCCTCTGATTTATAACTTTTTAACACAATCTGATTGCTGTACAAGTGTTTAAATTGTTTTGCCATATTACTTTCCTAATAAAGGATAATTAATATCCAAAGCTACTAAGATGGGTGGGTAGAAAATATTCTATGAACCTATGTCTAAAGCTAAGTGAAACCCCATGGCTTTGCACATCTTTACCCTATTTTTAATTGTAAGCTTACCTCCCCCATGTTTCTCTTTCAAATTTAACTTGATCACCAGCAAGAAAACTTCAGACAAACCTGCTGAGTTCAGCAAGATTTGGGGGCAGAATTACCTGGAATTTAAGTTTCTAGAGCACAGTAACCACCTGTGAACCAGAAAGATAGAAAAATTACTTGTATGGTGCCGAGCTCATACGGGAACTTCTTAGGTCTAATTGGGGTGGAGCAATTGAAATATTTAATTGACTGGCTCTGGCTGGCAGGGATTTGCTTGTAACAATAAAAAGCACCCTTAGGGTATTTAGGGAGAGCCAGAGCTACCAGGGTTTTTGTGTGGGGAGGGAGACCCATATCCTCAAGTGTATTTAGACTCAAATCCACTGACAATCTAAATGCTTTTTAGGATCTGGGTTGAACAGACTTATCTGTGGCAAAACATTCTGAAAGAGTTTTAAATGCATATTTTGTTTCATATTCTATTTTTGATGTGAAATTAACATGTCACTGCAGAACAGTTGTAACACTCACATTGTCTAATTTACCCCCCCCCCACACACACACACAGTTTCCACTTCTAGTAATATGTTGGAAATCCTTCCCCTTTATGTCCTTACTAGCAAAGCTTTCTCCTTCTCATACACTTGAGCTCCCATCCCCTGTCATTTAATCAAAGGGCTGACCTTGTGGCCCGCAACATGTCTCTTTTAAAGACTCAGGTTCACAGTGGGATTGAGATGCTTTAATTCCAGATTTAACTGCTACAGCTAAATCTCTGCTCAGGTGCCATCCAGCCCTTTAGGCACCTAAACTCATTCAGTGCCTACATTTTCTCTGTAAAAGTCCCTTTTACACTTAAAATTTCTGCCTCTGTATATTTGCATTCATGTTTCAGGCAGGCATCCAAGGGCAGGTCTATACTGAGAGCAGCAAATTCATTGCCATTAGTTCAAACTCCCCAGTTCAACTAAAGCTCTGTGATGTCCCACTCAGTTGATCAGAAAGTTGTTTGAGTGACTCCAACCCCTCAAGTGGAGTACCGCCAAGTGGAAGGGAGGGCATTTCCCTTTGAGTCAGCACAGTGCAGACGCCACAGTAAAGAGGTGTTAGGTAGTCGAAAGAAGATACAAAAGTTATTTTAAGCAACTTGCATATCTCTCTTCAACTCAAATCAAAAACTACAGTACATGTAGACCAAGGTCAACCCTCAACATGATTCTCAAATCAGGTTGAGAGAGAGGATCCCTGAGACTGGGAGGACCCCAGCTACCACACATCCATGAAGAAATGTAGGGCAGTGGTGGTTGGGGACTCTCTTCTGAGGAGGATGGAGGCACCCTTCTGCCACCCTGACATGGCATTCCAGGAGGTATGCTGCCTGCCAGGGGCCCATATCTGGGATGACACAGAGGGATTGCTGAGCATCATTTGGCCCTCTGACTACTACCCCATGCTACTCATCCATAAGTGCACTAATAATACTACGAGCTGTGACCCTCAGTAGACCAAAAGTGACTACAGGGCTCTGGGAGTATGGATGAAAGAGTTTGGTGCACAGGTGGTGTTTTCTTCAGTCCTTCCAGTCAAGGGTAGGGGCTTGAGCAGAGACAGATGCATCCTGCAGGTGAATGCCTAGCTGTGAAGATGGTGTTAACAGGAGAGCTTTGACTTCCTTGACCATGTGGTTCTGTTACAGGAAGAAGGACTGTTAGGCAGAGACGGACTCCATCTATTGAGGAAGGTGAAGAGCATATTTGGACGTAGATTAACTAACCTAGTGAGGAGGGCTTTAAACAAAGTTTGAAGGGGGAAAGTGACCAAAGTCAACAGGTAAGTCATCATGAGGGAGACTTAGGGGAAGGGATGGAACTTCTGGGGATCCGGGGCAGCAGGGATAAAAGCAGTCTAGTCAGAATGGAGCAGAGGGTGAGGAAATCAAACTAGTGACTTAAGTGACCTAATGAAGCCCTAATCCCTGAAGTGAGTAGGGAAGGAGGACGCTGGGAGAAAATCCAAGCAGGATGATACAACAGGAGAGACAAATGGCAGGGGAAAGTAGGGCAATTGGTCCACTACTTCAGGTGACTGTACACATGTGCAAGAAGCCTGGGAAACAAGCAGGAAGAATTGGTAGCACTGGCACAGACAAGGAACTACGATGTAACTGGCATAACAGAGATATGGTGTTACAGCTTCCATGACTGGAGCACTGCCATAGAATCATAGGCTACATTCACACTCAGGGGGTTATTTCGATCCAAGTTGTTTCGAAACAACTTGTATCGAAATAAGGGGTTATTTCAAAATAAGTTAATTCGAATTAACAGTTTGTTAATTCAAATTAAGGAAAGAAGGTCAAAGTGAAATAGTAGGTTCAGACAACAGTTATTTCGAAACAAGTCACCGTTGTTTCAAAACAACATGTTTAGACGGCATTGTTTCGACACAATTGCTTCAAAACAACATTGTTTCATCCCCACATGGGGTTTAAGTTATTTCAAAACAACACTGTTGTTTCGAAACAACGGAACACGTTGTTTCGACACAACCATGTGTCATGTGAACAGGGTAATTCTTATTTCGAAACAACCTCTGTTGTTTCAAAATAAGAGTGCTGTGTGAACACACCCATAGGGTTGGAAGGGACCTCATAAGTCATCGAGTCCAACCCCCTGCCAGAGAAAGGACCACTCCCACTAAACCATCCCAGTCATGGTTTTCTCCAGCCGGGGCGTTAAACACATCCAAAGATGGAGATTTCACCACCTCCCTTGGCAGCTCATTCCAAGGCTTCACCACTCTCCTAGTAAAAAAGCTTTTTCTAAAATCCAGCCTCGACCTCCCTAATCGCAACTTGAGACCATTGCTCCTCGTTCTGTCCTCTGTTATTAACGAGAACAGTTGAGCTCCATCTTCCTTAGAGCATCCCTTCAAGTAGTTGAAGGTTGCTATCAAATCCCCACTCAGTCTTCTCTTCTGCAGACTAAATAAGCCTAATGCTTTCAGTCTTTCCTCATAGACCTTGTGCTCCAGCCCTTTAATCATTTTGGTTGCCCTCCTCTGAACTCTCTCTAGCATGTCCCTGTCCTTTTTGTAGTGGGGAGCCCAAAACTGAACACAGTATTCTAGATGTGGCCTTACCAGTGCAGAATAGAGGGGAATGATCACATCCCTTGATCTGCTGGTAATACTTCTTTTGATGCAGCCCAGTATGCCATTGGCCTTTTTGGCAGCAAGAGCATACTGCTGACTCATATCTAGCTTCCCATCCACCATGACGCCCAGGTCCTTTTCTACACTGCTGCTACTTAACTGAATGTTTCCCAGCCTGTAGCAGTGCATGGGGTTTTTTCGTCCCACATGCAGGATTTTACATTTGTCCTTATTGAAGCTCATAAGATTTCTATTGGCCCACAGTTCCAATTTATCTAGGTCTCCCTGAATCCTGTCCTTGCCCTCCAACGTGTCTACTGGTCCCCCCAGCTTGGTGTCATCCACAAACTTACTGAGAATGCAGTCTATTCCATCATCCAGATCACTGATGAAAATGTTGAATAGAAAGCTGGCTAGATCATTGGGCACAGTGGGTAGAGATCAATGGCTCAGTGTCTACTGGCACCCAATAACTAGTGGAGTGCCCCACAGGTTGATCCTGGGGCCAGCTCTGTTCAACATCTTCATTAATGATCTGGATGATGGGATAGACTGCAAGCTCAGTAAATTCATGGATGACACCAAGCTGTGGGGGAAATGGTAGATGCACTGGAGGGCAGGGATAGGATCCTGGGAGACTTAGACAAATTGGCACATTGGGCCAAATAAAACATCATGGGCTTCAACAAAGACAAGTGCAAAGTCCTGCACTTAGGATGGAAAAATCCCATGGACTACTACAGGCTGGGGACAGGTTAGCTTAGTAACAGCACTGTAGAAAAGGATGTGGGGGTTATAGTGGATGGGAAGCTGGATATGAGTCAACAATTTGCTCTTATTGCCAAAAAGGCCAATGGCATATTGGTCTGCATTAGCAGGAGTGTTGCCAGCAGATTGAGGGATGTGCTTACTCCCCTCTATTTGGCGCTGCTAAGGCCACATCTGGAATACTGTGACCAGTTTGGGCCTGCACTATGGAAAAGATGTGGACAAATTAGAAAGTGTCCAGTGGAAGGCAATGAAAATGATTAAGGGGTGTGGGCACATGACTTTCAAGTAGAGACTGAAGGAACTAGGACTATTTAGTCTGCAGAAGAGAAGACTAGAGGGGGATTTGATAGCAAGCTTCAATGTACTGAAGGGGTTCTCCAAAGAGCAGGGAGCTAGGCTGTTCTCAGTAGTAACAGAGGACAGAACAAGGAGCAATGGTTTCATGCTGCAGCTGGTAGGTCAAGGTTGGATATTAGGAAAAACTTTCTCACTAGGAGGGTGATAAAGCATTGAGATGATTTACCTAGGGAGGTGGTGAAATCCCAGTCTTTGGAAACATTTAAGGCCCTGTTAGACAAAATCCTGGCTAGGATGATTTGATGAGGCTGGTCCTGCTTTTAGTAATGGGTTAGACTAGATGATCTCATGAGGTCCCTTCCAACTCTATGATTCTATGATTCCACCGCCTCTTTTCACTAGCAGGGCCTAATACAGTAGGCCTCCTCTCAGCATGCCTAGCTGCACTCAAAAGGGAAGGGGGAAGAAGCAGAGACAGTGCTGGGAAGGAGAGGGACCCAGGGCACGGGCCCAGCCCCCGCCCCCAGTGGGCAGGCCCTGCCCCCCAGCAAGAACGCCCCACCCCCTGCCCAGGGATAGGGGCAGGGGGGTCGTGCCGCTACAGGCAGTCAGGCCCCGCGGCCTAGCTGCCCACGGCGGCGCGGCCTCCCCCTGGCCCTATCCCTGGCCAGGGGCGGGGCCTGCCAGGCGGTCAGCCAGGCCCTGGATCCCCGGCCAGGGACGGGGCTGCCATGGCCGCGGCAGCAGCCATGGCCACAGCCAGCCAGGGATCGGGCCCCGGATCCCCAGCCTGATTGCGCCGGAGATCCGGGACACTGGCGTTGGGACCCGGGGCACGTGCCCCGGTGTGCCCAATGCTAGCAACACCCCTGGGAGGAAGGTCAAGCCCTCCCTTATAATCTTTGGCCATTGGTTAGGGCACCCACTCTTGATATAGGAGAGCTAGGTTCAAGTCTATGCCTGATTTAGCACAGGAGCTTCACTCTGCATCTCCCACATTGCAGGTGAGAGACATAACAACCAGGATATTGTGGGGCTGGTCTTTGTCAAGCTCTCCAACTGGACATGTTCCATTTTTATAAAAATAACTAAATATTTATCAGGCCAAAGAGAGAAACTAACACTGTAGCCCAATGGTTATACCTCTCCCTTGAGATGTGGGAGACCCCAGCCAAAAGTAAAAAACAACAAGGAGTTGTGTGGCACTTTAAGACTAATAGATTTATTTTTCGCATGAGCTTTCGTGGGAGAAAATCCCACTTCGTCAGCTGCTTCGAAGATGGATGAACTTACAGAATGGAATGAAAATAAATGCAAGGGGGTGTAAAACATAGGATCAGGTCATACAGTCACAGCAAATCCGAGCAGTTGTTAGGTTCAAACTATGGGAAGACTGAAGTCAAATTACCTTTTGTAATCGGAAATGAATCCATAGTCTTGATTCAATCCTGCTTTCACAGAATTTAGTTTGCATATTAATTCGAGTTCAGCTGTTTCTCTAGCCAAAAGTACCTGCCATGAAGCAGGGACTTGAACATGAATCTCACTACTCTTCCTCTTTTTTTTTTTTTTGTTTTTTTTACAAAAATAAACATAAACACAAAAGCAACTTTGCAGAGTCTTAGGTGCATTCTGCTGCAGCACATAAATAAAATAATATAGGGCCACATATTGAGAAACTTAAATGAAAACTTAATTTGAATTTTGTTTTCATTAGGTGTGGGTAAGGACAGTAATTCATCTAAAATTTCAATGGGCCTTTAAAAGATTTTCTGTATGTTAAATATAATTAAGACATCTCACTACCCAAGCTCAATATCATTGTTACAGTTTATATACTTCAGCCATCATTACTGGGCTTTCTGGAGGAATGCACAAAATTAAACAATTAAAAATGTCCCTGTTAAAAGTTTGTGGGACGTTTCTGAGAAAGGAGAAAATCAAGCATTTGTCAGTGCTAACATAAGACTTGACTGATTATAGACTTAATGCAGGTGCCCCAGAAAGGGGGACAAAGGTGACTTCTCCCTTGTCCTTGCATGCCCCAGACAATACCAGATAATCAGTCCCAATGTTGAGAAGGCAGAGGCTGTTCCCTTCCACTCCTGATAGTGACACAAAAACCTCAAAGGGACAGAAAGGAGAAGTCTCATTATTCAGTAACAGCCTGCCTCGTCCCAGCCCATATTTACAGATATAAGGATGCACTGCGCAAAGCATAGACTCCTCCTGCACATTTCCTGCAGGAAATGAGGAGTGGTTTTACATTCCGGGGATCCATCTCTCCTTGGACAGGCTGGTTCTGCATCCCCTGTGGGCCTGTAATCATCTGGCAAAAATCTAGGTCACATAGGCCCAAACCCAAAGCCCGCTGAAAAAGTCTCCCACCCTCTGACTTTAAGGGCACTATGCTTCATACCAGGCTCCTAATGAAACTGTCCTGCACTTCCACTCTCCACACTACCCCCAAATTCCTAAACACCCATGTTCACATATTTGCATGTAACAGAAAAAGCTTGGCTGTGTTACTTTGTGAACCTAAGCTTTTCAGAAATCCAGAGAGCCCTATTATTTAATATGCAGCTCCTAGTAATAGTTCCCAACTTCTACAGCCATCTGGAGAAAAGTTTTGAAGCTCACTGACATACTGAAGAAGTGGACCTGATTGAGGAATGATGGTCAACAGCTGTCGAAGTGGAGGGGGGAGGGGATGTTAAAGACTTCACTGATGGCTCCCACATTCCCCAACAATGTCACTAGCAAGTAAAAAATATATCAAAACCCACTGATCATGCCCAAATTGCATTTTGTAGATTAAAACATATCAGCTGTTTCTTAATGTTTTATTTCCAGTCTCCTTTTGGTCATAATTTGGCCTAAGGACTACATCTGTGATGGATTCCTTATAAGAGAACCTTGCCATTTGGACTATAGTTGTCAGTGAAATATTTCAGCATGCTAGGGCAGGCTCATAGATTGAAAAAAAAAACCCAAAAAAACCCTTTATCACTCAAAAACAAGTATAGCAAAATCATTATGATGTAAAAATCTAGTCTACACTAAAATCCAGTTTCTGCATCTTTCCTGCTGGAAACATTTTCTGCATAGTTATACATACTGTATGTGCAATTTTGTGAAATAAAATCACTGACTATCCCTTATTGGATTTTTTAAATATTGAATGGATTTGAATTCAATTGTAAGAATGACACTTAAAATATTCTTTAAAATATATTTTCTTGAATCTGAGCCGTTAACAGTGGCAATTTTAAACGGTATTAAGTATCAATATGCTTGTGCTTCACAAGACACAAATATATACGTAAAATTGGGGGAGAAGGGAGTATATAGGTATCAATGCAAGTTAAGCACCTAACTACGTAATGTACAAAGATAGAATGCAGCGTATCTATGGACTGATGTTTGCTGAAGACGAGTCTTGCAGCAATTTCATTTTTCAACTTGCTTGTTAGATGTGAATAACTGAGAGGAAAACACTGACCTCTCCTAAGGTCTTATTCAGACAGTGAACAAGAAATGAACTCAAGACTGTGCTCTTTTTTTTTTAATGAATTAAAACTAGGCTCCCTGTACAGTAATATATGATATTAAGTCAGATATGTGTGCATATTAGAGACAAGTTGGGTGAGGTAATATCATTTACTCAACAAACTTCTACTGATGCAAGAGACAAGCTTTCCAGTTATACAAAGATCTTCTTCAGGTCTGAATGGTATAAGAGATTATAACCTACAGGGGGAAACTCTTGCTGAGTACTGCAACACCAGTGAGACATATGACCAAATACCAGATGAGTTCACCTATAAGCCCAACTAGTTAGAAAATAGCCCAAGGCTTTTGCTTATTATCTCTTTCCCCCTGGAATCATGCATGTAAATGTTACAATGATTTTAGAACAAATAAACTTGGTTTCTGAGAGCCTGATCCTGAACTAACTTTCATTGCTCCAAGTAAGGAGTGGCTGCATGAAATTAGTAGAATTAGTTGTGTGTAAAGATAAATTTTTTGGCTTCAACTCAAAGATAAAAGCAACAAGAGTCCTGAGGCACCTTAAAGACTAACAGATTTCTTCAGGAATAAGCTTTCATGGGCTCCAATCCACTTTGTCAGATGCATGAAGTGGAAAGTAGTGTTAGAGGTATATTAATGCATGCCAGCTTGGAGGAGGGCAAGCGTTAGCAAAATCAGTTAAGAGGGCAGATGGGGCCTGGATGATCAAAGGACTATAAAATGGAATCAATGGTAAATAGGAATGCCCATTTGGGAAAAGCATATTTCCAAGCCAGAGCTCTATAAAGATATTGAGCCTTTTGAAGCTATGACCTGAGGAATGGGCCTTTGCCTGCTGATCACCTGTTACATGAGGCCAAGATCAAAAGACCAAGCTATGTGAAGGAAAGATTAAACTATTCTTGATTGTGCATGTTCTAGCTAAAGCTGTTATGAACTTGCACCCACAGAAAAACCTTTTGGTGTGGTTTGATTAACTGTGGCAGCTAGGCCAGCTAGGGATTGATAAGCCTGCTGCAGCAGTGGCTAAGAGATATGTGTCTTTTAATATAGGCGGTAAATGGTCATACGTTAAGTTCAAGAAATCATAAATTTGATCCCTGTTGCCTATGTCCCACAAAGGAGCATCAGTGTTGTAAGTGGTGCTCATACAAGAAATTCAACATGGAAATCTCTGAAGCTCCAATCATGCTTCTCTGCCCAGGGGGAGCATGTAACCCAGGCCTGCTTGGCATAGTACGGTCTCCCACCTCTAGTGATCTTGACATGATGAGCCTGCTATAGGGTTGGCTCCAAGCTCCATGTATTATCTTATGCAGTAGACGCTCAGGAGACCCTAGGTTAGAACCTCACTTCTGGTGACCTAGTAAGGGGGCATAGACATTACACTTAGAATGGGCTGTATGCTCATTCATCACTGCTGATAATTACAGTTGTTCATAGTCTTCAAAGGCAAAGCAAAAAGAAATATTGGCCTATTTAAGCTTGCTGAGACTATTGCAGTGTAGACAGGGACCTGTGCAATCTGGAAAAACCGTGATCAGGTGGGAAAGACATGCAGGCCTTCATTCATGATAAATGACAGCTGAGGAGGCTAGAGTGGGTGCTTTCAAGGAACCATGAAGGTGGTGTACTTTCCCTGAACCTGTGAAAATTGTTATTAGAAACTGTGCTCTTCCCCACAGTACAGTCATGTCTCTTCTGCTTGATAGCATCATGCATTTTACATATGTAGGATGCCCATGTGTAATAATTTCCCTTTGTCTGTTGTATCTTGCAGTGTTTATCGACTGAATCTATGGAGTTCTGTTTCATCTGCCTCTGCTTTGCAGATCTGTTTTTTTAATTGAGTTACAGCTTGAAGTCTGGGGATTCATTTGGAAATCAGTGAAAGTAGGTGAGGCCCCAATTTCTCAGGTAAGGCCTGATCTAAGTACCACTGAAGTTCTTCCACTGTGCAATCAAGCACCTAAACATCTTTAGGGACTGGGACTACAGATAGTTTTCTTTGCCCACTGTTACACAAAGCAGCAGTTCACATGGAATTAATATACAATTTTGTTAAAGTCTGAAAATGTTATACAAGTTCTGACATTTTAATTATCTAAATATATATCCAAGGATAGCACCTTTGGACCGAGAGTGATATGTTACCCAAACACTTGCAGTGGAATTATAAAATTTGTTTTCCTCCATCAGTCATGTTTTCCTAGAATATATTCCAATTTTTACTCTGAACTCTTCTAGTCTCTCTTCTGCCCTTTATGTGAAGCTCTCTTCTCATATAGAGGTAAATTCCTTTAGCTCTGGCAGACCCTGGGGCTATAAATTTCTCATCTGTGGCAGACTATTAGGCAGGAGGTAAATCTTTCTTCCTTTCAGAGACTTGTTTGGGGAGAGACTCCATCCCCCTTCTAGTTGATTCTGGGGTAAGTAAAATTCCTCTGTCTCTAACAAAATCTTGGGGCAATAAATCCCTCCATTGCTGGTATACAGTATGCAGTAAATCCTTCAGGAACTTGCAGATTCTGGGACTGTACTTCACTCAGAAGTTTCCAGTTGATTTAAGCATTGCTTTCAATTTCTCATGTTCACAGAACTAGATTCTCTTGCTTGATGGATCAGCACTCCACATATTACAGTTAGTACTTTTAAAAACAGGGCTGGCTTAAGGGGCAAGCCAATGTGGTGGCACCAGCTCAAGAGTGCCGAAGCTTAGGGGTGCCAGGAGATGCCACCACATAACCGCCAGCCAGGCCCCACCCCTTCTCCCCCCACAAGCGCATGAGAAGAGGGTGCAAAAGCAAAAGTTGGCTCAGGGTGCCACAACCCCCTGTTTAAACAGTTTTAGGACAGGTGTTCCCTCCAGCTGCTCTATCTCCCAGGACAAAGGAAACTTATTTTATTGTTTTCTATTGTCTCTGTCTAAATGACAAAGACAGAAACTTGATGTACTAAAATTGTATTGAAGCTCTGTCTCATAAAGGATCGGACAACTTAGACTTTTCTTTTCACAAAAGTGTTTTCTGCTCTTTCAAACAATCTTGACCCCATAAAAGTCTGCCATTTAATGGACTAGCTAGACTTTCCCGTATGTCAAGACATGGACAAACCTCAATAAATTCCATACTGAATGAATAGGTGTTAAAAAAAATCTTTAAAAAAATTGGGCTGCAAATCTCTTGAGAACAGATTTTCCTCACAGTATTTCTTAACTTGTTTTGGGGTTCCAAACAGACAATGGAAATGAAAATAAATTGTCTTATGATTTCAGAATCTCAGAATAAAACAGAATGTTCCTAGTATCTGGAAAAGATTTGGAGGAAATTTTATTCTCTCCTTTGGTCATGTAACTACTGCTTTTCATCCCTAGTGTTATAGCTGATTTTTCAAAGCCAAAATGCCCCGTTCTTTCAATAGAAAATAACCACACTCCACAGAGTTTCTTCATAAACTTTTCACAAATGGAATATAACTCAGGAATAGCAACACACAACAGATAAATACCAGGGAGGAAGAAGAGTTAAGCACTAAAGTTGACATAAGAATAATTAGATATAAATAAGTTTAGGTTTGAAATTAGATGAAGGTTTCTAACCACCAAAAGGAGAATTTCTGGAACAGCCTTCCAAGGGGAGCAATGAGGGCAAAAAACTTAACTTGTTTTAAGACCAAACACTAATTTTATGAAGGGAATAGTATGATGGGAACTGCCTACAATAGCATGTAAGCGATCTATGACTACTAGTAGCAAAAATCTACAATGGCAGGTGATGAGACATGAAATGGGAAGTGTTCTAAGCAACTATAGAAAATTCTTTCCCAGATGTATCTCTGGTGGCTCTTGCTCACACGTTCAGGATTCAACTGATTGCCATATCTGGGGCCAGGAAGGAATTTTCCTCAGATTAGATTGGCAGAAACACCTGGAGTTTCTTACCTTCTTCTAAAGCACAGGACATGGTTCACTTGCTGGTTTAAACTGTTGTAAAAGTGGATTCTCCATTACTTGTTGTCTTTACATCATTATTTGAGTTCAGTAACTCAACAGAGGTTAGGGGTCTATTACAGGAGTGGAGGGAGGGCAAGGTTCTGTGGTCTGCAATGTACAGGAGGTTAGACTAGATGATAATGATGGTTCATTTTGATCTGAAAGTCCATGCCTATGTCTACACTGCCAAATTAGTCTTTGGCCCATGGTCACACTAGTCTTTGGCTAGTCCAAACTAAGAAATTTCTTAGCTTGGACTAGCCAAAGGTTAGTCTAGACTAGTAAAACCCCTTGCTTAGTCCAAACTAGCCAGCTTAGTTCAAACTTTAGTTTGAACTAAGCACATGCAAGCCATGAAATAGTGGGTAGTTCAAACTAAAAAAAGAGATGTAGACATAGTATATAAGTCTATCTGTGCTGAACAGTTGAAACCTGAACTTCCGTTTTCCAGTTTGTCCCTTCCAGAATATAGTTTAATATAGTATAAAGCCTGGCACTTTAAGCACTTGATTTTCATTCATGTTATATATAACACTTCACAATGAAATGGTGCCTCTTAAGAATCTCCTCCTTTCTAACTCATCAGTGCAAACACAGCTGAGTGTTATTTTTGAGAAACAGTAACATAGTTAACGTCCAATCAAGCTGAAAAGGTATACGCTTACAGTTTAAGTCCCAAAGGTTATACACTATCATGTTCCTTCTCTTGAAAGGTGACAGTCAGACTAAATAATCTGTCTCCATTTGGTATGCACTTAATTTAGCACAAAGATGAATGCTAAGCAAATGAAATGAATTGTTAAACAAATATATAAAGATTAAAGATAGCAAGAAATCTGTTGTGCGGTTAGTCCTTGTCCTGGTATTTAATAGCATCATATTGGATTTAAGATGCTTATGTGTGCCTCTGAGCATAGGAAATATTTTAATTTTTGTTTATAAATATGTTCAGTATTCCCTTCTGTCCCTGTGTTCTTGTGCAGCTGTTAGACTGGGGACTCTTTCAGAAAACTACACTACAGGGTGAAACTGATTGTTGTCAGACTATATAAACCATCTGGAACAGCAAGCTGCTTTTTATGCCCTACAATCTCTAGGATCTGATTTGTACAATGCATATAAAATTGACATAGCCATATCAAAAGATGGGAAGTTTCAGAATTGCATAAAGCTCTCATCTTCTTTAAAAGAACTTGGAGATTGCTTAATACCTACAGACAAATGTAAATATCTACCTTTGGTTATTGTTTTTTTCCTCTTTTATTGGAAGCTTGAGGAGGCATCTATTGAATGCTAAGCTGAAACCAAAATTTACCTTTAAAAATAAAGTTCCAAAGGGACCGCCATGTTAGTGTAGTTCAGTAAAACCAATAAGGAGTCCTGTGGCACTTAAGACTAACAAATTTATTCCACCACGAAAGCTCATGCAATAAATAAATTTGTTAGTCTTAAGTGTCACAGGACTCCTTTGTTCATTTTTCTTTAGAAGAAATTTACTGAAATCACAGCCCTGAGTATAAAAGAATCATGGCTTCAAGTTGGGAGTTTCTCTAAAGCATACAATAAATGGTGAAGGCAGGTGGAGCTATGTTTAAAAGATTATCTTTGATGTGAGAAGGGATAATAATAATAATGGAAATAGCCCAGGTGCAAAAATTAAAAAGATCAGCCAGCTTGCCTTTTTCCTTCTCAGAGAGTTTTCCTGGGCCAAATCAAGTGTAAATTTGCAATTGAAAATTCTGAAACTGAGGGAACTGACAGCTTTGCAAGTTCATCCATCCACAGCACCTTGGAATAGGACTTAGAAAACATGAATTAATTCTGCAAAATGTTTAGAGGTTTTGTCAATGGTTTTATTTTGCACCAGGACAGAAACAAGGCCTTTCCAAAATTTTCGAGAGAGGGAGAGAGAGAGAGAGAGAGCGAGAGAGAGCGAGAGAGAGAGGTTTTTATTTTGACAAGTTCTTTTCTGTAAATAACAAAACCACACTCCATAGCTGAAAAACTCCTGATCAGTGCCAGAGTTTCCATTAGGCACTGTAGACACAGTGTCTGGGGCCTATGGAATGTTTAGGGCCTAGGGAAAAAATAAAAAAAGCAGGGGAAAAAAAAGGGAAAAATAAGGAAAATCATGTGGTTTAGCATCAGAATAGTTTAAAGTGTATCATGTCAATCAACGTAATTCAATTGGCATTTACCCCTCTCTTTGCACATTTCAGAGTGAAAGTGCCTAGGGCCTATGAACACCAAAATCTGGCCCTGCTCCTGATCACCTGCAACTGGTGACAGCAGTTTTAGAAACTGGAATGGTGGACAGATTCCCTTCCTTGAAGAAGCCCATGAAAGAAGAAGGTTAAATAGGAACGAAAATTCCATTCAGTTTGTCATGCAGTTTCCTATCACCATTCACCAGCTCTGGCTTTGTTAAGATTTCACAATTCTGTGAACCTGTGACTTCCCAAGGAAGGGCACTCCCACTTCTTGTAGATGCTATGTTGGCATTCTATAGATCACGTTGTAAATGCAGAGTCACCTTCATAATGGGCGTTCATACAGCCTTGAGGCACTACATGAACTCCAGCTCAGGTATCTACTTTGATATCCATGTGTCCAGCAAAGAACAGTGCTGCAGAGAGTAACCAGTCCCCAACTTCATGACCTCCTGCACCCAGCCCCATCAGTAGTCCAGGTACAAAGACAATTATTGATTAAACTAAAGATCATGAAATTTTCTTCCTAATTTCATCAGTTAGTGGTTAGCTTATGCCCTGAAGCAAGAGAATTTATATATCTAATTTTTAACAGGCGTTCACCCGCAGTATCTAATGTAACTTTGATTGTTTCATATGTTTTCCTGAATGTCTCTGAAAATTTAGGACCCATTACAGGTATATGGGCAAGTAAATGTTTTGGAGGGATGGCAGAGGCTTGGTAGTTCAGGCTGAAGCACAGTTTCATATATGAAACAATCAAAGTAACATTAGATACTGTAGGTGAACTCCTGGCCTCAATAAAGTCCCTGGAAACTTTGTCTTTGACTTCAGAGGGGGGCAAGTTTTTGCTCTGTCAGTTCTTGCTAGCTCAGTTAAATACAGACAAAGCAAAACAACATTTCAAATCTAACATATATTTAATGGGTGTAGTCCTGCTTTTTTTGGCAGGGGGCTGGACTAGATGACCTCATGAGGTCTCTTCCAACCCTATGATCCTATGATTCTATGCCCACACATAGGATTGGTACCAAATGTAGAAAAATGGATTCTAAAACACAACTGTGCTTCAGCCTGAACTACCAAGGCACTGCCATCCCTCCAAAACATTTACTTGCCCATATACCTGTAATCGGTACTAAATTTTCAGGGACATTTGTGATTTCATTAGGAAAAAGAATTCATGTGCATTTTAAATCTATGATTTTTTTTTTAAAGACTGGAAAAGAAACAGTCATACTTAAAAAATAGTCTGTTTTATTTTTTAAAAATCCTTTCTTAATTGAAAGCCTTATGAATGTTTGCTCAGTATTTTGATTTTGGTTTGATTTGGCTTGGCTTTTTGTTTGTTCGTTTTTTGAAAAAATATTTCCCACCATTTCCATGTCACAGACCATGGACAAAATATAGTACTTCAAGGCCTGTGGTTTCCAATAAGGAGCACAGGAATTTTAAAAGAAGCAAGGAGGCCTGTGGCACTTAAAAACTAACAGATTTCTTTATCGAATGAGCTTTCATGGGACAAAATCCCACTTCGTCAGATGCTTTGAAGATGGGGGAAATTACAGAATGGGATGAAAATAATGCAAGGGAGTATAAGAAATGGGATCACGTCATACAGTAACAGCAGATCAGAGCAGTTGTTAAGATTCAAACACTGGGAAACAGCATATAGAGGAGGGTGAATGTAATGGGAAAAACAAGCCATAGTCATGATTTAATCCTGCTTTCACACAATCAAATCTGCATATCAATTCTAATTCAGCTGTTTCTCTTTGAAGTCTTGATATCCAAATGACTTTCTTGAACAGAGTCATTAACAAGTCATCCCCACTGGTCACTGAATACAACACCCAACTCAGACCTCTACAACAGATCATTAAGGACCAACAGCCTATTCTAAAAGATGATCCCTCATTCTCTCGAGCCTTGGGAGAAAGACCTCTCCTTGCCTACAGACAGCCCCCTAACCTTAAACAGATACTCACCAGCAACTACAGACCTAACAACAAAAACATTAAAGCACACATATATCCCTGCAACAAAACCATGTTGCCATCTTGGTCCACATATCTGCACAAAAGACACTATCATAGGACCTAATCAGCCAGCTATTCCATCAGGGCTCATTCACCTGCTCATCCACTAATGTGATTTATGACATCATGTGCCAGAAATGCCCTCACACCTTATACATTGGACAAACAGAACAGTCTCTACACAAAAGAACAAATGGGCACAAAACTGACATCAGAATTCACAACACTCAAAAACCAGTTCCTGAGCAATTCCATCTTTCTAGTCACTCTATGGGTGACTTGTTAATGACTGTACTCAAGAAATTCAGACCCTACACTATCAATACTCCTAGTTATCTTTGAGACACCAGGGACTTTTGGAGAAAGATTCAATCCATTGGTGACCTTCCAGAAAATACCATCCTGGCCGCTACAGATGCAGAAAATCTGCACACCAACATCCCACACAAAGATGGGTTACAAGCGGCTTAGAGAACTATCCCAGATGATGTTACAGCATATCTTGTGGTTGAACTTTGTGACTTTGTACTCAGCCATAGCCATTTCAGATCTGAGGATAATTTTTATCTTCAAGTCAGTGACACTGCTATGGTCCCTACAAGGCCCCACAATATGCCAACATTTTTATGGCTAAGAACAACGCTTTCACCAGTCTCAGCCCCAAGTACCACTTCTCTGCTTATGCTATACTGATGACATCTTCATCATCTGGACCCACAGAAAAGATGCTCTTGAAGATTTCCCCAGAGACTTCAACAATTTCCACTCCACAATCAATCTTAGTCTGGAACACTTTGGAGAGGAGATCCATTTTCTGGACACTACAGTACAACTTAGTGATGGACATAAACACCACACTATACCATAAACCTACAGACCACTATAGTTACCTTCATCCCTCAAGCTTCTACCCAGGGCACACCATATGATTCATTATCTACAGCCAAGCCCTAAGATATAACCACATTTGCTCCGTTACCTCAGATATAGACAGATGCCTTCAGGATGTCTATCAAGCATTCTAAAACTACAGCACTCACCTGGAGTAGTCAAGAAACAGATTCAAAGAGCCACCAGAAGTCAACTACTACAGGAGAAGCCCAAGAAAGAAAGCAACAAAATGCCACTGGTCATCATCTACAGCCCCCAAGTCAAACCTCTACAGCACATCATCAAGGACCTAGGCCTATTCTACAAGATAATTCTTCAGTCTCTCAAGCCTTGGTTGGCAGTCCTCTCCTCATTTACAGACAGCAATCTTAAACAGATACACACCAGCATCTACAGACCTAACAATAGAGATGTTAAAGCAAGCACATGTCCCTGCAATTAACCACATTGCCAACTTTGCCCACATATCTGCACAAAAGACACCATCATAGGACCTAATCAAGCCAGCAGTTCCATCAAGGGCTCATTCACTTGCTCATCAACCAATGTGATTTATGCCATCATTTGCTGGCTATCATACTCAACTTTGCTTTTTTTTAAATTTATCAGTTTTTCCTTTTGGTGTCCTCCTTTCCATTGTCTTTTGGTGTTAACTAGTTGGTTGAAATGTTTTACGTAATTGAACTAAGCATATTTCTGTTGAAAATAAGACAAAGCCCTAAAGGTCCAAAATTCAGTAGCCTCAAAAACCTTGCAAAACTTCCTTGTTGCCAAATATAGCCCCTGGCACAGGAAAATCCATTTTGTGCTCCGTTAGGCTCCATTGTCTTTATTTTAGTTTGTTGTGTAGCTTTTGCCTGCATCTTATTCCTTAGCCTCCTTTCTTATGTGCATTTCTCTAGTGCTTATCATCAAAAGTGAAGCTCATCAGAAAAACCTGTCAGTGCAATAATTTAAATCTGCAAAAATTAAACAGTAATATCAGCTTGAGGCAACATATTCTATGTATGGAAGAGTTTGTTCCTATATATGTGAGTCCTTGTGACCAATTCTCAAGTCCATCCCCTTGATTTATTCTAGAAATGACTTTCTAACACAGTGGCTGTAAAAGAGATCTGTAACATTTCCAGAATTAATTCTGCTGATGCAGTTTTGCTCTAATATACACTTCAAGCTGTCCTAAATGATATCAAAAGATATTCTTTTATAGTAATTTAGATGGAGAATGCACATCCACAGTTCTGTTTGTATTTAAAACATGATTAAAACAGTGTAGCTCAGGCAACACATTTTTAAAACAATTTGTAGGAATTTTAAAATAGATTTTCAATTTCAATTTCAATTTACTTTGATGTTGAATCTGCTAGTTTTCTGAGTCTCACTGAGATTCTTAAATACTTCTGGGGACCTCAGTCCTTCTGTTCAAACTTTTTCCATTTTAGATTTCAGAGTCCAGATATGAGGTACAAAAAGGAGCCTTTTTTCTCTCTTTTTATATTTCAGCCCTTTATTCTGGAAAAATCCTGGCTGTGTCATTGGTTGGGTGGTTTAATGGTGTATGTGCCTGGCTATCAATCCTTTATTTGAATTGCAGCTTCTAGGTTATAACTCTGCCTGTGTGCTGTCTGAGCTCTGGTCTGTACTAACAGTGAAACAAACAAGGAGTCTTGTGGCACTTTTAAAGACTAACAAATTTATTTATTGCATGAACTTTCATAGGAGAGATACCACTTTGTCAGCAGGATCTCTCTCATACATGTTCATTCAATAAATAAATGTGTTAATCTTTAAAAGTCTCACAGGACTCCTTGTTTGTTTTGCTGAACTAGACTAATGTGGCTACCCCTTTGGAACTGATAGTGAAGTTTGACATGATTATGCTTACTTCAACCTTCTGTAGCCTGTGTCTCCACTGTCAGAGTATTAAATTTGAATTAGATGGTTCTATAATTGACTTGATAACACCATCCCTGCAAGTGGCATAACACTGACATCAAAATCCACTATTTGAATTTAGGTCTGTGTAGCCAAAGAGCAGGTCTAATCTTGAATTTCCTGTCTCTCCAGTTTGATGCACCATAGCAACATAGCTCCTCCCCTGCCTGCAGCCCTGGGAAGTTTTAACTAAATTTCTCTCTCCGCATGCAACACTGTGCCTCTCTGTTGTGCCTGCAGCAGAGAAACAGCAAAGAAAGCTTTTCCTGCTTTCTTTTAAGGAGGGAGAGAGTGAGCGGAGGATGACTGCTTCCCTACAAGCCACTGTGCATACTACCCACAGTGAATGCATTTCAGGATGTAATGGGAGCAGTGGGATTGCAACACTTCTAGCAAGCATTATGCTGTGATCACTCCTCTTTGTCTTCTGTAACTCAACAGCCTAAAAGTCAAATTACAAGCTCACTCCCAGTGTAGACAAACCCTGAGATGTCTTCAGGGAGGACATGCAGATGCCTTTGTTTACATTTCCTTTGTTATCGCTAAAGAAATGCTTAGAGGTTAGTTCTAAGACCCAGAACATTTTTGAGATACAAATCCATAGCAAAATTTTGTAACGCCATACACAATATCAATATGAGTCCTATAATATAATAATATTCAGCAGAGTATAACTTTTCCAATCATACCATAAAAGGCATATTTTGTATGAGATCTATCACAATTTTGTAACACTAGTGCCCATATGAACAAAGGCAGTCACCTTCCTCCTTAAACTGTGAACTCTTGATCCACATAGGCCACATATGTGGAATGTTATGTTGTTTGTGCTTATATAACTATCCTAATATCCTGAAGAGCTAAAGAGACATTACAAATTGTCATGCATCTAAGAATACTGTATTCACTAGTGCACTGATTTGATAATCAGACAATCTGAGATAAGCAGTGATTCAAATGTTCATCAGCCTTGTCTAGAATCCAGAAGAGGAGATTATGTTATTCAGGATCCTAGGTCAAAACTGAATGATTATCAGTCTGTAGTGGAAATTTGCTATTTTCTTTTTTAAATCAAGCACTTTTGAATCAGTGCATGAGCTCTGAACCAATTCAACATACAAACATCAAAAACTTTCCAAAGATCAGACAGTGAATCATCCCTAAAGACTAAGGGTTCCAAGCATTTTATACAGCCTAGCACAGAAGAAGCATAGGCCTACAAATTTGGGCCTTGGGAATGAAGAAGCAAAACATATTGTTTCTGCAACCTCCTCCCTTCTTTCTTCCCCAGTGCTGATGACTGGAGACTACAGAATGAACTACAGAGCTGGAGACTAATTTAACACTAGAAACAAAATAATTCACACATCAAACAGAATAAATGGTGCTAGAATAAGTATTTTTATGCCAGCATAACTACATCTGCATTAGGGATTTTGCTGGTTTTGAAATATTTTTAAAAAAAGTCAAATCCCTAACCAATATTATCATATCAGCAAAAATTTCTAGTGTAGACCTGGCTGGAGTGAGTGGAGGGACTGAAGTCACAGACGGAGTGCCTCTGAATTCTCTTTCCCCTGCTGAACCCCCCCCCCCCCCCAAGGAAAACCAGCAGAACAGAACACAGGCACATTCCAAATTAACTTACTCTGACTTGCTCTTCTGCATCCCCAAAGGGCATTCTGTGACAGCTGCAACAGTGGTAAACCCTGGAAGTACAGGTCCTGCAGAAATCATATTGCCCTAAAAGCAATAGGAGCTAGGCAGCAGAGCAAGGGAAGAGGCATCCATGCTGAAACCTTGCCTTCTGTACATCCCTGAAATCTCTGCAGATCCCTGGGGAACCATCGACTGGAGCTGGGGAGGGGTGTGACATTCTCCACTGTAATGTGGACTAGTGAATTGCTTTGTCATCCCAGTCCCTCATTCTTGGAGCTCATCTCACTCTGCTTTGCTGTATGAACCCCCACTCCTGGGCAATTCACACATACCCTCTTGCAAGCAAGCTCCTCGTAATTCAATGTGTGAGTGCTTTTGGCCAGCCACTCATGGGACTGTGCAATAGAATGATGCCACCAAACACCCCAGTCCTAGATGCAGCCCTAGAAACTGCCATCTTATAAAGCTAAGTGGTGCCCAGCGCACATTGCAAGTTTATTGGTTCATCAATTTACCAATGAAATTGATATGCCCTAGCCTTGTTTCTTCAGATAGAGTCTTTACTCATCTTAAATGACAGCAGCTGTAGACATCATGACTCCCAGCCAGACAGAACTGGGGATAGACTGGAGAAGCACACTGTTGCCAGGAAAAGGCAAGTGTATGTGATTGGGGATTCTCTGCTGAGGAGGACAGACAGGCCTATAACTAGAAGTGACCCTGAGAACAGAAGGGTGTGCTGCTTACCTATGGGTATGTCTACACATCTCTTTTATTTTGAAATAACACTGATTATTTCAAAATAAAAGAGATTAGGTCCACATGACGCTTTCTTATTTTGAAATGACAGGATCCGTCATTTCGAAATAAGAACCGTTGTTTCGAAACAGCTTAAACCCCGATAGTTTCAAAATGGTGGTTATTTCAAAACAGTCGTTTCGAAATAACACCATTTGGACATCTTATTTTGAAATAACCGTTATTTTGAAATAACACATTTTGACCTTCTTCCCAGGGTGCGCAGCACCCACAGGAAAAAGGAAGTGCTGTCTCCTGTCAGTGTGCAATGTCAGCATGTGGCTCTGGAGGCTCTGAGGGGAGACGGCGTGCGCCTGTGTGGAGCACTGAGGCAGTCCACCTGCTCCTTACCATCTGGAGCAGGCAGGACATCCTTTTCCGGTTCCGGGCTAGCCACTGGAACTGGGACATTTACGCTGACATCACAGCGGAGCTGTCCGCCCAGGGCCAGGAGCTCATCACTGAGCAGGTGCGCTCCAAGATCAAGGCCCTGAGGCAGGACCGTGCTCGGACCAGGGAGGCCCGCGAGCTCCAGGGGGCAGGTAACACTGCTACCTGCCCTTTCTACGAGAAGCTGCATGCCTTCCTGGAGGCTGAGCCCAGTGGCCTGCCAGCCAGGGCAGTCAATACTGGCCACCGCCCCAGCACCTCCTCAGGCCCGGACGGAGCAGACACCAGCTCTGAGGAGTCGCTGGACATCAAGCAACCTCCTATCCTGCCACCACCACCAGAAGAGGCTGCGCCGGGGACTCCGGAGCTCTTTCCTGTCGCCCACAAGGACAGCACCAGCGGCGAGGAGTAGCATCATTCTCCTGACGTGCCGACCCCGGGGGAGTCCGATACAGACGACGGGACATCCCGGCGGACATCTGGAGGCACTGTCTGTGAGTCTTCCTGTCCTCTACAAGCAGGCAGGGCTAGGTCTTCCCAGGTCACAGGCAGCTAGGGGGTCCAGCACAGGGACAGGCAGGGCACAGGGCCAGGGGGCGGCAGAGGCCCTCCCATGAGCACGGCTGCCTGAGAGACATGTGGCACCAGGGTGACAGGCCCCTGCATGCCTGGGTTTGGTTAACACTGGATGGGTGTGAAAGATGCAGCTGTATCTTGGGCAGAGTGCACAGCATGCAGACCAGACCACTGGCAAGTGGCTTTGGGAGACTCCCCAGAGCAACTCTTTTGGGTGAGTCCAGCTCACCATTGTGGGCACCACTAGGTCATGCATCCCTCTGGGCCAATATCTCACAGGACCCAGGTCCAGATTCCTGCCAACAGGGAGGGCGGAGCTGTGTGCTGCAGACAGGCAAGGCCAGCAGGCAGCAGGCTCCAACCCTGTTTTATGCTTCCCTCCAGCAGTTCATGCCACCAGTAGCCAGCAGGCGTGGAGCCCACCCGGCACCCCCAGACCCAGGAGGAGGAAGAGGGGCCTCCGAATGCGCGGGGAAGTCCTGGCCAGCCTAGAGGACTTAGGCAAATACGCTGAAGCATCCGCCCAGGCCTGGCAGCTACAGCAGGCTGCCCGCCAGGATGCTGCCCTCCACCTGCTGCGCCAAGGGGCTGCCACTGATGACCACCTGGTGGCTGCATTCGAGAGGCAGGCCATGGCATGGAGCAGCAGGCTACGGCCATGGATCGCCTCGGCACAGCCCTGCGGGATGCGGCCACCAGTCTGCACCGCATCGCAGACAACACCGCCCCACCAACAGCTGGCGGAGTACCACCTCAGAGTGCTCCTCCAAGGTGGCCCTGAACCCGGGGTGGCCATGGGCAGGACCATGGCAGACCCCCTCATCAGGACCCCCACCAAGGCCCCGCTTGAGAACTCCCCTCCCCCCAGTGAACCGCACCCTAATCCCATCTCCCAGTTGAAGGCCCTTCCCCCAGTCACCCCACACATTTCCACATCCCCAACCCTCTCTAGCCCTTCCTTGCCCCGACCCCCCTGTTACGTTAAAATAAACAGTTCACAACTGATATTAGTAAGTGTATCTTGTTTTATTGGGTGTGCTTCACAGTGTGGATGCATGGGTGGGGGCTGGCTGTGGTAGAAGGGGGGAGAGGGTGGTGTATGGTGGGGCAGACCTGGCCCTCAGAGGTCCTCCTCTGTGGCAAAGCTGTTTGTGAGTGCGTCACATACCGTGACAGCCTTTCTTGATGCCCACTCCCGTGGAGGCACAGGTGCGGGCTGCTCGTATTGGCCCCCAATAAGCTGGGCCTCGGCCTCCCAGGCAGCAGAAACGGTCTTGCCCCACAGCTCACACAAATTGTGTAGGGCCATGCACGCGCTGATGACCTCCGATGTAGTCTCCTCCCCAAGGTGGAGGCAGGAAAGGAGGCATCTCCAGCGCGCCTTCAGCTGTCCAAAGGCCTGCTCAACCACCTGGTGGCAGCGACTCAGACACCAATTGAAAAGCTGCTGGTGAGTATCGAGGGGCCCTGCGTAGGGGCGCATGAGCCATGGGCAGCGGGGATAGGCCGTGTCGGCAACAATGAGGACAGGCACCTCTACTCCCCCGACATTGATGTTATGGGGGGAGGAAGAAGGTGCCCGCCTCCATGCTCCAGTACAAGGCAGAGTTCCGGAGGACTCTTACATCATGCACTCTCCCTGGCCAGCCCACCTAACAGTTCTGGAAGACGCCCCAGTGGACCACAAGGGCCTGCATGATGACTGAGAAGTACCCCTTCCTATTGCGGTACTCAGCCGCTCGGTGCTCCGGGGCCCTCACAGAGATGTGCATGGCATCCAGTATCCCCACACAATTCGGGAATCCCAGGGTGGCCATGCTGTCCATGGTGTCCTGCAGCTCCCCTTGAGTGATGAGGCGCCGCAGCAGGATCCTGTTGATGACCCTGGTGACCTGTATCAGGACAATCCCAATGGTGGACCTGCCAACCCCAAAGAGGTGTGCCACAGACCTGTAGGACTCCAGGGTGGCCATCTTCCACAGAGCTATGGCCACTCTTTTGTTGACTGGGATGGCCGGTCTCATGGTGGTGTCCCTTCGGTGCAGGAGCAGGGCGAGTTCTGCTACCAGGTGGTTGAAGCTGGCCCTGGTCATCTGGAAATTCCTCTGCCACTGGTCATCCTCCCAGGTTCAGGGCACTACCCGCTTCCACCAGTCTGTGCTGGTCTCCCGGGCCCTGACCTGGCAAGGCACAGAAAGGAACAGGGGAACTATGGCAGCTGTGAGGCCCAAGGTGCTGGCAGTTTGGGGCACAGCCTGGGCAGCATTGGGGTCTGTGAGCAGAGTGTCCCCCAAGAGGAAAACATTCTGCAGGTGCACAGCGGGTCTAGTGGCCACATGGCAAAGGCTAGGCAGCCGGGCAGCATCCATGTCTGTTGCTTGCAGAGTCCTGCTAGCCAGAATGGACAGGGAAGTGAGTTCAGTGCCAGCTTTTATAGGATTGGCTGGCAACATGGCTGCCAACATGGCCCAGGGGCCCATGTTGCCACACCTCCCATGGTGCCCCTCTCCTAAAGTGAAATAGCAAGTCCTGGGTTTGGACGTGCTATTTCGATTCCAGCTTTTCCCTTATTTCGACTGGATTTTTGGTTATTTCGATTCCAGTTATTTCAAAATAATGCTTTTATTTCAAAATAACATATATCAAAATAAGTTATTTCAATACAACGGGCTATGTGTATGTAACCCATGTGCCTAAAAAGGTGCACCCTCTTTTAGGGAGCCCTTATGGCTGGGTTACGTTGCTGGGCAGATTTTGCAGCCCAGAAACCAGAAACTTCTGGTAAGAGAGTGTGGGAGCACACTGAGCATGCTCCACAAGTTTTATTGTTGAGCTGGAATTACATACCCAGGGAGAAGCCTGAGAGGAGCAGCCTGGAGAGGAGCAAACAGAGAGCTGCAGAGTGCATGGACTAAAGGACTCAGTGAAAGGAGCTGAGCAGGAATGAACTGCAGAATGTTTTCTCCCTGCTTTGGACTGCTTTGCAGGGGAGTTGTCTGCAGTGGAACTAAGGCTATGTCTACACGGCGGTTTTATTTCAAAATAAGTCGTTATTTTGAAATAAAACAATTAGGTCTACATGACGTACCGTTATTTCAAAATGACGGGACTCGCCGTTTCGAAATAACGATCGTCATTTCGAAATCCCCAAACCTAGCCCCCACCCGAAACAGCTGTCATTTCGAAAAGGCTGTTTCAAAACAGCGTTGTTTCGAAACATCGGAGCGTAGGGACATGTTGTTTCGAATTGGCCGTTTCGATAAATTTTTTCGAAACGGCCGTTTCGAAACAACGTGTCCCTACACTCCGATGTTTCAAAACAACGCTGTTTCGAAAGAGGCTTGGCGGCTGACCTTCCTCCCAGGATGCCCTGGGCCTGGAAGTGTCCCTCCACCGCATGCTTTCTGCTGCCACCAGCCTCAAAGGGCCATGGCAGCAGAGGCACAGCCAGCCCCATCACAAGGACAGTGCAGGGGCTCCGTGTGGTCCCCTATGGAGACCCTCACCCTCCTGCGCATCTGGGCAGGAGGACATCCTTGACAGGTTCCGGGCCAGCCACCAGAACGTGGATGTCTACAGGGACATCGCCCGGGGCCTGACAGAGGCTGGCTTTGAGCGCACCATGGAGCAGGTGCGCTCAAAGGTCAAGGGGCTCCAGCAGGACTATTGCCGGGCCCGGGATGCCTGGGAGCTCCATGGGGCAGCAGCTGCCACCAGCTGCCCCTACTTTGCGGAGCTCAACCGGTTCCTGGGGGCTGAGCCTGGTGGCCCACCCCAACAGGAGAGCCTGCAGGACACCAGCGAGCCGCAGGGCAGCACCATGGAGGCGGAGGGGGGCCCCATGGAAGGGGGCGAAGAGCCCCTGGACGTGGGCGACAGCAGCCGCCCAGCCACCGAGGGACCAGCGACCAGCCCGGAGCTGATCCCAGAGGAGGAGCCACAGCCCAGCAGCCCAGCAGAGCCTGCAGAGGAAGAGGAAGGAGTGGCATCAGCTGGTAAGCATCCCCACCCACAACGCAGGGAGGCCCCGGAGTGCAGGGCGTGGGCCCTGGGGGGGGCACGTCCCTGGGACGGTGGGGCTCAGGCCCGGGGGAGGGGGCACACACCCCCCTGTGCAGCTGTGCTGCAGGGGGGCATGGGCAGCCTGGGTCCCAGGCCCGAGCAGGAGGGGGGGTCTGTGACCAGAGGGTGGCAATAGGCAGACCTGGCAGCAAGCAGAGCAGGGAGCCTGCAGCCACCCTGTCACATGGGCCCAGGAGTCTTCCCCCCCCGAATGGCTCACTGCCTACCATGGGTCTCGAGGCCCCGTGACCCCTGAGTGCAGTGTACAGTGCCCACTCAGCCTTGAACTCCTGCTAGCTGTCAGGGCAAGGGTGTTTGCAACTCACAGGCTGCACACACCAGGGCTAGTAGGTGGACTCCTAACCATTCTCTCTTTCGCCCCTGCAGCCCATCCAGCCACCCGCCGTCCAGCGCCTGGGAGCCCAACCCCACCAGTCAGCATACGCCGCAGGAGGCGAGCCCGGCCCACCACCCGGACCGAGCTGCTCACGGCCCTGCTGGAGCTCAGCCAGCAGGCGGAGGAGGCCACCAGGGCCTGGCGGACCGAGCAGGCCCAGCACCAGGACAACGTGGTGCAGCAGCTGCAGCAGGCCACTGGGGACGACGACCGCCTTGTGGGGGCCCTGGAGCGCCTGGCCGCAGCCCTGGATCACCAGGCAGCCGCCCTGGAGGGGATCCAGGGCGCGCTGCAGCAGCCTGGGAGAATCCTCGCCCCCCAGCTCGGGGCCCCAGCTGCTGCAGCACGCCGGGCCCCAGCTGCCCCTCGCCACTGGTGCCCCTGGACCTGGGGTGGCCGCAGCGAAGGGCGAGGAGCTGTGGGCCCTGCCCCAGTGGTAGCTCTCCCCTAGCATGCTCCCCCAGTTGTCCCCAAACCCCCAACCCACATCCCTGTGCCCCCCCAGTTTGTAACCCCCACCCCACATCCCTGTGCCCCCCAGTTTGTAACCCCCACCCCACATCCCTGTGCCCCCCAGTTCCGCCTTCCCATACCCCATTATTAAAAATAACATTTCACTCATATCCAGAGTTGTGGCGTGTTTTTTTTATTGGGTTCGTTTCCAGGTGTGGGTGGGTTGGGTGGTGGCTGGCTGGGGAGAAAGGGGGAGCAGGCAGTGTGGTGGGGCTCCCTTGGCAATGTGGGTGGCATCAACAATCCCCCCACACGTTGGAAAGCCCAGGGCAGTGAGGCCGGCGATGCTGTCCTTCAGCACTCCAAGCTGACGGGGCGTGCCCTCAGGACCGGCTGATGGCGTAGGCGAGCTGCAGCAGCAGTTCCCTGACAGTGGACCTCCTGATGCTGACGAGATGGGCACTGGACATGTGGGACCCGGGGTGGCCATCTTCCTGGGAGCAATGGCCATGCTCTTGTCCTCAGGGATGCCTGCCCTCATCACCGGATGCCTTCAGCATCGGACTGGGGTGGACTTGGTGACAAGGTCCCCCTGCTAGTCTGGGGGGTTCCTCCTTCAGTGCCTGCTACTCCAGGTTCCCTGGACAGTCCGTTTCCAGCAGTCTGTGTTGGTGTCTGGTGCTGAGATGGGGGAAAAGGCGCTATTGGTACGGCGGGGGGATCATCGGTGGGGGGGGGGGCACAACCTAGTGCAGCGTAGCACTTTATTTCTACACAGCTGCAGGCCCGAAGGCAAGTACCCAAGGGCCCCGAGAAGAGTGTACGTATTTGTCTACTGGCATAAGAAGTACAGATATCGCAATCATAAGCTCTTGCTTTAGGGAATTGGGTCCTGGGCCTGGCCTCTTCAGAAGACATCCCCCAATTGCAGCGCCTTCCTTGGACCCGACCCGCCCTTAGTCATCTGCGCCAGGGGCCTCTGGCCTAGTTGGTCTGACCTGAACAGCTTGCCCTTTATCCAAGTCGACTGACCTTAGCACTCTGCCAGCAACATCTAATCCCCTGTGTCCCCAAATTCCAATGTGTGGTCTGTCCATGCACCATGGAGGCAAGCACAGCAAGGGTCCTCTGGCTTACCTTATCTGTTAGGGGCTGCTACTGGCCCTCTTCCAGGCCTTCAGGTAGGGCAGAGCAAGTGCACACACTTATTCCCCCCTCCCCCTTTATAGGCATAGTGCTATCTGTGTCTCAACACTGTCAGGCCTCAGCCACGGGTTTCTTCTCCAGTGCTGTGAGGGCCATTGAGATAATGGTCCGGGGCTCAGCTCTGGGCTCCTCAGGCTCAGGGAGAATGTGTCCCACAGCAGGGTGGCACCCTGCAGGCCCCCAGAGGGTCTATCCGGTGCGTCAGGACAGTACAGGAGCCAAAGGGCAGCTGTAGCCATTTGTCTCACAAGCACTTGGGGGTCACGGTGGACAGGGAGGGGCTATTCGGTTCGCCCGTACGTGATTGGCTGGCTACGTGGCTGGCAACATGGCCCGGTGAGCCAGCCATGTTGCCACACCTCCCATGCTGCCCCTCGCCTGGAATCAAAATGGCAGGTCCACACACAGGGCATGCTTTTCGATTTGCGGGGATTTCCTTAATTCAGATTAACAAAGTGTTAATTCGAATTAA